>CM062289.1:302035856-302650833 GCA_031216915.1 Pictodentalium vernedei
CGTTCATGGCAATTACCTAGTTCTCAGGACACCAGTCTAGTTCTGTTCGGAATTCGACGCTGTTGTGGGCTGTTAGTTTACCCAATTTTTGTGGAACTTTGCGTCCAGTCGACCGTTGATGTAATCTGATTTGCCTTTACTTGCAAAGTTATAAAGGTATTCTTTCCTGTGGCAGTTATAAATATTCCAATCAATAAATATTTGATTCCCACTGAAATCATCAAGATATTGGCATAATTTGTGGAACTATCCGGCGCAATCATAACAGTGATTCGTCTGTGGTGAGTCCTCATTTCTGATTGTAATGTCATCAAAATGTCAATTAAATCAAGTTTCGGTTGATCAACATTTCTTGCTTTGATTCACAGAAAATGAATATTATGATTTTTCTGATTCAATTGTCTGGAATATATCAGTTCCAACCAACTGAAATTTTCCAGACACGTGAATTAAAACATGGGCGATGACTTATTTGAGACCTAGCGTGGTTCCAGGCCATAACATGAGAGCTTGGTCGGTACGTTAGGTAAATGGTTAATTATATACACTGAAATGGGAAAGTGTGTGCTGAGATAGTTGGAATGATCAGCAATAATAAATTTGGCAAATGGATTTCACCTTCAGCCTATTTGGTCTGTTTCTTCCACTTCAACCGTAACCCTCCCCCACCCCAAATGCCAGCCCGAGCCCTCAAGCCACCAGTCTAATTTTGTTCGGATTTTGACGCTGTTATGGGCTATCTGTTGACCCACGTTTCGTGGAGTTTTGTCGCAGTCTATCGTTCAATTAATGTAACGTCCCTTTATTCCCAGACTCACGGATATTCAGTCGTGATACAGTTATATATATTCCAATCAGCCAGTATTTACTTTACATTGAAAAATTAAGATATTAACACATTTCGTGGAACTACACGCTGTAATCATAAATCTACAGCTGTGATGAGTCTTCATTCATAATGGTAAAGGCATTAAACATTCGTTCAAATTCAGTCTCGATTGAGAAACAATTCTCGCGTTGTTTCAAAGAAAATAAATGTTTATGGAACTTTTTATGTTCGCTTTTCCTGCCAGCTGAAATACCCGAGATGATTTAAATCAAACACATGTTATGGATTATATAACTGGTAGACTGCTGAAAGCCCACATTTGGGCTTTAATCTGAAGAATAGGTACCATCACTTAATGGCCTCATATTCAATGGATGTGCTTCGCTTCATCTTTGGACTGAAATTATTTAGTCTGTTAGGATTTACCTTGTTACAATTTATGGGAGAGTGCCTGTTGGCACTCACCCATAAATTGTAACAAACCAAAGACACGTGAACAGATTCTAATGAACAAAAACAATTTAGCACTCTACCAGTTTAGGACTACACTGGTTCCAGCCCATAACAGCGTCGAATACCTTGCAGAATTAGACTGGTCACCTGAGAGCTTGACGCCATCCTCCGGTTGAAAGATGGTTGAAGTGGAAGGAATATATCAAACCATGATCAGATCATAATATACACGCCATAAAAAAGACATAAGGTGACTATCAAGTCTGTGGACAATTACTTCTGTAAAATTAAATTTATTATTATCTAACCCTTTGACCTAGGTAACGGCAAAAACCGGACAGTCTTATTCTCAAAAATCGCCAATTAATTTTCATTATTTTTTCATTTTTTGTTTCAAAAACATAGATTATGACCCCTCGTTGGAACGAGCTCGTCGACCTCGTTCCAATGAGGGGTCATAACCAATGTTTTGAAACAAAAAATGAAAACAAATAGCTATTCAGGAATTTTTTTTGTAAGTGTCGTCTGCTTTTCATGTTTGGTAAAGGGTTAAGTGACATGGCAGAAAAGACCGTTGTCATGTGTTTCGAACGAAGGGATAATATACTACCCCCAACACACACACACAACACACACACATACTTTTATCATCTTCTGTACAGCACTCAGCAAAACCTAAGAATTTTACAATGTTTCTCCACCTTCCAGAACAGGCGTGGGCCGAGTACATCTTTGATATTTGTACCCTCTCACTCACTTTCATAGAGCTTCCACCGCTTTTCTACAGTCCCGTGAGTCTGTTGGAATAATTTATTACTGACAGTCTGATCACCGACTGGCACATTATCTTCTGAAAGAATGTGTTCATTCCGTGTTGAAAGAGTTTAAATGTAGTTCCAACATTAAAAAATGAAGCGTCAGAATGAAGTTGACAATAAAAAATATTGCCCCCAAAAGTTTTTTTAAAAATGTCATAAGAAAAGCGAAACATCACTGTCTTGCTCATCCCTCATAAACAGACCCTGTCCAATAAGCCCCTAGTTTGTAGGGACATTTGCGAAACGAGTTCTGTAAATTAGGACTGGACAGAGCCTTCAGCGAGGTCCAAACCAAATTTGCTGAACGAGTTCCATAAATTTCACCATAAATCGGGGGCGAGTTGAAGATTCTGTTTGAATTTTGATTCGCAATTCAGAAGTAAAGATTATACTACTATTGCCGTGTATATCCAACATTATCCGATACAATACAGCCATTGAGAAATCTGCTAGAAACACCACTCCTGGAATCAAGCCTTCGTGTAAGAACGTCATGTAAGAACGCACATGATTGGTCGTTCCGTATCTGAGTGACGTTATAACGTGAATAAAATGATTCTACACAAAATGGTGTCAAGCAAAGAAGTAAACAGACCACCAAAGGTGATACTGTTCTTTAACAAAATCGGCTCCATTCACTTAATTCATGTTTAATCGTGATATAAATACAGAACACAACTCAGGTGGAGAACGGGGGCTAGGAAGTAACGACGCTTGTTGGAGTTTTTCCTGTGTTTCACGCACGCCTTCGGCGCGTGTGAAATACAGAAAAAACCCTACTCGTGTCGTTGATTTCAACCCCCACTCGTACTCTACCCTCATTGTGTTATGCCTAAATGGATCGAGATACAGGTAACGCTTCCTGTAAGACATTGAATTGCGTTTAAAAAGTGCGTTGTTTGTCCAGGCATCAGCTCCAAAAATAAACTCAAATGACGTAGAGATTTTAGATGATCCAGTACATGCAATAACACAGTTGTATCGAAAAACATTCACTAAATTACGTCACTGAAAGTGTTTTTATTTCATTCCTCATCTCCCAAGTCAATGTCAATTGTTATCCGGCGTTGAAAAAATGCACTTGCGTACACCTGGCGTTACTTCCGGAATATAGATGACCTTACAATCATGCTTTCAAAGTTTCAGTTTAATAGACAGAAAAGGATAGGATCACGTGATAACAACTCTCGTCAGACATATAGCATTGATTCCGCTCATGACTGGAACGGTCGAGTCAGTCGACACAGTAAATGGCTTAATTTGATGCTATCTTAGGTTTTGCAATTGTGTTGCCAGTTTCCATCCAAGAGAACTTTCATTTAGTCATCCAAATCATTTTAAATTTCCTGATCCGCCTCTGTAATCTGTAAAACCACGATTCAAAAGGCTAACATTGCCTTGATTTGGGAATCCAACTCCTGAAAACAGCATGGTCGCCTTGTTGACTGTCATCAGCACATGGTCATTCTTCTCTTGAAACACGTCTCAGGAAATATGGAAAATATGAAAAATAATGCAACAAGACACAGCGGTAATTATAAGTGTTGTCAATTGTTTGTGGTAATTGCCTGGAATACCATTACAGTAGTCTTTATCACAGAAGCAGTATTCTGCTGTGAACGTGGAATTCGGTCGTGTCCAGTTGTGACACCCGTTTGTTTCCTCTATCCCAGGTAATCCTTGAAGTCCCACTTTATAACAGGTTCTCATTATGCCTATCCAGCCATCTAAAACACAGAAAACCAAGATCATTAATTAACTCTTCAACCCAACTCAAAAAGCAGATGACACTAAAAACTAAACATTTTCAAAAACAAATTCAGAGAACGTTACACGCGTGTGGATGGGTTAATCGACATGGCACGAGTGCCAGCGCGGAAGGATGAAACGAGAGGCCACAGAGACGACGCGATGGCACAAGTGCCATATTGATTAACACATTCACACGCGTGTGTCGTTCTATGTTTATTGTACAACTTCACGTCTACAAGAACAATTATTAGAAGGACACTGAGCATTTCATTTGACATCAACAAGAAGAACAAATTTTATCGCCAACCAAATTTACGAAGGGAACCCTTGTTACTATTTTTAGCTAGCGATTCAAATTGTAATTGCGGTGCACGTTTTGCTGCGATTTGTAGAAAATTCCAGTGGAATGCCGCTTCTATTTAAAAATAGTCAGTAGTAGGAGATGTATGAAACGGGCCACATTGGCAGGATCTCATTGCAGGATCTCATGTGACGTCATAGTCACGTGACCTGGTGACGTCATGTTGTGTTGTCATGGTAACCCGCGTGAGCGGCCATCTTGTGACGTCATCTCCATAGTGATACGTGGTGTGAGTGCGCATGCGCAGCGCGTGTTGTTGGGGTGACACGTGTTTCCGTCGGCCATTTTGTATACTGGAGGCCGCCATCTTGGTTTCTATAGTAGCACGTGGTTGCTATGTGACCCAAAACCTTCTAACAAGACAGGGGTATGTTCGGAGGGTGTGTTCGATTGTAGAAAAGTATTTTCCCGATCCGTAGAATTACCACAAACAACCCGACAATCCTTCCAAATCACCAAAATCCACCCCAACTTTTACTATTTCGAATTCTTTCAGAATTCGCTGCTTTTATCTATATATGCAATAGTTATCGTTTATCTGGCCATGTTCCTTTATTCTAGAGTATACTGCAGTAGCGTAGAAGAGCCTATTAGTTGGAACAGTTTACCTTATTATTGCTATATTTAGCTATTTCTAGTCTATTCTTGTTAGTTCTGACCCTATTCCAAGTACTCTTGTTGTTTCCTTTATCTAGATTATAACTAACCAATCAGATTGCTTGATTTCCCATAGTCTGTATGCAGGGTTATCTCCCTTCTGTACAACAAAAGCCAATATCATTCCCAAAGCCAATATCATTCCCAAAGCCAATAATCTATAGAGCAGTTACTGATAAGTCATTGCTCGAACGACTCGAAGCTCATCGAGCAAATGAGCCTTAGAGCAATTGCTCGATCGAGTGACTCGGCATATTGCTCGAATGACTCGAAGTCTGTCGAGCAAATGAGCTATCGAGTAATTGCTCGTTCGAGTGACTCCTTGAACGACTCTTCGACTCATTTCAGTATTTGAGGATACCTATGGCCCGGCATTGTATTATTTGAGGATACCTATCGAGGACACCTTTTATAGGATACTTATCTGAGGATACTATTACCTATATCACAAGGCATACCTATCCCAAATATCCCTTATAAGCTAAAGAGCAAGAGAGTAATTGCTCCAAGAGCAATTGCTCGATCGACTCGAAGCTCATCGAGCAAATGAGCCTAAGAGCAATTGCTCCATGAGCAATTGCTCGAACGACTCGAAGCTCATCGAGCAAATGAGCTATCGAGTAATTGCTCGTCCGAGTGACTCCTCGAACGACTCTTAGACTCATTTCAGAAAAAAGGGATTCCATAGCCATAGGCGTTTTCAAAAAAGGGATTCCACAAATGGGATTCCAAAAAGGGATTCCAAAAGTGGGATTCCGTCTTATGTCGAGTGACTCGCAACTATTACTCGAATGACTCGAATCCCATCGAGCAAATGAGCCAACGAGCAATTGCTACACTAGAATAAAGGAACATGGCCAGATAAACGATAACTATTGCATATATAGATAAAAGCAGAGAATTCTGAAAGAATTCGAAATAGTAAAAGTTGGGGTGGATTTTGGTGATTTGGAAGGATTGTCGGGTTGTTTGTGGTAATTCTACGAATCGGGAAAATACTCTTCTACAATCGAACACACCCTCCGAACATACCCCTGTCTTGTTAGAAGGTTTTGGGTCACATAGCAACCACGTGCTACTATAGAAACCAAGATGGCGGCCTCCAGTATACAAAATGGCCGACGGAAACACGTGTCACCCTAACAACACGCGCTGCGCATGCGCACTCACACCACGTATCACTATGGAGATGACATCACAAGATGGCCGCTCACGCGGGTTACCATGACAACACAACATGACGTCACCAGGTCACGTGACTATGACGTCACATGAGATCCTGCAGTGAGATCCTGCCAATGTGGCCCGTTTCATACATCTCCTACTACTATAGTCCGTTAACGATTTCCGTTCTGCACATATGTGCGGAACAGGTTTTCATTTTACACATGGTTTAGTGTTGCTGTAGATAAAAACTTCATAGAGTATAGGTGTATAATAAAACTCATGACACCTCACTGAACGAGCTCGATGAGGTTGGATCTACCCCGCCAGAACATCTCTTGCATCAAGTGGAATGGAAGCGGAAGTTTTAGCTACCCGATCTGCAAATGTTTTCTTTACTGGTCTACTCAATTCTCATTCACATCGTTCGTCAACTGTCATCTGCCAACCACCATGCTTCCATCATGGCTGACAATCTTCGCCGCTAGAAGAGATTTACAGGAAAGTTAGTTTCCGAAAACTGTTAGTCAGTTGAACACTACGTTTATGGGAATTTCGTATAAAAACTGAAATTTCGAAATGTTAGCGAATTTGTATCATCGATGTGCACATCATTTTTATATACTTCAGGCACTTTTCTGTAGAGTAGTTTAAAATTACAGAAGCCTGCGTTTTACAGTTTTTTCCCAATCCGTTTAAACGTTGGACAATTATTTTCCGTTGAATCCATTTAAAGAGATATACAATAATAATTAATATAAAATTCTAGGAGGTGAGATTTGCTAAGTTTTTTCCTGGGAAGAATAAACACTTGCAAAGTACTGCAAAAGCACATTCGCTAAACAAAGATTGATTCATAGATATTCTTAACCCTTTAAACTCTAGTGGTATCTTCCATGCCAGATCAATGACATCAATAAGAAGAGTCCATATTCATTATTTGGGATAGACCAATCAATATTTTCAGCGTGCAGCCACATTGAAAATATTGATTGGTCCATCCCACACATTTACTGAACAACCATCCTATTTAATGACGTTATGGCGTATCAGGTTCCTGGCCGGAAAAGGGGCCGATAGGGTTCAAAGGGGTAATGACGTATTATCTGTGAAGTAGTTTCTTCTAAATAGATTGTCATAAACGCTGAGAGCTGTCTGTTGTTTTTTCGTTTATTAACAGTGACAAAAAGAAACTTTGCTTTATTTTCTACCGATGGCAAAGGTGCTTTCTCAACAAGTAGTCTTGCTTCTTAATTGGACCTTCATCACTCGTCTAATAGTTTTAAGGGAGATAACTTTATCGAAAGTCGATTTTCATGGAGATAAAATTAATTATGAAAGAGCGGAATACATAAACTCGTGGACCTCATCTACATATAACCCCGCATGTATGAAAGAGTGCCACAAAAACATTCGTTCAATAAAATACCATCGTGCGTTGCTGTAGTTTACTCAGAGACTCGTGTGAGATCCATTTCACAAAAGCCAAGATCGTGCTGCAGTGAACTGTTTCGACATGTGTCCTCAAACACATAAATCCCCAAACCATGCTCAATCACGGATGCTGGTAATTGAATATGTTTCTCAGGTAACCTTTCACAGATTAACCATTATACGAAAATTGTGGTTGCCATTGTCATATGAGACAAGCGGTTAGGAGGGGGCAGTCCCATCCAGGGCCAGATAATTTAGCAGTTTCCAAGTCTAGGCAGTGTAGGTCCAGGGTAAATCAAATGGCATTTCATTTAATTTTTATCATTTTTATGACATAAACAGAGAATTGTCAGGGGTCATCAAAGCAAATCCTAGTCAGTTAACCCTTTACCTAACGTGAAAAGCAGACGACACTTGAAAAAAAAATTCTTGAATAACTAATTTTTTTCATTTTTTGTCTCAAAAACATAGGTTATGACCCCTCGTTGGAACGAGCTCGTCGAGCTCGTTCCAACGAGGGGTCATAACCTATGTTTTTGAGACAAAAAATGAAAAAAATAGTGAAAATTAATTGGCGATTTTTGAGAATAGCGCTGGCAGGTTTTGGCCGTTACGTTGGGTAATGGGTTAAGAGTATTTTTAAAAACCGTAAGGACAAAGTTTGACCGCCCAACCCCAAGACTGATTGATTGATACGATGATGATGGTTGATTGTGGTTCAAATAACGGTTTGATAAATTAAACATTATTTTCGGCTAGCCCTTTACTTGGTTTATTTATTTATTTATTTAATGGGGTTTAGCGACACGTTCGATAGCCAGGGTCACCTCGTGTCGGACAGTTTTACTGATTGAGGAAGTTGGAGTAAACCACCAAGCAACGTTGAGCAACTGTCAGACTCCCCATCGTAATAACTACGCACAAGTAGGGTTAGCATTGGTCGAAGGCAAGTGCATCATCGACGCGCAGTACGCCTTATTAAAACACACGTGTAGCTGAATTTCCCACGATCACATAGATTTCGGGGGCATGAGGAAATTTTAACAAAAAAGCTGAAGTGCGATCCGGTAGCGCGATGGCTCAGCGGTTACAGCATTGAACTTCAAACCGAGAGGTCCATGATTCGATTCCCGCCAGGGATAACTGCGTTGTGTCCTTGGTCAAGGCACTTAATTCCTGTTGCTCACGTGGGGCACGGTGGCACTGTGTACTAAGGCGTACTGCGCGTCGATGATGCACCTCTCTTCAACCAATGCTAACCCTGCTTGTGTGGAGTTAGTACATTGGGGAGTCTGGCAGTTGCTCTCCGTTGCTCGGTGGTTCTTTCCAGGTACTCTGGCTTCCTCCATCCGTACAACTGCCCGACACGAGGTGAGCCTGGCAGTCAAAATTGTCGTTGAACTCCAATAAATAAATAAATAAATAAATAAATAAATAAATAAATAAATAAATAAATAAATAAATAAATACTAGTGCGATCCGATAAAAAGTAGCCTTCGCGTGCAAAAAAGGTTTCTTGCTAGACTGGTTCTTCTGTTTGCTTCGTTCTGTAGAAAATAACCAATGGGAACCTTCAGCTATATTTATCTATCGGAATTACCGTTTCTCATTACAAAATGTTTGATGCAAAACAGTGCTAAAAACTCTCGATAGTCATCACAGTTTCACAATCTCTGCTAGGAAAATGAAAAGTGAAACTCCACCTTTGATATCTTTATTGAAAACTGGGGAACACTAAATTACTTTTAAAATAACCGATCCATATATCCCTGTCTTGCTTACACACAGCTTCCCGTGAGAGACCGAGATAACATTAGTACGTTGGGTGTATCTATAAATAGATGTTTGGGGGTCTTCCTACTTCGGAAAGCACAGGAGACAACATGGCGGCGAAGGTGAAAAAAGCAATGCGATCACTTCAGTTTTTGAGTAAATAACCGCCTGAAATTTCGTGCAATAACAGAAATACATGCAATAGAACGAAGGATTTGGGCAACAGGGACACCTGTCCGTCCTGTCACGTGATTATTTCTGCCAGATCCTAAAAGGGTTTCAACGGAACGTGAGACTGATTTGGGTGGAATGTGCTTGTTTGCTAGTACACAGTGTGTACACATTAGGAGTGTGTAATTGAGAGGTCCAGGTCACCTAAAAATGTTCCGCCCTTAAAAAGACCCACTGGCTGTCCTGCCAGATGGATTGTTAATAACATTAAAAATAATATTGAAAGAAGCCGGTAATCTGCCATTTTGCCAATCAAACACGAACCACAGTGCACGTAGTTTCAACAAATCATCAACCTTGAGTATTTCATTTTTCTTAAATAAATGATCTGTATGGGTATTATACTTTTTGTTAGTAATTATTCGTAATGTTCACTTTTGCACGACAGCCAGTTTTTTTTATAGTTCTTGAGTTGACCCAAGCTTGGATTCCGTATACCAAATGGCTCAAAAAATTCTTTGTCTCAGTGGCCCAACCTTGTTAATGGTTTGGTTATTTATTTTTACCTCCTGAAAAAAATTATTGTTCCTGCTTTTATTTGGATTAATTATAATATACGAGCTTTTTTAGCATTCAACATTAGCTGATTCACGGAACACCAATCGAATAGTTTTTGAAGTTCGTCGTTGAAAAACGGTGCTATGGTGTTATTGTGGGAACACGAGCAGTGTGCAGTGGTGCCATCGGCAAACGCTAAAAGATTGAGAGGTGTTGAGTTACTTATGTCATTGATGTAGACATGGTTAAGTCCGATTTGTGTTCTCCGTACATAACATATTGAGACGTGTTGGACAATTAACTTCTAAACCAATTGTTGACTAGACCTCGAATGCCATACTTCTCCAATTTACCTAATTGTATTTCGTGATATATTGTATTAAAGGCCTTTGACAAGTCCAGGAAGAATGTAACGTGCTGTTTTTTCCTGTTTATTATTTTCTACTGTGGTGCTTTTAAGGAGATGGAGGACAAGGTGAATAGCGCTATGTCGTTTTCGGAATCTCCATTGGTGAGGGTATAAAATATTAAACCTGTTTAGGAAGTTTGTAAGTCTCATCACCCCCATGAGCTTTTCCATTACTTTTTGGAATACCAGAAGTAAACTGATAGGTCTGTAATTAGTAAAGCTATGTTGGTCATGATCACTTATCTGCTTTGAATGAGTATCACCTTCGCGATCTTCATCCTGTCTGCTACTTTGCCCTTAATGAATGTATTGAAGTGAAATGAACAGCCCAAACATAACGAGCAGGCTAAACATAACGAAGAAACTAAACAGAAAAAAAGATTGAACTCGGTTTCAGACCACTTCTTATATGTAAGGTACTCTAACATGCACTAGGCCAAACAACTGTATAGACTGAGACAGATTTTGATGAATGGATCGATCGGATTGAACTCATTAAAGACTGGGCTGAGGGCAGTGATTGGAACAGAATCAGACATAGCTAGCAAGCCTTTGTAGTATCATAGGCTGCAAGGGCACTTTTGTAGTGGGTGATTACAGTGGAAACTGATCATAGGATATATAGTTGATGTCGTGTTAGGAGCCAATGGTAAGACTACTAGGAGCTGTATAGGAACATTATAGGAGCCTTGTTGTAGGAATCACTGAATACCGAGTTTAGTCGAAGAGTCGTATGTGGAGTCACTCGTTCGATCAATTTCCCGTCCCGATAGCTCATTTGCTCGATAAGATTCGAGTCTTTAGTATAATGACTTTTCAGTCACTACTCCGTTGCTAATTTGTTCGACGAGATTCGAGTCGTTAGAAGACAAGTTTGGCAGTGGTATGAACGGGGTCCCGTAGCATTCAACATTCACCCCAACAACATGCACTGAGCACGCACACTGATACCACATGTCACCATGGTAATGACGTCATAACATGTTCGCTCATGCGGGCTACCGCGACAACCCAACATGACGTAACTGGGTCACGTGACATAACGTCATTTCCTAAGTCATCCACCAAGGTCATCCAAATGTGGCATGAAAAGTACATGACATACTACTCAAATTCTATCAATCAAGAACAATCAAGTTGGTCAAATACAGGTGTCCAAAATAATGAAAATATTATCAACTTTTAAAAATATTATTAATAAACATTAGTTAGAGTTAACTGGTAACAACAACCCCGCCCCTTTATTTCTCTTTTCGGCCTCTTACAAAGACTTCTGTGAATGTGATACTCATCATTCGAGAAAGTGAAGAAAATGCTGTCTGCGAAGTGATAGGGGAGAGGGCTTTGTAATGATTTTTCTCGCTTTGAATGTAGTAAATGTGGACTACCTAAAGCCTAAGTGCAGTCAAATTCAAACAATGGTTGCCAAGATTCGAGGTAAAATAAAAAGAAAGGCTACCATAGGTTCACCCAGAATAGACTCATGAACAGCCCTGGTTAAATTAAACGATCGAATGAGTAATCTAGAAGATTAATTAATGCACAAAAATGTCTTTTCTTATCCAGTGTGTTATTTTGTTACAGAACAGAAATGACCTATGTCCACATACGATATCGCCTAATGCACAGCCCAACCGAGTTACTTGAGTTTCAGTTTCAGTGGCACGAATTTTAAACAGTGCAAAGTACTGCAAACAGTTCACACCGTATTTAAAATCCAAGAACATTTTCCATTTCCTGATATAATGGTACACATACACTTTTCAAAACAAATTTCAGAGCTCATAATTGCCGATATCGGATATAAAACGCTTACTTTTGTGTTTCGATTGTTTGGGTTGACATTTTTCTTACTAAAATGAATCAGCATCGCTTATACAGGTGGCAAGGTTAAAGGCTTATGTCTGGTTCTCTGACAAAATTGCCCGTTTCTCAGTAGGGATTAATTGCAGTGAATTCCAAATTTGTGGACGCGTTTCTTACGCTCCGCAATCAGTTGACCAAACTCGTAAATACTGGAGCAACTATAATTTTAATCCTATGATAACTCTTGAAAAAATCGTTAATGCAGATCGGGGGCTATTTTGTTGACAGATTTGCTCTTATTTTATTTTTCTCAAGTTGTTTGATTTAATTATTCGACTATTTAATATAACAGCAAAATATGATCGAATTATCAGAAATCTGATATTTGTGACTATTTTCAGTTTTTTTGGTTCGATTTTTATATCGAGACGAGCGAAAGCGAAAAGCTTTCATTTAAACCGCATACCCCCGACATTTCGCGTGCCCTTATACCCTGGATGTTGCACGCTCTGATATGCCTTGGATGGTGGGTGCGCCCTTTGTCATGGTTATTTGTCCTAGGCATTCTGGCCAATCAGAATATCAGAAGACAGAATTTATCGGGATATAGGGACAATGTATTTTAATTATGGTTTGTTGCAAACGCATGTAAATAAATGTACCTCAATAAAAACAGGTAAACATTTAGAGTCTTACGGTATCATATTAAATTTGGAAGGCACTGCAAGACAATAAAAATGGCCAACGAGGGAGTTAACTTTTAGCAAAGGGTTGCCCGAGAACCAGAGCCCCTTTTTTGAGGGTTCAATCCTTAATGTTGGCGATCTTGATTTTGGAACTGAAAATATGTTTTAGATTGGTGAGCAAAAATATGTTTTAATTATTTGTAAAAGCACCCGAGAATTCATTTGTCGATATAGTGCTTTAGGTACAGTGGAACCCGCTTAATTGGATACCCCTTAATCGAATAGTCCAATAAGTCACAGGCCAGATGCAACTAATTTGTCCACATTTTTCAGATACCTTTCCGAACGGCCTGTATATTGACATATTCTCATAATGCCATTTTAATTCTAATGTATAATCCTGTAACACACTATTGTTGTTGGTTGTGCAGCCTCTCCCTCTTGTGGCAATCCGGTCTCTTCACGTTGTGTTTGTAAAATACCCTATTTGTTGACAATATATTCAATGAGTATATCACGTGATTATCCCCTTTGCTCTCATGGGTTACTTTAATGAGGACAATGCAAGCATACGAGCGAAGTACTTCAATAATGCCTCCATGCCCAGTGACACACATTGATGCCTTCAGAGAAAATGTTGGCGTTCGCATAATTTCTTGGTGTTCGGGTGGGGGTCCACCACGCCCATCCTAACTTCAGGCCTATTGCGCTGCACTACACCCATTAACCCTTTACCTAACATGAAAAACAGACGACACTTGGAAAAAAAATTCTTGAATAACTAATCTAATTTTTTTCATTTTTTGTCTCAAAAACATAGGTTATGACCCCTCGTTTGAACAAGCTCGACGGGCTCGTGCCATCGAGGGGTCATAACCTATGTTTTTGAGACAAAAAAATTGAGAAAATAATGAAAATTAATTGGCGATTTTTGAGAACAGCGCTGACCGGTTTTGACCGTTACGTTGGGTAAAAGGGTTAATGCCTTCTGGCGAGCTCTCTGTGGGGGAGTACTTCATTTGTAAAATACGCGAACGAACCACAGGTTAAGTCAAAATAATAAAACATTTCATAAGTCCACAAGTCTGACGATCTTTCAGGATTCTCTCGAGTCAAAGGTTGCGCATTACATCCACATATGGATAGAGTGGCGTGCCGTTTACATCTTAACAGAATTTCCGCCAAAATAAAGGGGACCAATTAACAAGCGATCTCGCCAAAACGAGATCGCATATTAATTGTTTCTCTTTATTTTGTGAAAACTCTGTTAAAATCTAAACAGCAGGGTTGGCGGGCAAAAACAGAGAAGGTGAAAAAGCATCACAACATTTTTCTCCTGTAAGTTACCACCATGTTATATGGCGTTACCTGCTAACGGGTTACGATGTAGGCTCTCTGTTTTCAGCCCTGCTATTGTTGCTTCTTTAAGAATTACTCAGGGAGCGTAGTGTCTTCAACGGAAGGCAATAATGGGTAATTGTGTACGAGTTCAACTGAACCCTTCGTATTATATCATCAGCTTTGTAACTAATGCATGCCAACATTACGTAACCTCTCATGCATTCCAACTGCAAAAACAAACTAGCTGTCTTCTTAACGTCGCGAGCGAATCTTCAGATACTATCCAACAAAGCACGGCAACGCCGATTTTTGTCACTTCAAAGAGTAAGTGTCGAGATCAATTAGTGTCACTTAATTTCAGCTTAAAACAATGAAATTTCATTTTAAAGTTTTCCGACACTCGGTTGGGTTTAACCCTTTGAATCCGAGCGGCCGCTTTTCAGACCCAGTAGCATTATACTTCATAATTTCATCAAGGAGGATGTCTTTTGAGTTAAGGTGTGGTGTAGACCAATGAATATTTTCAACGCGCAGCCCAAAGGCTGCGCGTTGAAAATATTGATTGGTCTACCTTTAAATAAAGAATATAGACTCTTCCCGTTGCTGCCATTGAACTTGTATGGAAGATACCACCAGGGTTCAAATGGTTAGCAATGTAGCATTAAATAGATTATATCATTGTGAATAAGAATGTGCTGTTTAATAAATTCAAGTGTTCCTTAAGGTGTATGTAAGATATAAAAGCCGAATCACATGCAGTTTCTTAGGGCGGAGTGTGTCAACATTGAAGGGCATGTAAGGTAACGTGTGAAAACAAGAAATGACGTAAAACGTGAAAAATGACGTTAAACAGCAAAATTCAAAACACATACTCTTTTATTTTTTGGGGGCTCTACATCATACTAAAATTTATCCAAGACAATACACAGACGTCATAGCTTCAAAATTTCTCCACTGGTGAACCTTTTTCCCGCCGGATTTGTGTATACGGTTCTTATGAGAGATTTTATTTCAAAAATTTCAGAAACAAAAACCTTTTATACATATGAGAAATCAAAATAGTTTTGAAATGACGTTTTTACGTCAAAACTAAATCACCCGTAGAGTGGAGATTCCTCCCAAGCAATAATTGCAAATTTGTTGCAAAGCCAACAAGCACAAGCAATGTTCCACCCAATGGATCTCCGGGTTAAACCCCAATGTCCATTGGCAGAAACATTGCTAGTGATTTTTGTCCATTTGTACAAAATTTGAAAGTGATATTTTGGGTGATAACTCCACTCCACGGGTGATTTAGTGACAATCCACTCTCCACATACTGTATTTCGAATCATAAGTACTAAATTAGCATTGAATCATAATAATTAAAATATCACTTGATTCTTATTTTATACAGTGAAATTTAATTTTTGACGTTTTGCCACCTCGGTCGCCTTCAACGTCGAAGTGTCAATTCCGTTGAGTCAGACGAGACCAAAATTGAGTTTATACTCCAGTTCCAGTATTGATACATCCTTGTGTGAAATGGGAACCCCGGAAAATGAAACAATGCTTGTTTACTGTGGTAGTCAAGCTGTATTTTACTGGCAAAATATGACCAGTTGTCAATGCTTGGGATGTTAGTCCTCTAAAATGGCAACATGGGTATCAACGTTTGATTAAAGTTGACTTAATCTCCATGTTGCGGCCACGAGTAGCCATTGTGCAGAAATATGTAACCTTAAAACCAAACAAATAAATAAGTAAACAAATAAATAAATAAATAAAGTTAATTAATTGGCAGTATTTCAAAATTTCAAACTTAAAACGACGTAAAAACATAAAAAAAATCACGTTACATGAAGTAAAAAAAGAGTCTTTTTACTTTTCAACTCTACAACATACATGTACTCAAATTTCATCCAAATCAGACAAACTTTTATTTTTTGGACGTTAAGGTCAATAGCTCTAAATTTCTCTACGAGGGACTTTTTTTTCGTAGGGTGAAAATTAACGGCATTTTAAAATTGATTTTACGGGGAATTATATTTCCAAAATTTCAGAAGTAAAAACCTTTCCTATATATAGAATAGAAAACGTATGGCAATTACTTTTCAAAAATGTGACGTCACCAGCAATGGAATTATAACCACTTGAGAGAACAGTCATCCAGAAAGTAGTCTCTGGGGGTTATAGATGTAGATTACAGTACGTGGAGAGTGGATTGTAACTAAATCTCCCGTGGAGTGGAGTTATCACCCAACGTATCATTTTCAAATTCTGCACATGTATGAACAAAAAACACCAGCAATGTTTCAGCCAATGGACCTCCGGGTTCAACCCGGAGGTCCATTGGCTGGAACTTTGCTTGTGCTTATTATCCTTTGCAACAAACTTGCAATTATTGCTTGGGTGAAATCTCCACTCTACGGGTGATTTAGTGACAATACAGTCTCACGTACTATATGTAATTGAGAAGTTATTCATGTTTTAAATTTGGCATTTTTAGGTTCACAATTGGCAAAAATTGTCAAAACATGCCTTCGTTGGAAGTGATGTTCAAACATCAAAAGTGACGGTAAATCGAAAAGCTAAGAAAACACATATCTGCTATTTTTCGTAGCTCTAAAGTACGGCCACCGCGGACTGGTCACTTTCGACGGGTGAGCAGTATTTCTACGGACGAAATAATATTAAATTCTAAACACTAGTTATTGGAATAATCATAAAAAATTTAATTAATGAAGCACCGGGTACAACACGGTGCTTCATTAATTAAAATTTTGGTGCTGATGATTTTTTATTACCTGGTAAACACATGCGTGGACATCATTGTCCACGCGTGGATTACGATCAGTTCAAGACGGCTGTACTTTAGCACACAGTAAAATTTGTTCGTGACTCTAGCACATAGTAAAATTTCATATAAATCGGATGAACTTTAAGTTTTTGGCACATGACTCTCCATGACATCATCGGCCATTTCGCCCTTAACAGTTCATAAGTTGAATTTTTTAGATATGTTTTTTTGCGGGAATAATATTTCCGAAATTTCTTAAGAATTCGCCTATAAATGAGCTTGAAATTAAACAGTTTAAAATCACGTTTTTCGACTCATTCCTACCAGGAGTCGAATTTTGAAAAATGGGTAGAATTATGGTAATTGTGAACAAGGCTGCTAAATTCCATCATTCTGAGTGATTTAAAAGTACCCGCACAGAAAACAGAACACAAAAGTCTTACAATCGCAATGTACCATTTCAACTTCGTTGAATAGCATAATTAGCAACATATCTTAATGCCTGTTGTTGAAAACCCTCCTGAGAAATATTGATAGTCCATATGTTGAAACCTATTGCATTACAAAGAATTCCTCGTCAAATAGGAAAGGCTTGAGTTTGGCTTCTCCGTAAAGATGAACTGTTACAAACATGAACATTGAACTTGTGTACATGACAATACTGCCGAAAAATGAAACCAATGAAAACGCATAATCCCTTCCTATTCGATAGTTCACAACAGGTAACCCATTCAGTTCATTATTTCTGAATGATCTCGTCCTTACAATATCGTCTTCAGCAAACTGGAGAATCCTGTTTGTGTTTGTATAGATGCGTGTACAACCACGCAGCCTTTTCAGTTGTTTTTCAAATCCAGACATTTACGCCCACACTCCGACCAGAGAACAATACGTGTACATGTGGGGTATTTGACCTGTTTACAGCATTTTCAAGGCACAGATTTGCCCCCATACACTGTTTTTCGTATCTTCACAACAACAAATCCACTTATATGGGGTCAGCAATTTTTTGTTGCACGAAAATCAACCCTCCTCCATAAAAAATTTAAAAAAAACAAAAGTCAAACCCACAAACTTAGCAAACAGAAGAAAAAATAACCAAGAAAGATAAAAAAGCACCCAAACATCATTTGGGAAGAAATCTGGACATTGAAACAGTTGGAAAGTCACGGGGCTCTGATCCACAACTATCGCCGAGTAATTGTAAGGGTTAGATGGCCAAGTTTAATCCTTCAGGGTATACAGAGCCTATAGGTGGGGACATACTTAGTAGTAATGTGTTTCTAGGGACTGGGCTATGAAGCCCAATAGACAAGGACGCTTGCATGGGGCCTAGGAACATGGCATGGGCCTTTGTCTTTTCGATCGTCAAACACGTGCCCAAGCGCTAGACAAAGTCGCAAAGATACTCCCCAAAACTCGTTCTTTCGCACTCTGGTACATTTCCCTCGCCTTGAATGATTAAGAGGGCCAAAGAAATTACAGCTTTATGCGTTCGCCTTCTTGAAACTCAGTTCAGATCACTCATGGCAGATTTATTTTGAGGTACGGAATTGTTTATCTTCTTTTATTTGAAGCGGTCTGTTTGATGGTATCAAAGTGCTCCAGTGAGGAGGCTTAAGCTATGTTTTTGAAAGAAAAATACGTTTTTAGTTATTCAAGAAAAAAAAGCAGGAATGTGGTCTGCAATCGTCGAAGTAAATGGTTTAGCTGAATGCCTTTATTGTTCTCATTGTTTTATTGAAGATGTTTAGTTGTACTATTTTAACTAGAGAATGGCGAAAGGTTTCCGATTCGCTACGTATAGGGTGTAGAGTTAATGATGTTCTGGACTGTAAGATACTGTATACATTCCGTTTGTATATTTGCATTAGCTCAGTAACATGTACAGCATCTTTGAATATGGTTCTATATCTTCGGAACTATAATTTTGGCGCGATATAAATGTGTATAGTATTATTATTAATGGTTTCGTACGTAGCATAGTCACATGGGCCAGGTGTCATCGGATTTCATAGACCACATCATTCTGGTCCCAGTGAGATCTATTGTCCTTACTGCACAGAATGCACAAAGTCGAGCGACTTTTTATCAGAAGATCGAATGTCAGCTGCAACTTGGTCTTTGGTCGCGGGACGAGAAGCACCTCCCGATATCCTATCATGCGGTACTGTTCTTCCCAGACTAGAGATCGAGTTATGGACGAGAAATTTGGAGTTTGGATGAGAAATTTGGAGTTTGGATAGAAATAGGAACGGGACGATAAATACAATTCGGACATTTATAGAAAAAAGCAAACAAAATTTCTCATTTTATTAATTGATTCCATCGCATGTTTCTGCTTCCCCGTGCATCATTAGGGCTGTATTTTTAAATAACTGTAGTCCAAAGGTAAAAGTAAGTCTCAATGATATGATAACCCACAAGGAACCTTGACAAATATAGCGGTGGTGCTGTGTGGGTAGTTGCACATATATAGAATTTTCTTTCAAACATTTTAACCTCATGTACCATTGTATATTGGTTGGTTTAGAACAGAAAATATAATAAACAAGTTTCCATGTTGGAAATTCTTCGATTCCGATATTCTCGATGGTAAGACGCCACGGACATTACTTTCTTTGATGCCAGTATTATACATATGTATTATTCGCAACATTATAAACATGCATAACAAATATTTTTCGATATCGATTTCACAGAAGATCTTTTCGGAAGTCAGGCTCATTACGTAATAAGTTTAGACCGGAATATTGCCTTGCCGCAGTCACTCATGAGATAATTCTGTTACCCACTAAAAATAAGGTTTAATATATTTCCGATTTTCTTTAGTAATGGGAATAAAATTGCACTCAGAACCGGGAACCGCGGAATTTCCCGGATAATATCAAGTAAATTTACGAGAGTAACAAGACGCATTTATTTTCGTGAAAATGGGCATATTTTATTGGCAATCTGATATCTCCTTACATAAAAGTTCTTTTCCTAAGAGAAGTGTAAAAACCAAAGCCCGCTTCCAACTCGTCTTCATTTTAAGAATCGTCAGTTTTATCACCACTACCTTCTGGCTGCACCCCCCCCCCCCCCCTTCTCACTGCCGTCCCCAGTAACCTTCTGTTTGTAGCAGACGAGGCTGGTAACGGCAGTGAAGAATGAGTTGCTGTTGAAGGAGGTAATGAATAGTGAGTGATGCTAGTGATTCTGAAACTAAAGATGAATTCGAACTTTGACGCGAGTGAAGGTCGTGCTGTTGAAGAGAGGAGTCCTCCGTAACTAATCGAGAGCTACAGTGATTTGGTGAAAAAGATCTTCAGGAATCAGGATTTGTAAAAAAGTTTGATGTGGAAGGACTGACAAAATCTTACAAAGTTACTTCCGGGTAGTTGCTTTCAATTTAGAAAACTTCAGTTCAACAAGCAAACACTGCTACCCGTGATTCCCGGTTCCGTGCTATAGATTTGATCGGCTTTCGGAACCGGGAACCCGAGAAGGAGGTGTCGCCAAAGATGATAATTGCTGAAGCGATTTATCCTTCGTTGAAGCTTCTTGGCTTATTTTCATTGCATGGTCATTCTGTTTTTTAAAACTGTTGAATAAGCTCATTACTTCGATTGTAATTACCAAGCATTAGTCATGAGGTCAACCATCGGCACATTGTATGTGTCCAACACTCCCGATCTCCCGTGGAGGTGACTTAAATATCCCGCTACTTTTGCGATGCGATTTATAGCCTACTATCACTAGGATAGAGTCGATTTGGTCAATGTACAATTGTGCTATACACAGTTTAAGTTTTATTATTCTTTCAATTTTTGCCTTAAAAGGTCACAACCTGTGATTTTAAGGTATAAAAAGATAAAACATGTTCAGTTATTCAATAAATTTGTTCACATGTGTCGTCTTCTGTAAAGAACTGAGTGAAAAATGAATGAAGAATTCGATCGATTTCGGAAATGGATATAATACTGTGGCAGTTGTGATTTTAATGAGGATCAAATTTGTGTAACAATGGCACCAAAAAAATTAAAATAGAAGTTTCATTTCCACGTTCCTTTCCCCTTCCTTGTACTATTATAGACTGAAGTTAATGATGCAGCGCAGTCTTTAAGTACTTTCGATTCTCATTCATACTTCCATATGCCCAGGAGTTTTTTTTATCTACTGCACTGCACAGTTTGACCTACACCACCATTGACCCCACCTCACACCTTTGCATGTTACAATTGCATCGCGTTCATTGGTCGTAGTTGTGAGTGACTTATTTTGAGATCCAACCTGAAAATTTGTTTTGAGTGGTGTTCAAGGATTTCATTTCTCTAACAAAACCACATGACCTATAATAAAATGAAGAATGCAGATACATAAATTCTGTTGAAAAAAGTTAATATAAGGGCTGTGCTGTGATTCGGCGGCATGTTTAATCTTGCTCCCGGCATGGAGCATTCATCTTGTCAACAGTAATGACCCGACTACAAACTTCTTGAGTGCAAAACCAATCGTTCAGACAAGATATGTGCTTGTTTCTGGACCCTCATGTACGATATAAAATATTACATATCAGGTGAAGACGTACTAATTCCTGAGGTGTATGACAATAACCATTAGGACGAAACATACTCTTGTCAAAATCCACCAACACAAAAGCTCTCAATACAAGATTTCCCAATACGCATAAAGCCTGTTTTGTGGGATATCCTGCAAACGGGGTTGTAAAGCATTTTATTGGCGTTTCTAGGGTAACTTTTTCCCCCTATTCCGAATCCGTGTGATGCCACTTTGTTACTCTTTGGCAAAGTGAGATATTTAGCACATTTTAGACCTACCGAATTAAGTCAAAATGATATTCCAACTTTATTACAAAATGGTGCATTACATTTAGGTTATCTATGTTTGTGACATACCAACGACACGTCTATTGCCAAATTTGATTTGTGTTTGGTACTTTAGTTGGGTAAAAAGGAGAAAATTTGATGAATTTTGTCCGAAAAATAACTAAATTTCTGGATTTTATATTTGTCAATAAAAAACACAGTAGAGTGTGTAACGTGTTTGTTTTAATTTTTCACGGATAAATGATAATATTCCCACTTCCATAACACTCTAGAAATATTGGGCGGGTCCTTTAACGAACTATTTATTGACACAAAATGTGGCGGAGATTTGTAAAAGTAAGTAGATTTCAATGATTGTTGCTTACGAGCATCATTGTTTGAGTGAGTGTGTGTGTGTGTGTGCAAGAAGTAAGGTGGAGCTAAAGATTACACCAGGTCTTAACACCAACAAATATCTCAGCTATTACCTTGATTGTAGATTATCGCCTGAATCATCCTCATCGTTAGTTTCAACACAGATCAACGTGTACTAGCTATGACACTCTGAAAAACTACCAAGACAATGACACAAAGAACTGCAACTCACTTGTGCAGCTGCAGAGCTACATCGTTTAGGCCAACACAATTTCTCAGAGCTGCAACTATACTTGATTACCTTAATCAAGATGGGGTCTATCCCATCAGAAATAACATTGGAAGCAGTGACTTGGACGGGTCATCCCGAGTCCACCCAAATATTGTTGGGTCAAATTCATGTATCCTGTGGTTTACTGGGTAGAGCAGCATGCCAAAGCATCGGTTGAAAATGGGTTCGCTTGGCATTTTCTGAGAATACTTCACTTGTTGGTGGAAGAGTGGATAATTTCCGTGCATGCGTCTGTGCTTTTACGGGTGTGTTAGACCACAACTTAAACCTGATATCTGACTATATTTACTCAAAACCGAACATATCTCCTGGATCCTGATTTCTATAATCAACCTTTCCGTGGTTTACATTACCTGAAATTCTGGCCGTTTGGTGTATTTCTGCAAAAATGCGTTGTATAATCATTATGGATTGAAATATGATTATTTATGCATGTGCCCTACCACTTGAGACCGATCGTGATTCAAAGTATGTGTTATGTAAAGATTTTCTATTTTAAAATAAAATTACTGCTGGAATGCGCAATTGAAACTAGTCTTTTTGATAACCTCTCTAATACGTAGTGGCGATTTAAATTGACATTTATGAGCTAATTGGTACCTTTAGTTTGCAAAATGTCAAAACGGAACCAGTGCATCTTGCATCAACATCCAACAACAGTTCATTTGATCCATTTATGGGGAGCGTGTAGATAACCAATCTGAATGACTGGCTTATGAAATGTCCGATCACAGAGCACCGTGTTTGTGTATAGCGCCACACAGACAAATATCGGCAGATGTGTTTGAAACAGCTAAAAACCTAACACGAAAACAAACTAATCTTGACATCAGTTTTTTCTTTTAAATCATTTCTCATAATGACATTTCCTGGGGGAAGAATTACTGGAATTGGGAATTAGTATAAATGTCCAATTATCAGTTTCCTTTTAAATACCAGAGAGGTTACAAAAACGAGAAGTTGAAACAAAACTTGTGTCGCCATGAGAATAGGACTGAATCTCCATCAATCACGCGACGGCTCACACATGATCTTCCAAGTCCATAATATTTCCAATACCAGAGTCCTTAACAGTGGCCCCTTCTGGTCTTCAAATACCTGTATGTGGTCGGGTGCTGTTAATGGCGTCTACTACATGTTCCTTCAACCATCCCTGACTTGTGATGAAAATCGACTTCCGATCGATAAATTTATTTATTCCACGCCTATGCTTTTATTTTGATAAAACACACGCTTTTTCTGCAAAAACCAAAGCGAACAATAATTTTTTTTTGTATTGTCCTTGAACAATACGGATCACGTTTGCGGACTATTTAATTATTTCTCTTTTTACGTTTGGGTTATTTTTGGCATTAATTTGTGTTTTTAATATGTTTTTGCAAACTGTAGGCGTGCAATAAATACAGAACAGAATACGCGTTCAAACTGTCATCATTTACCGCACGAGATCGATTTCGGCGGAGGGATAATATTCAACAAGAAGCCGAAGGCTTCGAGTTCAATATTATCTCTCCGCCAAATTTTTTTTTTAGTAAACTGTGAGCGTACAATAAATAGAGAACAGCATACGCGATCGAACCGTCATTTTTTTACCGCACTCGATCGATTTTGGCGGAGGGTTAATATTGAACTCGAAGTCTTCGGTTTTTCGTTCAATATTATTCCTCCGCCCAAATCGATCTCGTGCGATAAAAAATGCCAATTCGAACGCGAATGCAGTGTCTATTTACCCTAAAATTATTGACTGGCGAGGAAGGCCTAATTAATTGTTGCTTTGTTGGAGCCATCTGTTGTTTCGATTTATTAAAAGCTACAAAAGAACACTTGGCTTTTATGGCAAGCTAATCAACACCAAGTAACGTTCAATTTGTCTCTTTGTTTACAGAAAGTGTTTTTACGGTAATTTGCAAGTTTTCCTTCTTCCCCCCAAAATTATTAACAAATCTCACATCCTCAACTTTTATCGTCATAGATATTGACTCTTGGGAAAGTTATCTTCCCTTGTAAATACTGAAGTCTAGCTGTAATCCAATTAACATTGAACCACTGAAAGGTGTGAATGAAATCTTGATCGTCAGGGAATAGTTGTCGGAAGCGGAGAAATCAACTTGGGCTCGTTCCAATGATGGCTCATAACCTATGTTCTGGAAGCAAAAAAAAAAATGAATTTTTAGTTATACGAGGATTTTGTTTTTACTGGTTGACCAGAAATTAATTAATACGCTTAGGGGTCATCGCACCTTTTCATTTGTACTCACGCGAAAACCTATCTGATATTGTGGACTGCGGTTTTAACTGTTTTTACTACCATAAAATTTCATGGTTTTAATATCAAAGGGGAAAAATGGGCAAATGTCAGCTTATATATTTTTATATGGTAAGATAGGACAATATCTGTATTATATGCCGGTATGCGCACAGCATTGCTAAAATGAAGCCAAAAAATATATTAACCGCTAAAAGTTGACGAAGATGCAATTTTCTATCATTTTACATGGAATTTTAAAGGAAATAACAGTAGCATTTTAAATCAACGTGGGAAAAAAAATGGTCGAATGGAATCGTTCGATAATATCACCAACTGAGAGCATATATATTTTTCTTAAAGGATTGATGCGCACAGAGAATATAACTTTCATAGGTTTTATATAATTTTGAGAAATATAAAAATCCCCCATTCAATTAGTGTTAATTTTTGCCAGCCAATTCTTAGCAAACAGGGGAGATAACCTTTTCGTAAGTCGATGTGAATGACGAGAAAAGTTGGCCATGCCCTCCACGACCTTTATATTAATGGGAAGTACAGTGTCTGCATTATATGCCACGATGCGCAAACTATTTATATAATGAATAGAAAAAAGTTACAAAACATCAAAAGATGGTCAAAACACCGTTTTTAAATTTTTAATTGGGTTTCAACAGAGAATAATGGTCCAACGTTCAAAATCATTGAAAAAAAAAATATAGTAAATTGCCAGCTTCTGTACTTTTTATTCCACTCTATATGAAAATGCCTGGAGTTTGTGAAATGATGCGCACATGGCTGATACAAATTCGCTAACATTTCGAAATTTCAATTTTTATACGAAGTTGTCAAACCCTTAATGTTAAATTTACTGACAGCTTCGAGAAATTAAGGGGAGCTAACTTTCCTGTAAATCTCTTCCAGTGACGAAAATTGTCAGCCATGTTGCGGGACACTTCCATTAGTGTCTTAGATATTGATTTACTTTTGCTTGTAATCATGCACTTTCTTTCGGGTCTAGATTTGATACTTGGACATATACAAGCCTGGAAATAAGCAATCTGTCATTTGCAGAATGAGGACCCCAGAGTGTGAATTTGCTGATGCTCTTTCATAAAGTGGACCAATTTATCCTCTGGGTGACTCTTTCTGTTTTGGTTTGAGACTTTGATTCAGATTGAGGTTCACAGAGGGTAAATTTAATGATGTTACCCTGTTGTGCATTGTTGCATCACCAAATTTACCCTCTGTGGACCTCATTCTGCATATGGCAGTCTGCTTATTTCCAGCCTTAATTGTCGCCACCCCTGGCCTACAATGATTTTAAAAGCAAACTGAAAACTATGACTAGATTACTGTCTTGTCCAAATTGCAGAATGAAGTTCACAGAGGGTAAATTGTGCAGGGTAGCATCACCAAATTCACCCTCTGTGGACCTCATTCTGCACATGACAGTCTGCTAATTTCCAGTCTTTGACTTATGTACCACACACAGTCGGCATACAAATGGAGAGCTGCAGTATCCGATTCTGGCTGGGGCCGAGACAGCATTAACAATTTGGAGTAGCGGTATGGTATAGTACGTGCTAATTAAGTAAGCCACTGTAACCGCATGTAGATTCTATACATCCAAAAATAAATTTCAAAGAAGTCTTGCGGTTTTTTTTAACTTTAATCCCGACTGACTCATATCCCAATTACACCATTTAAGTTATGCTTTCGACGAATGTACTACTTAATGATGTAATTAAAATATTTGTTCATTTTGGACTTGAGCCACCACAAAACAGGTTTACACATCCCAGTCCGTCATCTTCGAGACGCCTCTGGGAGTAGTGACAGGGGCAAATTAGTTTTGTAATATGCAGTAGTAGTGTTAGTAGTCCACCAACAGTAGTATGTCAAATACTGGTCTGCAAAACAGTGGTCGCCGTTGGCCCACAAACAGTGGTATCCCACTTTCCACTTAGCCCTAAATACCTATGCTGTGTGTTTTAGAGACACGTTGTATTCTACCACACATGCTCATCTTGGAAATCGTTGACATCATAGAACCCAATACGTATAGGTGCTCATGGAGTGTATAGGAGTAAAGAAGGTGCAGGTAGAACATGTACATGTTCCAATAACATAGGCAGACCTGATAGTTGTATTGAATGGAACAAAATCATTGGTTGTAGTATACCACTAACGCTCCCATTTCATAGTACTGATGTCCAGGTCCCATCATTTCAAACTGATACTTTTTCAGATCCATATACCCCATACCATAGAGGATACTATTTATTTATTTATTGGGGTTTAAGGTCACATACTTATGCACAATGGCTAATCGTGACCGTGACAGTTTTACGGGTGGAGGAAGCCAAGAGCACCCGGAGAGAACCACCGAGCAACGACAAGCAACTGTCATCTCCTCAACATTCTAACTCTGTTCAAGCTCCGCTCAAGCAAAGTTGCAGCGGTTGAAACCATGTGCACCATCGACGTGCAGTACGCCTTAGTACACGGCGTCATCGTGGCCCCATGTGGGCAACCGGGATAAAGTGCCTTGCCCAAGGACACACGGGTCGTCCCGGACGGGGATCGAACTCGGGACCTCTAGCATAGAGGTCCAACACTCTACCACTGAGCCACCGCGCTCCCCATAGAGGATACTATTTGACAAAAATAGGGCAGATTAATGCATTGCTGGATTAAAATCTCTGTGAGAACCCCGTGGTAAACAACCTCTGTTTTACTGGTAAAATAGGACCAAGCAAGCCAGAAAATAAGCAGACTGTCATCTGCAAAATGAGGTCCCCAGAGGGTGAATTTAGTCAATAACATAGGCAGACCATATACATTTTCCCTCTGTGAACCTCAATCTGAATCGGGATCTCAAAACTAAACAGAAAGAGGTACCCAGGGGATAAATTGGCCCACTGTATGGGATAGCATAATCAAATTCACCCTCTGAGGACCTCATTCTGCAAATGTAAGACTGCTTAGTTTCAGGCCTGGGACCAAGTCACCAATGCTTGGGGGTAGAACTCCTCTAAAACATGGGTATGTATAAACGATTGGCTTGACCTTTTCCGATCCCATCCCCGCACGACTCGAGGATAACAATAGTCTTGGGCATTGTTTATTGTAAGGATGACAATCTACCATAACACAAACCATAGTTCATTATGTTTATATAACATCCAGCTTAAATGACGTGGAATATATCATCCCACCCGTGGGAACCCCGGGAAGTAAGCTGTGCTTATTTTCTGGTAAACAAGCTCTGTTTTTCTGGTAAAATAGGATCCTGTCACCAATGCCTGGGGTGGAGTCCTCTAAAATCGGCGGCAAGGGTTTTAATAACTGGCTGGCTGGACTTTTAAACCTTAAACACTAATAAATAAATAAATAAATAAATAAATAAATAAATAAATAAATAAATAAATAAATAAATAAATAATTGCATTGATTTGGGCGAATAAATGCTCTTCAAAATCTTAACCGCTGAATATGTTCAACATATATTTATTTATATCTAGACATGGCTGCTTCACAAGCAGTCATGTCACGATTTGATGAAAAATTCATCTAAAGTTTACTCAAGAAAGCATTTGTGAAAAAGACATGTAATTTAAAGGGACACAATTTTATTAAATGTGCACGAATTTGGCTTATCTCAGTGGCAAGAGAAATCCTGCCCTGGGCAGGAATCAAGCCCGAAAATAAGCAGACTGTCATCTGCAAAATGAGGTCCCCAGAGGGTGAATTTAGTGATGCCACCCTGCACAGCAGGGTAGCATCACTACATTTTCCATCTGTGAACCTCAATCGGAATCAGGGTCTCAAAACTAAACAGAAAGAGGTACCAAAGGATAAATTGGTCCACTGTATGGGATAGCATAATCAAATTCACCCCCTGGGACCTCATTCTACAAATGTCAGACTGCTTATTTTCAGGCCTGACGGGAATATCAGCCAGCAGCGGGCAAGGAGTTAATCCCAAGATTTCCCAGGTGTAGGGTATACCACTTTTAACCGATGGACTATACACTTTCAAATGAGATGGCATCGGCTATAATTTGTTGGGAAAAACATCCATTATCAAAACAAAAGTTGTGAAATCAATTTAGAAAAAAACATGAGACATTTCAAGTCAGGCGTTTCTGTAAGGTTCAATGTTGAACGAATGTTCTGTTGTTGATAATATTTCATGTGAATGTGGTAAACTTCAACTAGAAGAATAATCCGATATCGTTTATTCAAAGAAATAACACGAATGGTTGTTGTGAACTCTTTATAGAGGATAAGACAGCAAGTTTAGCTAGACAACTATAATATATTCATTGTTTGCTATATATCGGTCATTCAATCAACCACTTATCCGTTTTTTATGCAAAGTTTCAAATTAGCTCGCCAAAGGAAAAGAGTTTTGTCCTTGTTAATTTGATTTTTGTAATTATTGTCGTGATCCAAGATTTGTCTGGAAACAAATTAAAGAATGTATTTAATTCCAATGCCTCGTTTTCAGTCTGGAGAGAGAGTAGAGTTCTGGACGAATTCAAATTATTGTTTTCTCCTTATTTTAATGCCATTTAGTGAGTTGTAGAGAAATTTCTGTTAGTTTCAGGAACGTCATTAAAAAGTCACGACAAAACAAGCCAAGATCTGAATATTGTGAATTCTTTGGGCTTCATAAAACCTGGAGAAAAATTATCTGTATCACACCTTCAAAGACGGCAGAAGCTCGATAAAAGTGGAGGGGCACAAATTTTCTAGGCTACCATGATTCAGCACAATGGGGGAAAAAGTTACAATCGCATATCGGTAAATGTACCGTGACACACTATAGTGTCTCGTTTAGATAACCATGCCGCGGCGTGGTCACTGCCCTATCCATCTCTTCTACGTCAATCATCTTCCAACCCGAAGGCGAGCCCTGCCTTCGGGTTGAACGATGGTCGAAGTAGAAGAAACGGACCGAAGCGACCGAAGGTGGGATTCATTGACTAAATCTTTTTCGGGTTTGCAAATAATATATTACAGGAATGCCTGTATATTGGCACGTTTGTATGCGCCCATTTAACTCATTGTGAAACCACGCAACATGTCGGCGGAAAAAAGTGGAGAGGCACGTGTCTCCACCCCCCCCCCCCCGATTCCGCCGCCTCTGGATACCTCGATCCTTTACTGAACAAATTGTGCAACATAAATACGTAAACAGTTCTGTAGTCGCTCTTTTCTAAATGAATAATGATCTCCAAAGCCTGTAAAACTAGTGAGTAGATGGGGCATGTGCCTCCTCACATTTTTTTTTGACCTGAGGCTGTTATATTCAGAAGGATTTTTTTCCTAGGGGATTTCATCCTATGGGAATTTTGTCCAAGTGGATATTGTCTGGATGTCTTTGGTCAACACAATATTCTGACTTCTTCGGCAAACTCCATTAAATTCGAGATTCGAGTTTCTGGCAAATAGCTTGTTTAAGTTTGTTACAAGCAATTTAACTCTTTAGAGGGGGCTTTTCCAGGTCATGTTCATAAACAAGCTCTTAGCCCACCAGTCTAATTCTGTTAGGAATTCGACGCTTTCATTGGCTATTTGATTCTTCGAGTTTGAGTGTAGAGTAACGTTGATGTAATGTAATGTTCATTTACATACGAAATCCCCATCTACAGTCACACTAAACCATGCAGAAAATGAAAATCGGTTCCGCACATATGTGTGGAACGGAAATCGTTAACAGACTATTTTTATAAAGCAGCGAAATTTCACTTGAATTTTCTACAAATCGTGCACCGCAATTACAATTTGAATCGCTAGCGATAGCTAAAAATCGCCTCCTGAGTTCTAATGTATTCTATGTGCCACTAGGCACATAGAACACATTAGAACTCGGGGGACGAAATAGTAACACAGGTTCCCCTCGCAAATTTGGTTCTATCCTTACGCGCTGGCACTCGTGCCATATCGATTACCCCATTCATACACGTGTGTCATTCTGTGTATATATTCTTTCGTGTTCGGGTTATAGGCATTCCAATCAATAAATATTAAATTCGCACTGCAAACCTCAAGATATTAATACAATTAGTGGAACTACGCGGCATAATCATAAAGCTATGTCTGTGGCAAGTCTTCATTCCTAAATGGTGATGTCATAAAAAATTCGATCAAATCAAGTCTCGATTGAGCAACATTTCATGCCTTAATACAAAGAAAATGAAAGTTTGTGGTATTTTTTAGTTTCAGTCATCTGGAATTTATCAGTTGGTCGGACCGACTGAAATATTCCAGGCGAGGGAATCTAAACACACGCGATGGAATACTTAAGAGCTGGATTGGTTCTAGGCCATCACAGCGTCAAACTCCTCAAGGATTAGACATGTGATCTGAGCGGTTGGTTCATAAGGTCTAATTTCATAGAGTAAATGGCTTCTCAGTAAATTGTTGGAGTGGATCAATCAATATTTTCAATATTAATTGGTCAGCTCCCAAATATTGAATATGACTCTTTCAACTGAAGCAGTTAAACTGATATGGAAGATGCCATTAGGGTTTAAAAGGTTATGATCCTTTTCCTCACATACATTTCAGTGTTATTTGTGGACTAGCAGAAGATACCATATTATCTACAGAAAATGTTTCGAAAATAATGAAGAGTTTTGTTTTGAAAAGTGTACAGCCCAAGGATCCCAAGGTCGTATTTGGAAATAGCGAGGCAAAATATTGCCACTGCGCATGTCATCCCTTAAAACCCATGGCCCTGATATCTGAAAATGAACGAGTTAATTGGCTTGTAGAATTCACCTCTAAATAAAATTGTTTTCAGCTATTTAAATTAATGAAGCGTGTTTTTCTATGCGTACCGATCAATTCGGTTAAAGATCCTGATTTCATTTTGTTTTATATCTTACCTTCTAAAACCTTATGATCATTTCAGTGGATTTAAGACGTCACTTGCGGGTTATGTGAAAAACATTCGCAGTCCGATCAAGCTTATACACAGCTAACGGTCAGATTGATGCCTCCTTTGTTCACCATCAATCAAAATGGCGGCAGAAGATAACAACTTCACGTTAAACAGGTAAGATTCTATCATCTATTATACAATGCAGTTGTCAGATCAATATAAAGGAGAAGTTGCCGTAAGAGCTATTAGCGAACTAATTTCGTATATTCGATAGCCATTTCATATTGGCTGAGATAAAGGTTCTCACCCAACATGAACTTAAGTGGAACCAAACATACCACATTGTATAAGTAATAATAGAGGGTTACAATTTAGTTTCTAACATTACCCGTTGTTAAGGACACGATAACAACTACGTATCGTGCAACAAACAGAATATGAAACTCTTGTTCATCGCGACTGATATTCATGGAACTTGTTCTGTACTCTCCATTTAGCCTCACCAACAACTCTGAAAATGCAAAATTCGTTGACGTGTTTCTTTAACTCTTTACCCAACTCAGACGATATCAAAATTTATTATTTTAAATATAATTTTTTTAAATTTTTCAAAAATTTCAACAAAACTGTATCATGCTACCCCTCGTTGGAACGAGCTCGACGAGCTCGTTCCAACGAGGGGTCACATGATATGGTTTTGTTAAAAAAATTTGAAAAATAATATTTTTTCAACTGCTGATTTTGCAAATTACGCGGGCGGATGCGTCGATTCGTTAGGTAAAGGGTTAATATCATTCGAAGTGAATACTCATTTCATATTCTTTGTTTATGTTTATCACTTAATGACATCAAATAGCTCATTGTGGTATTATCGTAGGCACCAGGTCTGATTTAACATGTCAGCCTGACGCCACAGGGTTAAAATTTCATCTAAATTTGGGAGAATCCATTTGGATTCTCGCGAAAATGGTTGCGAAAATCCGTACCGGCTATGAATGTCCCAGAACCCGTTGTTGTATACTGAAAATATATCTTAACCCTTTAGCCAACACAACTTTTTAGTTTTTAAAACATAAACTGAATTTAATACCTTGTTAAAAAAAATAAACAATATGTATCAATAAAACATTACAAATATGGATGTCATTGGAACATGGCCTCATTGAGCAGGTTCCAATGACAGGCATATTTGTGCAATTTTATTGACAAAATGTCAGGATATTGTAGGCCTTGTATTGATTTGCTGCCGTTATGTTAGATAAAGGGTTAAATTGACTCAACTCCTTTCACGCGAATCCTACCAGAGGTGCAGTGAGAATCTAAATGGATTCTCTCTGGTTTTGTTGCTCGAATCCTTGCATGAATGGATTCTCGCATTCTCGTCGAAATTTTAGCACTGCGCCGTAACATCTTGTGTTGATTTCACAGACGGAATTGAATTAATCTTCTCCCATTTTGAATTTACTCATTTCATTAACTCTTTACCTAACACAACTAAGACGACATTTGCAAAAATAAGTTCTTGAATAACTAAAAACATTTCTTTTTTGCTTCGAAAACATAGCTTATGATCCCTAATTGAAAAACGCTCGGCGCCCTAACTGGAAAAAAACTTCTTTATATGAGTAGTAATTATTATTATTTATTGGTGTTTAAGGTCACATACTTGTGCACAATGGCTAATCATGACCGTGACAGTTTTACGGGTGGAGGAAACCGGAGTACCCGGAGAGAACCACTGAGCAACGACGAGCAGCTGCCAGCTCCCCAACATCGTAACTCCCACTGCAGCATAGGCAGGGTTAGATTGGTTGAAGACATGCACGCCATCGACGTGCAGTACGCCTTAGTACACGGTGTCGTCATGTCACCATGTGGACAATCGGGGTTAAGTGCCTTGCCCAAGGACACAATGCAGGAGTCCGAATCGATCGCTCAGACGGTCACCCATCCAAGAACTAACCGGGCTCGACGTTGCTGAACTTCAGTGATCTGATGAGAAACAGTTACCGCAATGCCACCGCGCATCCATGAGTAGTAGTAATAAGCTATGCTTTCGAGGCAAAAATTTTCATTTTTCTTTTGTAAATAGTGTTGTTCGATTTTGATCCTTACTTTAGGTAAAGGTTTTTATCTCATAAATGGACGTCTATTCGAACAATAAAGTGCGGATTCTGTATCACTTTTCCCAAAAAATGTACAAGTACACGTACATGTACGTGTACCGCCATAGGGATTCAGTGTTAAATCGTGTACAGAGTGCAAAAAATGTCGTTTTTTCATGGTGATACAGAATCTGCAATTGTTTTGAGGCTCACAGATCGCACTTTTAAAGTTCAAACACTCGTTGGCGAATGTGTAGATTCGACACATCGCTCAAAAGTGAAAAAATGTACGAAATTTGAAGAAAATGTAAATTTAAAAATTTTTGTTGACGTTTCCACCACGGATTAGACCTTCGATCTATCATTGGTAACACGAGCAAAAAACGTTTTGTGGATTCTAGATCAGCATCAAAAAAGCGGTTTGCGGATTCTGTATCATCTACGTTCTCCAAACGGGTGTTTGAACGGTTAAAAGTGCAATCCGATCGGCGAAACCCATTTGCGGATTCCAGAACAGGGAAAATCGACCTCAAAACGTTTTTTCGACGTTCGCCAATGGCGAAAAGTTAGCGTAAAGTGTAGTTACTCATCGAGGATTTTTTTAAAAATCGATTTCGGCCTCCGGTACATGGAAAAAAGGTGGTTTGCGGATTCTGTATCACCTACGTTTGCCAACGGTTGTTTGAACGGTCTAGGGTGCGATCCGATCGGCGAAAACCCATCATGCCGATTCACCTCGCAAGTTTTGTGAGGTGAATCGTGATAGAAACGGTTTTGTCGAGAGGAAATAAAAAAATGTGATTGATATATATAGGAGAGAAAAAAAATATAAATAAATAGTTATTTAAAAAAATAAATATCGAATCAAATAGGTAATAAAAAATACTTAAATCATGAATGCTTCCCAGACTATTAGAGCAAGGTTTCTTTTAAACATGCTGATGAGAGCATACGCAATCTGTGTGAACGAAGAACTACGTCCCCTCTTGTTAGAACGATGCGTTGGATGTCGGGATCATCTAGACTTTGATCACGAGGATCATTCATGTCTGACGATGGAAAGGGAAGATATGGTCGTCAAATATTTCGAACCGGCATTCGAATGCGTTCGAATCGACGAAGTGATCACGCTTTGGAGGAGATTAGTCTTCTGTAAGGATCGAGACAAGCCTACAGTTTCGGAAGAACTGAAATTGGCGTGCAGAAGTCTGACTTTAGAAGACAAGGGATGCATCATGAAATTATTGCTGAAGGAAGCATACGTCTATGTTTTCTCGTTGATATAAATAAGGGAGAATAGAAAATAAAAATAAATACACACATAAAATTTTTTATCTAATATTAGAAAGGAAAAAAAACACAAAAATGAGAACCAGAAATAAATTGTATCCGACGTTAGATGACGACGAGGATGAGAAGCCGAACGGTGCTTTGCCAACGACGCCGTCGCTTGAAGAGAAAGAAAGAGGAGAGAGGTATTGCATCGATCAAATCAGTAGAATTCAATTGTATCTGACTCGAGAGAGAGATTCTCGCCATTCTCTCAAGAAGAAGTATTCGCGTTTCCTGAAATTCGTCAATGCGGTCGACACGGCACTCCATGGGTTTACACGTGGTTTACACGTGGCCGGCATTGGATTGTTGTCGCCCACGGTCGGTATTCCGATCGTGTTGACCATAGAAGGAGTGGCTCTCACCGCCGGATTGTTTAGCACGCTCGGAAACTTTTTGAGTAGGAAATTATATCTGAAGGCAAGGAAACACGAAAAGATTCGCGTGTTGGCCGACTTCAAGATCGACATGATATCTGAAATGATCTCGATGGCGTTGAAAGACAGTAGGATATCGGATGGAGAATACTTCACGATATTGAGCGAGAAAATGAAATACGATGCCATGAAAGAAGCCGTGAGAATCAAGACTCGTCAGATCATCAAGGAAGAGATGAAGGATGCTCTCATGGAAAAGGGGAGGAAAGAGGCCAGGGAGGAATTCGGTAAGTTGATAGAACTCAAGAGCAGCGATTGAAAAAAAAAATATATAATAAGAACAGAATTTTTTAAAAAGAAATATTAAATTTATATATAAAATAAAAACGAAATTAATTTAAATAACTTTCAAAAATGTATTGCGTAAAGTGTAAGAGAGTTACCGAGATGAGTAATTCTCGAGAAGTACAAACTAAAAACGACAGACAGATGCTTCGCAGAATTTGCGACGTGTGTGGTTCGATCAAGACTCGATTCATCAAAAAAAAAGAACACGAGCAAAGGTAAAGAAAGGCATCGTGAATAAAATGATCAATAATCTACCTTTCGAAATGCATCTGCCGGGTCACAGTTTCACGGGACCCGGAACGAAATTGAACAAGAGACTCAATGCCGATCTGACTCCTAAATCTTGAAGCAAACCTGTGAATAGGGTGGACACGGCCGCGTATGATCACGATCTGTGCTACGCCGGACATCCCGACATGAAGACTCGCAATGACGTCTGCGATAAAAACATGTTGGCGAAATTGAGAGGTATATCGAATCCGACCAGGAGAGAAAAGATAGAATGTTCGCTGGTTAGTAATCTGATCAGTGCGAAACGTTGATTCGGATGGGGCGTTCAAAAAAAAAAGCACATCGGAAAAGAAGAAGAAATGATTATTGACGAGTGAATTGGCCGAGGAGTTACACAAACCCATCGTGTGTAAATTTCGAAAGAGAAGGGTGTTCGTGAAGGGTTTGGATGACATTTGGTCCGCCGACTTGGTCGACATGAGATCATTTTCGAGGTGGAACGAGGGCGTCAAATATCTATTGACGGTCATCGACGTTTTTTTCCAAATACGGTTGGATCAGAGCTTTGAAGAATAAATTGGGACCTTGCATCGCCGAGGCTCTGAAGAGCGTGTTCGACTCGTCTTCTCAAAAACTGAATAGATTGTGGGTGGACAAGGGAAAGGAATTCTACAACAAGCACGTTCGTCAATTAGTCGACCTCTACTCGATCATAAATGAACAGAAAGCCAGCATGGTGGAATGTTGGAATCGAACGATGTAGGAAAAGATGCACAGATACTTCACGGTGAATTCGACTAAGAAATAAATATACGTTCTGAACGGTCTGGTCAAAGATTACAACAACACGTGACACAGATCGATCAAGATGACTCCCGTGGAAGCTAGCAATCCTCGAAACGAAAAACGGGTCTATGCGAATCTATATCCTGAGAGATCTAAGATCAGGAAGAAGTCTAAAATGCTGAAATTTGCGGTCGGCGATCGAGTGAGAATCTACGCTTATAAGAAGCACTTTGAAAAGGGTTATACTCCTAGATGGACCTCGGAAATCTTCGTGATAAGCAAAATATTTCACACCGATCCGGTGACTTACGAAATCGAAGCTTTGGATGGAGAAGAGATCATCGGAAAGTTTTACGAACAACAATTGCAGAAGACGAAGTTTTAATAAGAAAACAAAATTTTTTTTATTTACTCTCTTTAACATTTTCTTGTTTACATATATATATAGGAGAGAAAAATAATAATAAAAAATAATTAAAACTATTTTTAGATAAAAAAGCAAGCTAATTAATAAACAAAAAACAAAAACCCTTCAAAAATGGCAAATATACTAGATATCGCACAAAGCATAGTGAAAGATGAAAGTTTTCAAGAATATGAGGTTCACAAATATGAACCGATAACCAGAACGAGTTTGAACAATGCGGGAGAGATAAGAATCAATGTCAAAACCCAAGACCTATTCGTCCATCCTAGCGAGAGTTACATAGTGGTGCAGGGATGTCTCACCAAGGAAGATGGGACCGACTATGCCGCCGACGACATGGTTACTCTAGCCAATAATGGCATCATGCATCTATTCAGTAATATAAAATACTTGCTACCCGGACAAGAGATAGAATCTGTGTTTCATCCCAGTCAGGCCACCACGATGTTCGGACTCTTGACATATCCGGATGATTTTTCGAAATCCAGAGGACTTAATCAGTTGTGGATAAAATACACCATCGGCCCTGCTAGTGCTGGCGCCATCACGATATTCGACTGCGTCGTCAAGACGCCCAGACCTAAAGGAACGTGTTCATTCAGGATACCTTTGAAACACATCTTCGGATTCGCAGACGATTACAACAAGATCATGTACGGATTCAATCACAATCTGACGTTGATTCGAAAAGGAAATGACGATGTAATAGTGAGACTCACTGCGACTGATGCGGGTAAGATAACTCTACACAAGGTATCATGGTTCATTCTGCACATGGAGCCTTCGATCGTGGAAAAACACGTCTCTACAAGATCATAGAATCCAAGAGTAAATTACCCGTGGGATTTAGAATGAGACAGTGCAACACGGCTAGCATTCCACTCTCCATGAATCACTTCGATTGGAGATTGACGGTGAAATCCGCATCTGAGAGACCGTGTTTCTTCGTGGTTGTGTTTCAGACTGATATGGATGGGTCTCAGGAAAAGAATGCATTGCTGTCCGATCACTGCAATTTGAGAAACATGCAAGTGTTTCTGAACGCCACGAGATATCCAGCAATCGATTACAACGCACTGTTTGACAAGAATGATTTCTGCAGACTGTAGTGAACGACTCAAGAGTAGCATCTTAGACATCTCAGATCAAGATGCAATTCGATAGGAACTTGCCGAGAAAAGCCGAAGCCTTCACCCTGGTCCTGTCGGACAGAGAATTACAATTCGAATCGGATGGAAATAAGATGTCGATCATTCGATGAGAGACATGTGTGAAAAAATTAAAAACAAAATAAAAAAGTAATGAGTAATTATTAAAAAGCAAAAAAAAAAAAAAAAAAAAAAAAAGTAATGAGATCTAGAGAGATTGAACATCTTTCTAAATCTCATTACTTTTTTTTTTGTTTTTAATAATCACTCATTATTTTTTAATTAATTATTTTCACGCGTTCACTGTTTGTTCAAAAGATCTAGTTCGATCAGTAGGCTCACCACGGAAGTGGCGGCTTCGGGATTATTAGTTTTCAATACGAAATTAATCCTGTCTCCGGCGTTCACTTTGAGAGGCGTGCCGAATGTGCTAACATTCGCGTGTTGATTCTCAGTCTTTTCAACGCTGTATCTCTTATCACTCTCTACTCCATTCACCGCGAGATTGACGATCGCTCTGTTATTTAAATCCGTGGAAGCCAGACCTATTCGTATGATTTGACCTCCTAACAGCATGGGATATCACACCTGACCATGTTGCGATCTGCTACCTCCATTTCCGAAAGACCACCCAGTTTTTCCCTCCTGTAACATGCCGGCCTCCTCGGCCCACACGGTGATCAATTGTCTAGTGTATTTGACTTTTTCCACCACTGAAATCAGGGTGCAGGCATCTGACATGTGCACGGGATCCGGTAGATTCGTGAGCGCGTGTCTGCCCATGTCTAGTTTTCCTTCCATGATATCACCCTTTCTCCAGACTGAGTTGTCATCCACGTACTTCCTGCTGACTGCACTGGAATCGAATTCGGGATCGTGATCGAGACCAAATAAATTGTGACCATTCATGTTGATGCCACCCTCCATGGTTCCGCCAGATTGTTTGTTCAGGTAGAGATTGTCCACTTGCGATTCTATGTATTCTTGTGATCGTATCACGGCAGAATCTACATAGCCCATGTTGACTGCGGTTGAGTCCGCATCCACGTCGCCGACCTTTGACAGATTCAATATCTTGTTGAATCCCGCATTCAAATCCGATTTCATTTCTCGTCTGTCAGACTCTCTGTTCCAGATCTACGTAGTGTTTGGTCGCCACGTCCTTAGGATTCGTGGGAGTGGCCACATTCGTTATCTTGTTAGAATTGGCATTCAATTCCGAGTGCATCATTTTCTGAACGTATCTACTTCTCAGATGTTCGCTGAATCGCGCGTGAGAGTCATCCGCATATTTCTTGGTCACAGCATCGGTGGAATCTATGGGATTCGCGACGTTCACCAAACATTTAGATTTCAGATCGAGATTGTCGGTCATGGCTTTATCCACGTAATTATCTAGCATGATTCATTCGAAATCTGCGTTCCCCCTGTCGACGTATTTTTTAGTCGCAGCATCTGCGAGATCTATTGGCTCGGGAAGATTGTAGAGCTTCTTAACATTCATGTTCAAAGGTTCCTCTCCAGGTTTGTATCTCCAAATGTAACATTTGCCCAAGTTTGCAACGTCGTAACCATAACCAACTTTGAGTGTCTTCCTCTTCTTTTTGGGTTGACTTTCGTCATCACTTCTACCAAATTTATCAACTGGCATGTTGTTTTGAGGTTTTTGTTTTAAAATATATTTCAAACGCAGTTTACTAAAAATGAATTATTTCGTTTTTATTTGATTAAATTTTTTAAAATAATTTTTTACCTTTATATATACTTTAAAAAAAAATCTCTCTCTAATATAAATCATTGAGAATGTCTTGAAACTGATCTCCTTCAGACCATCTCTTGAGAACGTAGAGACACAGGTGACCGCAAAACGCTTGATCTGGTGATTGCACTCGTTCCGTGTTGTAACAAACCATCGATTTGTTGAAATAGTTCTTTATTTCTTTCGGTGGCAAAATTCCATAGCTGTCGAAATAATAATTCTTCTTCTTCCCGTTCTTGAACCATGCCACCCAGTGAGTGCCTTCACCCGATAAATCGTCTAGATTTAAAATTCCGCATTCCGATTGTCAAGGTCTTCTCTTTGGCAAGGCAAATCTGGAAAACATGCCTAGAAAATCTTTGATTTTCAAATCCTTCGCCGCATTCGACAGATCGATGTTGGATAGGGGTTCGTTAGGTAAGACTACACCTTCTACGGATATCTCTATTTACTTATTCATAAATGTGTATGTTTTTTTTAAAATTTATTTATTTTATTATAATTCACTAAAATGCCGTTTTTTTTTTCTTTTTTCTTTTTTCTTTTTAAACTAACTCTATCGACTTCCATAATCTTGAATCCGTCTAATTCCTCTTGATTTTCTGGAATGCTATCATCCTTAATCATATCTGAAATCCTATCGTCTAAAATTGTATCCAAAGTCCAATGTCCAAGTGCCAAAGTGCTTATTTTATCGTCTAACACAAATCTCTTATCATCATCAGCCGTCAGCGAAATCTTGTTGACTATTTCGGTATACAAGTCGTGATTTTTGCTTCGAATCGATTTCATAGTCTTATACACCAGACCACTTCCTAATAGACAATCTTTATACTCTCGGAAAGAGATGTTTTTCTTCACCACGCATGCTTTAACCCCTTTGCACTTCTTGATCTCTTCATCTTCTAAATGATAAGCATACAGTTTGGGTCTCAAGCCCACGATTTCGACGATTTGTTTACCGCCGCTCTCTTCCTTAAATTTACCCAACACCTTCTTGTTGTCGTTCGATTGAATATTGGACGGGTGATCGACGGGATAATTGCTCGTGTCGAACCATGCGGCCACATCCGGAGATATATCTCGGTAGACATCTTTCGTCTCTATCTCGTAAACTAAACTGTCCGTGTCGGTGAACAGTAGTTTGGCTTTATCACCAAATTTTCGTTTGACATAATCATAGTGAAACTCATACATCAATCGCTTGCTGATATCTAAGATGATCGGTCTGAGATAATACGGTTTGTCAAACTTCAGGTGCGTCTTTTGCATGTGAACGGCCACTAGATTTCCGTTGAATATGATTCAGTGTTTGTAATTGGGTTTCGCCACTAATTTTTTAGCTTTTTTCTCAGACGTGATGAGTCAAACGTCGGTTCTCTTCCTGATGTTTTCCATCGATTTACCGTACACACAGTTGTTCATGAGTTTGAAGAAATCTTTTTCGAAATTGTTCTCGGCTCGAATTCTGAGATTCGTGTTGAGATCGATGTATTTTTTCATCCAAGGCTCTTCGTCGAATCAAATGATGCGATGTATGTCGACTAATTTCATCCCGTGATTGACGTATTGTTTCAAATTCTCGCTGTAGACGACGTACTTACGTTTGTTAAATAAATTGGGAATGAGTTTTTCCTCGTCTCCTTTGATCGGTTCCATTCGTTCAGGAGCCAGCAGATAATCGTTGTGTAGATCGTGTAATTCTTCTGGATAGTTCAAATCGACTTCTAAAATGCAAGGATAGTCTCTCCATTTTTGCATCTCTTCCAGTTCCGTCACCCATTCAAAATTTCCAATCGGTAAAGGATCACTCATAGCCCAACCATACAGATTATTAGCGTCCCAATACTGTATGTATTTATTTGATCATTTCGAATCGAAACCTTCTTTCAGGTAGGGATTGTTAACTTCAGAATATCTGTGGGAGATCATCGAGACGCCACCTCTCGCAGCCCTTTCAAACATGAGCAACATGTCCACATCGGATAATAATTCCAATTGGACTTCGGTGGTCTTCAACAGAGCGTCCCACGCCAGACCGGGTGCGGTTAAATACCGTGTTGAGATCGATGTATTTTTTCATCCAAGGCTCTTCGTCGAATCAAATGATGCGATGTATGTCGACTAATTTCATCCCGTGATTGACGTATTGTTTCAAATTCTCGCTGTAGACGACGTACTTACGTTTGTTAAATAAATTGGGAATGAGTTTTTCCTCGTCTCCTTTGATCGGTTCCATTCGTTCAGGAGCCAGCAGATAATCGTTGTGTAGATCGTGTAATTCTTCTGGATAGTTCAAATCGACTTCTAAAATGCAAGGATAGTCTCTCCATTTTTGCATCTCTTCCAGTTCCGTCACCCATTCAAAATTTCCAATCGGTAAAGGATCACTCATAGCCCAACCATACAGATTATTAGCGTCCCAATACTGTATGTATTTATTTGATCATTTCGAATCGAAACCTTCTTTCAGGTAGGGATTGTTAACTTCAGAATATCTGTGGGAGATCATCGAGACGCCACCTCTCGCAGCCCTTTCAAACATGAGCAACATGTCCACATCGGATAATAATTCCAATTGGACTTCGGTGGTCTTCAACAGAGCGTCCCACGCCAGACCGGGTGCGGTTAAATACCAAGCCGGATCCAGATCGTAATTTCGACGACTGACGTCTCGAAAATTTTCGAACACGTCTGCCAAGAGCAGAACGTCGGTCTTCAGATAGAGATCGTGATAATCTCTCATGGTTTTCATATCGAATGATTTCCACACGTTTTTGGCGTGTTCGTAATTCTCATCGGAAATGTCGGATTCGTATAATTTTGAATAAAAATCTTCTTTCAAAGTTAGTGTGGTGTCATCAAATCTCTTTAGATCGTTCATGTAATCGTAAGGATAGACTCCCTTCCTCAACATGATGTCTACTCGTTCTCTGAAATGTTCGCTCGTGATTTTAAATTTATCCTTGCTCATGTTATCGACTAATTTTTCCAGAGAGGTCGACATGAATTTAAAACTGTCGATGAAACGTATGCTTCTACGAATGGATTTCGTTTTTTCTTCTAATGTCTCTCCATCGATTACTCTTTTCTTCTCCATGACCTTCTACGAATGGATTTCGTTTTTTCTTCTAACGTATCTCCGTCGATTACTCTTTTCTTCTCCATGACCTTCCATTTTGTAAAGGAAATATATCTTTCTTTGCTGTTTGCAATGCAATCTAATTCTCCGTCTGAGGTGCCGAGATTTTTCACGAAGAGATGACTCGTAACCCGAGAGATTGTGAAATATCACCGGATAGAAAACGGCGTCTCAATATTTTAAATTACACATACAGACCCATACAGACCCATGTAATGATCGTGGTCTCTGACCTTCTTATTTTCCTCTGAATTCTCATCGAACGATAGTCTGCATATGTGACATTCGGTGACTCTGTTTTCGTCCTGCTGCTCTCGCGTGATGATCATTTTCACCGGAGTTTTGAATTTGTCGTATAACATTTGAATTTTCGATTCTAACTCTTCCACGAACCTTTGAGCCACGTCGTCGTCTTCGCACTGTTTCGTGTAGGTGAAGGGACCCATGTCGTGTTGTGAGTCGAAAGCGCATTTCACGTAAATGCAATAGCCCGAAGGTGTGTGTTTTTGATATCTTTCGACGTAACTTTGAAGAGCGTCGGGTTGGCAGGAACTCATTTTCACGGTGAAGCATTCGAAATCGGCGTACACGATGAATGGTACTTTTAACCTTCTATTGCGATTTTCAAACTTCACGATGGTGTTGGGTTTGGGCATTTTGACGGCGACACCTTGATTTTTGTTGCAATATTCCTGATGTTTCGCTAACGATTTTTCGCTGTGAAACGCATTCATGCAGTTGCAACATAAACATATCTTTCCTTTATGTTTATTATTTTGTCTCGACAGTAAACGGCTCGGATGTTTAACCCAACAATAATGACGATTGTCATCATTCGAAATCAATAATAAATTAATCGTCTTTTCTCTTTCGAGATACGAAGTCTGTCTGAGAGGATAGATCGACCGTTTTTCATCGTCGTATCCCAAGACGTTCACCGCTACGGTGGGATTTTGAGCCTCGAAACGTTCGATGTGTTTTAACTGCATTGGAAAAGTCACTCTGGTCCAATCGAGATTTTTAGAAGTCTCCTCGTAACGAGAAACTCTATCAGAGTTCATTTTGACAGGGTATAAAGCGGAGGTGACTGCCCATTTAAAACACTGATCATCTTTATTTCTCACGTTGACCACGAAGTGTTTTTTAACTAAGAAATATGGTAATTCCACGTAGGAAGACCCTTTCAACGAAACGTTTTTAGTTATATGAATTTCGAGTTTCAACACCTCATCGAATGTCCAATTACTACCTTCACGTTGATAATTCGCGAGAGACGTCAACATCTTGTCTTTCATCTTTTCGGAAACGTCCGATAAATCTGAACCTCGAAGTACGGGTTCGACGTTAGATCTGAAAAATGCATTTGTCACGATGCTCTCGCCAGACTTCACGTCGATTTTATTCATCACGCAATGGAGTATCATCTTAATTTTTTGTCCCACATTCATGTGTTCGCGAAACAAATCCAATACTTTTTTCTTCACCCATTCCATGAACAGTTTCGGATTGACTTTCTTGAATGAGGAAACCACGTCGAAAGTTTTAAAAACGCCTTTGATCGCACTCTTCCGTTCTACGGGATTCAATTGGAATGCTTCCATGACGAGTCGTGCAACATATTCTTCTCCTTTCCCTTCGTCGATTGCTCATCGAATTTCGTTTGATATATCTCGTTTGTCAAGATTCTGAACTGCATCACTCGTTTTCGTTTTCATTTTTTTTCTTTTTTTTTTGAAACTTGAAGTTCTTTGATGGCTTTTCGTTTAGTCGTCTTCTTATTTTTCACAACCAAAACGTTCTTTTTTTTTGATGTTGGCATTTCGATTCCTTTTACTATCTTTTCTCATTTTTCGACATTTTGTTCGCCTTTTCATCGCGCAAACTACGTATCTCCTCGCGTATGATCTTTCTAATTTCATCACGCTTCACTTTTCCTTTTCTATCGTCAGGCGTTACTGTCATCGGCTTATTTTTTTCCGCAATTCGAGTCTGTTTAAGTTTATACACTTCCGATCTTTTGATTTTTTTCTTTCCATCATTTCACAAACGATATTCCTGTATGACTTCAATTTTCTTTGATTTGGTTCTATGATTTCTGAAATGTGGAATTTTCAATTTTTTACAAATCTCGTTTAACTGAGGTACGGTTTTCTCATTTAAATTTTCCATTTTTTTATTTGTTTGCTTCATTTGTAAGAATATTTTTTTTTTTGAATTTTGTATTTAAATAATAATTTGTTAAAAAGTTTTAAAATTGTTTTTATAATATATATGCTTTAATTCCTTCAAAAAAAATTTTTTTTTTCACATTAAAAAAAATTAAAATTAAAAAAATCTTTTTTATATATATATATAAAGAGTAAAAAAAAACAAACTTTTTTAACAAATTATTATTTAAATACAAAATTTAAAAATATATATTATTTGCAATAATTCATAAAACAAAAAAAACCCCCAAATAATCGATCATGACAACAACACCTAAAAGATGGGAATTGAAATTGAAACGAGTCGAAACATGTAAGAAATTCGGTTATAAAATCCATAGATTACAATGACACGACTCCATCAAATTGAACGAGGTCGAGACGAAGGGCTTAGAGCACAAACACCACAAATATAACATGCCTTTGAAATTGGACGAAGCCACGCTCGATTTGTTTTACGAGTACCAAAGCGATCTACAGAAAATCGTCATCGCCAAAGACAGAGAATTCAACAAGGACGATTTGTCGTTGCCCTATGGAAGTTACATATATCCAAAAATCTCTCTCAAACTTGTGAACAAATCGGGTAGTGAGAGCGCGTTCATCAATGTAAAAAAAAACTCAAAAAAGTAAAGATAAACGTTCAACACATTTTCGAAGAAGGAGAAGACATGACCGTCAACATGCTAGTAACGGACTTGGAAATATAAACAACAGAGAGACTGATTTTTAGCGAAGAAGAAGGAAAAAAAAAAGTAATGAGATCTAGAGAGGTTGATCATCTCGAGATCTCATTACTTTTTTTTTATTTTTTTTTTTTTTGTTTTCCGTCTTCTTCTTCTTCTTCTTCACTATCGCTCATATATATTATAATAACGTTTCTTTTTTTCTCAATTTTGGCGTCGATTCTTCTTTTCTTTTTTTTGTGATATGTCACGTTTTTATAAGAACACATTTGTTTATCCGAATCATAATTATGAATGAATGTGGTGCATCTCTTGGTAACACTCACATCATTACCATTCTCTTTAGAAGGTAGTGGTGACGGTGGAAAGCGTCTCATTCTTTTCAATTTCAACCATCTATCCTGCTCTTTTTTCAGTTCTTTCCTAAGATATCCATCATTAGCGTCTAATTGTTTTTCCACATCTTTTTCCCACACTATCCTGCAATATTCATCATTAGAGTCTAATCGTTTTTCCACATCTTTTTCACACTCTATCTCCTGATATTCATCATTATCGTCTAATTGTTTTTCCACCTTTTTATCCATTTTATATTATTTTTATACTTTCTATGATTTATATTTTATATAATTATATAATTTTTACATTATAATAACATACTCAAAATCGGTATATTCTTAAACGGCGAATTCTCACCAAACAACAAACCCTTACCAAGTCGCTCAACGTTCCATCCACTATTCAGATAGAGACCATTTCCACTCAAAGAGTTGTCACCTCTAACAGGTTCTAAATACAATCCTTCACTGCTGTCGTCTAGTGGACGCAACACACGGCTCCTCCCTTCTTCAAAAACAGTCCGCTGCCACCCATTAATTTCTCAACTGCCGAACTCGCGAGTCCCGAGAGAGCTCCCACGCCGAGAGTCTTTCCGTGAAATTGTAATGCTTTTGGGGCAAATGGTAATGCTTTTGCGGCGATTCCTGCCAATAGCAGTAGGAAACCGCCTTTCATTCTCAAATTGTATCTCAATTGAGCGGGACTCAATCTCACCGTCAACCCTCTTCCATCACGAATCGCTTTCTCCATCCTTTTGATTTGACTTCTGGTCCAGGCGATCGAATCCTGATCGCCACTCTCCAGATCTTCGTGAGTGAATTTGAACCTCACCGCCTCGCCTCGAGTTGTTAACGCTCTCTTAAGTTTCTTCCTCTGTCCTGTGGATATGTTCACGTTTTTAACCACGTATTGTGTCATAATTCTTTTTTTAAAATATATTTTGTTCAATTGTTTTTTTTGTTTTAATGATAATTATATATATATTAAATAATTTTTGTAAATTAATATTGCGTTTATTTTATTTTCTTATTTATATATATACACAATATTTTTTTTTTTGCTTTTATATTTCTCTCATGTGAAATCGTATCGTCACCCTCTTTCCGCGAAGATCTAACAGTTCACCATTTTGAATTTTTGATCCGTCAACGTGGTTTTGAGACTATACAACGTGTCTAAAATCACTGGTAGATAAACTAAATTTCGAGGTTGTTCCATGATCTTATAACCCGGCAACATGTTTGGAAAGAAGGAATAGATCGTTGATTGAGCGCTACCATTCACGTAGCTTCCAGCAATCACGTCCACTTTCACCAGAATGCTGTTGACTGTGAGAATGTCGACTGTATTTTCAGATGCCGCGTGGCCTCAATACATCTTTCGAGCGAATCCCAGCATCTTGCCTCTAGAATCGTCCGTGTTGAAATCCACTCGAAAATTATCTTCCAAATCCAACATCGTCTGTAAGGTATTAGGGTTGGGAGCAAGTCTGATCTTGTTGCTTCCCTTTCCATCCGTCTTCATTCGCATCTGAATGTAATTGTTCAAATCATCTATGTCGTAACTTCCTTTGGGAATTCGAATCTCCAACCAATCCACTCCGTCGGAATACTTGAACGAGTTATTCTTTTCTGTGACGTTGGGAAAGGAATAATAAGTCTCCAGATTCACCAACGCCATCTCGTATCTTTTCTCTCTATTCAATTCGATGGAAGGTTCGAATTTCGTCGCAAATCGAGTCGGATCGCCACTCACCACGATTTGAATGGATTCTTTTGCAGCCGTATTCTCGGCTATCCGTTCTAACAATTCTCCTTGTTCGAACATTATATTTTAATTTTTAAAAACTCAATTATTTGATGATTTATTATTTTCTAATTTTATTTTTGCTCTCTGTCTTATTATTATCAGAAACATAAAACTTGTTGAATCCGCACTGATATTTTCCATGATCAAATTCGCTAGTCAAATCGATCACGACGAAATTGTAAAGTCCTCCAGGCCAAACACTCTTGCAGAATCTCCTGAATTCTGCCACGCCCATGTCGTTTGCGACGTGATCACCGTAGATGTGATTGAGATTCTTGAGATCCTGGCGAAAGAGACACAGTAAATTAGCGTTCTCCCTTATCGTCTGTCTGCGCAATCGAAAATAATTCTGCAACAGGTAGAAACAGTCCACATTGCTGTGACGACCCCTAATGTAATATGATTTGCACCGGTTCTGTCTCTCCAAAAGCAGATCGTCGAAAATCATGAGATTCTTATCTTCTGATTTCAATTCTCTAGGATCCGGAATGTCGCTAGCGTTCTCATAAAATCAACACTTGACGATCGAAGACGCATTTCTCTTCATCAATTCCATCGCTGCACCGTCCAAAATGGTCGAAAGAGAAGCTTCACTTTTGTCAAATTCCTCCCTACTGTCAAAGATTGTGGCTATGACGTCCTTGGGCAATCTACGATCCATGCACTCTTGAAGCAATCTGTATTCGGGTTGAAACAAGCTCTTGCCAAACACGAACAATCTGTTGTAATCCAACCAGTCGGGTTGCGACAACAGATTCATCAACAGATTGGTCTTTCCACAACTCGATTTTCCCACTATCAAGCCTCTTATGCCTTTGGGAAAGAACTCGTTATTCGACCTTTTGGTCGCGGCAGCGTTCCAAGACATATCTTTAATGTTCATCTTTGTTTATTTTTTTGTTATTTTTACATTTTTTCAAACACAGTTTTTATGTTTTTTCAAACTCAGTTTTATAATATTATTATTTATTTATATTACACTATCGCGAGTTCTCTTCAATCCAGATCCACTCGTCATTTTGGCTAAATCTTGTATGGGTACCACAGCATTCTTAAAATCACTCTAACATAGCTCGCTTCATCGGCGGACTGATCAACTTGTTGATCAATGCGTCGGCTGCCCTCTTGCCAGCCACAGAACCTATCCTCCCACTGGCTTCGGAAGCGGCTTTCTTACCAGCATTCAAAGCCGTCTTCTTACCAACCTCAAACGTGGTCAATGCGAGTTTTCTACCTGCATCGCTCGTGAACGCTCGCATTATAGAATCGACGATGCCAGAACCGCCTTGAACGTAAGTTCTGACCCCCCTGTTCTTTATCACCAACATATTTTTATTTTATAATATATATTTTGTTTTTTCACTGGTAAATCGTTTGTTGTTTAAATTACTTTTATTATTTTGTAGTGTAAAATTTACTGTTTTTATTTTATATATTTTTGTTTGTTTGTTTGTTTCTCTCTACTTATTATATATCAATCCATCAATTCGTTCATCAGTGTTTTATAATCACGTTTATTCAAAACCTTCTGCCTCAACAATTCGTCGCATATGCTTACTATCTCATTATGTAATCCAGTGTTACCAGCGCGTCTACTTGCCATCAACAAACTCAATCTCTGAGACAGAGCGTCAGAATCGCTCGGAGGAAAAGTGGTTTTCACCCCTTTGCCAGTCACCGACTCGACAAACTTCTTATTCATATCCCATATGGGTTTCACCACTTTCGTCCTCTTGTAACCTCTGTTGGCTTTGGGTCTCGTTTCTCTAGCATCGTTATTTCTCTTCATGGCGTGGGTCTGAACCAGAATGTCGCCGTAATTGTTGAAATCCTGATCCATGTGATCTCCAGACTTGTCGAAAAGGAGCAATTTGTGCAGTCCAGGAGTTAATTCGTACCTATTCAAACCGACAATTAAATTATCATTATCCTCTCGCACTTCTGTGTCACCCACAAAAGTTCTACCATCAGAATCCTTATAAATTCCATACAATAGATCTCTCTTACCACCATCCTCGGACGACGCAACGCTATCAGTGGTGATAGTCGAAGCTGTATCATCGCTCTCACTCACATCGGTTTCGATTCTCATGGGAACGTAATCCGGTGTAGATTGAAAGGAATACTGTTTTGTAAAACTACCGGGCAACGAACCCATTCTCAAAGAACTCTCTTTTATAGGTCTCAATTCTTCAACGATCTCCTTCTTGCTTCGTTCCTGAACCTCCGTCATGGGTTTAAATATTTTTGTGGTTTCGCATCTCAATTCCATTTCTCCAAGTCGTCTGCTTCTGTCAGATGATTGAATACTCTTCTTAGCACGTTCATATTCGTTTAAAAGTTGATTCTACGCTTGGAATCTGTGATGTGTAAAAACATTTTTTCGTTTTCTAAAATTATTAATATTTCCTTTAGAGTATGCTAACGTGAGTTATTTTATTATTCTCAAAATTAAATGTATAATTATTTTTATGTTTTATGTTTTAAGTAAATAGAAATCTTCTGTCTTTAATATATAATAACTAAAACCAGTTGAGGAAAAACATTTTACAAAATGAAATCTCGATAAATAGTTAAAAAATATTAAAATAACATCCGCTTCAAACGTGTTAAAATCAGAAAGAACATGAATAATTAAAATCTTGAATAAAAACATGTCAGTAAATGTAACGCTTTTCAAAAAAAAATAACATCAATTAATCTTTTGAACTGTTTCCACTTTCATCCATAGAATAGTTTTTCAGTTAAACGATTTAACTGACAATTGACTCATTGAATGAAAAAACCTGTAATACATTTCGAGCGTGACAAATGGAGTTCTCAGTAAGTTTATACAGTCAAGATCACTTTGACATACGACCTGCTTGTCAGCTTGATAAAACAGACTGATGATTGCAGGGCGCAGGAGCTCTATTTATACTGTACAAGTGGAGATACCCATCGTGGGATTTTCCAAAAAACTCAGTTTTTTCTGTTGAGTTTGGAAAAATCCACTATGGGTATCCCCACTTACGTCAGAAGTGGGGATACCCACAGTGGATTTTTCCAAAAAACTCAGTTTTTTCTGTTGAGTTTGGAGAAATCCACTATGGGTATCCCCACTTACGTCAGAAGTGGGGATACCCATAGTGGATTTTTCCAAAAAATTCAGTTTTTTTCTGTTGAGTTTGGAAAAATCCACTATGGGTATCCCCACTTACGTCAGAAGTGGGGATACCCATAGTGGATTTTTCCAAACTGGGTTTTTTCTGTTCAGTTTGGAAAAAAAATCCTCGATGAGTAACTACACTTTACGCTCACTTTTCGCCGTTGGCGAACGTCGAAAAAACGTTTTGAGGTCGATTTTCCCTGTTCTAGAATCCGCAAATGGGTTTCGCCGATCGGACCACACTTTTAACTGTTCAAACACCCGTTGGCGAACGTAGGTGATACAGAATCCACAAACCGCTTTTTTGATGCTGATCTAGAATCCGCAAAACGTTTTTGCTCGCATTCACCAATGATAGATCGAAGGTCTAATCCGCGATGGAAATGTCAACAAATATTTTTAAATTTACATTTTCTTCAAATTTCGTACATTTTTTCACTTTTGAGCGATGTGTCCAATCTACACGTTCGCCAATGAGTGTTTGAACGTTAAAAGTGCGATCTGTGAGCCTCAAAACAATTGCGGATTCTGTATCACCATAAAAAAAACGACATTTTTTGCACTCTGTACACGATTTAACACTGAATCCCTATGGCGGTACACGTACATGTACGTGTACTTGTACACTTTTTTGGAAAAGTGATACAGAATCCGCACTTTATACCTACTCACAACATAAAACAACGAAAATAAGTAAGATAAACATTGTTCATTTAATAAAGTAGTTTTGCAACTTTAGCTCAAGTTTGTAGGGGAATTATTTTTAGACAGAAATGTATCACTGCGCCATGTTTATTTTTGACAGTTTTGCTTGTCGATCGAATTGAACCAATGTGCTCCTCACTTCTCGCAGTATCTTGTTGCGAGCAACAGCACGATTTCGTCGCGATAGCCCTGTAAATGATTTATGGTATAAACAAAATAAACGTATAGTGTTTTCAAGTAAAAAAATTATTCTACTCGTAGGATTAAGAATGAAACCGACTCGCCATAGGCTCGTCGATTTCATTCTTAATCCTACGAAGAGAATAAATTTTTTACTCGAAAACACTATACGTTTATTCTATATATATTACGGGTAACTGGGACTTTAACCAATTTAATGAGCTTCACACAGTGACACATTCCATCCCAACACCACTCGAGGATGATTTTCTCCCACCAGACGCCACGTGACGTCATCGAAATCAATAATTTTATAAGTGACGTTACCGAAATGTCAATTGATCGCACTCGCTTCCAAATTTTAACGCCCGTTTTCGTAGTATATACCTATGGGATATGCGAATCATTTCGATGCTCTTTCCGTATTTACAATACATTTGTTTCTATGAGCATTCGATAGAAGACTGAATTTTCATCGCACGAGCAGCATTTTGATTTCGGTGACGTATTGCGGGGATGAGGTGAGAGAAAAATCACCCTCGAGCGGTGAAAGATATCTGACTCAGACACTCGTGTCTGAGTCAAATATCTTTCCCCCAGGGTGAGACTCCCCATCCCTTTCTCACACCATTCAAGAATAATAATAATGTCGGGCGTTGCTTATTCTGAGGATGATAATCTACCATAAGACACAAAACAGAGGTCATTATGTTGATATAACACCCAGCCAAAATGCCGTGGAATATATCATCCTACTCGTGGGAACCCCGGAAAGTAAGCAGTGTTCGTTTTCTGTGGTAAACAAGCTCTGTTTTTCTGGTAAAATAGGATCCAGTCACCAATGCCTGAGTTGGAGTCCTCTGAATTCGGCGGCATGGGTATAAATCACTGGTTGGACTTTATATCCATATTGCGGTCACGATTATCCATTGAGTAGAAATATGTGACCTTAAACACTAATAAATAAATAAATAAATAAATAAATAAATAAATAAATAAATAAATAAATAAATAAATAAATAAATAACATCATTCCTTCACTGTATCAAGGTGCCATCTGCAATGCTAAAATCTTCCTCTAATACTTCGATGTTATTCGTAAAAAAAAACGCCAATTAATTTTCATTATTTTTTTCTTCTTTTTATGTCTCAAAAACATAGGTTATGACCCATCTTCGAACGAGCTCGTTCCAACGAGGGGTCATAAACCTATATTTTTGAGACAAAAAATAAAAAAAATAGTTATTGTAGAATTTTTGTTGCAAGTGTCGTCTTTTTTTCATTTTAGGTAAAGGGTTAAGAGACGTGAATGCAAACTCCATATTGAAAAATCGGTTTTGCGGAAAAATAAGATTTTATTTTTAACCTGTTACTGTATGCACCCCTCTACCAACGGTGGGCGAGTTTCAACTTGAAAAAAATTAGAAGTGGCGTGTGTAGTGACATGCAGGAAACATGGCTGAACAAACTTGGAAACTATTATCTTAATATTTCAGCAAACCAAGCCTTCCGTACCCAACTATTTATGTCATACAAGCTGCAAGTTGACGTGGGAACTGACATGCATACCTCCGAGCAGAACAGAACATGATTTTGTCCGAGTTAATGAGAAAAAAAGACAACAGAGAGTTTCTAATTTTATGATAAGTTAATGGAAAATGCATATACCTCCAAGTGATACCTCCATTAGATTAGCACACCTTACATGTATATCAATCATCTCAATGAAATATTCAAATTTGATGTGCCCCCCCCCCCCCCCCCCGCGTTAGACTGTTTCTGCGGCGGTTTGGCCGTTTTCAATTTTGAGATGGACGACAATTTTAAGAGTCTACTAATGATTTTTTGTATTATGTGAGGTGGCAAGGCCTGTATTTTATCAAACAACGCGTACACCGTCGATATAACTGAAAGAGAAAATGCACACCTCAATAGAGGGTAGAAGCGCAATTTATTAGTCGCCAAAATATAGGTTTTGGACGATAAGGCCAAACAAAATTAAATAATTGATTCTCAGGCATTTTTTAAAACGAATGATGGAGGACGGTTTTTATTTTTATTTTTTATTCCTGATGGAATGGTCGCCGATGCCTAAAATCCAATTGTGAGAGCCTAAAATTAAATACTAGAGTTTGCATGTTGATTTCGCTGATACTTGTTTTTTGAGCACACAGTATAAAATCAAAAGAGAACAACTAAGATGGAGATAAAAAATAATAAGGAGTTTTTTAACTTATTGAGTGCCAGAAGCCACAATCAGGCCTTTCAAAAAAATGAGAGTACCAGTGCAAAAGTAACATTTTCCTTACCCATGTTTCGTATTCAGTTAAACGTAAATAATAGTTTGTTTATACAAATTTGTTCCATTAGAAATTATTGGTGAGTGCCGTTGGGATCCTCCAATAATTTGTAATAGAACTCTTTTTGATGAACAAATTCAGACCACCAAAAATAATCTAGTCCTCAACCAGTTAAATAAATATTTATTTTGTATACATGTGAGAATCGTGTTGCATTTCGCGAATAGAATAACAATACTGTATCAATGTATACGACATAATGCATCGCAAATTGCGATGTAGTACCGCTAAAATCATATGGTAGTTTTCTACATTTTGAATTTTGCCTCTGAAATAAAAATGACGAAAGCGGGCCGAAAAAACGAATGCGCCTGTGCCTGAGAATCAAAAGATTAATTTTCTTTCGCCTAATGTTGAAGTTGTAAAACCATCTAGATTATGGGCGTGACTATATCGCGACCGCTTCATGTATTTCCATTAACGATACCATGTTATCCAGATAGTTTCCTATAATATTTAAAAAAAAACAATTGTAGAACTTTAATGGAAAATGTTGTTCTATGGTGTTTTCTCTCGATTCTAAGTTTAAAACAACTTTGACTATTTGAGAACGTTATGCTTCACTTATGCAAAACTATCAAGAAACTATATGTTTATGCAAGAAACTATATGTTTATGCGTTGATTAAATAAATGCATCGGTGAAATGGTTAAACAACGATGGCAAGCTCTCATGCCACCACTCTAATTCTATAAGGATTTGGACGCTGTTATGGCCTGGAGCCAGTCCATCCCTAAAATGGTCCATCGCCTATGTCTGATTTCCACAGGGAAAGCCCGGGATGTGAGGCAGTGCCTGTTCACTGCGGTAAACAGGCTCTGTTTTACTGGTAAAATAGATCCCAGTCACCAATGCTTGGGAGGTGCAAACCCTCTCTAAAATGGTCACCCCTGGTATTGAGTTGATACTCATGTTGTGATCATCATTAGCCATTATGCAAAAATATATGCCCTTAAACCCCAATAAATAAATAAATAAATAAAGTTGATACTCATGTTGTGATCATCATCAGCCATTATGCAAAAATATATGACCTTAAACCCCAATAAATAAATAAATAAATAAATAACTATGTCTGATTTCAATCAGCTGGAATATTTTAGTTGGTTGAAAAAGCGGACCAATGGTTCGCTTTTCGGACCAACTGAAATATTCAATCCAACTGAATGTGAAAACGTAGATAAATGATCATATGAGTTAACACAATAAATATTTCTCAATCCAGACCTCCTTTGAATAGTTGATGACATTTACCATTACGAATGAAAACTAACTTCGACTGTGGCTCTATGGTTAGATCTACTAATTGTGTTAATATTTTGAATTTTACAAGGTGAATTACATTAAAACCATGCTCGCCTATGTTACTACTTGTGAAAAGCCTGTATGTTAAATTTTTGCTTTTAACCCCACTATCGATGTACAGCTTCTACTGCGGTTAAAAAAGTTTACACCTCTAGTTGGAAGTTCATCCAACTTGACCTTTGATATGACGCAATTTGCCAACTTTGATACATTCAGGCTTCGCGATGTTTCATTCAAACATGCGCCGTTTTGTAATACTATCTACTACGTGCAATGATTTATTAAGTTTAAAATACCTACAATTAAATATTTAAAATACAATTTAAGAATTGTTAATAATAATTTGACTTAAAAAGCAAGGTAAATTCAATCAACTTTGACGATGTGTCTAGTTGTCAACCAAGCATTCACGTACAGCCGGTAGTATTGCCCACAGGCGCAGATGTAAATAAAACAAACCCATGTGTTTGCGATAGAAAGTATCATCTTTTCTCCATTTTAAGTGACAAAGTCGATTATTTATTCAGAGCATGGTCTATATAAAACAAATGGGCACTAGGGCCGGTAATCAGATTTAGACCCCTCGTAGAATAAGGGTTTTAACCACTCGGCAAGCCGAGTGGTTAAAACCCTTATCCTACTCGTGGTTTAAATCTGATTACCGTCCCTAGAACCTATTTACTCTATATACATATTGATCAGAATATCTATAAATGGGGCATGAAATAACATATGTATATCTTTGCGAGTAAAGGGACTTCACATTGTATAAACGGTGATCTGCACGCAAACTGCGCGAAAAGTGGGTAAACAAACAGCGTCGAATTCCAAGCAGAATTAGACTAGAGATCTGAGAGCTTGCAACGATGGGTTGGCATGAGTTTTGGTTGATTCACTATTGGTTCTATCGAAAATATTGGAATTTCTGAGAAGCACGCATGAAAAAAGATAATCTACTATTTTTGCGTTGCGTGGATGGCGACAATTATCTCATTCATTGATACGAGAAATAATGTATTTCACCCGTTGTAACGCAGAAACACATAATTCTTGACCCGTGCCCATTCTCGAGGTAATCGTCTCTAATCACGCAAAACACAATTTCCTCCAGCACTATTTATTTTTGTAAGATTGTTCAGGCGACAATCTTCATCTTTTCAATTTGATAGAAAACAAATACTGTGACGAGTTTGTTTATATATATGTAAATAATAAGAATGGGTGGTTGAGGTAGTTTATCGAGCGATGCGAATACTTTTAACACGGTTTCTCTAAGATTCTAGCATTTTCAGTAAAACATAAATTTCCACATACCACTGATATTAATTTCAATAGTACTTTAACTGGTTGAGGGCTAGATTATTTTTGGTGGTCTGAATTTGTTATTCAAAACTTGTTTTATTACAAATTATTGGAGAGTTCCTGCAGGCACTCTCCAATAATTTGTAATAAAACAAATTTATATAAACAAAATATTATTTGTGTTTGACTGAATATGAAATATAAGCAAGGAGAGTTGTGACTTTTGCTCTGGTATCCTCATTTTTTTTGAAAGCCCTGGTAGTGGCTTCTAGCACTCAAACAGTTAAGCAAAGCTAGGGCGATTTATCTCTCCCAAAAGTATTTTAAATAATGGAGCTTTTTGGCCATAACATTTAATCAGCTGCCACAGTGTCGCTATAGATTTATGCCAGTGACATAGAAATTCTACCGAGATCTACTTCATACCTATAATCATGGTGCAGGAGAAAGGTTGGCGTGACTTATACTTCGATCTAGCTGTCGATTTCTTCACACAAATTGCTGTTGTTCAAAATGACAGAACAGTATTTGAATTTTTAATCAACACTTCTGAATTCATCATCATAGGTCATTCGACAACACGTCGCTGTGGGATAAATAACCTTGAAATTCAATGTATCACTGAAAACGGAACCCGCTCTCGAGGCAGTTAAATGTATTACATTTTTCACGAGACTGTAAATTAGATTGTAAATTGACAAACCATTACATACACAGTGGCTCCCAAAACGTTGTCTTCTGTATTATAATTTTAATATAATTAATGTGTATGTGTTTGATCCAGAGGGATGGGAGACCCATAAAAAGTGTAGTACTTTTCCAGTAATGCACGTTTCTCATCCAGTCACTGTCAACATTATAAATTATTGCGAGGAGTTGACGGTAACATGGTCTGAGGATTGCGGCTTGGAACATATGTTCAAACGAGACGCGAAGCATCGAGGTTGATCATACGCTCCGAGCCGCAATCATCAGACCATGTTACCGTCAACTCATCACAGTAATGTATATGTTCCAATAAGACACTACCCCTAGCCCAAAACCTGCATCGTGAAACGCGAGAGGCTTATTTACTAAACTTGTGATCGTTAAAAGTTGCCTTGTTCAGGGCAACTTTTAAAGATCACAAGTTCAGTAAATACACCTCTTGTGAATCCATGACGGCACTGGATAAATAATCAATAAACCAATCCAACTTAGTTCAAATCGTAAATCGGTTTGTAATTTAAACAATACGTCATCCGGAACACCGTCTGCTGCACACGTGAAACATCCACAAAAATGAAGCACTTGCTAGTCACTCCGTTGATGAAGCAGTTACGAAACGGGCGACGTCATTTCAAATATTTCGCGTTGTGACGTCAGACGGTAACATTTACCACTTGAGCCGTAACATAGAATATACTAAGCGAGCTCTCGTCCAATCAGAGGAGGATGATTTTAGTCTTATTGGAATATTATAAGTTATTCTGTTTGTTGACAGGGGACATGATCTCACGTTCCCTGCATGCAATTTATATTCAACCGAGGCGTCAGGCGAGGTTGAATATATGTTTCATGCAGAGAACGTGAGACTATGTCCCCTATCAACAAACAGAATAACGTATATGTTCCGTTCTTACACAAATCGCTTCATTCGAATCATTTTAAAATTTGTTGTTGTACAGCGAATATTAGAAAGCAGACGTTGTTTCGGTAAGGTGTTAACTTTTATCATAACAGACTGGAGTGATGTCCCTTTATTCAATGTTTACGTACGCAATCAACGGGGCGAGATGCTCTCGATTCGTTTCAGTTTATGTTACAGTAAATTAATGAAAAGAGACCTTATAATCTAATCGGTTTCATAAATAATTACCCATGTTTACATAACTAATCTTTTTGTACGTAATAACGTTTCTTTTATTTGTATTTTACTTCAGTCAAATGTATTTGTCTCAGTTGATTTCAAGTGAAAAAAAAAAACATTGCGATGAACCGTTGCTCATGGCAACGAGACGCTTTCCTTGACAGTGGACATAAGAATCGCTGACAGAAGACATATGCGCGTGCCCGGCGACATAAAATAAAATCAACTGGGCATTGACCAATCACTGCATGGTATTGCGGTTGGTATTGAGACATAAACCGATGGCGCGTTATCGATGAAAACTACGGTAGAAACAGGCGAATGTACTCGGCCTGCGTTGAAGACAAGCTGTAAACGCGGCCTGATGTTGGAAAACGTCTCCGCGAGAAACGTGAACATTGCTCATTTTAAAAGAAAAATCGATGCCCTATTATTCACGTGGTGTCCCGAGAAGTGTAGAAATATGCTTCTTCACTATAACACACAAGTCCTTTTTTTTGTAAAATTGGACTCGGTAACCAATGCCTGGGGTAGAAGTCCTTTGAAGTAGGAAACATAGATATGAACAACTGGCTATACTTGGGTTGTGGGCATGAGATGTCATAGATGCTGAACCTGATCTTTGGCACAAATAAATAAATATAAGATATTACCACCATGTGGGATTCCGAAACGGCGTATTAAATTCACGACCTCACCTCTGGGTCATATATCGACTCGTCCTAACGGACTCGTCGATGTATTCCCCACATACGTGGTCTCGACTTCAATACACCATCTCGGAAACACACGTGGTGGCAATAACCAATTTATCGCACAATATTTCTCACTTTCTGGACTTGCTAGCATAATGGGTTCGGTTCAGTTTTAATGGCGTCTTTTCTGTCTCTGTGAATTGAGTTTTTTATTATGAAGCCTCTGCACTGTGTTCTTGAGCTATGCATTGCGTAATCCCCATTCATTGTTCTACTTTTACTATAACCGCTTAATTTTATAGCAGTGTTTCGCCGTGTGTTTCTTTGTTTTATTGTTCATGTTTAACGCTCAGTAGGCCTATATAAAATATCATGATGGCAAAAATGATCTGGTGATTTATTTATCATTTAATTACTGTTATGAAAACGTTGGCATCGACATTCGTAATAACTCGATGCCAACTGAGTGAGGTAAAAAAGTTTTCCTTTTAAATTAAATGATCACACCACCGGTTGCTATACCCTCAATGCAGATTTGTATTTTGTCTCGACGTTTTTACTTGTATTGAGGGAAATACGTTCTTGTAGTAAGATAAATAAATAAATCCACTCTGAGGTTAGAAATTAGTATTTTGTCTAACGTACGACTAGGGCTATTCACAAAAATCGTCATACAGACTCTAAATTATTTTATCGATTTTTATTAGCAAAATAGAGCTTACCATCCTTCGTTGGAGCATGTTCACCGCGTTCGTTCCCATGAGGGGTCGCAATCTCTGTACTTGAGGCAAAAAATGAAAATTTTACGTTATTCCAAAAAGTTTTATTTTAAAATGTCGTCCTCTGGTTGATTTAGGTAAAGTTTTTACCTGATCGCGTGACCATAAAGCGTAGCTCCAACTTTCTATAAATCTTCTTCACAGTCATTGCTGATACCACCGTTTGACAATGATTCTTCGAGGATCTCACGGCAAGCCTTCTTAGAATCAGTATCAGAACAGGCTGGGACGGTTGGTGGAAGGAGCAAAAACTCGTGTTTTCTTGTAAACCTTTCCGTCTCTTCGTCTCACCATGTTTTCTGGAAGGTATTGGTTCGGAAGTGTTCACACGCATTACTAAACATTGGTTTTTCCACGTAGATGTAGGCAGGTTTACTTTCACTAAGTAGCGTGCAATGAGTTTAATTGACAAAGAAAAGTTAAACATCTACATTAAGCTCTCAGGTCACCAATCTTGTTATGTTAGTAATTCGACGCGATTATTGCGTAGAATCAGTCTAGCCTCTAAATTGTTCATCGCCTATGTCTTGATTCACTCGTGTGGAATATTTCTGGAATAGTTCGCTTTTCCGAGCAACTGATATATTTTAGACGAATTAATCTAAAAATACCATAACAGGGGTTATATTTCAACGAAAATCCGAGAATCGATTCGCGCAACAAAATAAGCGAGAATCCATATACATTCTCGCTACACCTCTGCTAGGATTTCGCGTGAAAAGAATTCAATTTAACCCTTTACGTTACATAGCAGCAGCAGCAGCAGCAGCAACAGCAGCAAATTAACCAACACATGCTTAACATGACCTGAAATATCCTGACACTTTGTCCAATAGAATTATACAAATATGGCTGTCATTGGAACCGGCTCGGTGAGCCGGTTCCAATGACAGCCATATTTGTAAGTTTTTATTGGTAAATAGTGGGTTTTTTTTTTACTTATCAAATTCAGTCTATGTTTTAGAAATTAAAAAGCTGTATTGGGTAAATGGGTTAACATATGTTATCGGTATACAACAGGGGTTCAACCCTGGTTGCCTCATTGGATCCTAAAACACGCATAGCAGGCGTGGATTCCAAATGGATTCTCCCAAATTTAGATGAAATATTAGCCCTGTATAAATATTCATTTTCTTTGAAACAGTGCTAGAACTGTTACTCAACCGGGACATGATTTGACTAAACCACCATCAGGAATGAAGACACACCGCAGCCGTAGTTTTGTTATTACGCCCCATAATTCCACTAATTGAGTTAATATTTTGATTATGTAGCTCTGTGTGTAAAGGAACGTGGCATTACAACAACGGTCTGTGTGAAAACGCCACGAAAAGTGGGTAAACATACAGCCAATAAAAGAATAACAACCAATTCTTTACAGAATTAGACTGATGTTCTGGGAGCTTGGTCCTACATTGTACGCAAAAGCACCTTGTACCTTCATGCCAGGTTTATGCAAAATACTCCTCAAGAAATGCGATTTGCTTACATCTTGGGGAACAAAAATCACATTTTTGTGTCATCCATGTTGGGGGGGGGGGGGGGGGGGGGGGGGGCTATCGCCACTCATGTTTTGACTGATATGTCCTGCTGAATGATTATTACCGAATCAGAATGGGTACAAAGTCAATAGAGGCGAACAAAGCTGGATTTTTAGGATTTTAGTTCAACTTGACAACGTCGAGTATGAGCTATTGGGATGGGTTGCAATCCGTCCGTCCGTCATCTCCTCTGTCCGTCCACAATTCCTTTAGCACACCCTACATACCGCAGCTCTCACCCGATCAGTTCCAAATTCCATACATGACTTGGGGGCAGCAATGTCTCGATGGGAGCTATCGAATGTTTCCGAATTTTGCTGAAAAACATAGCCGCCAGTGGCCATCTTGGATTTGGGTATAAATTGTCCAACAATTTCTTTAGCACAACCTACAGGCCGCAGCTCTCATCCAGTCACTCCCAAATTTCACATGTGTGCTTTGGGACAATGTCTAGATCGGGTGCTATCGAATTTTCCGAACTTCGTTGAAAAACATGGGCGCCTGCGGCCATCTTAGATTTGGCATATAAATTGTCAACAATTCCATTAGTACACCCTACAGGTCACATCGATCACCCGATCATTTCCAGTTTTCATATATAGCTTTGGAGTGATGTCCAAATGGGAGCTATCAAATATTTTTTAATTTTGTTGAAAAACATGTCGGCCAGTAGCCATCTTGGATTTGGATTTAAATTGTCAACAATTCCATTAGAACACCAGACAGGCTGCATCTTTCACCAGATCTTTTTCGAATTTCATATATAGCGTTGATGCGATGTCTAGATGGGATCTATTAAATGTTTGTTTCTGAATTTCGTTGGAAAACGTGACCGTCAGTAGCCATCTTGGATTTGGCATATAACTAGTCAACAATTCCATTAGCACACCCTACAGGCAGCATCCATCACCTCATCTTTTTCGAATTTCATATGTAGCTTTGGTGTGATGTCTAGATGGGAGCTATTACATTTTTCCGAATTTTGTTGAAAACCATGGCCGGCAGTTACCATCTTTGTTTTGGCATATAAATTGACAACAATTCTATTAGCACACCCTACAGGACGCACCTCTCCTCCGGTCGTTTTTAAATTTTATATGTAACTTTGGAGTGATATCTAGATGGGAGTTATCAAAGTTTGCTGCATTTCGTTGGAAAAACATGGCCGTCTTGGATTTGACATATAAATTGTCAACAATTGCATCAGTACACCCAACAGGCCGCACCACTCACCCATTTTTTTCAGATTTCATATGTAGCTTTGGTGTGATGTCTTTTCTGCAGAAACTTGAGTGAATTACTTGGCATTACTGGATCTTTCTATTTAGTTCAGTCCCTTCTTGAACAAGTTGATCTGGAGTGTCATTGACACTCTCATTTATATTTTAAATCTATTATGACACGTCCAACACTTTTAATTTGCGATAGCGCTTTTCAAATTCTCTCATTAAATACAATCTATGCCCAATTTATTGGTGACTTCATACTTATGTTGCGGTAAGGAGATAGTTATATGCAGAAAGTGATCTTGAACACCAATAAATAAATTACACTGTATGCTGATGAAAATATAGGCCATCTTGAAAATTTTGTCCATTTTGAATATTTATTGCTTTGACTTAATTTCTTTTGAGGCGATACAGACTGGCCACGAAAGGCTTATATTACACACCTGTTCTATAGAATCCCCATCAAAAACAACACTAAACCATGCGGAAAATGAAAATCTGTTCCGCACATATGTGCGGAATTGAAATCGTTGACAGACTATTTTTAAATAGAAGCGAAATTTCACCAGTAGGCACATAGAACACATTGAAACTCAGTGGACGAAATAGTAACACGGGTTCTCCTCGCAAATTTGGTTGGCGATAAAATATGTTCTTTGTGTTGATAGTTGTCAAATGAATTGCTGAGTGTCCTCCTAATAATTGTTTTTATAGACGTGAAGGCGTGTAATAAACACAGAACAACACGTGCGGGTGAATGGGCTAATCGATATGACACTTGTGCCATCGCAGAAGGATAAAACTCGAGTCCTGCAGCCTCTCGTTCAGTCCTTCCTCGCTGGCACTCGTTCCATATCGATTAACCCATTCGCGTGTAGTTCTGTGGATATATGTCATCATTTGAATAATTGTAAACAAAAAATCGCACTTAGCTGCCCTGTTGGGTCCTTCACTCTGATGTGATTTATTTTGTCTGGAACATTCTTGAAACCACTTTGACGACAACGTTCATTGGGGTCCGATGATTTTAATTATATCAGACAAGTTAATTCTTGGAGCTATGAAGAGTATATCTCAACTGGAATCGGAAATCAAGTTATGAGTTCCCTTGAGACACATTCTGCTGATGACAGTAATAAAGCAAACAACCTTTTCAGGAGCCATCTAATAACTTTTAGTCGTTGTAACTCCGTAAAGTTCACCAGCACTTGTTTCTGCGGTTCACAAGTTCTGTTTTACTTGTAAAATAGGACCCTTGGACCCAGAACCCAACGCGGGAAGCAAATTAGTTATAAACAGTGAAAATAAATAAATAAATAAATAAATAAATAAATAAATAAATAAATAAATAAATAAATAAATAAATAAATAAATAAATAAATATTTTGCGCTTAAGGGGATGGCATGTGGGGCTGATTTTTTGAAAGTCATTAGTTATCAACTCATTTAGCTTTATTGACTTAATTACTGTACCAAAAAGTGACCTTCACGTTTGAACAAATGGAAGTATTTATTTATTTTTTTACTTTTTTGGATCGAATGCAGCTCCGAAAATCTCAGGGTATCAGGAGTGTGCACGTGTGTGGAGCAATGCTATTCTCGCAACTGTTTAGGATATACGTATTACTTGTATCGGAGAAAATGCTTGTTGAATGATAAAATTCAGAATCTGTAATTCAGTTGTTTGCAATGGCGGATACAGCGTTTTTGAAAGAAAGGCGGACCAAAATCTCGGGAAAAAGGATGGATGTTTTGCTACCCATGCCATATGACATCATCCGCGGAAACCACGTGAAGTTGTACTCAAAATTAATTGCGACGTTGGGTTCCTGGCGTTTTGCCCGACGAGAGAAGCAAGGGAATACTGTAGTTGTATTCTCCATTGCGGAATACAGTTGTAGTATTTTCCTGCTTCTTATTCCAAAATCTCGGGAAAAAGGATGGATGTTTTGCTACCCATGCCATATGACATCATCCGCGGAAACCACGTGAAGTTGTACTCAAAATTAATTGCGACGTTGGGTTCCTGGCGTTTTGCCCGACGAGAGAAGCAAGGGAATACTGTAGTTGTATTCTCCATTGCGGAATACAGTTGTAGTATTTTCCTGCTTCTTATTCACGCATGTTCTGCATGTCATTCATTTGTAATGGTGGAATGCATCTACTGTATTTCCTGTTTCTTATTTACATGTGTTCTGCATATGATTCATTTATATTCCGCTACAGTATTTTCCTGCTTCTTATTTACATATATTTCATATGCCAGTCAATTGTATTCCCGATATCAGATACATCTTCGGTGTTTTTCTGTCATGTTCTCTTGCCAGTCAGCTATTGCATAATACGGAATACACCTATGATGTTTTCCCGCTTTTTGTCTATCATATAAATGAGAAATCTGTAATTCCGTCAAGCTAGCAATTCCATCTTTGAAAATCTCCCCTGATACGCACTGCGTTATTTCTCCGTCCGACGAGTCGTGTAGGCCCGATCGTCTATGTATATCTGCATGTTATTCAATTAAATTCCACAATGCGGAATGCACCTGCGGTTTGCCTGCTTCTTATTTACAATTGTTCAACATGCCATTGAGTTGTTTTCCGCAATACGGAAATATATACTACTCAAAGTTTGCTAAGCACCACATATTTCACACATCATTGTGAAATTTTCTTGTGACACATTTGCGATATTTTTGGTGAATATGATTAAAGAGTGTATTGAGATGGTGCCCAGTGTGTACATTAGCTCTCTTGACGGACAAACGTTTCGTGACAGTCATGGAAAGCATGTACCCTTGATTTTCATGATGTTTTCGTGTACTGTCTACATGTACATGACATGTGTAGAGTATACAGTCTATAAATATATTTATCTGTTGAAGATTGTCACTCAGTATCAATGTTATTTCTTTTTTATCGTTCCTTCGGGGTGTGTACGGATATTTCTTTTTAACTCCTTGAGGACTACAACACTATTTTTAGTGGTCTGAATTTGTTCATCAAAATTTGTTTTATTACAAATTATTGAAGAGTGTGATAAACCAAATCTATATATACAAAATATTGTTTACATTTGTCAGAATATGAAAAACGAGCTAGGAAAATATTGGCTTTTGCTGTGGTCTCTGATTTTTTTGAAAGCCCTGGTAGGGGACGTGTTGGCTCAGTAGGTAGAGGTGTAGACTGTAAGCCGAGAGCTCCTCGGTTCGAATCCCACCTGCGGCAACCGCGTTGTGTCCTTGGGCAAGACACTTCACTCCTATTGCCCACGTGGAGGAACGGTGGCGTTGTGTACTAAGGTGTACTACACGTCGATGGTGCTCTTGTCTCCAACCAATGCTAACTCTGCTTGTGTGGAGTTAGTATGTTGGGGAGCTAACAGTTGCTCGCCGTTGCTTGGTGGTTCTCTCCGGGTACCCCGGTTTCCTCCACCCACAAAACTGTTATGGTCATGATTGTGCAGAAATATGTGACCTTAAACACAAATAAATAGATAAATAGAGAAACCCTGATCGTGGCTTCAAGCACTCAATCTGTTAACATGTATATATTTTTATCTGGTCGGAACATTGGATGCGTTTTCCGTATCAGTTGTTAAGCGCTTTTTGAGTAGTTTCTTGTATCTTATATGTTGAGTTTGTAATATTTGCATTGGAAAAATACAGTTTAACTCTCTACCACAAGAACCCTCATATAAGGATCCAAACTTCCGTAACCCTCTATCTACAAATCTTATTTCCAAGATTTGTGTTTACAAGGGAAGGTGTGTACCGACGTTTGTCTCGGCACTGGAAAGGAAACGTTAATAAGACAGTCGAATTCTGCAACTCTCTGAATCCCGAAGTTTTTTGTGTTTAATTACTCCTCTATGTTTAAGTTGTCTCTCTATTATCTGAGTTATTCTAAAAACATCACGTCAGTAAGATAAGTCAGTAAGATAACCATCAATGAGATTGAAAGTAGTTTTCTTTCCTAAGAACTTTAATCCAGCACAGGGATAAGGTTACATTAAAAGCCAATTAGACAATACAGGAATTGTCGCTTATCTGATAACTGGTCTCTCTTTTTGAGAAAATAATACAGAAATAGTATCAAAGTTCTTATGGTCTGTCCATTATAAATTACGGTAAAGTGGCAGGAGCTCTATTCGTAACAGTTTGATTCTATCCGTAAGTCGGGTAGGGTCGTCAGCAATGGTCGGCGCCATTTCCTATTGCTTACAGACAGAATGTTTCTGCTGCCAATAGACTGTAGTAGTATGGGTCTTCCGTCAGGGATAGGTTAAATAACCTATCACGTGGACTAGTCGGCCATGATGGCTGGAATTCTACTATAAGACCCGCTACAGAGCACTTTTTCGACATTCGGACAACAACTTCGGATCCGCTAAAAACCAGCTTAAATTACCAGGCAGTACCACTCACAGCCTGCCTACCTGCCTGGTCGTTATATCAGAGATGTTGAATTTCATTCAGCTTTTGCTGTTTTGAAATAATGTGCCATGAAATATTTGTAATTATTGGACTCTCGTTTCCCAGTGATGAAGTTGCCTTAAATGGACTTCTCTGTACAAATGTGTAGAAACTAAACATCGACTTTTTATTATGCCCCCGGCCTCCGAAGGAGGATTCGGGGGTATCTAGTGGAGACCTCCGTACGTTAGGCAGCCCGTACAAATGTTTTGGATTGTAATTTCAAAGCCATCGGTGGGATTTGGATCTCCTTTGGTATACTAATAGACCCGCATGCACAAGGAACGGGTTCCGTCCAATAATTTTCCCGAGAGTTATGGCCCTTTTTTACTCTTTCAACTTCGATAATTTTTTTGACCTCTACATATTTCATCAAATCATAGTTTTAAGGGTCACTTGTGGATGACTTGACAATGCTTCCTTTCGATTATGGTCCAGCTAGCCAATTCAGTATGGCCGCCATGGCGTTATGGCACCGCCGGGGGCATATACCACGCTTCGCGTTTCTCTTGATAACAGCGTGATTTGTATTCGAGAAACTTTTAACCGTTTAATAAAAGAGAGAGGATGCTGTTAGCTGACTGCCAGTGTTGGAGTTTTATTTTTGCTAGACGAATTACGGCCATCGATCAGTCTGAAGTGCTTCGGGCAGTTGTGCAATATTTCACGCCAGGAATTGACGGAACCCAACTCCGCCCGCCTGTGAGCCGCGGTCTCCTGTAACGTGCAGGGTTACAATATTTTCGATTAATTCTAGTTGTCCGAATTTATTTACATGCATTTGTTTTAGTACCAATTTATAAGAGAACGTAAGTAGGTACGTCCATTAAATTGTCACAAGAAAAAAATCAAACAAAATAGGCTTTTACTTCAAAGTGAAAACGATGCAAATTAACCGAATGCGAAGCTTTCTAATCTTGGTATCAACAACTATGCATTCCCCTGTGGAAACCCCGGGAAGTGGAGCAATGCTTGTGGTAAACACATTCTGCTTAACTGGTGATATAGGAACCGGACAAACGCCTTGTGTGGAGGTCCTCTAAAGTGAGCAGCCGAAGTGTAATTTATTATTTATTGGAGTTTAGCGGGTAACTAGGATGACCTCTTGTCCCGGGAGAACCACCGAGCAGACTTCCCAACGTACTAACTCCGCACAAGCAGGTTAGCATTGGTTGAAGGCAAGAGCACCATAGACGTACAGTACGCTATAGTACGCTGTACCACTGTGTCACTACGTGAGAAATCGGGATGAAGTGCCTTACCCAGGGACACAGCTCAGTCCTCGCTGTTCAGGATCCGTGATTCTTTCGGGTTGAAGCCCAATGCTCTAACCTCTGAGCCACAGTACTCGCTAGTATAGGTATAAACGATTGGCTAAACTTCACTTTACACCTACAGTGTGGTCGTCGTGGAAATGTCAAAACCCACGCGTGGGCAATATTTCCACGCATATGTTTACAGTGAAATTCTCCGACATAAAACAATGGAATCGCCCTCAAATTTTCAATGAAAGAAGCACTGGGTACAACCCGGTGCTTCTTTCATTGAATATTTGATGATAACTACTGATTATTGATTGAGAAAAGCGCCCGTGGGCAACACTATCAACACGTGGATTTTGATCATTCCACGACCGCTGTACTGTACGGGGCGGTAAGATACTGAAAGTAACCGTAAAGACCAATACTTAAATCTATAATAGCCTTCAGTAGAGACCCAATATGGACTTCTTCTACTCATTCAGTTCGTTTGTCCATTTTCCCATGAGGTTAGTTACCGACATTTATGTGCCCAATGATGTTGCTACTGATGCAGTTATAGATGTCGTTCCCCGTGGGAACCCCGGGAAGTGAAGCAATGCCTGTTCACTGCGGTAAACAGGTTCTGGTTTACTGGTAAAATAGGACCAAGTCACCAATGCTTGGGAGGTGCAAACCCTCTCTAAAATGGGCAACATGGCTTATTAACGCTCACCCCTGGTCTTGAGTTGATACTCATGTTGCGGTCATGATTAGCCATTGTGCAAAAATATGTGACCTTAAACACCAATAAATAATTAAATAAATAAATAAATAAATAAATAGATGTCGTGCTTCTCGGTAACTACCAATCTTTCTGACAACCAGGCTAACTCCGTTCGGATTTCGACGCTGTTAAGGACCTAGTAATTAGCCAGTGCGAATTTGGCTCCTAAAATTCTGATTTGGCACCTGAACCTTAAATATAGGCTTCTGAGTTGGCTTGTAACCATAGCCCCCATTTCAGCCACGATTTGACTAGGAACTATTGTGATAATGAAGTGTTACTGTGATGATATAAAAATATTTATCAGTCATTTGATAAACAACTTTAATTATGCCAAAATTAATTAATTAGTTAAGTGCAAAAGTAATACAACTGCAAGTAACTGGTGGATCGCGGTGGCGTTGCGGTAACCGGTTCTCATCAGATCACCGAAGTTAAACAACGTCGAGCCCGGTTAGTCCTCGGATGGGTGACCGTCTGAGCGATCGATTCGGACTCCCGCACTGTGTCCTTGGGCAAGGCACTTAACCCCCATTGTCCACATGGGGGTTCGATGACGCTGTGTACTATGGTGTACTGTACGGCGATGGTGCGCATGTCTGCAACCAATCTAACTCTGCCTGTGCTGCAGTGCGGAGTTACGATGTTGGGGAGCTGGCAGCTGCTCGTCGTTGCTCGGTGGTTCTCTCCAGGTACTCCGGGTTGCTCCACCCGTAAAACTGTCGCGGTCATGATTAGCCATTGTGCATAAGTATGTGACCTTAAACACCAATAAATAAATAAATAATAACAACAACTGGCAGATGGCTTGAAGCTCATTATGCTGGTGTGAAGGTGATGCAACTTAAGAGCTTCATGTTCTGTAAATGTACTTCATATTTTCTTTGAAGTGAAATTGTATCATCTGTATGAGTTTGCCTTGTTACAATTTATGGGAGAGTGCCTTTTTAGGCACTCTCCCATAAATTGCAACAAGGCAAAACACATGAACAAATTTTGATAATCAACAATAATTTAGCACTCAACAGGTTAAAAAGTAAATATGACTACCAGATTTCAAAAGTAGGCTTCAAGTCTGGCTCTTATTTTTAAATGCTCAGGTCGGACCCTAGTTGTGGGCAGTTTGTTTGCCCACTTTTTGAGGACATGTGTGTGCCTTCACTTGCAAAGATATACAAGTATTCCTTCCTGTCGCAGTTATAGATATTCCAATCGATAAATATTTAAGTTACCTTGAAAACGATGAATATATTAACATAATTTGTGGAACTACCCAGCGCAATCATAAAACTACGGCTGTTGTGAGTCTTCGTTTCTGACTGTAATGTCATCAAAATGTTGATCAAATCAAACCTCCACTTAACAACATTTCTAGCTTTGATTCACGGAAAATAAATCTCTATGAATTGTTTCAGATTCAATCGTCCGGAATAAAGCAGAAAATATCTGAAATATCTTACAGAATTAGACCAGTACCCGAAAGCTTTGCTAAAACTGAATACCGGTATCGGTATTCAAAAAAATACCGCGGTATACCGGTATATCGAAAATTGTTCAGATATATGAACACAAGTGCCACAATCGGGACCGCGGCATCACAGTCGGAACGAATCAGAATGCCTCGATGATGCGGTTCGAAAAACCTTCACCCTACGCAGACGAAATCAAAATTGATTATTTTCAAAATTAGTTTATCAGATTTTCCCCAAAGATTTCAACAAAACTATATCATGTGACCCCTCATTGGAACGAGCTCAACGAGCTCGTTCCAGTGAGGGGTCACATGATATAGTTCTGTTGAATGTTTTGAAAATTATTTTTTCAACTGCTGAATTTGTATATTACGAGGGCACAAGCAGACGATTCCTCGGATAAAGGGATAATATTATTCATTCGGGGCTACAGTTAAAAAACTCAAGACATTTTGAAAATGAAATTGTGGGTAAATAAATAATGACGCTAAACCGATATTTTTGTAATTACACCGGTATTCAATCGATATTGGTTTGAATACCGGAAATATCGGTTTATCGATATACCGTGCAGCCCTAGTCTGACACTTTCGCAGACTCCTCGAATTTACGCTTACGATCCACCGTAATAAATAATTTTACAGACAGAAGTTATTCTTTTCATATAAAACATAATTTTATTTCTCGAAATAGAAATAGGGTTTGACAACCCAGCATAGCCTATATCAACGTCTCTCCCAGTATATTTCACAGATTACAATAAATATTAAATGGGAGCACGTGCGTGTGCAGTGCAAGGCAACACATAATTGTGATTTCATTAATCACATATTATGAAACAATTGATTATCTTATATATATGTGTGTTGCCTCCAAAAAGAAGGAAATCCATTCTTCAGTAAACCTTTGGTGATTTTTATTTCGCATGGTAAAAAGACATTTCCGAACATTCAAACATTGAAATACGTACTAATTTATTTGATTTATGCTGCAGTACATTTGTGAACACTGAAATATGCTGATATATATATATATATCTCTCTCTCTTAACCCTTTACCTAACGTGAAAAGCAGACGACACTTGCAAAAAAAATTCTTGAATAACTAATTTTTTTCATTTTTTGTCTCAAAAACATAGGTTATGACCCCTCGTTGGAACGAGCTCGACGAGCTCGTTCCAACGAGGGTCATAACCTATGTTTTTGAGACAAAAAATGAAAAAAATAGTGAAAATTAATTGGCGATTTTTGAGAATAGCGCTGGCCGGTTTTGGCCGTTACGTTGGGTAAAGGGTTAAGTTTAAAATTTAACATTACTCATAGTTAACCCATTCCGCGGAAACCCCCCCCCCCCTCCTATGTAAAACATATTCTTGAAAAGCTTGAAAAATCTTAAGATTATCCGAATTAGACAATGATAAATCACCAACAAGGATATTATCTGAAGTAATGTTAAATCTGCCTATTTTATTATGTAATTCCTGCCTGTGTAGTGACAACAGAGGACAATCAAACACAAAGTGTTGTTCGTCCTCTCCGAAATGCCCGCACAAACATCTCGGGTCATCAGGTTGGAATGGTATATTTCACCCTTCCTGCAGCCAGTGTGGAAAACTGTGGGACAGTCTGATCTGCACGTCTTAGTTTATTTTTAAAACTTTCACCGCACGCAGTATTACGTATTTCAGCGTCCAGATCGTCCCACAGTCACGTCGACGACTGCACGAAAAATTCAAGGAAATCTCGAGTCCGACAAAAGGGGACACTCAGTTGATCGGAGTTTCGAAGGTCATACGTGGATACCCGCATTACGGGTCTGGATACCAAATTTGATAAATACGCGGGACTTATTCCATTTGTCATTTTATATAATTTTGCAAATTCATGTCTTTGCCTCCGTTCTTTTCAGTGTTATATAACCAGTTTCATTATATAATAATTCATGGCTTGTCCCTCGGCGGGCGGGGGGACTGCATATAGTTCTTAAAATATCAAGTCGGAGATCTTCTAGCTGTTTTGTTTTCTCATTTGTACAGTTATCCCGGATGACAGCCGCGTAGTCAAAAAGGGGCAAGATGAAATAGCTGAACATCGTTGCTAATGTTGATCTTGATAGTCGGTATTTAAACTGCGAAAACAATTTACGACCGGGCCTACTCTACTAATAATGTTGTCTACATGTTTCTCCCAAGAACCATTATCAGTGAACGTGAGACTCAGATGCTTGTGACATGACCCTTCTGTTATTAAATCATCAAGTAATAATAATAATAATAACACTTTGGCCGGCCGCTGATTTGTCGCGGTTCTAGGATGAGAAGGCCTTGGTTACCCTTGTACTCCCAACTGCCTCCCTATTCCCACGCTTCTTCTCTCCTCCCAACACTCGGAGACGAACTGCTTGATGACATTCCTTGCCCCATTCTTCCCAATCTCTCCGATTATCATATTAGCCCTCTCCTTTGAGTCTCCCACTAACCACATAACCTTCATTCTCCCATCCCACCTCCCCAGTATACATATTCTTTTAAACTAGTATTTTGGGCGTTCTAGAAGAAAGTGTTCCAGAGTCTCCACCACGCCCAAATTACACATCTGGCACTCCTATTTGCTGTTTTTTACGATTTTTTCCCCTCAGCTCCAGGGACCGCGACTTCAGATTGAACAACAGAGGTGCTATCAAGGTGCTCTTCAAAACCAGGCTTCTCTTTATCACGCAGACCACCCAAAGACCTCTTTGATTTGACCCCTCTCGCCAATTGAAGTTACCATCCTCCATGACCCTTTCTCTGACGATTTTTTACCCTGGTTTGCCCCAACGTCTAGGTCCGAGATCTCCAATGAGTAGTTCTTTATTAGTTCTCTCACTTGGCCCATCAACCCTGTCTTGAAATTTGAGTTGAAAATTCTCAGGAACATTACTTTACACCATCGGCTGTCGGGGAGATTTACCAAATAATTAAGATAACCGCGTTTCAATAAGTCTATCCTGTCCTTGATCCTCATCCACCCAAGCGCACCCCTGCTTCTAGTGCTGCGGCATTACTCGACCCCGTTATCCATCGGCCTGCATTGTTCTGCAGGATTTCCAAGCTCTACATCCGTCTGGTTTAGGGTACCACTTCCGTACCATATGTTATACTTGGCAGACCCACCATTTCCCAAATGGTTTTCCCAACGAAAACCTTATTGAAACTGTTTCTCCCTATAAGTTTCATTTGGTTAAGGATTCGCCGCCCCTTCAGAATCAATTTATTTTTGTGGTTTCGGTAGATACTGCTTCCTATGATGTTTATTCGTAGTCACCTGTTTCTCCTACACTAAGAAGTTTGCGGCTACCTATCGGAATCCAAACTCCTCCCGCTCTCCACCTTCGAGTAGGGTCCACTTTGTTTCCCTCGCGTATAACTTTGCTCTTGCTTTCATTAAGTTCGAGTCTCACTTTGCTACCGTATTTCCCAACATTTCCCAGATTTTCTCTAGCCCCTCTTCGCTTTCTGAATCTAGCACCATGTCGTCTGCAAAAATAGCCCTGGGATCTTCAGGTCTCTAACTGCTACCCCTCGTCGCTATGCAGGAGTTCAGCTCCTAATCCTTTGATGTACAGTGCAAAAAGAATTGGCGAAAAGATACACCCCTGTTTAGGCCTATCTCCATGGGTACACGTTTGATGTTATGTTACCCAGGATAAGTTTACCCTGTACATCTTTAAATAATGTTTTCATAATTCCAACAAACTCGCCTCCCATGCCCAGAGCCTCAAGTCTGCGCCACATACCCTCCCTATATACTCTATCGTATGCCTTTTTAACATCCAAAAAGGCCACAAACATCTTTTTCTTTTTTGCTTTCTGTCATTTGGGGTAGCGTGAAAAGGTGGTCATTGACTCTCCTTCCCTTCCTGAAGCCATTCTGGATCTCTCACAAAAAACCGTTCTCCTCAATCATCTCCTCTAATCTCCCATACAGGACTTTACAGATAACTTTTCCAATGTTGCTACTTACAGAGATCCCAAGTAAATAAAGTGTTGGTTTTTGATGTGAAGAAGCTTTTCGTGTTTTTCGTAACGATACTGTTTTCTCTGGACTAAAATTTACTTGCCACGCCTTTGCCCAATTACCTATATGTCTGAGATCAGAATTCAAAATATCCGATGCAAGAGAGGGACTTTCTACAATTAAGAATAAAGATGTATCATCAGCATATTATCTTATGTTGAATTGGATTTCGTGTAAGTTGGAGAGTTCGGAAATTACTCGTCGAAGCTCAGCTGTTCTCTCCAGCAAAACTGGGCGACATAATATTACTTTGTTTGTTGAAAGTATCGTTAACCCTAATAATAAACAAATAATAAATAAATAAATAAATAAATAAATAAATAAATAAATAAATATGTTTTGTAATTTTGAGTCTTCTCCATGGGAAGTGAAGCAGTGCTTGTTTACTGGTACAGTAGAACCCATTGACAATTGCTTGGGGTAGAAGTCCTATAAAATAGGCAGCATGGGTATAAACGATTTGTTGGTTTTGACTTTATATTCATGTTGCGGTCACCATTAACTACTGTGCAGAAACCTGTAACCTTAAATAAATAAATAAAATAAATAAATAAATAAATAAATAAATAAATAAATAAATAAATAAATAAATAAATAAACTTTGAGTCTGGAAGTCTAGTTTCAACTACCGCTTGGACTTCAGTTTGAAAAGGTTTCTGAGTTTGTGCCTATAATCTGTCAATTGGTTGAGGCTTCAAATTACCTTCGTGAATAATACGCAGAAGTCTTTCTATTTTGGGATTTAATGACAATGTCGGCTTACAATAGACTCTTTGAATCTGGATAATTACCAATCTAACAAAATCCAAACAAGGATTACAAAGGAGACACATACGAGGACCATTTGTGTCTCATTAAGGTGGTTTGCTGACAGAAATTTACTAATTTATTCTCTGAAAAGAAAAGTAATCCTTGGAAACAGACAATGTTCACTTATAGTTAACAACGTTCAGACTTCTTTCTTTTCAAACGGAGTTGTATTATTGTTGACTGGAAATTAAATTCAGGATAATTCCAACTGAAAGGGAAAACATGCAACCCTCCAGACGAGAGTTCTGTTAAAACCTCTTTACATGTCCACAGAGTCTTCTTACAGACAATGCAAAAATACAATTTCGTTTTCTTTTCTCCACAGATTAACACTTTGTTCAACACAATACATTTTTGAACAACTTTCAAAATGATACTATTTGTTGCATTTGTGTAGTCTTTTGAACCAAATAATAGCATGTCAGAAGATATTTGCATGGAGAGGCCACCAAGCGTTTGACGTCGGATGTTTGTGGGGCGCGGACTGTGTAAGAAGCAATGCTCTGGTGTCTCTATTTCACCACGAGTATAAAGCGAGCAACTGAGATGTGATTGTTAAATAAATGTTGACTGAGATTGCTGCATCCATATCCTAGTCTACAGTGCATTGTTTGAGCTTTCCGGTTGAAGTGAGAGTTTAAATGTGATGGGGCGACGTTTTGTTTCTAGTAAGACGATTTTTGAACTCTAAAGATTGTTGTATCTGCCGGATATCAAATGGAAGTTCATTCCAAAATCTGACTGTTCAATAAAGGAATGCCTTGCGGCGTAACTCAGACTGAGATGTGATAGGTTCAGGTCTACCGCGTTTCTTAGGTTATAATTCTGTAGTTTATGTATTGGCCGTGGGAGCAGGTTATAATGGTATGGTGGGGGTAATTTTATAAAACATTTTATGAAGTTGTACAAGTCGGTGTTTGTTGCGTCGAGATTCAAGCGATTCTCACTCTCTTTCAATTTCGAGCTGTCTTCTCGAAGCACTGTGGTCCCTGTATCTAATCATTCAGCCTCCAGTTGAATGTTTTGGAGTATTCTGCTTTTTTTCAGTCGTTCAGTCCTCCACACTTGACAGCCGTATTCTAAATAAGAGGGCGGGTGAAAGAAAAAGAAATTATTGGAGTTTTTGCGATCTAAAATGTAGTTGAATTTCATCAAAATATTTACACGTCTCCACCCTTTATCTGTTATATTATTAATATGATCATTCCACTTTCCACGATTATTAAAAGTAAGACTTAGGTGCTTATGTGGAGGAACTTCCTGAATCGATTGGTTACTGTACTGGGGATTGTTTTTCCAGTGACTGTCATAGTTACTGTTTTGAGGGATTGAATGTCACAATCCATTGATTGGACCACCTTTCTATTTTCGCTATATCTTTAGACATTATTTGTGCCGAGTGGATTAGGTACTCCAGTGTAATAGAAAGTGATATATCATCAGCAAATAACCTTTTATCAGAGTCAATATCATCGACAATATCGGTGATATATATTTAAAACAGAAGCGGCCCCAGAATAGAACCCTGGGGAACACCAGATTAAATATGCTGCCAATTGGAGGAGTGTGAACCCATAACTACCTATTGTTGTCTTTCATTGAGATATGATTTGAACCAGTCTAGTAGAGAGCCTGTCATGCCAATTTCTCTAGTTTATAAATTAAATCTACACGCCACATGTTATCAAATGTCTTACTGATATCACAAAATAGAATTCGTATCTCTTTGTGGTTGTCCAAGGCTGAAACCATCGATTCATAAATATCAGTCAGTTGGTAAACGATGCAGTCACCAGGAGTAAACCCTGACTGAAACTTAGACAAAGGATTGTTTGATTTTAGAAATTCAAAGACTTTAATAAAGACACATTTTTCAAAACCTTTACTCAGAGAGCCAAGAACGGAAATCGGGCAGTAGTTAGTTATATCGGTTTCGTCGTTACTCTTGAATATTGGCGAAACATTTGGCAGTTTTCATTCTGTCTCCCACTGTTGCAATGATGTAATAGCATACGTTTCTCACTAGTTGCATAGCAGACCAGACGTTCTTGACATGTCACGCCCTGACTTTATTATATGAAATTGATTACCTAATTATTCCTAATTATGTGAAATCAATAGCAAAAACCTAGATTATGTTGTTTTCTTCGTAGCCCAAAGGGGGAGTGATCGTCCCTGTATATATTTTTATATATTTGTGTCATTTACATCCAACAATATCTATCCCATCCCATCCCACCCAACATCACTCCACCACCCCCACGTCTGGTTTCCGCCTTTGTTGATAAAAGCATTATGGCACAGCTCTCTACTCTAATTTTGTTGGCATTGTTGATTTTACTCTTTTGGAATGCAGATGTATGCTAACCGTCAGTCTGTCATGTCAGGCATTTGCCTGATGACTGAATCTTCGGCCATTTTGCGGAATGTCTTTGACCACCAGGCCTTTGGACAAATGTCTTAAATTTCCAGTTATTTGGCCAAATGTCTGAAATAACTGACCAGTCATTTGGCCAATTGCCTATTTGGGATTTTTGTAACATAATTACTAGTCCCACTTCTAAGATAAACGTCAGTGATCACTGCTCACTGGAAACACGGGATCACCGTGTTATGGTTTTCGCAGTAGGTAAATAGTAATAACTTCTAGTGTATATCTGTGAATGTTTTTTGCGTAAAGGATAATACACCAAATACCTAGAGCCGCGTGTATTATCTGACTTTTTTTCACATTTTACGTATATTCTGTGCTTTATCCCCAGAAACCATGAAATAAGTTTATGAAATTGGATGCCAATATCAAATCTTAAACATACACTTGGAACTTAATTAAGAACCCTCTGAAATGTTTCATGACAGTGAAGTTGTTGTTACTGATTATTATGTTTTAATGATAGCTATGATTTGCAGTACATTTAATTTTGTGAAACATGGTGTTTTTGGTTGATAGCGTACCCCAAACACATCCCCTCGTCCACGTGAAGCATGCTTCCCACGGATGTCACAAAAACACTATCATCCACATGCAATATATGGGTATAAAACAAGAAAATTTGTCACCTTTATCAATAAATGTTAACATGGCAAGGAGGAGACTGTCAGAGACACTCAGATAGCAAATCGTTGGCATGCAGGCAACAGGCATGTCATTCAAAGCTATTGGAAGGCAACTTGTTTATAGTCATCCTGTGATCAACAGACTTGTCCGAAAGCAACAACAAACCAACGATGTTAAGGACCGACCAAGGCCTGGATAACCACAAAAGACCTCTCATCGGGAAGATCGGAGTCTGGCGCTCCTCATTAGGCGTGAACCCTTTGCTTCAAGTGGGGTTTTGAAACGCCTTTGACTCCCCAATAAATGACTCCCCAACAGGCATTTATGAAACAAACCTTCCCGAAACCGTCTCAAAGCACTGGGTATGAGGTCCAGAAGGGCCATAAAGCATCCAGCTCTGTCAGCTCAGCATCAAAGACGACATTTGGAGTGGTGTATGGCACGACAACATTGGAATCTCAGGACGTGGAGGAGAGTCCGTTGGTCAGACGAGAGTAGGTTCCTGCTTCACATCACAGATGGTCGCATGAGAGGGTGGAGGCATAGAAATACTGCTTACCTGCCCAGGAACATAAGATATACTGTTCCTTATGGTGGAAGATCAGTAATGATCTGGGGATGCCTCTCTCGTGATTGTAAATTGATATGGTGACTATACATGGGAATCGCGGTGGTCATCAGTACATCCTGGACAATGTCGCGCGTCATTTTGACAACCATCCGTTGGCTGCTCACCCTGTATTCATGGACGACAATGCTGTGAGAACATTCCTTCAGAACAACGCTGTTGCAACACTACCTTGGCCTACAATGAGCCCTGATGTGAATCCCTTAGAATACACCCGGGACGTCTTGGACGTCGTGCGCAAGCAAGGAATCCGCCTGAACAGAATTTGGCCAATTTCGAATCTGTATTGCATGAGGAGTGGCAGCAGTTGCCCCTGCACCGCACCAGAAGGCTCACTGGTAGCATTAGGAGGAGGGTTCAGGCTGTCATCCGGGCATGTGGTGGATACACTCGCTACTGACGACAGACAATGCTACTGTGTTCAGGAGATCACAAGTTACATTTTTGTCAGTAATTACCGGCATTGTTTCATCATGGACCGTTCCAGCACCATACTTGTCGAGAGAACATTTTTCCGTCAAAAACAGTAGTGACAAATATGTGTAATTAGCGCCATTAGAATACTGCATATTTTCATCATTGCATTGTCCTTCATTTGTCAGTAGACCATTCTTTCCGCAAACAATTACTTTTGTCCATCTTAAAGATAGCATGAAAGTAATGACAGTCTCTATTAACTCCACTAAACAGGAGGTGCTTAATTAAGTTCCAGGTGTATAATTTCATTTGACTTTGGTATACTTGAGATTGCTCATTGATGGACAGGACTGTCCGTGCATGGACTGTTCAGTTAGACACTCAAAGTGTTTTGATAATGCACAGTTATTGTTTGTGTCTAATAATGCACAGTTATTGTTCTGATACTGCACAGTTATTGTTTGTCGAGGGGATTCGGAAAATTAACATACAAGGTAAAATAAAGGAATTCGGCAGTGGGTTTTAATTTTCGGGAACAATAGTTGGGTGAATCATGTAAATAATTAGACAAATTGCCTACAATTATTATGCTTCGGATATATCTGAAGCATTTTTGGCCACGAGTTGGTCTCCTGAAATATTATTTTGTTATCAGTTCTGATACGAATACGGTAGCAGACCTCCAGGAACCACTGATGCCTGATGGCAACTCTGTGAGTTGATTGCAAATATTTTTCGTGTTCTATACATCACAATCTTTTTTTATATTTTATTTGTGTATATTTAATCTGAATTTATGGAATATCAAAGGTGGGAATTTCAAAGTAAACAAATTTCCCTTCCTTATATATCACCTTAAGTGCCGCAGAGTTTGTTAATATTCTAGTGTGGCTGTCAATTTTCATCACAGCAAAAGATTTACAGGAGAGTTAGTGCCCCTTAATTTCTTAAAGTTGTCAGAAAGTTTAGAGCTGACACTGGGAATTCCATGTGAAGATTGAAATTCGAAAATTTAGAGAAATTTGTATCATCGATGTGCGTATCATTTCTCGAATTTCGGGTATTTTCTCGTAGAGCAGTATAGAAATACAAAGGGTTTCTACAGTTGTTCTACCAATATGTTTGAAGGTTTGACTATGATTCTCTGTTGAAACCCATTCAAAATAAAAAACGGTCGGTTTGGCCATCTTTTGATGTTCTGTCACTTTTTTCTGTTCATTATATCAAATGTGTGCGCATCGTGACATATAATACATACACTCTCCATTTCATTAATATAAATGTGTAAGAGGTGAGATTTGATAATTTTTTTCCTGGGAAGAATGAAAACTTGCAAATTACTGTGAAAACAATTCCGCTTAACCCTTTACCTAACCTGAAAAGCAGACGACACTTGCAAAAATAATTCTTGAATAACTAATTTTTTTCATTTTTTTGTCTCAAAAACATAGGTCATGACCCCTCGTTGGAACGAGCTCGTTCCAACGAGGGGTCATAATCTATGTTTTTGAGACAAAAAATGGGAGCGCAGTGGCTCAGTAGGTAGGGGTGCAGGCTGCAAGCCGAGAGTGTCCTCGGTTCGAATCCCACCTGCGGCAACCGCGTTGTGTCCTTGGGCAAGACATTTCATCTCCATTGCCCGCGTGGGGGCACGATGATGCCGTGTACATCAATAAATAAATAATATGAGACAAAAATGAAAAAAATAATGAAAATTAATTGGCGATTTTTGAGAATAGCGCTGGCCGGTTTTGGCCGTTACGTCAGGTAAAGGGTTAACAAAGAGCCAAAGTGGGCGTTTACCAAGTGTTGGTTGGTGTGATATTGATAGATAATCTAAATGGCGGTTTATCTGTGAGCTGGTTCAACATCAAAAGCCAAGTCTTCTTTTTTTCTACTCTTAATAAACAAAAACAACAGACACCCCCGAGTGACGCCTGTTGTTTTCGCTTATTAAAAGTAAAAAAAGGAAATTTGGCTTTATTTTCTACTGATGGCATAGGTGTTTTCCTAACAGTTACTTGCTTCTTAATTGAAACTTCCCTGATCATCTAATAATATCAAATGAGATAACTTTATGGAAAGTCAATTTATATGACGATAGTAGTCAAAGATGTGTAGAACTCTAAAATTTAGGAACACGTTGTTTTTAGCTCACCTGAGCGAAGATCAAGGGGAGCTTTACTAATCACTTTCTGTCCGTCGTCCGGCGTCCGTCGTCCGTCGTCCGGCGTCCGTCGTCCGTCGTCCGTCGTCGTCCGTCCGGCGTTAACTTTACATTATCGACTTCTCCTCCTAAACCACTAGCCCAATTTTATTCAAATGTTGGCTAAATGTTTACTACCTAATGCCAATTCAGATTTGTTCAAATGAAGTTGCCCCTCCTCCTGGGTGGTGCCACGCCCCCAAGGGGCACCAAAATCTTTGTAAATCTTCTTCTCATGAACCAGCAGTAGCAGAGACTTGATATTTGGTGTGCAGCTTCCTTTTGAGGTGTAGACTCCGATTTGTTCAAGAGGAGTTTGTGGGGCTATACTTGGCGTCGTTATGGGAGGGGCAAAAGTTTTGGCCCCGCCCAAAATTTCTATTTTCCAAAGCGAGAGGCTGATTTCAACCAAATTTTATGTGAGGGCTTATTGGGTCATGAGTACTTGATTTATGCAAAAAAAAAAAATTCCCCGCAGCCCCGTGGGAACCGCAGGAGCTAAAAATAGAAAAAATTTAAAACGCCCATATCTCCAAAACTGCACGGCACCGAGAATTTTTATTTGGTGTGAAGCTTCCTTAGGACCAACAGAAAAAATTGGTAAAAAAAAATTGCCATCGGTTTTATCATAGGGTACAGTTTCGGGACTTTGAAAAAGTGCTGAGTCAGCACTTTTTAACACTGTAGGCAATGGGAAAAACATTAAAAAATCTTCTTCTCCAGATCCAGCAGGCAGAATCTTTTGATATTTGGTATGCAAACATTGTAGGATGGATCTGATTCAAGTTTGTTCAAATCGGCCCCCTAGGTTCATATTTGGGCTCAGTATAGGAGCCCGATTTCGAACTTAGTGCATTTCAGGCCAATTTCTTAAAAAATCTTCTTCTCCAGATCCAGCAGGCAGAATCTTTTGATATTTGGTATGCAACATTGTAGGATGGATCTGATTCAAGTTTGTTCAAATCGGCCCCCTGGGTTCATATTTGGGCTCAGTATAGGAGCCCGATTTCGAACTTAGTGCATTTCAGGCAAATTTCTTAAAAAATCTTCTTCTCCAGATCCAGCAGGCAGAATCTTTTGATATTTGGTATGCAACATTGTGGGGTGGATCTGATTCAAGTTTGTTCAAATCGGCCCCCTGGGTTTATATTTGGGCTCAGTATAGGAGCCCAAATTTGAACTTACTGCATTTCAGGCAAATTTCTTTGAAAATCTTCTTCTCCAGATCCAGCAGGCAGAATCTTTTGATATGTGGTATGCAACATTGTGGGGTGGATCTGATTCAAGTTTGTTCAAATCGGCCCCTTGGGTTTATATTTGGGCTCAGTATAGGAGCCCAAATTTGAACTTAGTGCATTTCAGGCAAATTGTTTTGAAAATCTTCTTCTCAAGATCCAGCAGGCAGAATCTTTTGATATTGGGTATGCAACATTGTGGGGTGGATCTGATTCAAGTTTGTTCAAATCGGCCCCCTGGGTTTATATTTGGGCTCAGTATAGGAGCCCAAATTTGAACTTAGTGCTTTTCAGGCAAATTTCTTTAAAAATCTTCTTCTCCAGATCCAGCAGGCAGAATCTTTTGATATTTGGTATGCAACATTGTTGGGTGGATCTGATTCTATTTTGTTCAAATCGGCTCCCTAGATTCATATTTGGGCTCACTATAGAAGCTCGAATTCGAACTTAGTGCATTTCAAGCAAATTTCTTCAAAAATCTTCTTCTCCAGATCCTGCAGGCAGAATCTTTTGATATTTGGTATGCAACATTGTGGGGTGGATCTGATTCAAGTTTGTTCAAATCGGCCACCTGGATTCATATTTGGGCTCACTATAGAAGCCCAAATTCGAACTTAGTGCATTTCAGGCAAATTTCTTCAAAAATCTTCTCCAGATCCAGCAGGCAGAATCTTGTGATATTTGGTATGCAACATTGTGGGGTGGATCTGATTCAAGTTTGTTCAAATCGGCCCCCTGGGTTTATATTTGGGCTCAGTATAGGAGCCCAAATTTGAACTTAGTGCTTTTCAGGCAAATTTCTTAAAAAATCTTCTTCTCCAGATCCAGCAGGCAGAATCTTTTGATATTTGGTATGCAACATTGTGGGGTGGATCTGATTCAAGTTTGTTCAAATCGGCCCCCTGGGTTTATATTTGGGCTCAGTATAGGAGCCCAAATTTGAACTTAGTGCTTTTCAGGCAAATTTCTTAAAAAATCTTCTTCTCCAGATCCAGCAGGCAGAATCTTTTGATATTTGGTATGCAACATTGTGGGGTGGATCTGATTCAAGTTTGTTCAAATCGGCCCCCTGGGTTTATATTTGGGCTCAGTATAGGAGCCCAAATTTGAACTTAGTGCTTTTCAGGCAAATTTCTTAAAAAATCTTCTTCTCCAGATCCAGCAGGCAGAATCTTTTGATATTTGGTATGCAACATTGTGGGGTGGATCTGATTCAAGTTTGTTCAAATCGCCCCCCTGGGTTTATATTTGGGCTCAGTATAGGAGCCCAAATTTGAACTTAGTGCATTTCAGGCAAATTTCTTTGAAAATCTTCTTCTCAAGATCCAGCAGGCAGATATTTGGTATGCAGCATCCTTAGGGGGTGAGATTCAAGTTTGTTCAAGCCATGTCCCTAGGTCCATATTTGGGCTCACTGTGGGAGCTTGAATTGTAACTTTGTTCGAAATGAGGAATTTTCTTAAAAAATCTTCTTCAGATCCAGCAGTCGGAATGGTTTGATATGTGGTGAGTAGCATCCTTGGGGGGGGGGGGGATTCAAGTGTGTTAAAGCCAAGTCCATGGGTCCATATTTGGGCTCCCTGTGGGAGCCCAAATTATAACTTAGTCAATATGAGGAATTTTTCTTTAAAAATCTTCTTCAGATTCAGCAGTTGGAATGTTTTGATATTTGGCATGGAGCAACCTTAGGGGGCTGAGATTCAAGTTTGTTCAAGCCAAGTCCCTTGGTTCATATTTGGGCTCACTATGGGAGCCTGAATGACAACTTAGTTCAAAATGAGGAATTTTCTTTAAAAATCTTCAGATCCAGCAGATGAATGCTTTTGATATTTTTTATGCAGCATCCTTGGAGGGGTAAGATTCAAGTTTGTTCAAGCCATGCCCCTAGGTCCATATTTGGGCTGATTGTGGGAGCTCGAATTGTAACTTGGTTCAAAATGAGGAATTTTCTTTCAAAATCTTCTTCTTCAGATCCAGCAGTCGGAATGTTTTGATATTTGGTGTGCAGAATCCTTAGGGGTGTGAGATTCAGGTTTGTTAAAGCCAAGTCCCTGGGTTCATATATGGGCTCCCTGTGGGAGCCCGAATTATAACTTAGTTCAATATGAGGAATATTCTTTAAAAATCTTTTTTTAGATGATCCACTGGTCAGAATATTTGGATATTTGGTTTCAGCTTTTCTTAGGAGGAGCAGATGCAACTTGTGGAAATCAATTCTCTGGGTTGATATTTAGGCTACCATGTCAGGTGAGCGCCCTCAGGCCCCCTGGGGCCTCTTGTTTATTATTTTGACCTGGCTGTTTTCGACGTTATGACGGCAAAACGAAAAGCCATCAAACTACAATTGTCCGCTGCTCGTCCGCAGGTACTTTGAAGTTCACACAAACTTTCTAGAAATTAGAAAATACATTCCCACATCTTGGGGCTGTACCTTTTGCACGCAATAATTGTTCTTTGTGGCGTCACCTGTATCGAAAAATGCAGCTTACATTGCCCCCAGGTTCAACTGTGTCCAAAGGAGTTGCCTCACTTGTAGATTGAAATAGGCCACGCTATGACATCATCAACGATAAAGAGCAGAAAACCTCAAAATTAAATTTTACCCCAGGAATCTGAAAATTAGGAACCCCACAACGTATGTGGTCCGAAACAAGGAGTTCAAAACATTTTAAAATCGGGCCCGTCTCCCAGGACATGATGTAAGTCACGTCAAGGAGTGACCGCAACCATTTTGTTACACACATTCCACTAAAAATTCCACCGTTTGATACAGTAGTGTCAAAATAGACGACTACCACTATTAATTGCAATAGGTAACGAAACGTTCATTTGACGCTATAACGAATAAGGTGCAGAAAACGTCAAAATTAAGTTTCATTCATTGTAGTATAACACTGCCATTCATTGCGTAAAGGGTAATATTATATAAATCACCGGGACGTCACTCAACACATTAGAGCCCCCAAATTTCCATTATACATCCTGACCAAATTTGAAGAGCTGTGGTAGACCTTTTCAACTCACATGATCACCATTTCTTTAACAAGTTCTCATCTGACTTGTTAAGATGAAACAACATTGTGCGAGTATTGATAGCATATGAAACCCGCTCTTAGACTGAGAAGCCAGAATGACGACTTTCGAGACTCAGGGTTATTCTTTGGCAACGTGTGTGACACAAAACAGACAAATCGGAAATCCATCCCCCATAAACTCTGCGCTGTTTTACTCTGGCCGATATGAGTAGTGTTTCATTTGACTTTGGTCACGCTGTAAGAGAGAATCCCAACCATGTGGCCAATTTACTACGAGAGAAAAAAACACCGATAACGTAAGTATCATTTTATGTAACACACATGGTTATCCCCCTCAGTAGTAGTAAATGGGCCACGTGGTTGGAATTCTCTCTTACTATCTGACAAAAGTATACTAACCGCTCCATCAAATGGAGCACTTTTCATATCGGTCAAGGTGCAACATCGCAGAGTTTATGAGGGATGGATTTCCAATACCAAAGAATCATCCCTCGTCACACTGACTGTTGACAGGTTCAATACAAAAGTGCATCTACGAATTTTGCACTTGATAATGCTTAATAAATTCAGATTAGACTGATGAAACTAAAAAGGAGTGTTGAAATGGGTAGAAACAGAAAGAAATCAGTAGAAATAGCAGCAAATACAGTGGTGAAACCAGGTAAAACATAAACATTTTCAACATATTTCACACCTGTTGCTGCTACACCTGTCTTAATACTGTTCATGTAGAATGTTAATATATGCTATATACTCTCCTGATTACCCATGTCTACACTGACCGTCAGTGTCTGTGAGAAAGTTTGAATAAATTCATAAACTTAACAATAAATAGGACCAAATTCCAGTTGCAAACTCTGGAGTATTCTGTTTTATCTCCATTAGCTGGTTGTGGGTAGATTAAATGTTGGGAATGGTTACTGGAACAATACAACCCATATTCCAGCAAAAATATCCATTTCAATTGCTATACTTTATTTTAAAAGAAGTTAATTTTATTTCTATTATAAAATAAGCCAACCAGGTGTCTTATATGTGTTTGCAAAGTTTTCAGATCTCATATACCAGGTTTCTCTCTGGACATCCAGTATCTTCCTCAACATATTCTATGCACTATGGTCCAAGGGTAAATGGTTGAAATTCATATTAACTAAACTGATTCCCTATTAATAAACTGTTTATACCATTGTATAAACAGTTCGTTAATAGGGAATCAGTTCCCTGTTAATAAACTGTCTATTAATAAGATAGAGAATTTTCACTGACAATAAACCGTGTCAATAAGATATAATGTCTGACTACTATCACAAGCTGAAGTGAATTAGTTTGAAGGCTACCCACTGAGCCTAAGGCTTGATTCATCAATAACAACCCTGCATTTTGCTCATACATGTGTATGACTGAAATTGATAATTACATAATGAGAGTCTGTGAAAGTAGTCAGTTGCATTGGGAAATGGCGTTATGCCACTGATATCTACAATTCATGGTGAGAAGAGTCATTTTATTGTCAGATCTGGTTAGATTAAATTTATGTTAGATTACGTGAATGATAATTCGTTTAAATTGCTTTAACGATTTTCAAAATCATGAAGCAATGATGGTGTGAACGCCTGTCCACATTCCCATGCTGCTAGCCCTTATCCTGTACTACTGATCCCCGACCCCTCCCCCCGTTAACCCTTTACCTAACCTGAAAAGCAGACGACACTTGCAAAAATAATTCTTGAATAACTATTTTTTTTTCATTTTTTGTCTCAAAAACATAGGTTATGACCCCACGTTGGAACGAGCTCGTTCCAACGAGGGGTCATAACCAATGTTTTTGAGACAAAAAATGAAAAAAATAATGCAAATTAATTGGTGATTTTTGAGAATAGCGCTGACCGGTTTTGGCCGTTAGGTTAGGTAAAGGGTTAACCCAGAGGAGATGGTAGTAAAAATACACCACAAGCTTTCCTGATCAACTTCCATCACTTGTTTGAAAGATAAGAGCTCATAGGAAAAATATTTCAAGGCAAAGAAGAAATGTGTTTCAGACCCGCTGACCTACCCACCCACTCCCGCGTGGTGTTCAGAAAACATTTGACAGCCACACACCCCTCTCCCCCACTGTTTCTACTACTAATAAACATCATTTATCACGGAGTCTCCTGTTAACTATCTACCCGTCTTGATCATCAGATTGTGGTTACTAATATGAAGCGGGTGAACATCTTTCTGTCTTCGGGCGATGATCTGTTTACTAGTTACGGTTCTAAGAGTAGGTATGCCCCCGATATGAGGCTATATTGGAGTTCGTCTCTTCCTGTCACATAGTGGGGCCGCATGCACATTTGATTTAATAAAGTACGTAATCTTTGAAAAATCAAGAGGGGAACACATACAGAGATATTCCACGACCATTTTATGTATTTATTAGATAACCCATCCCTTGGGAGTGGCGGCCACTTTGGTTGTATTTTAATAATGTTTATTTCTGTTCCACACGTGACTCAGAGATGCTCACGTACCGAAATCTGAAATATGGCACATTGACCAAACATAAAAAGAGGGTACTGTACAGCCATTTTTTGATCTATGAGGCTACGACAGCCATGCGGAAATCCCGTGCTGAGTGAGGTAAAATCCCGCATATCTCCTTCAAGTGCGGCTGCCATTTTTCGTTAAGGTAGTCTTCAACCACAAATGATTCTAGTTTTCTAATCCATTGCTATCCAAGATTCTAACCTCTCTTATATGTATGGCCTCTTAGATCCCATTCCATTGACAGGACATGACAGTAAGCGCGGGTCTCATCCGGGGGGTTGGATTCTGCACGTGGAATCAATATCATGCCCCATTGTATGTAGTGGTGATTACAGGCATGAGCCAAAAGTACCACCAAGGCAGATGCAAAATTGCACCATCAAATCTGAGTTTATTAAAATGAAAAATATAATTGAAAAACTTTCCTGACGCCATTATGATTAATATTTCAGTTTCATTCATCCAGGTATAATGAGCGTGATAACCTCCATCGGTACAGATTTAACCATGAGGAAATGGGTAACACTTACAGAAGCCTCCCCCCCCCATACTGTTATAGTGTAAGTATTTTATCTTAAGTAGTTTTATGGCTGAGGTGTTTTTTATTTAGAGTTCCCCTACCCCCTCCTCCCCACACACACTGAAAATTGGACTAGAGACCCCTCCAAGATAAGTAAAGATTATTCATAAAAACCCATGATCAGGCAGATTGCGAGAGCAGACAATTACAAATTCAAATAGGCAATAAATAAATTTGTAATGGAGGTCATTATATGTAATTTAGGGTCTCATTTATCTCGAGGCATATCAATTTATCCTCGGCATTCATCACTCCGAAGGTACTGATGTTGAAAGTAAAGTCTAGGAAATATCCATCAAAATGTAATTCAGTTTCTACTACCAATAAACATCATATCTATTGGAACCTCCCATTAACCCTGGTAGTATCATCCATGTCGGTTCAGGGCCGTTAATTAGGAGAGCCTATATTCGTTACATGGACATAGACCAATTAATATTTTCAACGTGCAGCCTTAGGGCTGCACGTAGAAAATATTGATTGGTTTCCACAGAAACTTACTGAGCATCTAATGACAACTATCTACTTTATGATTTATCGTGATTCTTTCGCTTTCAAGGGGTTAACATATATGGGTGGTTGCCTATCTCTTCCATTCCCGATCATCAGATAGTGGTTACTAATACGAAATGCGTGAACATCTTTCTGTCTTCAGGTGGTGATCTGTTTACTAAATACCGTGCTAATCAGTAGGTATGGCCTCGGTAGGAGACTAAATTAGAGTCCGACTCGTCACGCCAGATAGTGTGGCAGCACATTTAATTTATTAAAGTGGGAGCGCGGTGGCTCAGTGGTTACGGCATTGGACTTCAAACCGAAAGGTCCATTGTTCAATCCCCGCCAGGGGTAACTGCGTTCTGTCCTCTGGCAAGCCGACAGAACCCGACTGCCACGTGGAAGCGCGGTGGCACTGTGTACTAAGGTGTACTGCACACACATGGTGCACATGTCTTCAACCAAGGCTAACCCTGCTTGCGTGGAGTTAGTACGTTGAGGAGTCAGACACCGCCTTTGCTCGGTGGTTCTGTCTGGGTACTCCGGCTTCCTCTGCCTGTAAAGCTGTCCGACACGAGGTGACCCTAGCTGTCGAAAGTGTCTTTAAACCCCAATAAATAAATAAATTTAGTTAAGTACGTAATCTCTGGAAGATCAAGAGGTAAACTCATATAGAGATACGCCACAACCATTTTAACCCTTTGAACTCGTAAGACCGATTTTTTCGGTCCAAGGCCTAATTTCGTCCCATTTTTGTCTTATAAGATGTCTTTACACGGGGCATTGGGTTAAAATAATAACTGCAGACTACAGTTATTATTTTATCCTCCCTGTGTATTGATATTGGACCCACCCATCTAACTGTAAGTGCTCACAAAGGCGATACCATTCCAAGATACGAGGGTTCAAAGGGTTAAGCATTTATTAGAGAGCTTGTCCTTTTTGTCTTCGAAGTGGTGGCCACTTTGGTTGTACTTTAATAAATGTTTGTTTATGCTCGTCTCGTCACTCAGAGATACCATGAGACTTAACTTTGAAATTTGGGACATTATCAAAACATAAGAAGAGGGTGATGTATGTCCATTTGTGAAGTAAAAAAATGCAAATTGGTTGAACGAAGGTTATTTTGTAGTTGTATTTTAGAGGTGTATTTCCGGTATCACTCGTTTCTGAGGTCTCGGAGAAGCTTAGAAGGGTAACTTTGATATTTGTTGCGTTCTTCAAAGATAAAAGGACAATGGATGTCAACTTTGATTTTAAGATGTCCAAACGGCGGAAATTTCTCGTGTAGTTTTCAGACACCTTTTATCTCTTTGGAACTGAACTTTAAAATGTGTGCAAATTCGCGATGGTCAAATGGTAACCTTTTGGATTTGGACATTTCTGTGTCTCCTTTTTCATTCAATGAGGCTACGAGAGCCTTGCGGAAATCCCGCAAATCCCCATCAAGTCTTTACCAAACATGAAGGTATGTAGTTTACTAATCCAATGCTACTCCAAGAGTCTAGTCCCTCTTCCATGTCTGGCACCTAAAATCAGGGACCGATCAGGACTATTTAAAATACGCTCTAGCCTCGGAGCCTATTTTTTCAATTCATGCGCCAGATTTCAATTTACGGAGTCACACTGCTGTTTGTAACACACACTGCAAGTATGTAATAGCTCTCATTATTTTCATTTAGTACACTATAGCAAACATTAATCTTCACTGTGGTTTCTGATCAAGTCTTGGCTGCCTATTTAGGCAGCCAAGACTTGATCAGAAACCAATTAAGACTTGAAGTATTAACTCAAGCACTCTACAACAATGATAAATGATAATCATAAATATAATACATGTAAGAGTGTCTCTCTCGATTATCCATCGAAAGAATATCAAAATATGATCTGAGAAGTTACGCACCAACTGAGAAGCCTATTTCTGAGATTTAAGAGCCAGGTCCTGATGTTTCAGAACCAAATACGCACTGGCACATGCCCAGGTCGGTCCCTGCTAAAATCCAACCACCTGGACAAAACATGGTTGAAAGCGCGGCTCTCGTTCGATTATTTTGAATTCCACATGTAGAATCAACGTCATGTTGCGTTGCATGATGGGATCACGTTTGTAATAATGGTAACCTACGCGAGCCACCATTACCACCCTAGCAGATGCAAAATTGCTTCATTAAATCTGAGTCTTCCAAAATGAAGAATAATAAGACAGGACGCAACGAGGGTGGTGTACGGCGGACTGTCATCAACGACTACCATTAAATTTGTATCGCTACGTTTTATGTTGTATCTGGAATAAAAAAAGATAAAAAAAACCCAAAAAACAAAAAACTGGTGGCGAAAAATTTAAGATGGTTGTATTGCAGCAATTTCAATGATATTTTGGATGTACTTTATTTTGTAAGGACAAGAAACTGAACTTAAGAAATCATCGAACAAAACGTTCGTCATTTTTTAAACAAATTTTCACCTGTACACCAGATACTGATTAAAGAAGTGAATACAGGCGCATTATATATCAAAAAGAACGTATACAGGACACGCAATGGGGATATATCAACTATTTTAGGAGAGAAAGGTGATTCTATGTTGCTGAGGAGCTGCTGGCGGCATAAGAACCAACCTGGATAAAACCGATTAGATTAGTAATTCCAATGTCTGGGTTTCAAAACAAACACTTTAAACTCCAGACTCAAAGAGAGCATATTTTACCGTTTCGACCGTGTTGTGTCAAAACGACTTGAAGGAGTATCTCGGAAAAGAAATAAAATTAGATTCGACAAAAAACAAGACATGACGTTGCATAACCATATAAGGCAATATATTGTTTTCAAAGATCTTAAAACTGCAGAAACGATCTTACTTTTCTGAAATCTGCAGCAAAGGCGGTGGAATTGAAAACGCTTAATGCGTTCACATTCATGCGAGAAAAAATCTAAACTAAACATTTTTTTAAATTTCATTGCCCAAGGATAACATTTTTAGAAATGGCTTACCACTACTGTGTTTCGTAATATTTCATTACTTTTCAAAGTGTGATTTACTGGGATTTCCCGGTTTGATTTTTGACGATAACTTAACAAGTGAATTATGCAGTCAACAACTGGATAATTGTATCCGTGCGCGCAAACGAAGACGCTTTGCCATGGGTGTAATGGGGACTTCATTGTTTTTTTTACCCTTTACCTAACACGAAAAGCAGACGACACTTGCAAAAAAAAAAAATTCTTGAATACTATTATTTTCATTTTGTTGTCTCAAAAACATAGGTTATGACCCCTTATTGGAACGAGCTCGACGAGCTCATTCCAATGAGGGGTCGTAACCTATGTTTTAGAGACAAAAAATGAAAAAATTAATGAAAATTATTTGGCGATTTTTGAGAATAGCGCTGGCCGGTTCAAGTTGACCGTTACGTTAGGTAAAGGGTTAAATAATATAATTATCGTTAATAATGAAAAGTAATAAATAAACAGAGCAGTCGCTTAACTGAACTGGTTACGTGAAATAATTCATTCGAGGCGAAGGACAATATTGTAAAACACTCATGCGCATTCGCGCACTCGTGTTTGTACGTCCCTCAGCTCTCATGATTTCACGTAACCAGTCAAGTCAAGCGATTACTCTCTATGTAATTTTGTTATCGATACGTAAAATATAAAATACAGATAATTATGTTTGAAAACAATACAGATATTCATTTAAACGTACAATGACACCCCCCCCCCCCCCCCCCTCCTTAAACTGTATGCTTAACGGAGACAGTGGTCTGGTAGGTTGAATTTTGGTGTAAGAAGTAAATAAAAAAAACTCTCGAAAACTTTCCTTTCAAGAATACAGTATAGAATGCTGCGTTACCCCCTTCAACTCATTTATGCACACATTCGTAAACTGAGAAATGATAGGATACAATTATAAGATGGACAATACAAAAATATTAGATAATACATTACAAATAAATAAGGATGATCAGCATACGATGATATTATTATTTCTGAACCTTCCTGCGAGTACATAATAGATTCGCCCACTATACTGTAAATTATACTCTTTATTACGACATCATTTAGGCTGTCAGTGTAGACAATTTTATTTTAAAACAAACTTACCACTCAAAGGCCTCTGCCGTTGTATTATACATTTGAAATCTTGACCTATGCATCTAACTGGTCTAAACTGGTACGCTTTGAAATAAGCGCCACATGCAGGACTTTGTTTATTGTTACAATCAAAGCATTTAATACCTTTAACACCTGAAAATATATTAAAAAATAATTGTGTCAGTGTTCATTTCCACAGAAAAGGGGAATGGAATTTACTGCAAATCACCTACGGGGCTGTTTTTCCACCCTGATAAGAACTCTATAAATTTGGGAGTAATCGTAATATACATAACGGTAAAACTTTAACCAGTATCTCTTCGGTGTTAACTATAAAATCTGTTCACTGAAATTTAATTGATTTCAAATACGTTTACTTGGTATAAACTGTTTAATCTAAAAAAAAAAATAAAAAAACCCCAAAATCCACAACAACAAAACACAAAAACAAATACAACACCAAAAAAGTAAAGAACAAACAAAAAAAGAAAGATAAACAAAAGAGAAAGACAAACACACGCACGCACGCACGCACGCACGCACGCACGCACGCACGCACGCACGCACGCACGCACGCACGCACGCACGCACGCACGCACACACACACACACACACACACACACACACACACACACACACACACACACACACACACACACACACACACACACACACACACACACACACACACACACACACACACAGAGTCTTGTTTTCCCTACATACCGAGGTACCCCATTGTCTGTCCTTTGTGTGGACTAACGGTTTCAACCTCGTTTTGCCGGTACAGTTCTGGGAAAACAACCGAGGTAAAGGGTTTCTTTTGTCTTTTGTACCTCGGTAAGGCGAAACACGCAAACTCATTTATGTAGCGGAATGGGAGGAAAATGCCTTAAGCAAATGTGCAAAGCATCCTCTCGTATATCTCAGATATTTAGATGACATTTTTATTATTTGGGAACATTCAAAAGAAGATTTTGATGAATTTTTAGAAATTTTGAATAATCACGATCCAAATATTAAATTGAAAGCTACTATCAGTGAAAATTCTGTTGATTTTCTCGATGTAACCGTGTATAAAGGCAAGCAATTTCAGGCGTCCGGTCATTTAGATTATAAAGTATATTTTAAACCAACTGATTCACATCAATTGTTGCACACTAAATCATTTCATCCTCAACACACATTTAAAGGTATCATCAAATCACAGCTCATTCGTTTCCACCGCAATTCAAGTGATAAGGTAAATTTCAATGAGGCTTGTTCTACTCTATTTGGCGCCCTCAGATCGAGAGGGTACTCGCTGCGCCTTTTGCGTAGCCTGAAATCCCAAACCCTGAAAAAGCTCGAAAGTCCAGTTGAAACTACCGATTTCGAACCACTGAAGATTGAACACAACAGACCGTTGCAGAATGGTAGTGGCGCGGTATTTAATTGCAAAAAGCCTCGTTGTAGACTGCATACTTTTATGCCTGATCAGAAAGAGGAATTTTCCTCCGAACAAACGAAAAATCATTATCAGATCCGTAACCCCCTCCACTGTGATTCACCAAACATTATTTACCTTATCACTTGTAAGCGATGTCGGAAACAGTATGTTGGTCAAAGTCAAAATCCTTTCCGAGAACGTGCTACTAGACACAAACAGGATATAAAACATAATGCTGATGCCCCAGTAGCACAACATTTTAACCTTCCTGGCCATTCTTTGGACGATTTCGAAATCCATCCTATTGAACAACCACCAATTAAAGACACATTAGAAGAAACGGATGAATTTAGAAAAAAACGTGAAGCTTTTTGGATCAATACGCTTCAAACCCTCTGGCCATTTGGTATGAACATATCAGAGGGCGAATGCGAAAGGAGGTCCATCATTCCTTTCACTTTAACGTACAACAGAATGAATATCGAAATAGCAAAAATGTTAAAAGATGAATTCAATTTTACCAATGCTAAATTAAATGAACCTTTGAATCTTCGACCTGTCATCGCCTATAAGAAAAACAAAAGCTTGCGTAACATCCTTGTAAGGACTAAATTAGAGCCCATCAATGAATAACATCAATTATTGCCAGTCAGTTTAACCAGTTCCTAAGCTCATCACTTAGTTTAAATCAATTTTATGTACTTTTTTGTTACGTTTGAAACCCATCAGGGTTCAGGAAATGAAAACAATTTTTCAGCGGCATAGTAAAAGAAAAAAAACGTTTCAGTAGGAAATGTCTGTGCCAGTGCGATTTTTTAACCTCAAACACACACAGGCGAGTGCCAGAGTTCATATATGCCCCAAAACAAAATAGGTTCCAATTTCAATCATGTGTATGTATTTCCTAAATAAAATTATTATTTATTTATTTATATATTTATTTATTGATTATTATTTTTTATTTTTTATTTTTTAGTAATGTTTTATTTATTTATTTATTTATTTACTTATTTACTTATTTGGATGATTCATTTATTTTAATTATTATTTTTATTTTTAATTTTTCATACCTTTCACACAATGTAGAGGTTCACAAGGTAAAACACACAATTTCTACGTGGTGTAAAATATTTTCCGTCATAAACCTCCGTCGGGGGATATTCATTCCAACTGATAACATTCGTGAGGCATCATGATCTTTGGCGTTATTTTTTCATTTATTTCTTTAGTCTCAATATTTTTTATCAAACCATTTTTTCATAGTATTTTCACATACTTCTGAAGCCAGTAAAGCAAACCGCTCCCGATTGGTTTTACTTAAATCAAAGCCAACCAATGGGGCTTCATGGGGTCAGTAAAGCAAACCACTCACTGACTGATTAAAATTCAATGGAAGCCAATCAATAGGGCTTCATCTAATTTGTTTGGACCACACAAACTGAGTTGTGAAAAACAAACTTGGGACATCTCAGATTGAAAAGAATTAATTAGATGAGTGACATTTGTCAGCTTGTTACCGAGTTTAATTATGTACTGAGCTGTGAAAAACACCCCCAGCCCACATATGGATATATACCATGCATGCCCTCCCAAAGTTGGATTCATTTTCCTCAAAGTCTCTTTGAAAAAGCCAAACCAAGCGAAACGCGTCGAGACAGACGGATTATTTTCTACCTTTGCTGAAGACTACAACCAATCCAGGTATCTTCTCTAATAGGTAATATCTAGATTTCATTTTAATTTATTTCATTTCTTCATTTTAAATTCATCTACCTATTCTTCAAATGGCTCAAAAAAGACAGAAGCATCAGGGAAAGAGAGTTGCCCAGTCTGGAAGAGGCCAGGAACAATCGTTCCAGGCCTATTCTAGATTGGTCAAGGCCCTTTTTCAGGTGATTCAGTGTATGCACCATATTGGGCTCCTAGAGCAGCATTTGGCCAACCGGGATTTCCCGAAACAATTGGAGAAGAAAGTAGATGAGTTAGGTGGCTTTCTAAAGCCGGCTCTTCCCACCCCACACATTTTTTCTGTTTTTCGACAGATTAGTGTGGGATGGGCCAACCAAACGTTAAATGCTTTAGTTGAGCATTACAAGATAAATTTAAACCAGTTGAAGTCTAAGATAACTTTGGCTATGCGACCACCTCCTGGACTCGAAAAAATAGATTTCAACAGCGCTTCGGCGCGTGCCTTGATCTGGGCTCAAAAAAACTTTAAAAATAAGTTGACAGATAAGACGATTTCGGCCTATGAGTCTTACATTTCGGACCTTCGCCCAGCGTCTGGAGTAAGGAACAATACGGGAGGGAGCAAGCAAACTCCGGCCCGTGTTGTCCCTCTACCCCAACGCGAAAAGCAAAATAAGAAAAGATCAAGGCAAAGCACTTCTCCCTCTTCTTTTCCTTCTACTTCTTCTTTCTCTCAGAGTAAGCGCCTCAATTTGCAAACATCTCCGGTCCATATTGTGACTGAAGATGCTCGCAAATTGAGTAACGCCGTCTCGCCTCGTCTTGCTCCTCTACCTCCTACTCCTCCTCAGCCTTTCTTCTCTGGTTCTCCTAGTGCTCTCACTAGAACTCCTCCTCCTTCTATTTCTTCTCCTCCTTCTGTTTCTTCTCCTGCTTCTGTTTCCTCTCCTGCTTCTGTTTCTTCTCCCCCTTCTCCTGCCTCTAGTGTGGTTCAACCAGGTATATCGTACTCAGAGAAAGTCAAATCACCGAGCCGCAACTCGGGCCGCTCATTTGATTCTAAATTCTCCCAGTTTCGGCATAAAAGCGGAGTTAATTTTGACAAAAGGAATTGGCGCCTCCCCGATGTTTGTAAAAACATCCTTATGATTGGAAGTTCAAATTTAGGACGCATTGATCGAAATCCCCATCCGGACATCCAGGTGGAGTGTTACCCCGGCGCCAAATTCAATCATCTGCGCTCTATGTTTAAAGGGCACAGGGGCCAGTCCAGTCCCCAAAAAATATTATTAAATATTGGCGTGAATTCTCGAAACGATAATTCTGATCTCGTAGTTAAGCAGTTGCGGAATATGCTTAGCGATATCAGGGTCAAGTTTAGATCAGCAAAAATTTATTTCGCTGAACTAAACTTTTCGCAAAAACTCCCTCAGGCTGAGAGGAGAACCCTGAGCATCATCAACGAAACCATTCGGAAAGTGAAGGACGTTAACGTGATACCAAAAATTGATGACGCGAAGTTTGATGTTGCTCAGGATTTAATCCATTGGACCACGAGAACCGCCAATATTATGTACGATCACTGGTTGAACCACCTAAATTTAAACTAAGTAAAGGCAAAGGTAACAGCCGCCTAACAGATGTGGGATTAGGAACTAATGTGGTTAACCTGTCTGGCACCAATGACCTAACAACCCAAGAGAAATCTCTTTTAGATCGCGGTTTAACTTTTGTACCAGCACCAAAGCCTAAAACTGATAACCAAACAAATTTACCATCATACAACTGTAATTTTCTTAGGCAAATGAAATTAGCCGACCGCTTTAGAAACTCTAGCGGTCGGAAACTTCCTTTTACAGAATCATCTGGTTGGTCACCTCCAGATAGTGAAGTAGATCCCGAAATTATTGAGGCTAGCAAACGAATCATCAAAAAGGTGTTCAGCATGAACATACTCTCCGATAAAGACAATTTAACAGCTGGTGAACGGAGAGCCCTCACGAAACTTCGAAAAAATAAGAAATTAGTGATTAAACCAGCCGACAAAGGTGGGTCGGTAGTTGTTCTATCTCGGGATAATTATATAAAGGAAGCCATGAGACAACTCAGCAATACTAAACATTATAAGAAAATAGATTCACTTATTTGGCCTAGTAATATCGAAAAATTCAATAAGATCTTAAAATTTCTCCTCGACGAAGGTCACATTACCAAAAAACAATTGAAATATTTAACAGCTAAGCTCAGTGCTCAAACAAGACAATTTTATATCCTACCAAAGATCCACAAGGACCGTTCTTCATGGACGGATGACTTAACTCCACCCGGGAGGCCAATTGTATCAGATTGTAATTCGGAATCTTATGCGATCTCGGAATTAATTGATTATCATCTGAAACCTCTAGCAAATAGACATCCGAGCTATCTAAAAAATACACAGGATTTCCTGTCAAAAATTTCGAAATTGAAAATATCGAAAAATGCAATTCTGGCCACTTTGGATATCGACAGTATGTATACGAACATTGATATTGATAAAGGTGTTAAATCAGTTAAAAATGCATTTGAAAAATATCCGGATGCGAAACGCCCGGATGAACAAATTTTGGATCTTTTAGAGCTGAGCTTAAAAGGTAATGACTTTCAATTCAATGGAGAATATTTTCTACAAATAATGGGTTGTCCTATGGGCAAAAGATTCAGTCCTAATTTTGCAAGCATTTATGTAGCGGAATGGGAGGAAAATGCCTTAAGCAAATGTGCAAAGCATCCTCTCGTATATCTCAGGTATTTAGATGACATTTTTATTATTTGGGAACATTCAAAAGAAGATTTTGATGAATTTTTAGAAATTTTGAACAATCACGATCCAAATATTAAATTGAAAGCTACTATCAGTGAAAATTCTGTTGATTTTCTCGATGTGACCGTGTATAAAGGCAAGCAATTTCAGGCGTCCGGTCATTTAGATTATAAAGTGTATTTTAAACCAACTGATTCACATCAATTGTTGCACACAAAATCATTTCATCCTCAACATACATTTAAAGGTATCATCAAATCACAGCTCATTCGTTTCCACCGCAATTCAAGTGATAAGGTAAATTTCAATGAGGCTTGTTCTACTCTATTTGGCGCCCTCAGATCGAGAGGGTACTCGCTGCGCCTTCTGCGTAGCCTGAAATCCCAAACCCTGAAAAAGCTCGAAAGTCCAGCTGAAACTACCGATTTCGAACCACTGAAGATTGAACACAACAGACCGTTGCAAAATAGTAGTGGCGCGGTATTTAATTGCAAAAAGCCTCGTTGTAGACTGCATACTTTTATGCCTGATCATAAAGAGGAATTTTCCTCCGAACAAACGAAAAATCATTATCAGATCCGTAACCCCCTCCACTGTGATTCACCAAACATTATTTACCTTATCACTTGTAAGCGATGTCGGAAACAGTATGTTGGTCAAAGTCAAAATCCTTTCCGAGAACGTGCTACTAGACACAAACAGGATATAAAACATAATGCTGATGCCCCAGTAGCACAACATTTTAACCTTCCTGGCCATTCTTTGGACGATTTCGAAATCCATCCTATTGAACAACCACCAATTAAAGACACATTAGAAGAAACGGATGAATTTAGAAAAAAACGTGAAGCTTTTTGGATCAATACGCTTCAAACCCTCTGGCCATTTGGTATGAACATATCAGAGGGCGAATGCGAAAGGAGGTCCATCATTCCTTTCACTTTAACGTACAACAGAATGAATATCGAAATAGCAAAAATGTTAAAAGATGAATTCAATTTTACCAATGCTAAATTAAATGAACCTTTGAATCTTCGACCTGTCATCGCCTATAAGAAAAACAAAAGCTTGCGTAACATCCTTGTAAGGACTAAATTAGAGCCCATCAATGAATAACATCAATTATTGCCAGTCAATTTAACCAGTTCCTAAGCTCATCACTTAGTTTAAATCAATTTTATGTACTTTTTTGTTACGTTTGAAACCCATCAGGGTTCAGGAAATGAAAACAATTTTTCAGCGGCATATTAAAAGAAAAAAAACGTTTCAGTAGGAAATGTCTGTGCCAGTGCGATTTTTTAACCTCAAACACACACACACACACACACACACACACACACACACACACACACACACACACACACACACACACACACACACAGAGTCTTGTCTACCCTACATACCGAGGTACCCCATTGTTTGTCCTTTGTGTGGACTAACCGTTTCTACCTCGTTTTGCCGGTACAGTTCTGGGAAAACAACCGAGGTAAAGGTTTTTTTTGTCTTTTGTACCTCGGTAAGGCGAAACACGCAAACTCTTTTGTCTAGTTACCTCGTCAAGTTGGTAAGACAAACCCACACACACACAACACACACACACACACACACACACACACACACACACACACACACACACACACACACACACACACACACACACACACACACACACACACACACACACACACACACAGAGCCCATCAATGAATGACATCAATTATTGCCAGTCAGTTTAACCAGTTCCTAAGCTCATCACTTAGTTTAAATCAAATTTGGTGTAATTTTTTGTCATGTTTGAAACCCATCTGGGTTCAGTAAATGAAAACAATTTTTCGGCGGCATATTAAAAGAAAAAAACGTTTCAGTATGAAATGTCTGTGCCAGTGCGATTTTTTAACCTCAAACACACACACACACACACACACACACACACACACACACACACACACACACACACACACACACACACACACACACACACACACACACACACACACACCCTCGTGTACATACCCACCCCTTTCCCCCACAAACATGTATACACATATCATCCACCAAGTTTTTTCTGTCTGCCGAAGGCCTTCATCAAGGCACACACACACTACTATATAAGTTCTTAAACTCATCACTTAGTTTAAATCAATTTTATGTATTTTTTGTCATGTTTGAAACCCATCAATTAAAAGAATTTTTCGGCGGCATATTAAAAGAAAAAAAAAACGTTTCAGTGTGAATTTTTAACCTCAAAACGCACGCACGCACGCACGCACGCACGCACGCATGCACGCACTAGCCTAGTATGCAACTGACACTGAGAAATGATCTTCCAGTTGAGAATGAATCGATGAGTTGATGTCAGAAAATATAAAAGACCGTTTCGAAAATGCAATGTTATTGATGAAAAACTTCTAGATAGACCATGAATGGGCCCAGAAGTAAATTAGCTTCCCGTTTGAGACTGAACCGATAGCGCTATTCACACCTCTTGAGAACTTAAGAACTGTTGGAGTTCTGTTAAGATCGAGAGGTCCGTAGGTACAAAGTCTTCAGTCCCAAATATTTTCCAAGAAACACGCTCAGTTTTAGTTCATTCAGATTTATAATAACGACGCGAATGGGTGGGCCCGTGAACACGCAGTGCCGGCTGATGACTCAGCCATGTTCCATCCTATTGAATGACCTGTGGTAGTTCGCACGTTTCTGAAACGGGGTATATGGTTCGCCAACATATAAATATAATGCCCTTTGATGAAATTTTAGCAATAAATTTTATGAGATGGTGAGGTGTGATGCAAAAGAGACAAATTCCAGGATATCAGACTCTGCCCCAGCCCACTTCAAATCAATATAATCAATAAACCATAGTAACGGGATGGAGAATGGTGAGGAAAATAGAATCAGTCTCTCAAGTAGCCCCTTAAAAATGTTAGCAAAAGAAGAGAAAACAATATGTGCGCTACTGGAAATTCCATTGCCTTGGCGATAGTTAGGATCGTGTATTCAGCGCATCGATGCAACATTTGATCCCTGATCCCATCGCCTTGTGGGATGTTTGTGTTTAGAGAAACTAGATGCATTGTAAAGAGCAGAATGTTATTTTCGCCCGAGGTACCTGGTGGAAAAGCAGATTTCAAGAACAATTTGAGTCCACTTGGCACCCGTGGCACCCGGCACAGTAAACTCTGGTTAAATATCATTCGTGCAAATGTCCTCGATACCACGTGAAATGGGCACTATGTTTTGCTCGATATTTGGTTAACCTTTTACCTAACAATTCTGCCACGTCCACCTGCGTTTACGACACTGTCGACGACGATTGCTTTTCTGTGGCGAATTCTATATGATATGCTCATGAACTGAAAGCTTGAGATCAATTGTATTCATGTTTTGTGCCAGTTCTTAGTGAACTCTATGCGAAATTTAGCTTACATTCAGATAGGCCTTTGGGTCGACACTTTGAAACTAAGAAGCCTTCTCGGGTTAGTCGAGTAAACTTACGTCAAAGGATCGCGCAAACCAGTGATAATGGTGAAGACCTATAACAACGGGTCATAAATTATATTTTTAAGACGGGGACCGAAAACCTAAAATAGACGCCAAGAAGAAGGAAATACCGTTGCTTTTTCGCCAACCATGCAGACCACATCCATATTTGCCGTTGTGCCCAAATTAGTCTGATCTAAAGGTCTGTTACGAAAAGAATGAGAAACAATAACACTATCAGAAAACTCTCTCAGATCTGAGAATTTTTGTAATTATTTGTTTTGATTTAATAAAAAGAGGTTTTAACTTGATCAGTTTCACATCGTCCGAAATATCAACCCTCGGTAATTTCACAGGAATGGAAATTGTAAGTGGTAAATGATTGCATTTTGGAATTGACCTTCGGTCTCAGGTTGTTATGAACTTAACTCGGGCTCATGTCTTGGCCGACATGAAACTAACCAAGTAATGACCTCTGAATATCTGACCTCAGTTTACAGCTATTTAAGAATCAGTCCGTCCATAAATGCAAGTCACAAATCACGCCTTAAATAAGACTGTGAAATCTCAATTCCAAAATGCAATCACTTTCCGCTTACAATTTCCATTTCCTGTTAAAATAATGACCAACTGTTTCATCAGTAATGTCGTTTTATAATCCAAATGTAATTAAGCCTTATATTGGACAGAGAATTGGAAACTTCCATCTAGTGCCGCTGATCTGGGGTCAAGGCTATACAACTTTTACACTGTATTTCCCACAATTGTGTTTTCTTTCAGGCAATACACATGGATGTAATGAATGATTAGCATTGTAAAAGACGTGGCAATTTACTTACTGCTAAATTGTCACATCGTTTGAAACACTAACGTTTTATTTCGGCCATTTCTAGTCCTAGGTAAAAAATACAGTCCTGTAAGAAAAACACAATTGTAAAAGATCTACATGTATACTAATAATTCCTGCGTGCAGTTACATTTTTATAAAAATCTATATATTTATAATGAGGACGTGGTGGCTCATGTGAAATATAGAAAAATCTCCCAACTCGGATAGTTGATACCAGCCCCCATATTCCATTTTCGTTGTGTTCTGTCTTAATAGACCTGTAGACTAGAGTTCGAGCATTTCTTACTGGTAACTAATAAGACGCTCGTTTAGGTGGGGACGACGTTAACCCTTTACCTAACGAATCGCCCGCATCCGCCCGCGTAATATGCAAATTCAGCAGTTAAAAAAATATTACTTTTCAAAAAATTTCAACAAAACCATATCATGTGACCCCTCGTTGGAACGAGCTCGTCGAGCTCGTTCCAACGAGGGGTCACATGATATGGTTTTGTTGAAATTTTTTGAAAAATTTAAAAAAATGATATTTAAAATAATAAATTTTGATATCGTCTGTGTTGGGTTAAGGGTTAAAACTATGTTGGGAGGGCAGTGGTTCAGTAGTTAAAGCATTAAACTTCAAATCAAATGGTCCACAGTTCGATCCCGACCAACTGTAACTGCGTTGTGTCCTTGGGCAAGAAACTTTATCTCGATTACCTACGTGAGGGAATGGCGACCCTGTGTACTGAGGTGTACACCATGTCAATGGTGCACTTGCCTTCAACCAATGATAACCCTGCTTGTGCAGAGTTAGTATGTTGGGTAGTCTGGCAGTTGCTCGCTGCAGTTCGGTGGATCTCTCCGGATACTCCGGTTTCCTCTACCCTTAAAACTATCAGACACGAGGTGACTCTGGCTATCGAAAGTATTGTTAAACCCCAATAAATAAATAATAAAATAATAAGTTAACTGTGTTGGGTGGAAATTAAAGACTTTAAATCCGTAATGCACAAATTTGTTCGTGAAATAATATTGACATTCAATAATTAGACGGCACAGTCTAACAAGAAATTGTTAGGATGATAAGTAATATTTTTATCCGTCTTATGGTCTGAAAGTTTAAAATAAAACTACACCTGTCTCTAAATATAAAGCAGACTTTCCTCTTATAGTACAGGTGACAACATCCAACAAGATGATGCCATTTGGGAGGTCTGGATTGGAGCGAGCTCGTGAGTGAGGGGTCAAACATATGGTTTTGTTGAATTCTTTTGGAAAATATTCTTTTTTCAGCTACTCCATTTGTAAATTCGATGGGAGGATGCAGCCGATTCGATTGTGTGAATGGTTAATAAAGTTGGTCGTGCTGCAAATAAAGTTATCATACTTTAGATTGCCGGCTTTCTGAGGTATCTGGAGTTTTGTTAGGATTTTTGACTGGACACATCGTAATAAGGAGGCTAAATTTGTCAAGAAAACAGTACGATTTCGTCTGCGTTGAAATGTAAACATACTGGTAAACAAAGTAAGGTTTGTGAACCAGAGACACTGAAATAGAAGTCAGACAGACCACGTTAGTTCCACATAACACAAAAACAGTAATTAAACCCGTAAAGATTCTTGCGACTATTCGAGCGAAGAAAGCAGGGCGCAAATTTGAAACTTCGAAATTTGTTAACTCAGGTAACGTGTACGAACACATTTTCCCATTTTGTCTCATTGTTAAAATTTGAAATATTATTTGTTCTTTGCATGAAAGCGGGTTAGCTGCGAACACATTCATCGTATACGTCTCCGGCAGGGTACACAAACCCATGCATCTTTTTTGCAACTTCTTGTATACTTCGCCTGCAATTCGGAATGCATAAAATTCTGTCGGGTACATACAACAGTTACCCTGCAAAAGACCCGTAGAACTAGTGAAGTATATCAGTTTTGAGAGAGCGTTGGGTGATTTTAGTGTTTTCAGTGTATTTAAACCCTTTGTCTCACAATCACCCAAACGGCCATTCTCATTTTGTTGTTCTCACTTTTTATGTTTCCAAAACATAGCTTATATCCCCTCATTGGAACTGTCTCATCGATCTCAACCCTGTGAAAGTAATGAAAAGATTTGTGTTTCATGGAATATGGCTTATGGTTTTGTCGAAAGTCCTGTACGATAAAATATCAGGCGTCTCTACATGTTATTATAAGAATGTCAGCCGCAGATCTGAGGGTTGGGGGGTGTTTAACTAGAAAATATGAAAAGTAAGATGCGGGGGTTAGTTTTGACAGTATTCAAAGATTTCATTTATTGACTGAAATTTCCTTCTATGATATCTTCTAGGAAGGTTGTTTTATTTCTGGAAAAATTTCGAACACGTAAGTTTTGAAGTATTAATTAGCTAAGACAAGTTTAAGATAGGGCCTGGTTCGTTTTATGCACTTAAGAACATGACATTGATAATGCAATTTTGTCGCTCATTAAGGATGACTTACGCGTGGCGGGGTATGCACGTTAATGAAACTGCTGGCTCAACATGATAATTATCTCATCAGATTTAAGTCTCTAACCTCCAGTATTATATTTATCAATTACAAGACTTGCTGCACTGAAATCAATTTTTCAGGCCACCAGTCATATTCTATAAGGAATTCAACGCTGTTATGGGCTGTTTGTCTACCCACTTTTTGTGGAGTTTGCGAGCAGACTACCGTTGATGTAACGTGAAGTTCCTTTGCCCACATATGCAAATAGCCTTTCCTGCTCCAGTATTAATATTCCAATCAATGAGTATTTTATACGCCTGAAACCATCAAAATATTAACACAATTTGTTATTCCAGGGGGAAACCCCGGTAGTGGAGCGGTGCTGGTTTACGATGGTAAACAAGTTCAGCTTTTCTGGTAAATACGACCCAGAACCAACGCGTGGTGCGGAAGTCCCCTAGAGTGAGCAGCATAGGTATAAACGATTGGCTAAACTTGACTCATACCTGCGTTGCGGTCATGATATAGCCAAAGATGACGAAAGTGGCCTTCAAAACCAATAAATAATAAATAATAAATAAATAAATAAATAAATAAATAAATAAATAAATAAATAAATAAATAAAATAAATAAAATAAATAAATAAATAAATAACACGATTTGTTGAACTACGTGGCGCAAACAAAAAAACTACAGCTCTGATGCATTATATTTAGTAAACAAACATGGCAAACAGTAATGGTGCAGCCAGCAAATATTGTATCCAATAAAGGCTTGATTGGGGAAACACTTCTTGTACTGATTTAAAGAAAATGAATGTTTATGACATTTTAGATTCAAAGATTCAATCGGCCGGAATATTTTTGTTGGAAAAACGAACCGGTCAGGCAAGGGAGGGGGGGGGGGGGGGCGGGGGTGGTGGAAAAAAATTGCGTGAACATAGGTGGGGGTCGGTGGGTGGACAAGTGCCAAAAAATGTGTGTGAACAGCTAATGTAATTTTTTTCCTTTTTCACTATTATGGCTTCTGTTGTTGCCCAAACAGAAACAAAATGTCTCCAATTGACCACAAAAGCTTATTTACAAGCATTATTAACAACAGCAACCCCCTTAAATGAAAAAGATTGGATAATTTCAACAAAAACTGACTTGAGGATGGGGGTGGGTGTCCGACATTGAACGGAAAAAAATTATCCGACGATTTTCCCCCAAAGTCGACAAAAATATCCATTCTCATCATAATTCATTCATATTCGAGGTTTTTTTTATGGAACATTCTATAAAATGAAGCATGGTATATATAATACTGTATAATGAGTCAACATAGCCAGGTGGGACTGGTTTTTCAAAATGAAAAATTTGAAAATATTAACTTTTATTTCAACAAAAACAAAAATGTTTGATTCAACAACAACAACAACAAAAAGTCTTTTTGATAGCTATCCTGCTATACAAATGCCATTACAAAAACAAAAAGTCAAGGTTTGCTCTTCTTGAGTCAGAACAAAAACAACATCCCTTTTACGCAACCAATATTTGCAACATATACATGGTTTCGGCACAATCAGCAGTAAATTAATTATGGGCACAGTGCACGCATATACCTGCATATGCCAAGATTTACAGAAACTTTACTGTTCAATGTGCATATCACTGCATGTCAGAATATCAAAATTAGGCGAAGCTTATTTAAATTTTATTTAAAATCAAAGGTTTTTAGGAAAAAGAATAATTGAGTTTCATTTGCAAGGTAAACACATAGAAACTAGATTTGCAAAAATATTAAGCTATACATTTAGTTTATCTGATCTGGTTTGATTGGGGTTTTACATCGCTTTCAACAACTATGGTTATATGATGCCTATATCACAACCCTATTAGTTCCCAAGATGGGGATAGAATTACTCAAACAGATCCACTGGGTGACCTAAGGAATCCACCAACCACTGGGGAGGAACTAACAAGCTCATCCACACAGAGACCTCAATATAAGGATAAAACAAATTCCTTAGAATTTGCTACATCAGTATAGTAACATGTCTATATGAACAGCCAGGCCAACGCTGCTGTGAATTAACAACCTGGCTACCAAATGTGGATGTATTATATCTGGGCCCACACGGGGTACAAACTACACAGTAATGTGTCTTTGTGAACAGATGTAAATCTGGTAAGTCTTGAAAAATGCACCTGATAGAGTAAATGGAAACATGTTTGAAGATATAAAAAATATACATTGAATCACTGTGCATTACGCATTTCGAGTTGGTGTTCGAGTGCCGAAGTTTTGTACATAAAATGTATGAGAAAAGGGTGGGTCCTCCAAAATGTCCTCGAAAAAATATGAAGGAAAGGGTGGATGGGTAAAAAAATCTGCAAAATAAAAAAGTATGTTCACGCAGTTTTTTCCGGCCTCCCCTTGGGTCAGGTTAGCTTTTCTGACCAACTGAAATATTCCACCCAATTGAATGTAAAAATAGGAGATGGACTACTCAACTGCCAAACGGGTTCCAGGCCACAACAGCGTCAGCTTCGCTTAATAACTAATCTGCTGCCTCAGGAGCTGGCACTGAAGCGAAATTGAAAAAGTTGAAGAAAGAACGTGGTATCAGCATAGCCAGGCTAAATGAAGGTGGGAGAAACCCCGGTAGTGGAGCGGTGCTGGTTTACGATGGTAAACAAGTTCAGCTTTTCTGGTAAATACGACCCAGAACCAACGCGTGGTGCGGAAGTCCCCTAGAGTGAGCAGCATAGGTATAAACGATTGGCTAAACTTGACTCATACCTGCGTTGCGGTCATGATATAGCCAGAGATGACGAAAGTGGCCTTCAAAACCAATAAATAATAAATTATAAATAAATAAATAAATAAATAAATAAATAAATAAATAAATAAATAAATAACACGATTTGTTGAACTACGTGGCGCAAACAAAAAAACTACAGCTCTGATGCATTATATTTAGTAAACAAACATGGCAAACAGTAATGGTGCAGCCAGCAAATATTGTATCCAATAAAGGCTTGATTGGGGAAACACTTCTTGTACTGATTTAAAGAAAATGAATGTTTATGACATTTTAGATTCAAAGATTCAATCGGCCGGAATATTTTTGTTGGAAAAACGAACCGGTCAGGCAAGGGAGGGGGGGGGGGTGGGTGGTGGAAAAAAATTGCGTGGACATAGGTGGGGGTCGGTGGGTGGACAAGTGCCAAAAAATGTGTGTGAACAGCTAATGTAATTTTTTTCCTTTTTCACTATTATGGCTTCTGTTGTTGCCCAAACAGAAACAAAATGTCTCCAATTGACCACAAAAGCTTATTTACAAGCATTATTAACAACAGCAACCCCCTTAAATGAAAAAGATTGGATAATTTCAACAAAAACTGACTTGAGGATGGGGGTGGGTGTCCGACATTGAACGGAAAAAAATTATCCGACGATTTTCCCCCAAAGTCGACAAAAATATCCATTCTCATCATAATTCATTCATATTCGAGGTTTTTTTTATGGAACATTCTATAAAATGAAGCATGGTATATATAATACTGTATAATGAGTCAACATAGCCAGGTGGGACTGGTTTTTCAAAATGAAAAATTTGAAAATATTAACTTTTATTTCAACAAAAACAAAAATGTTTGATTCAACAACAACAACAACAAAAAAAAGTCTTTTTGATAGCTATCCTGCTATACAAATGCCATTACAAAAACAAAAAGTCAAGGTTTGCTCTTCTTGAGTCAGAACAAAAACAACATCCCTTTTACGCAACCAATATTTGCAACATATACATGGTTACGGCACAATCAGCAGTAAATTAATTATGGGCACAGTGCACGCATATACCTGCATATGCCAAGATTTACAGAAACTTTACTGTTCAATGTGCATATCACTGCATGTCAGAATATCAAAATTAGGCAAAGCTTATTTAAATTTTATTTAAAATCAAAGGTTTTTAGGAAAAAGAATAATTGAGTTTCATTTGCAAGGTAAACACATAGAAACTAGATTTGCAAAAATATTAAGCTATACATTTAGTTTATCTGATCTGGTTTGATTGGGGTTTTACATCGCTTTCAACAACTATGGTTATATGATGCCTATATCACAACCCTATTAGTTCCCAAGATGGGGATAGAATTACTCAAACAGATCCACTGGGTGACCTAAGGAATCCACCAACCACTGGGGAGGAACTAACAAGCTCATCCACACAGAGACCTCAATATAAGGATAAAACAAATTCCTTAGAATTTGCTACATCAGTATAGTAACATGTCTATATGAACAGCCAGGCCAACGCTGCTGTGAATTAACAACCTGGCTACCAAATGTGGATGTATTATATCTGGGCCCACACGGGGTACAAACTACACAGTAATGTGTCTTTGTGAACAGATGTAAATCTGGTAAGTCTTGAAAAATGCACCTGATAGAGTAAATGGAAACATGTTTGAAGATATAAAAAATATGCATTGAATCACTGTGCATTACGCATTTCGAGTTGGTGTTCGAGTGCCGAAGTTTTGTACATAAAATGTATGAGAAAAGGGTGGGTCCTCCAAAATGTCCTCGAAAAAATATGCAGGAAAGGGTGGATGGGTCAAAAAATCTGCAAAATAAAAAAGTATGTTCACGCAGTTTTTTCCGGCCTCCCCTTGGGTCAGGTTAGCTTTTCTGACCAACTGAAATATTCCACCCAATTGAATGTAAAAATAGGAGATGGACTACTCAACGGCCAAACGGGTTCCAGGCCACAACAGCGTCAGCTTCGCTTAATAACTAATCTGCTGCCTCAGGAGCTGGCACTGAAGCGAAATTGAAAAAGTTGAAGAAAGAACGTGGTATCAGCATAGCCAGGCTAAATGAAGGTGGGGCGTGGGAACAAAATATATTTCTCCTGCCATTAAATAATTTCATCCCACTTCCTTTTAGCTGGTGCTTGTTTACGAGTGTGTATCTCTTATAGGTAGAGATAGAAGACTGAAGCGCCCAGAAAATGAAGGCATAACTATCACAAAATGATCAAATGACATCGGGACGAGAGTACATCAGCCAGTATATAGAGATGTTGGGCATAAGTGAGATTTATCAGGGAATAGGGAGAGACGAGTCCCCCGTCCCCGACGTGTGGCGGTCGGAACCTGATTCAGATGGACGCTCCTGTTTCGGGCTTAAAACCCTTGAATTAATTGCCTTGAAGTGTCAGAGCGAGAGGACTGCCCATATGCCGCAAATTTAAAGAATGCAAGGGTAAAGATCGAATCTGAAGTCCAGCTGGGACCAAAATACGAGACAAGTTACGTTGAAATTGAGTAACTCACATGAGTTTGATAAGTGTTACCTCTAGGCTTATTACTATGTCACCATCACCCTGTTTAGCTTAAACGTTATTTATTTTAGAAAATCATATGAAAGATCAAGTAATATATAAAAACGAAAATACATAAAATAGATTCAGCAATAAGCTATTAGCTTATATAACCAAGGCGGTCTTCAGAATGTTGTTGAACGTTTCAAATATAAGGGCTGGTACCGGGAGGAGGACACCTCATCCCAGCCCCCACAACTCCCCATTGAATTTTGAAAGCTCCCAGAACGGATTTGGGGTGTATTTTAGCTTTACTTCGAGAATAAATCATTGAAAAAAATTGAGTGATGAACATGGGAAGGGCATTGTATGCCCCCCTCTCACCCGCGTGGTATGAAGGCATGGAGGCCAGCTGCCCCTCTGATACCATGTTTCCGTCGTCCCTGGCGTTTATTCTGAGGGATGGACTGATGGACTTGCTCGACTTGTTGGTTTCCACATCATATTATTCACAGCCATAGAGTAGGATGTCGGTCGGAATGAGATTGCGTATTGAACCCGATGTTTGCTTTCCTGTTGTGTGGTGTATCCGGGACAATGGGGAAAGTGTCCATCCGTAGTTTCGCGTTCGCATCTATACAAGATTCTTTAGGAAAAAGTTATTGTACAAGTTGTTTTTTAAGATTGCTACATCTGAGACGTGGATTTGAGGATTTCGCTGACACAATCAAGTGCAAACTAGATCCTCGGCTGCATTGATTATAATTCTGACACAACGATTCGTTGTACTAATTTATTATTAATGATTGAGAGTTGTATTCAGTATAGGTATTGTTTATCACTGAAGACAAAAAATGTTGTTTATATATTATTAAAGTTGCGTGTACTGTACGAAGGGCCGAAAGCTTCAATATTTTAACAATGTATTGTGCGATTGTATAGAAAACTGAATTATCCTTCAGAGTATAAAAGTCGGAAACGTGCCTCATGAGTAACGACAGGCGACCAACGAAACACTACATTAGTATGGCTAACAGACACGGAAAATAGAATACTCATAACGCTTGCATTAAGGCAATTTCAAGAGTACTACTTCAGTGGTATCTTTCCCGAAAGGAAATGCATCTTCGATCAGCTTTTTCATTCCAAACATGTGAAGATGTCAGGCAATGTGACAAGTCACATATTTAACAGAATCTTCTCCATCAGGCATCAGGAAATATAATAATTATTATTATAGCAGAAGCGGTGCAACCCACCATGATACAAAACTACAATGCGATAACAGTTACTTGTTGGACGCGATCCGGAAGCACCCACCATTTAACAACGACACGACGCTGTGTTAGCACATAATCCTGTTGTTATAAATACTTATGGGTTGATGATCAAGTTTTTTGTGGCGGAAAGTACGAAGATGTGTAAGCTGCTGTCGATTCCATTGCTTCAGGCCTAAGCACAACAGAAGTGATGCACGATGAGTACGGCAACCACCGGCAAAATGTCACGGCAGTTTGACGTGTTAAACAGTCTGGACTGACCTCACAGGGATGGTTAATTTTTATTTTCGGCACAATGATTAATAAAGATCGCTATAACGTGGTAAATCACTGGTAATTCAACAAAAAACTAAACACTTAACTTGAGTCCGAGTCCGAGTCCTTGATTCAGTATGTGTTTTGAGTCCGAGTCCGAGTCCTCAATTCATATTTAAACGTGATGCACTATTTGTTGGTATATATTCATTTTTAGCTCACCAGCTTTAGTTGTGTGAGCTAATGGCATTGCTCGATCGGTCGGCGTCAGTGTCGGCGTCAGCGTCAGCGCACGTGTCAAATAATGTTAAAACTTCTGTTTAGGTCACTTACTCGCCGTATTTCCATATCATGGCCTTTATAATGCTGCTATATGATGATTATTATCATTCTACCATGATTTAACCCCTCATACCCTGCATTTTAAACATTTTTCTTGACATTTTTAGTTGCGTTTAGTTTTCTGTTTAGCCCAGAATTTCATGTTTAACTAAGTGTTTAGGTCAACTGCTGTGCTCCTTCTCTTCCCATGTCACTTATATTCATCATACATGTTCCTCAGTATCATTGTTCCATGATTAACCCCTCATACTCTGCATTTTAAACATTTTTCTTGACATTTTTAATTGCGTTTAGTTTTCTGTTCAGCTCAGAATTTCATGTTTAACTAAGTGTTTAGGTCAGCCGCTGTGCTCCTTCTCTTCCCATGTCACTTATATTCATCATACATGTTCCTCAGTATAATTGTTCCATGATTAACCCCTCAAACTCTGCATTTAAATAATTTTTCTTGACATTTTTAGTTGCGTTTAGTTTTTTGTTTAGCTCGGAATTTCATGTTTAACTTAGTGTTTAGCTCACCTGCTGTGTTCCTTCTCTTCCCATGGTGCTTATATTCATCATACATCTTCTTCATTATCATTCTACCATGGTTTAACCCTTGTCCAGTGAATTTCTTAAAATTTTTCTCCCAATTTTGAACGTTTAGTTTTCTGTTTAGCTCACACTTCGACATTTTCAGTGGGTTAATTTTTATGTTTACATCGACTGCTGACACCCTTTTCATCCCATGGCCTTTATAATGCTTATTATTATTCTACCACTATTTAATCCTCACTCAGTGTGTTTTAAACCTTTTTCTTACCATTTTTAATTACGTTTACTTTTCTGTTTACCTCAGAATTTCATGTTTAAGTTTGTGTTTAGGTCAGCTGCTGTTTTCCTTCTCTTTCCATGGTGCTTATATTCCATCATACATGTTCCTCATTATCATTATATGAGCCTGTTTGATACAGTTCTTGTGTTTACCCAAGTTACTATCAAAGAGGAATGTTGGTGAGCTATAGGGCGTTGGAGTCCTTCTTGTTATTGTATAAGTACCCAAATAGCCTATCAGTACCCTTGCAGTTTACTTATCAGATCTGGTTCTCTGGAGTCCTTCTTGTTATTGTATGAGTACCCAAATAGCCTACCATTACCCTTGCAGTTTACTTATCAGATTTGGTTCTCTGGAAAACAAGTTTCAAGTTTGCCAACTTCATATCACGCCTGTCTCAAACAAAGCTCAAGTGTCGACAGTCAATCAATCTGGGTTTTCGGGAGCGCTGTGGTTCAGTGGTTACGGCATTGAACTTCAAACCGAAAGGTCTACGGTTCGATCCCCAACAGGGTTATCTGCGTTGTTTTCTTGAGCAAGGCACGTCATCCCGATTGCTTACGTGGGAACATAGTGGCGATGTGCACTAAGGCGTACTGCACGTCGATACCGCACTTGTCTTCAACCAATGCTAACCCGGCTGGTGTGGAATTAGTACTTTGGGAAGTCTGACAATTGCTCGCCGTTACTTGGTGGTTCTTTCCAGGTACCCCGACTTCCTTCATCAGTACAACTGGCTGTCGAAAGTGTCCTTAAATCCCAATAAATAAATAAATCTGGGTTGCCATACTCCGTCTCGCTGATGAGACAGATCATCCAGATCAAACACGATGCCTCAGGTATCGTTTTTGATCTGGCTGATCTAGTCTCGTCAACTTGACGGAATATGACCACCCAGATAAATGGACAATTTTAGCAATCCGACAACTTAACATCCGGGTGTAATCCAGCATTGTTTATAAACATTGCATACTTGTATGAGGGACAGCTGGTTGCTATTGAAAGGTAAACATTAAAACTCCATCGTTCACGTACCCGCCTTACATTCATCGTATAAAATAATTTTTATCCTAAAAGAATAAAAAGGGCGTATTTAAGATAATATTAGTGTATTTTTCAATGTTATTTTTATTCTATACCTCATTTCGACCTGCAAGTTACAACTCACAGCATTAACAGATTATTGATCGAACTTCCATGTGGATCCCTCTCTTATGAAAACTGCGTTGACAACACCTTTTACTGTTCATTTTTTTGCCCCTGAAATTCGATTTTTCAGAAAAAAATGGAAACGTACGATACAACATTTTATAGCGGCGATCATTTAGTCAGTACACGTCTGGAAAATGCTTATTAACAAAGCTGGATTACATGGGCAATTGATATCCCGGATTTTGAGATGGCTGAATGCTAATGTGGTATCCTATTTTTATCAGCACCCTACGTCGGTTTTATTTCGGTGATTCGTTAAAACATTTGATGTCACACTGAGTATAAAAGAGTTGTTTGTCTGTTATACGGGTTATCATCTCACATGCACTTGGTTTTCACACCTTGGATTCCGACGTGCTAACAACTAAACAATGGAGCTCCCAATTGTAATACAAAAGACACTGGTCAGAGTGAAGGCTACCCTTGCTACCACTTGGAGTATCCAGGTGCTCAAGGGTAAAATTCACCTGACAGTGGATTTTGAGAAAGAAACCGAACCGTCGTCCTTGGAGAGGTGTAGCACCTTTCGTGAGGTGATTTCAACCCCCCCGCACTGGTCACCCTCCAAGTGACATGGACTTGTTGGGTGATGCTAATAAAACAGAAACCGCCGATGTGAAGAAGAAAAGAAAGAGAAAGAAGGGACCCTCCCCCAGACGACGCGATGCTCGCCGACTGGCGGTGTTCACGGTGAAGAAAAGGACGGAAAAGGAAGAGAGGGAGGCTAACCATGGCGTTGAAAGCTCAATGCCTGCTACCCCTGTTCGTTCCACGTTCAGCTCGGTTCGTTCCACTTCTGTGGAGGACGCTGGTTCGCCAGGTAACACTCCAATCTCCAGCCCATCACATTCTTCCTCGGAAGAGATGGAGGAGGAAGGTTTGTTTATGGAGCAGGATTTTGAGCCGGACATCGCACATGTTGCTAAACCCGCTCTTGCTCTTCCAGCCTTTTCCGACCAGGACACCATCCAGGAAGCTTACACCGCGGAGTCCGTGGAGAGCATCATAGAGGAAAAGATCAGCGATGACGAACACCTAGCCTTTCTTCTAAAAGCGATGAAAAACTTGAAAAGCCGCGAACTTAATGAAACACGATTAGAGTAGCAATAGAGAGTGTCAGCAGCCACTATCTCCGCACAACTCCAAAGAGCTCTCAACCACCGGCAGCTGCAAGGTCTAGACAGTATCAACCTAGTCAGCCCTCCATCACTACTCCTTCATCACTACCAAAGGAGGTATCTCCAACGCAGCCACCTCCTCCAAAAAACAGAAGAAAAAACAGACGGCGCTGAGTACCTTTATCACCTTCCTCCTTTGCCACGGCCAGACTAGTCTAAACCACTTACAGTTAAAGAGGGTGGAAAGAGGCTTGCCCCCAGCATCCCTGCGCGCCTTCGGCGCGCAAAAAACATTTCATTTTGTCTATACGGGGAGACTGGTAATATCATTCATAGCGACAGATTCTCCTTGTAACTGAGGAATACGTATGGGCTGAAGTGTAACCGGAAATGACCATAGGTATATTTTATATTATCGTTATAAGCTTAGAAAGGAAAGGAAAATTCCATGATTGTTTGTATTAATTTGTTTTATTAAATGTAATAATTACACCATTCGTATCATCCGTCACCTTTTGGCTGACCTGAACTCACATCCTACCTAAGTTGGAAAGTATTGTTCTCCCCCTCCCCCCCCCCCCCCCCCCCCCCGTGCGTGCCAGTGGATCCTGACATCCGGATCATATTGTATATTTCCGTAGTGGCAGAAGTGGCATCACAGTTGGTGGCACAGTTGGTGGGATTTGGAAGAATTGAGAAAGCCCTTGATAATTTAAAGATGGTGGATAATCATGAATCGTAAACATGGAATTAGATTTCGATACGTTGCTCCTCCAGAGGAGTCAAGGTTCAGCTCCCTTTGCCCAAAGGAACGAGCGGATAACGCCGCCTATATTCGGCTCTGATCTAGACGATGGATCTTGCAACAGATGGTGCGATTTCGGTTTTATGCTGATTGCAGCTGTGAACGAAAGCCACAGAGGACAGCGCTAGAGACAATAAGTATGGTATGGGCATCGAAAGAGAATATCACACTGAGCTCGCTGTAAGGAACCAGTATATAACAGACTCGCCCATATTCGCATCAATTGGTGAGGAGCGTATTCGGTGTGTTAAGAAAGAGAACAGCTAGAACCTGTCAAGATGAACCGCGATGCCCGTCAGTTTCCGTGTCGTGCAAGATAGCCAGATCCGCTCCACTCAAGGCAGGACATGGAATACGAAGTGTTGACTCGCTGTGAGGAGTCGCCAGTGCTCTCTCGAGAGAGCCAATATGTTAGATCAAAGGAGTCTACTTCTTGAGCATAAATGGCAACATCAAGCGGACCGAGAAGTGCAAGCAAGCCGAGGTGCTCCAAGGAGAGAGCCTCGAGAGAGAGAATCACAGAAGAAATGTCTACTGGAATTCCATTATCATGTCAGAACCTGGGCAGATTAGACAGAAGAACAAGGTTTGAAGAAACAGAGCATAGAAGAAGATAACGAAGTCCAATGGTGACACCACAACCGTTTGACGGATCAACCTCAGTCATGGACTGTCAACTCCATGTTGAGACGTGCTATGAGTTGAATGATTGGAGTTCTATAGAATAAGCTCTTTACCCTGCTGGAAGCCTCAAGGGTAGAACTCAGCAGATTTTATCTTTTCGTCTTGGACGCCGACGACCGTAAAGATTATTTGAAGTTGATGTTAGCATTGAAGAATAAATTTTTACCACCTAACCTAACCATATTGTACAGAGCGGTACTGCGCTCGCACAGAAGGCACGCACAGGAGTCATTGCCCGAGTTAGGCGAGGCCATAAGAAGGAAAGTTAGTCTTTCATACCCAGCTGCTTCGTAAGAGCCATTCGCATGAAGAGAGCTGAGCGGAAAAAGAAAGCTAGAGCCAAGAGTCGAAGCTCAAGTATGTGCCAGTGAAACGGACATGTACGATCAGTATTCCCGACAAAGAAGCAACTGGAAAGCGACAGCGCCTTCCCAGAGTCAGATCCAGACCTGGCAGTCGACATCCAGACCGATCCTGTAGTCTTTGAGGTAGAGTCTCCCAGAACAGCGGTGAGAGAGGAAGAGAAGCAGGTCATCCCCAAGTTTACCGATGAAGGAGTTCAGTGTAACCTTGTGGGGTTGAGAAGAACGACTTTCAGAGAGCAGTTAGTAGGACAAGAGAAAACGGTCAGAACAGAAGTTACAGAAGAGATTTCAGTAGACACTAAGGACTATTTTCAGTTGTTGGAAAGACGTTTCTAGACGAATTCGTTTGAGACTATTGACTTATCTTACTGTTAGTGTGTAAGGCAATGCGAGGCGCTTTGGAACAGAGGCGTGGGTAATGTGGTATCCTATTTTTATCGGCACCCTCCGTCGGTTTTATTTTGGTGATTCGTTAAAATATGTGACGTCATACTGAGTATAAATGCGTTATTTGTGTGTTATACGGGGAGCCTGGCAGTGTCGTTCATGCGACATATTCTCCGTGTAACTGAGGAATACGTATGCACTGAAGTGTAACCGGAAATGACCACAAGTATATTTTATTTTATCGTTATAAGCTTACAAAGGAATGGAAAATTCCATGATTGTATTAATTTGTTTTATTAAATGTAATAATTACACCATTCTTGTCATCCGTCATCTTTTTGCTGACCTGAACTCACACTCTACCTAAGTTGGAAAGTTTTGATCTTCCTTCCCAGTGCATGCCAGTGGATCCGGATATCAGAATCAGTGTATATTTCCGTGTTGGCAGAAGGAGTATCACCCTAAAATGGTCTAGTGACTGTTGCAATAATCTATAATGAAAGACAAAGTTTGGTGATTTTAGTTCAGTTGATACCTGTAGAAACTGGGATTAGCTACGTTGACGCTTAGATATGATTTTAGTCAGAATAAACTTGAATTCCATCCTTCATAAGTAGAAATTCAAACTCGATCAGGCAAAATGTTTTATATTTTAAAGCTCCAGCATAAATGATACAAAAATGTACTAGAAAAATAAAAAATATCAGACATTTGTTATTTGCGTTTGTTTAACGATACTTTCAACAGGCAGGGTCATGTCATGTCGCACAGTTATATCGGTGAAGGGAGCCTGAGTACCAGGAGAGTAGCGGCGAGAAACTGTCGGATTCTCCAACTTCTTAACTCTGCACAAAATGGTTAGCAGCTGTTGAACGCAAGATGACCATCGACGTACAGTGCGCCCTTGTACACAGTCCACCGTCCAACACCTGAACATTCGGGATTAGGTGCACTGCCCAAGGACGCGACGCAGTTACCGCTCGCCAGGATCAGACTGTCGACATTTCGGCTTGAAGTTCAATACTCTTAAGCACTGAACCACTGTGCTCCCGGATATGCATAATACTGTAACACCCAATACATTTACACCACATTTATACATTTTCACCGGTAAAATAATTTTATGTATTTGAGTGATAATTGTAACCCTATTGGCACACCACACATTAGGTTGAGAGTTACACGAGCTATAGTAAAAGGCATGAATCTCATGCACTACATGCACCCCTCCCGTGGCCAAATTGCAGTTTCAACAGATCATTCGGAAATTTTGATAACGTAAATAATCGGTTGAGTTAATTGTTTGTAATCAAAAATGGAACCTCCCAATTGTCATCTGCTAAACGATGGCAAATCATTGGCATGAGAAATGCCGGTATGACACTGAGCGCTATAGCAAGAGATGTTGGTCATCATCCGTCAACCATCAGCCGTTTGATAAGGAAGCAGCAGTAAACCCATGATGTTAAAGATCGTCAACGTTCAGGAAGACCACGTATGACAAATGTCAGAGCAGATGCAGATCTTTTGAGAATCGCCAGACAAATGGTGTATTAAAATGTGAGTGGCTACCACTTCGTCGCATTTCAGACAGAACGGTCCGTAATCGGCTCAAGTCAGCTGGTATAGAGTCAGACAACCTTTCAGAGTCCTCTGTTAACTCAGGTTCATAAAGCAGCAAGACTAGCTTGGTGCCAGGCACAACGTAATTGGAATTTGTCATCATGGCTAAAGGTTCACTGGTCAGACGAAAGCCGATTTCTTTTGTTTATATCTGATGGCAGAGCTCGAGTATGGCGACGAAGAAACACAGCAAATGCTCAAAGGATATTATAGAGCAAGTTACATTTGGTGGTGGTTCAATTATGGAGTGGGGATGCTTGTCACATGACTGAGGACGCGACCTTGTCACTGTAAGACAGGATCTGTCTGGGCAACGATACTCTTAGAAAGAGTTGTACCTCATTTCGACAATCATTCTCTGAACACAAGGCCAGTCTTCGTGGACGACAACGCTAGGCCACACCGTGCACGTGCAGTTGTCGAATGTTTACGTCAAGAGGCAATAACAACTCTACCATGGCCAGCCAGGAGTCCGGGTCTCAATCCGATTGAACATGTTTGGGATATGATGGGTCGGAAAATACGTCTGCGCAATCCTCCAGTACAAAATCTGTCAGAATTGGATCAAGCCCTTCATCAGGAATGGAATGGTATACCTCAACTTCACGTCTTATTCACTCGATGGGAAAGAGGGTTTGAGATGTTATTGGCGTTGGCGGGAGTTACACCAGATTCTGACATTGTGTTCCGTTATGGAAACTAGTATTAACCCCTTAAGATTAGAAGGCAGTAACTGTACAGTAACTTCACAGGTGTACCTCACACGGTCCTACCTGTTAGTACCTTCTGAAAAGTCATTTTGTGGTACTTGTTTTATCCTCTGAATAAACTTGTGAATTTGCTTCTGTCTGAGTTGCATTTATCTTTTAATTACTCTCAGATGCACACGTTCAAAGACACACATTGGCTATAGCTAGTAAAGACATGATGATAAAATTGACAGTATGGGGTGTTGCGATACTTTGTTCCAAGAGTATATATAGATAGCACTATCTACCAATACAAAATGGAATTCCAGGTTCTGTTAGTAGAATCTTAGATTCTACTAGCAGAACCTGGTATTCCAGTTTCCACCAGCATAAAGTCGAACTACAGTTTCCGAGATTCGATTGATAGAACGAGAAATTCAGTTTCTGCCAAATTCGTCAACTGATAGGAACTAAAGTATTTTAGAATTTTAGATTGTACCAGATTCCAGTTTCAACAACGATAGACGCATGATATTTTGCAAAAAAAGAAAAAGCTTGAGAGATAACATGAACCATCTCATTTCACGCTTATTTTAAATTATCTACATCGCAGATTTATCACCTATCATTTCAAATGGATAGACACTGGACTGACCTGTGCGAAACAAACTTTAAAACGACCGGCCTAAAAGATGTAACTGGTTGGCTGGAATTCTCGTTATTGCTTGCGATGCGACATAACAAAAATCAAAACAAGTTCCATTTGGGATGACACGACCATTTCCGAACAGGCGCCCAAACTATAAAACTTTTACAATTGTATTTTCTAGAATTGTATTTTTTACCTATTAATATAACTGACTAAAATGCATCATTAGCATTTCAAAAGATATTTGCCACATCTTTGAAAATGGCAATGGTTCATTTCAGCCCATTTAAAGTTATAACTAGAAAATACCATTCTAGAAAATACAAGTGTAAAAGTTTTATAGTATTGACCCCCAGTTGTGCACATCGAGAGTGGGATTGTGAAGCTATGTTATACACTTTGTCGTATTTTCTTGTAATGCCACCATAACACACAGATCAACTTTCTTTGGTGCGCGTGTGGGATGTTTTCGACTTAATGAGGTTCATGGAATAGTTATTTTTTTCTAATGTTTCCTATAAGGATGCAGGATTAATCCATTATCAACTGCAACGGTCATGTACGGCCTGCGCTATTCACTAAAATCGCCATTCAAATTTGGATTTAAAAAAAAAAAAAATTGGGCCTCCAAAGCATAGCTCTTAACTCTTGATTGGATCGAGCACGACGTGCCCTTTTCAATGAGGACTTATAAGCTATGTTTTGGGAGAATATGAATATTTTGACTTATTCGAGAAATTGTTTTGTAAGTTTCGTCCCCTGATAGTGTTAGGTACAGGGTTAACATATTATAGACCTTCACTATATACATATTATCGCTACGGTGACGTGTCAAGGCGAGTTGAGGCGGTCAGATCGCCGGACAAAACGAGCTGCCTCAGGCAGTGAGTTTTATCCGGTGATCTGACCTCTTGGATGAGACGTGATGCGACGACCCAGATCACTTCACTGTAGCGATAAAAGATTTATTATATGACTTATAGTGCAACATCGCATGCCAACGCTAGCATTAACAATTCCCCCAACCGTTTTGGTAAACTGGATTGAAATAAACAAAAACTACTTAATTTTGTAACATTTGTACACTCCCAGGGAATCCCCCGATGCGCATGAATACGTAACAAAGTGAACAGTCAACATTCTTTTTGGATCCGTGTTTGAATTCTTGATTTTCAATCAGAATCTTTGTCACATTCAACTCGAACATTGACAAGTCAAAATTGCCCAGAAAGTGGCAGAACCCCTTCTTCATCGTCCCTAATCATCTCCACAATCCATTGTAATTGCGTTTATAAATCGAAATCTGAAATTTTACTTATTTTTTTACGAACCCGGAAGCAATGGTTGCAAGCAGACGCAACTGTAAACAAACACGGACCGCCGTTCGAGCGCACCCATTCCAGCTTGGGGTAAAGTACTCTCAACGACCGGAACTGCTGATTATGCGAATTCGAACGCTCCCGAAAATAGTCCGTCATACTGTAGTCATATGGAATAGGATTCCACACAGTGCATTTTCCGGGAACCGGGAAAAGATCGTCAAACCGTACTGATATTTTGCGGTTAAATTACAAAGTCATATAATAAATTACAGTATTATAAACGATTGCATTCTGGAGTGCGGAGTTAGAGGGAGTCAGGCAACTTTATGCACTCACAACACATGCATTGTTACAAGTTTTACAAGTCGACAGACTCAACCTTGCTCTCCCATTTATTCAGCTGATATTACAAGCTCATTTTCAAGAATATTCCCCACAGACCGGCTTTCAGAATCAATTGAATCGTTTTCATCGCTGATGACAGGGATCTCTCCGATGATTTGAGGTTTCAACTTGACAGCCAACATCACAATTTTATTCATTCAGAGACGGTCTTCTGAAGCAAATCAAATTGCGTAACAATGGTCTCAGCATTAACACGACAACTGTTGTCTTTATGAAAAGAGTAGCCTTACCTTGAGTTTGAATTTGGTGCGTGGGTCTTGGATATTTCATCGTCTTTCATATTCATTTTGTTCTCTATTATTTTGTGTGCCTTTTTGTGTCTCCGTGACAAATTTGTCGCAATTGCACAAATCAGTGTGTTATACTGTTAACCCACCTGCTTATATTAGTATTCGTGCTGCTGTGTTTTAAGCTCATTTGTTCGTCATACCCGCAAGAACGTCTTCAATAGACGGTGAGCTTGTTAATTTTTAGCTGCGACTAGCAGCTCTATAAGTGGCAATGTCGATCTGTCGGTCTGTCTGTCAGTCTGTCTGTCGGTCGGTCGGTCGGTCGGTCGGTCGGTCGGTCTGTGACCAACGAGTTTCAAAACTCAATAACTTTTGAAATACTTGATGGAATGACTTTATATTTGGCATGTAAGTGTATCTTATTGATGTATAGCCCCTGTACAATGCATGTGTTGTTCCAAGTATTTTTCTTGGAGTTATGGCCCTTGATGAACTTAGAATTTTGTGAGATTGCACCATCCTCGCAGCCACGGCGTCGATGTCGCGATTTTTCTGTGATGTTTGGGCCAAAAGCTAGTCTGGAGATTAGATCAGTTGCTTTTCCAGAACCAGCACGAACTGCATTCAATATAGGTCTACTGTGTCGGTTGCATAGTTCAGGATGCTTAGTACGATGCAAATAAATATTATTATTCCTCACTTTCGTATCTCCAGACCCCTGTGGGAATCGGGGGAGGTGAAGCAGTGCTTGTTACAAAGCATTGTTTACTATGGTAAACAAACTCTGTTTCACTGGTAAAATAGGACCTGGTTACCAAAACCTGGGGCGGAAGTCTTCTACAATGGGCAACATAGGTATAAAAGGTAGGCTGGACTTGATTTTATATCGCTGTTGTGGTCGCGATTAGCCATTGTGTAGACATATGTGACCTAAAACAAGGGGGGGGGGGGGGTGGGAGGGGGGCAAAAATTTGCAAGACGTGACGTCCTATTTTTTATTCGGCTCCTTTTTACACCCACCCGCCCACTACGTGCAAATTGTCTACAACCGTTCTCAGACACCCACCCCCACTCTCCCATTAAAACCCAAAATAAGCTTATAAACTTAGTAGGCACAGCTGTCTTTAGGGGGTTTTCATAATGTTCTTAGCCCTTTACCCAACGTAACGGCCAAAACCGGCCGGCGCTATTCTCAAAAATCGCCAATTAATTTTTATTATTTTTTTTCATTTTTTGTCTCAAAAACATAAGTTATGACTCCTCATTGGAACGAGCTCGTCGAACTCGTTCCAATGAGGGGTCATAACCTCTGTTTTTGAGACAAAAAATGAAAAAAAATTGTTATTCAATCATTTTTTGGCAAGTGTCGTCTGCTTTTCATGTTAGGTAAAGGGTTAAACTGGTACCACCAATTTAAACCTCTGTGGGCTGCTGTGGGCCCCAATCTACAAATGACAAGCTGTTCATTATCAGGCTTGGCCAGAGCAGGTGTACATATACGGGAACAAATTTTCATTTGAATTGTTCCCAAAATGTTTTCTGCACATTTTCTACATTTCGAACAAGACACCCATCCCCTACTAACGTGTGACATTTTCCCAGTTTAAGCCCAATATTCTCACATGTAAAGCCTCCTGATCTTGTATTTTTGTTAAGAGTGTGATGCACAACATCATCTTTAAGGTTTCAAACACAAATGATGGTATATATTAGCTGATATATTGATATATTTTTAAAAAATTCAAAAAATTGCACAAGTTGGAATTGGACATTTTTGGCGCACTCAAGAGACCCACCCACCCCCACGTCACGTCATGCAAATTTTTGGTGGCCTCCCTCTGCCTAAAACACAATAAATAAAAAAATGTAACGCCAGCCTTAAGTGGCAAATTTGGCCTCTACTAATAGTGCTGTAGTTTTTGTTTTAAAAAAAAACCCCAAAGGTTCTATCTCAGTGTTCTTCCCGATAGACGTGAACACAATAAAAATATGAGCTCTTCTGTTATTAATCTGTCAATAACCCATTCACCGAGTGAAATTTGTCAAAAGTAGACTCGCTTATCTCAAAATAAATGGATGTCCGGAACGCTCATTGGTCAGTTTCCCGACGCCTCGTGATCCCCGATTGCTTTTTACAGAATATACTTTGATGTACTCGAAAAATTAATATGCTGATGTGCACATCTTCGTAGCAATACAAATGGAATATTTACAACATATATTAGTCATTGTTGGCAAAAAACGAATGCCGAAATTGGGAAATTGATATAGTGCTATCAGTTCTTATGCAAGGTAAACGCCATAACGTTTGATGACGTCGTGGCATTTACCTTGCATAAAAACAAGGCTACATGTTGAAAATATTGATTGGTCTTCCCCAAGTAACGAATATAGACTCTTCCAACTGATTACACTGAACTGGCGTGGAGAATACCATCGGGGTTCAAAACGTTAACTTATCATTAAATTACACTAAATTAATTTACAGTCTTCTTGTCTGCATTGTTAATACTTTCAAGTGCATGTCAGTAGTATGTCTCGTATGTTTCAGGGGCCATTGGCCGGACCCCGGTGCCGGACCCCGGAAGTGACGTCACGTCACGTGACGTAGTGGCGCCATGTTGTATTGTCATGGTAACCCGCGTGAGCGGCCATCTTGTGACGCCATCTCCATAGTGATACGTGGTGTGAGTGCGCATGCGCAGCGCGTGTTGTTAGGGTGATACGTGTTTCCGTCGTCCATTTTGTATATTGGAGGCCGCGATCTTGGTTTCTATGGTAGCACGTGATTGCTATGTTACACAATTTTTCTGCAATAAGACGGGGTATGTTCGTAGGGTATGTTCCTTTGTAGAAGAGTAAATCTAATTACCACAAACAACCCGACAATCCTTCCAAATCACCAAAATCTATCCCAAAATCACCGAAATTGACTTTATTTGATACGGATTTCTCATTTTATGGGCTTAGCACGTAGTGCTATAGTACCAGGGGGTGTGTTCCTTTGTAGAAGAGTATTTTTTCTGGTTCGGATTTTCCCAGAAGCCTCGTTTAATTACCCAAATAAACCCTCCAAGTTGTACTATTTCGAATTCTTTCAGAATTCTCTGCTTCTATCTATATATGCAATAGTTTACGTCTACCTGATCATGTTCGTTTGTCCTGGAGTATACTCCAGTAGCACAGAGGAGCCTATCAGTTGGAACAGTGTACCTTATTATTACTATATTAGCTATTCTGGTCTTTTCTTGTTAGTTCTGACCCTATTCCAAGTACTCTTGTTGTTTCATTTATCTAGATCATTTATATAACTAACCAATGAGATTCCTTGATTTCCCATAATCGTACAGAGTTATCTCCCTTCTTATAATAAAAGCCTATATCCAATGGCAATATCCCCGGGCACCCCAATTTTGGCACCCCTTTTTTGAAAAACATATCACCTTCGGCACCCCTTTTTTCTCAAATGTTGATATGTGAAAAAGCACAATGTGACACAATGTGACCTAGCACATAGGCACATGCATTATGTGCCGATATGTGCTTATGTGAAAAGGCACAATGTGTCACATTGTGCCCTATCACATAGGCACATATGGGTATTTGAGGATACCTATAGCCAGGTATTATATTATTTGAGGATACCTATTGGTGAATCCCTTTTTTGTCATATGTGCTTATGTGAAAAGGCACAATGTGGCACAATGTGGCACAATGTGCCCTAGCACAAAGGCACATGCTTTATGTGCCGATATGTGCTTATGTGAAAAGGCACAATGTGACACAATGTGCCCTATCACATAGGCACATACGGGTATTTGAGGATACCTGTGGCCTGGTATTGTATTAGTTGAAGATACCTATCTAGGATACCTTCTGGAGAATCCCTTTTTGTCATATGTGCTTATGTGAAAAAGCACAATGTGACACAATGTGCCCTGGCACAAGGGCACATGTTTTATGTGCCGATATGTACTTATGTGAAAAGGCACAATGTGACACAATGTGCTCTAGCACATAGGCACATACGACCAAAATGGGATTCCATAGCCACAGGTGTTTTCCAAAAGGGATTCTTTAAAAGGGATTCTTTAAAAGGGATATCCTCAAATACCCGTATGTGCCTATATGATAGGGCACGTTGTGCCTTTTCACATAAGCACATATCGGCACATAAAGCATGTGCCTATGTGCTAGGTCACATTGTGTCACATTGTGCTTTTTCACTTAAGCACATATGACAAAAAGGGGTGCCGAAGGTGATATGTTTTTCAAAAAGGGGTGCCGAAATTGGGGTGCTCGGGGATATTGCTATTGGATATAGGCTTTTATTATACAGAAGGGAGATAACTCTGTACGATTATGGGAAATCAAGCAATCTGATTGGTTAGTTATATAAATGATCTAGATAAATGAAACAACAAGAGTACTTGGAATAGGGTCAGAACTAACAAGAAAAGACCAGAATAGCTAAATATAGTAATAATAAGGTAAACTGTTCCAATTGATAGGCTCTTCTATGCTACTGGAGTATACTCCAGGACAAACGAACATGATCAGGTAGACGTAAACTATTGCATATATAGATAGAAGCAGAGAATTCTGAAAGAATTCGAAATAGTACAACTTGGACGAACATACCCCGTCTTATTGCAGAAAAATTGTGTAACATAGCAATCACGTGCTACCATAGAAACCAAGATCGCGGCCTCCAATATACAAAATGGACGACGGAAACACGTATCACCCTAACAACACGCGCTGCGCATGCGCACTCACACCACGTATCACTATGGAGATGGCGTCACAAGATGGCCGCTCAAGCTCTGTTTTACTGGTATAATAAAATCCGGTAACCAAAGTCTAGGGTGAACGTCCTCTAAAATGGGCAACGTGGGTATAAACGACTTTATATCCATGATGCTGTCACGATTAGCCATTGAATAGAAATATGTAACCTTAACACCAATAAATAAATAAATATAAATGTCGTACTTTAACTCGATATACTGCTATAATCCCCCGTGGGAACACCGGAAAATGAGCCAGTGCTTATTTACTGTGGTAAACAAGTTCTGTACTACTTGTAAAATAGGACCCAGTCACCAGAGCTTGGACTGGGAGATACACCACGCATGAAATCCAGCCTCCGAAGGTGATATGTTTCTTTAAAAATATCAGCATCATTCAATTAATGCAAGTTAATAAATACAGAACACAACTCATATACAGAACACGCGTGTGAGTGGGTTAATCGATAGGGCACGAGTGTCAAAGTGGAAGGATGAAACGAGAGGCCTTTATCCTTCCGCGATGTCACAAGTGCTATATCGATGAGTTAATCGAAATGGAACGAGTACCAACGTGCGGCGCGACTGCACAAGTGCCATATCGATTAACCCATTTACACGCGTATGTCATTCTGTGTTTATTACACGCCAAGGCAAATAAGTCCAGCCGCCTTTGTACTATCCAACACAGTATCGTTTTTGCCTGCAGTGAATTTCTTGATATCGATGAGGGTCGGTGTCTGATTGTCAAAGTTGGTTCAACATTCAGGTCACGACTCCTAGAGATCAGCTTAAACGTTTTTGACAACAAATAATTGGTTATATTATTAACGCCACAAGCCACCACTACACACCGTACAACCCGAAATCAGCGGAATGAATGTTAATGTGGAACGAATTGAGACCATTGTTACAGAAACCAAATCAGCAGGTCACTTTAATTTAATTTACGAAAATTCAGGACGTTTTCTCTCTCCCGTGTTTGGGTGCACATTTAAGTATTGAACCCTTTACCTGACACGAAAAGCAGACGACACTTGGAAACAAAACTCTTGAATAACTAATGTTTTTCAGTTTTGACGTCAAACGTATAACTTATGGCCCCTCATTGGAACGGGCTCAACCAGCTCGTTCCAGCGAGAGGTAATAAACTATGTTTTTGAGACAAAAAATGAAAGGAAATAATGAAAATTGAATGGTAATTTTTATGAATAGCGCTGGCCGGTTTTGACCGTTATGTTAGGAAAAGGGTTTACGGTATTCAAAATGGGATAAACATTGAAGATGGGAGGTTTTTATGTTTTTGAATTGGGTGTTCAAAACTTTATTTTGAGTTTTTGGAACACAAATGTGTACATTTTGCACACCAGGACGTAGATTTAGTTTCTCAACTGTCTTTGAATTACACTGCAAAATGGTAAGAGAAATACGAAATATGTTATGCAGTATGTAAGAACAACTTTCTGTTTTCGGCGCAGCGAGATAAGGTTCAGTGCTTTCAAAACTAAATTGGGATTTGTTTAGTTTAACATTAGAGGACACAATTATGTTTAAGATACATGTTAATGTGCTTTAATAAAAGATTTAAAAAGAAGATGGAGATTGGTGAACCAATAGACGATTCATTCGGGGTAGTATCAGGAGAAGAGATAGTGACTTCGACACCAACGAAAAGGGTAAACATATATACGAGTCAGTCTTTTGCACGTCAGAGCAAGGACATCCTCGACAGCGAGGGCCGATTTAAATAAACAATTTGTCGAACGCCTTGCTTCAATCGAAACTTGTCTCGCCGAACGCCTGCTTCTGCTCACCGATAGCCGAAAAAATAATCTAAGTGAATTATATTTTAATTTAGTCACAACTTTTTTTCGCATTAGTATAATTTAGCATGGTCTTGATTTTAAATAGTAACTTTAGTGTTCTTCCAAACCATCTTTAAAATATATTTTATTGAAGCAGGTGTAGATTTTTGCAAAACAAAGTAATGTTATATCTACTTACCATTTATCTTATACAATATGACATTACATTACATCGAATTCAGCATACAAACTTTAAGAACGAAACAAACTATCCGATTTTCCGGCCGCAGTTACGAATTGGCGCGAAATCGATCAACGATAATTTTCACACCACCTATTGCGAATTTTACGGCGTGCATTAAGTAGGGTGCATTTGCCTCACGAGGTCAGACAGATCATGTTTTATCATGTGTGGATGGTATCGATGTTCAGTGGAGGCGGAAAGGGGGGGGGGGGGGGGGCGGGGCGGCTTGTTTGTTGAAAACCGATAGTAATTTATCTAATTTTAAACCTAGAAATTACTTCTGCGATTGTATGTGAACCTGCGACTGCATGCCATGACCGTTTTATTATGAATTAATGTTTGATAATGAAGTTACGAACATATTGACAAACATTAAAAAGAATCGGCACGAATATTGACACGCATACGTATTTAGTCTTCGGTCGCAGTTAAAAACGTGCGGCGTAAGATTATTTGCTCCGGAAAATATGTTTGATTAACCCTTTACCTAACATGAAAAGCAGACGACACTTGCAAACTAAATTCTTGAATAAGTAATTTTTTTCATTTTTTTTTGGTCTTAAAAACATAGATTATGACGTCATTGGAACGAGCTTGACGAGCTCGTCCCAAAGAGGGGTCATAACCTATGTTTTTGAGACAAAAAAATGAAACAATAATGAAAATAATTAGCGATTTTTGTGAATAGCGCTGTCCGGTTTTGGCCATTACGTTGAGTAAAGGGTTAAACACAGAGTGAAGGATGGCCCGACGACTGGACAAGTTTCCGCTAAGAATACACCTGTATTTCCTGTGCTCTTCACATTTTGGCCACAGCTAAATATTTTCGAACGTGGTAAACGTTTAATCGCAACAGACGATGTATCATGAATGAATAAAGCAAACTTGAGGTCTTTTCTGATCTGTTCAGTAGCAGCTGAAAAGCATTTTATATGCATAGATAAAGATTATGTATTTTTTAAGTATCGAGTTATTTTTCATTTATTCATCCCTCGATGTTTTTCCCATTTTCGGAAGATCACATTCACTGGTGTTTTGTATTTTTTGTGACAAACAGACGCCAGGGAAATGTATAAAATATATATTTTTCTTATCCTATGGGATGCAGAAATCTAGTATCTTATTCTGTATTGCCGACAAGGATATTATTAAATGAACAGACATGATTCCTAGAACCGAATAATCGCGACATTTATCTTTTATCTACACATTAGACTAAATATTTACTCAGATTATTCCCGCTAGAAACCTTCAGACATCTTTTATGTTTTGTATGAAATATTTTTTACATCACAATATTGGGATCGTCGGCGAGTTTGACATCTCAATTATATTTCGGTATGGAGATCGTGTTTGTAATAAGTATAGGTTACAGCATAGAAAACGAGTGATATTGAATATACAATCGCGAGAGTTAGTTAACCAGGACTTGTCCGAGTAACTAGCTCGAGCGATTGTATGTTCAATGTCACGAGTTTTTGTGCTGTAACCGACTTGTCACATTGATGTTTGCACAAACAATCAAAACACGAACAATCAAACACTCCACTGAACCCTTGTCTGACACGTGTCCATTCCCGTTTAATTAGTTAATTTCTTAAGCCAAACTTGCAAGACACATGAAGATTGATGGAAAGCAAGTGATATAACTTCATTTTTTCCGTTTCGTCATTGCGCTCAAAAGGTTGAGCGAGAAATTAAACGTTCCATTTATCATTTACACCCGGGTGTGGATTTCTTTCTTTAACTCTTTCAATAAAATCAAAAGTCAGGTAAATTCTCGTTTCTCTGTTCAAAACATTTTAGCACAGGTGCCCTTAATCTTTCCTCTCGGCTGTGTTTGTATTAGAACTGACAGGTTACACAATCACTGTCTATTGTTCCTTGATTGGTAAAAGTGTGGCTATATATGTTGAATATCACACATGCTCTAACCAACTCTTCGAAATATATCACACACTTTTAACAAAGGCGTGACGTCATAACTATGTGACAACATAGGAGTTAAGTCTGATGAGTATGAATTGGTCTATAACCAGTGGTGAAATCTTGCTCCTTGCTATAGACGTGTATGTGGGTTTGTCTTACCAACTTGACGAGGTAACTAGACAAAAGAGTTTGCGTGTTTCGCCTTACCGAGGTACAAAAGACAAAAGAAACCCTTTACCTCGGTTGTTTTCCCAGAACTGTACCGGCAAAATGAGGTAGAAACCATTAGTCCACACAAAGGACAAACAATGGGGTACCTCGGTATGTAGGGTAGACAAGACCGTGTGTGTGTGTGTGTGTGTGTGTGTGTTGGTGGTGGTGGGGGGGGGGGGGGGTAATCCCCTAATTATGTTTTTTAAATTTTGACGAACGGAAAATAAAAATAAGTTTGGTTAAAATCGACCCAAATCAACTGGGATGAGTGAATATGAGCCTATTTGGGTTCATTTTCACTCAACCCAGTTGATTTGGGTTTAATTTTAATCCAGCTAATTTTAGAATGTAGCTTATGATTCCTAAATGTGTGGTAAGCTATATTTTTATCTCACAGTACGTTACGATTCGGTTACTTTACTATTTATAGAACAAGCTCTCGAAACGCGTTAGCGAGGGACCGTGTACGTTTCTGTATACGAACAGAGACAAAAACACTTCTCAAAAAATATAATTATTAGATGGAACCACATTCCTTTTACGGTTTTGTATCCGAATCACTGGTAGCATTCAAGCTTGAACAAAACGCAGTTATCCTGTTTCAGCGCGCTGTCTTTTCGGAATGTTGAACGTGAACGCGCTCGGTTAGTTTATCCGAAGATCGAAACGACAAGCATTTTTATGAGTGTAATACTGAAATTCAAATGCTAGTTAACCCTTTACTCAACGAATCGCCCGTATCCGTCCTCGTAATATGCAAATTCAGCAGCTGAAAAAATATTATTTTTCGAAAAATTTCCACAAAACCATATCATGTGACCCATCTTTGGAACGAGCTCGTTCCAAAGAGGGGTCACATGATATGGTTTTGTTGAAATTTTTTGAAAAAAAAATTAAAAAATGATATTTAAAATAATAAATTTTGAAATCGTCTGCGTTGGGTAAAGGGTTAACCCTTTACTCAACGCACACGATGTCACAATTTAGTATTTTAATTAATTTTTGTAAAACAACTTCCCAAAATTTCAACAAAACCATATGAGCTCCTTCCAATAAAGGGGTCACATGATATGTTTTTAAAAAATTTTTGGGGGGCGCGGTGGCTCAGTTGGTAGAGGTGCAGGCTGCAAGCCGAGAGGTCCTCGGTTCGAATCCCACCTGCGGCAACCGCGTTGTGTCCTTGGGCAAGACACTTCACCCACATTGCCCAAGTGGGGGCACGATGGAGTTGTATACTAAGGCGTACTGCACGTCAATGGTGCACCTGTCTTCAACCAATGATAACCCTGCTTGTGTGGAGTTGGTATGTTGGGGAGCTGACAGTTGCTCGCCGTTGCTCGGTGGTTCTCTCCGGGTACTCCGGCTTCCTCCACCCGTAAATCTGTCACGGTCATGGTTAGCCATTGTGCAGAAATATGTGACCTTAAACACCAATAAATAAATAATAAATAAATAAATACAAAATTTTTAAAGAAAAATAATGTTTTTTCAACTGCTCAATTTGTGAATTACGTGGGAGGATGTGGCAGATTCGCTAGGTAAAGTTGCTAATCAAGTTATTACAGTCGAGAATGGTACGATAAATCTATCATCACCATTCTATTTATGCACAAAATGTTGTATCTGAGTCCCACTCTTGTTTTAAGGCTATTTCTCAATTCTTCTTCAACTCAACGAGATATGGCCTGGGAAATAAGAGCTCGACTCTGATGAAACATTGATTGTTGATAAATATAATATCGATAATATATGTAACACAAATTGGATATTTGTACTTTTTTAAAGACACAATTGTCGACGTTATTTGCTTCAGGCAAACGGTTAAATAAATTATAAACCTGCCCCCGACGGAGAATCTGTCTCGCCCTTGCACCCCTTCCTCATTCTACATGCTCCACAGACAACACTCACATGACCAAGAGCCTTATTGAGTATGAAGACATATTCCCTTTAATTTTTTTTTAAAAATGCGCCCTTTTACAATCGTGATGACACATAACATCGCTTAAAACCTTCTTATCATGCCACCTGTTTAATTTGACCAATCAGCGTGCTCTAATAGCATCGGTGAACTATGCGCTATTAGGCTATTCAACGGGGAACCGGCTATCGGATTGAGTCCATACACTGCAAGTGACCGTGTATGAGCCTATACACCCCCTCTGCCGGGCGCCATTATTTTGTTTCCGAATTAATTTTTCCACTTCAAGGTTTCACCTATTTTCGGACAAATAAAAGACAGCTTCCTGATAAATATTCAAAATGAAGCGTTTCCGATCTTTTAATTTATTATTTAATTCGTTTGGTGGCATGATAAATACGCTACAGGACGTTTACTTGCCAGGCATGGCGTCATGTGAGGCTCAGCACGATCAATATTAGGCTCGGCCTACGTCCGTAGGCCGAGCCTAATATTGATCGTGCTGAGCCTCACATGACCCCACACCTTATGGATGTGGGCTTTAATTTTAATCCAGCTAATTTTAGAATGTGGGCTTATAATGTGGGCTTACTTAATTTTTGTGTCTGTTCTGTCTTTTTGTGATTTCGGTGCTCATGTTAACGCCATATATCACCATTTGTTGCCAGTAATGTACAGTTATATTACGTGAAATTGTTTGCGGGAAACCGACGACTCTGTTCTTAAAAGGGTGACTCCCCAAGACAGACAAACGGCTGTTGCTGGTACATTATCGTTACATTAACTTGGAATCCTAAAATTCTATAATATCCTTTAGACCTGATCACTCGATGCGGCCACGTACCGTGTGCAAAGATAGATTAGAAGATTCATCTCGCTCATTATGCCTATACACTCTAGTTAATTTCGAAGCTGAACAAAAGCAATTTACAGACAAAGTTCCTTTCCAGTTCATTTTCGACACGACATTTTCATCTGATAGGATAGGATTGGACTGCACAGACTGAACGGTTCGGATCAAGCGGTCCGATCCGGGCCAGGTCAGTCCAGACTAGCCCAGTAAAAATATCGTACCACAACTAAACTAGAGCGGATCGTATCGACTGCTCTGTTTTAGACCGGACCACCTTATGTGATTCCGTTCCGTCTGGGTCCTTGCACCAATACTATCAACAACACTGTCACAAACGGCAGATTGCAAGTTCCATCTTTTTCATTACAACAACACTAAAGTTCATTTATCAGGAGAACGGGAGCAATTTCCGCAATTAAAATTCGATGAATAAAACATCTTGTTAACAACATCGTTGCATTTCCTTGTTAAATAAACGTCACTTTTCTGAAAAGACCTTTCAGTAATAAAATTACCTGTTGTCAAATGTCTACTGGCATTAGCAGAACATTGTAAAATAATGCCGGGAGACAGTTTCATTTCTATTAACAGGAAATTAATCCCAGAACTATCATTTTCTTTTTGTTGAGAAAAGTGCTGGCACAACATGCGTTAGTTCGTATAATTTGAGATCATCGTAAGTTGTGCTACACAGATTTACATGTACATTTTGGAACCTGAACATTTAAAAATTAAAAAAAAATACGAAGACACCAGCCGATCATCGTAATATAAAGACTCCTCTACGTGGACACGGAACCAAATTCCAACTCATCCCGGTGAGCACATCTGTCGTGACTATACTATTAGTCATGAAGAATAATTTTGTGATGTAATTATAATGAGGTCTTCACCCTTTTTAGATTTGAAAATCATATCACAAGCAGGGACCGAATTTGTAAGTAGCCAGTGAGAATTTTACTATTAAAATTCTAATTTGGCTCCTGAATTTTAAATATAGGCTTCTATGTGGACTTGTAACCACAAGACACCAGTCCCCCATTGGTTATTTTGGTAGCCAAGTCTTGTCTTGGAGCTACTGTGAAATGAATGGTTATTGTGGTATAATAAAATTATTTTTCTATCATTTGAGAAACAGTTTTAATTATGCAAAAAGAGATGTAATTAAATGTAAAAATATGTCCTAAACAGCTGAAAGCTTTCAAAAAGAAGATCGTTATCAAAAAGTGATATAACTACAGTTAACTGATAGGGTGTTTGATGTCCAAATTTGGGCCTTATACTGATATGAAGGTGCAGCAACATGAAGGCTTCATGTTCTGTACATATACTTCATATTATCTTTGAAGTGAAATTATTTCATCTGTAACAGTAGGTTCGCTTTTTCGACCAACTGAAATATTCCAGGTGATTAAATCTAAACATAGGCAATGGACTATTTCGGGGCTAGACTGGTCCCAGGCCATAACAACGTTGAATTCCTCACATTATTTGAAAGGTGTCTTGAGAGATAAATAGACTTCGCCTTCAGATTCCAAACAGAGCACCAGTCTTACACATTGAAATCTTTATGGTAGAGAATTCCACCAACTTACGATTATTTTCAAAAAATATTCCTTGCATATGAAATAGCGCGCCAAACTTTTACAATTAGTGATAACATCTGATGAAAAAAGTGAAGCCCTAACCTAGGGCTACACGAAGCTTAGAAATTAGATTCGATTAGATTCGGAATCTTTCCATTAACCGGGATTCCCACTGGTAACTATTTTGGGCATTAATAAATGAGTGATGACCATACTTCGCAACTCTGCCACACCACTACTCCAAAGATCTAGGATGGTGTCAAGTCAATCTATGAGATAGTTACCCCAGTTGAGGATGTTTGATGACTTGAAAACTGTTACACTCTAACTGTAGTCACAATGTAACAGATGTCACTTCATCAACTTCATGGTATTTATCTAGTACGGCAACTAGTAACACAGTATCAAATTTCAAATCACGGTACTCTTTTATTATCAACGATATCTAAAATATTTTAGAAATGTTTGTATTGCATCGGAAAATGTGCACATCATTAACATATAGAATATACCCATAGTGGCTTGGTGTACCAAATGTTCACCACGAGTGGTGAACATTTGGTACACCAAGCTACTTTCGGTATATTTTATTTATACCATGATCGTCAGATTATTAAGGGTGGCTATTATTTGTTCTCGATTTTACTGTACAACAGCCGTATATACGTGGGAATTTGTTTTTGTTGACATGAGCATCGGTGGTCGGTACTGCCGCTGTCAATTTTATCACCGAATCGAAAGAGAAAAAGAAAGGGCCTTTTTCATTTTAATAACATAATAACATACTGTTTCGAGTTATGGATGCTTCATTAACATGAGACAATGCATGTTTGTTAATTTTTTGGTGTTTTATGGGATAAAACAAACTTTCTTATTGATGCTAATTTGTTGCTAAATTGCATATAAACAGCTGACAGTCATCAGAACTAGTTGTTCCGGAACTAACCGGGTAGATCTGCCAGGTCTCACTATCAACTTACAGTCTATAAGCGCTTGAGGTTAGTATTAACTATACTCTGGGGTGCCGTGGCTCTTCACGGGCCACGGGATATTAAATGTAGTTAGAGTGAAGAAGTCTCGCCAAAAATAAGGTATAATTAAGACTTTGACTCAGGAATTTTAGAGTAGGGCTAATGTTAATTTCCTCTCTAAGAGCTTAGGCTCTAACAGAGAGCTTACTTGTACCTGAGAATTTTGAGTTTGGATTCTGTTTTAATGTTTCTAATGAATTAAAAATTTTAGTATCGAAACTTCTTTTATTTCAATTTTACAACATTGCAATTGTACAAATTTGCTTCAATAAACTGTCCCCTTGGGAACCTCGGGAAGTGAAGCAGTGATTATTTACCGTGATAAACAAACTCTGTTTTACAAAAGGATCCTGTCACCAATGCATTCGGGGAATGACCTCTAAATGGATGTCATGGGTATAAACGATTGACTAAACATGACTTTATCTCGATTTTGTGTTCACGATTAGCCATTGTGCAGAAATATGTGACCATAAATCACCCTAAGTAAATAAATCAATAAACGGTATCTTGTCAAGTAAATTTTTAGTCACAGTTAACTGTCTGTTCGAAGTTATTTCCAAGGATATCCTATTTACCTGTCTAGGCAAAATTATATTTTCGAACCAGGGGCCAAATACGATAAAACTTTTACAGTTGTAATTTCTACAATTGTATTTCTAGTTATGATTTTAAATGGGTTGAAATGAATCATTAACATTTTCAAAGATGTGGCAATTTGCCAGGTGGCAAATTGTCATATCTTTTAAAATGCTAATGATTCATTTAGGTAGAAAATACAGTTCCAGAAAATACAATCGTAAAAGTTTTATGGTATTGGCTCCAGGTGAATTAACACTTACCTCACTACAGCTCACTTGGGAGTCAATGCCAAAATGAAAAAGTACACAACATACGTGTCTGCACTGTGAACCCTCACAAGGATCCCCAGTTAACCCTTGTCAGTTTAAGGCACATACAGGTTGCATGATCTCCCTGCTGGAACTCAGGAAGTGAAACAGTGCTTAATCACCGTGGTAAACAAACTCTGGATTACTGCTAAAATAGTCCTGGTCTCCAATGCCTGGGATGAAAGTCCTCTAAAACAGATAACATGGGTGTAAACGATTGGCTGGACTTGACTTTATATCCATGTTGCGGCCATGAGTAGCCATTGTGCAGAACTAGATGACCTTAAACACCAATAAATAAATGAATAACAGATTGCACGAGGGCTTTGAGATGCAAGATTTAAATGCTGCCATTTAATTTTGTAGGCAATTTTCTTAAGGTATTTATTCTTTCTTCTTAACACTAAAGAAAGGTAAAAATCTTGAAATCTTTGCACTTGAGAAACAAAAATAAGATTAGATCTAAGAAGAGACACTAGTAGTATTTCCAGTCAAAAGAAGGTAATACAATTGCAAAACAAAATACTGCTGCGGCAATGACACAGACATTTTCGTGTGCCATACCCCAGTTTGATGGAAATGCAAAACATTACAAATGTTAGATGAAGTCCTTTCAAAAATAACAGGTCAATCGAGGGATGAGTCTAAGAAAATATTGACTGTCCAGACTTCTGAGCATGGGACAGTCGACTTCATTTGAAGTTCCATGGGTACTGGAACCTAAGATTTTCTGAAATAACTGACCGTCCAGTCACCACTTCCCACATGAGGAAGCTAAAGCATCACAAAAATTAGACAGTTACTATTTACTGTAAATGTCTCTTAGACATAACAACTGATACCTACAGTTAAAACGAGAAGTCCTGTCATGAAATGCGCACAAATAGCACGTCGATAAGTGCGTTAATCTACACGTTATGACCATAGTAAGGCTATCAAATTCTTACATATGGCCTGTGAGAAGCAATGTTTTAGCCAATGGACCTCCGGGTAACCATTGGCAGAAACATTGCCTGTGTTTGCAACGAGTAACCAGGAGAACCTACCGTGCTCTGGATGCCATTTGATATGGCAATTGCGTGCAATTCCTACGCGCAATTAAGCCTATAAGCGCACAGTTCGTGACAGGCCTATTAGTTTTAACTGTACTCTGAAGGAAATATCAAGAATAAGTCCATACAGAGACAGTTGGTGGACTACTTTGTTGATGATCTTTTAAAGCCTCAAATAAAGTTCAAGTCCATGTGAAAAGAACCTCCTAGACTTGATGAGGCCTGAACATTGGCAATGGATGAAGAAAAATGTACGACATACATATATGTTAAGATACGACCTCTGAAAATAAAACAGAAAATAGTTTTAATGATGATGAACCTTTGAATTCTGATACAAGACCAGGGGGGAGAATGGAGCTGGACTCCAGTAAAAGGAATACAAATTAGACAAGTGAATGCCTATAAAAGTAACCAACCAAATGAAAAAAGAGTGACCATGAAAAAGACAATTGAATGCTAGAGATGTGGTAAGAAAGGCCAGATGAAAAAGAAATGTAAGGTAAATTTCAACCCCCAAGTTTTCTATTGATGGAGGGTCACAATTATGGATAAATTTACAAAGAGCAAGACTCCACAGAGTTCTGTTATACGCCGATGTTCTCGATGTGGCAGTTTTGATCATTCTATTGAAGCATGCAAAATGAAATTGAAAACTCTTGTATTAATCAACAAGCAAAATATGAAGAAATAAGAAAATGTAAATTCAAATGGCTTAACCCTTTACCCAACGCAGACGATACCAAAATTTATTATTTTAAATATCATTTGTTTTTTAATTTTTCAAAAGATTTCAACAAAACCATATCATGTAACCCATGATATGAGTTTGTTGAAATTTTTTGAAAAGTAATATTTTTTCAACTGCTGCATTTGCACATTACGCGGGCGGATGCGGGCGATTCATTGGGTACAGGGTTAACAGTCACTCTCTTCATGATGATCAAAGGGACAAAAGGTCAAGACAAATTTGGCCAATCAAAAGAAATCTATGTCAAGTACATATAAAATCTACTAAGAAGTGTAAAAAGTCTGAAAAATCTGCAAAAGTTGCCTCAAATGGTGGTGCTAAGTCTCCAAAACAGAAGGGTAAGAAGTATGTTGTCTCTCCAAAGTTAACTATACCCCCTCTAGATGCACATCTAAGTGGTGTTTTGGTTCAATTGATAAAGAAAAGCACAGAACTTTAATCAATGTAGGAGCTCAAATTTCCTCCATCAGAACAAAATTTGGGTAAAATAAGATAAAAATAAATTAAAATAAAATAGAGATAAAGCCACACTGAGGGATGAACCAAAATGCTTGGACACTTAAAGGGTACAACTGAAGATGAGTTGAAGGTAAATGGGTTGGTCAATTTATCCTTTAAGGCATAAATATTTCTTTGATATGTGAATTCTATGTAGTAGATAACTTGTATTACTGTGTGGTTTGGATTTGGATTAGCTAAACAAGAATAGTGTGAGGTTGTATTATGGCAAAACAAAGAAGATTACAAGATACTTTAGATCCAGTTGTGAATGGTTTACATATTTCAACTGGGTTGATAAACCACGATCACTTAAAACCTCAGTCAAATGTGGTGCGTAGTTTAAAAGCAGCTGGGTCCACGAATCTATTTGATACAGAGTACTTACAACATTAGACTTTGATAGGAGGGTTCATTGTTGAATGGTCTGGCCTTATCGTTTGTAAATTGTGTTGCAAGGAATCTCAAAGATATCATATCTGTTATGCTAATCAACAATGTTGCCAAACATTATAGCTTAAAGCTTGGGTGTATTATTAGTCGAATAGAATCTTTGGAAGGAAATAATGTTAAGACTGTTACATTATTTGAACTACAGTTACCCTGTACCGACCAAAATGATGACAATTCCACTCTGCAAACTCTTGGAACGAGTCGTGCCATTGACTATTTTGGAAATGCTTGATAGAGAGATATGTTAAAGGCTTTTCTGCCTATAAACCTCCCGGCAGTCCAAAGATCCATTCTCTGCACTGTAATGGTATCTAGAGTGATCAAAATCCTTTAAAACTCTGCTACAGGATTGTTTTCCACTATGATTGTAAAAAAGGATTCCCATCCCATTCAAACGACATTTCGTGAAATATTTCTCCACAAAGTACACCCACATATGCCCCCCCCCCCTACAATTCTCCATAGCACTATGATGCTTACTGGAGTGTTCGGCAGCATAATATGATACCTTCCAGCAAAAATTTATCTATTTTTATGGATGAAGCTTAACATTGCTCAAATTGGAAAGTTTGCAAACCTAGACCCCGTTGAAATTGACCCACTCATCAACCATCTCCCTTTGTCTCACAAAAGAATTTGACCCCCGTCCCGAGTGGGTACCGACACACTCATTGCCGGTGATGTGTCGAAGCTGTTCCAATAGATGAGAGGTTTAACGTAAGAGTTGCCTTCACATCGGTGAGTACACATTCAGGATTGGCTATACTTTCTTATGTCAAACATTGTGCGTGACTTCATTTACATAGATTATGAAACGATTTGGCAGCTGACAGATTGGATCAGCGAAGTACATTTTAAGTTAGATTACTATTCATCACCCACTTAGAGAAATTAAATTTATCGTCCGACAAATAGGTCAATTATTCATTGTTTTAAGACGATTACATAAAGTGTCATTTTATTGTTTTAGTTCGGCTAAAAAGAATGAACGAGAAAGTGTAGAATTCTCGATTTTATTATCTGACGCACCTTGGCACAGAATATATTTAAATTAAATTGAAGAAAGTATATATCTTCCACCCCAACGTATAACGTACCAGCCAACAAAAATATGCAAACAAAGGCTACTCAAGGAATTCAAGCATGACGAAAGTGTGACCGCAAATGCAAAGAAAAATAACTGAACTAGGAAAATTGTCTTTGAAAATATGGATTGCTTCAAGTACTGTGACATTGATAATTCTCTTATTTTTCCTGAACACTGTTTTTTAAAAATTTCAACAAAACCATATCATTGCGCCCTCATTAGATCGACCTCGTCGAGCTCGCTTCAGTAAGGGATGACATGACATGGTTTTGCTCAATATTTATGAAAACTTTGAAAAAAATAATATTTAAAGTTTTAAATTTTGATATCGTCTATGTTGGGTAAAGGGTTAAGAATTCACTTCCCCTCCATACGCATTTTTTTTTTGTTTTTGCTGATACTTTTACGTGTAAATTGTACATTAACCTCGTGGTCACCAGGAGCCAATACTATAAAACTTTTACAATTGTATTTTCTAGAATTGTATTTTTACCTATTAATATAACTGACTAAAATTAATCATCAGCATTTTAAAATATATGGCAATTTACCAACTGGCAAATTGCCAAATTTTTGAAAATGATAATGATTCATTTCATCCCATTTAAAGTCAAAACTAGAAAATACTATTCTAGAAAATACAATTGTAAAAGTTTTATAGTATTGGCTCCAGTTCTCCTACATGAAGGAGTTGCTACTTGTCTATTTTACCTTGGTCAACAGAGTCTCAAAATGGCTCAGCAGTCTGTTGATCTTGAAAAATGATTCCATATATTATTCGATTCATTTTGTAGTTTTGAGAATCATAAGAGTAGAGATTCAGCGAGTAACATAATTTGATATATATTAACGAATTATAAACAAAGATTGTTACAACAGTGAGTTGATCTGAATAGTCGAATTCCGTCGAGTTGATGTGACCAGATCAATCAGCTCAAGCAAGACGCTCCTTCCGACTCTCTGATCTTGTTTACTTTATTTCGCACTTGTTCGCAGTCCTCTTTTGTTATCTTGGTGTCGATCCTTTTCACAATCTCAAGTTTCCTGCTTCTCCTGTACACCGCACATTTACTTTTACCCCCTTTAAAGGCCTCTTTAATTCGCCATTCACTCTATACCCTAGTCTCCCTGTTGGTACCGCAACGTTTTCTTTCTTTCTCTGCCTCTTTCAGTCTTGTTACTATTGCATCTGCTATATCCTGGGCACTACTCTAGCCGTAAAAATTCTCAAGACCTGATTTCAGTCTTTCCGCAAACTGCCTCACCCCCAATCAGATTCCTTTTTGAGTTCTCAGATTTCCTTGATGCTGTCTGTTTCCTGTTGGTTTTTTGCCCCTTATAGTGATAGCAATCACGATGTGTTCACTATCTGCCTTTTACCCTCATCATCCAATACTAAATTTATAGCCTCCCTCCATAATTCAGCAAGTACATAATCGATTATTGTTCTCCCATCATTTCTGTTCCGTGTCCATTTCCCCTTACATCTCACATCCCTGTTCAGATTTTTTGTTGATTTTCTTATCTCCATCTTGTATGTTCTCTTCTTTATCAACTATGTGTGTGGGAGCGCGGTGGCTCAGTAGGTAGAGATGCAGGCTGTAAGCCGAGAGGTCCTCTTTTTGAATCCCACCTGCAGCAACCGCGTTCTGTTCTTGGGCAAGACACTTAATCCCGATTGCTCACGTGGGGTCACGGTGGCGTTGTGTACTAAGGCGTACTGCACGTCGATAGAGCACTTGTCTTCAACCAATGCTACCCCTGCTTGTTTGGAGTTATTACGTTGGGGAGCCTGACAGTTGCTCGCCAGTAGGTGATACTTGAGAATACGAGCTCACCTACTGTGACATTGATAATTCTCTTATTTTTCCTGAACACTGTTTTTTAAAAATTTCAACAAAACCATATCATGTGCGCCCTCATTAGATCGACCTCGTCGAGCTCGCTTCAGTAAGGGATGACATGACATGGTTTTGCTCAATATTTATGAAAACTTTGAAAAAAATAATATTTAAAGTTTTAAATTTTGATATCGTCTATGTTGGGTAAAGGGTTAAGAATTCACTTCCCCTCCATACGCATTTTTTTTTTGTTTTTGCTGATACTTTTACGTGTAAATTGTACATTAACCTCGTGGTCACCAGGAGCCAATACTATAAAACTTTTACAATTGTATTTTCTAGAATTGTATTTTTACCTATTAATATAACTGACTAAAATTAATCATCAGCATTTTAAAATATATGGCAATTTACCAACTGGCAAATTGCCAAATTTTTGAAAATGATAATGATTCATTTCATCCCATTTAAAGTCAAAACTAGAAAATACTATTCTAGAAAATACAATTGTAAAAGTTTTATAGTATTGGCTCCAGTTCTCCTACATGAAGGAGTTGCTACTTGTCTATTTTACCTTGGTCAACAGAGTCTCAAAATGGCTCAGCAGTCTGTTGATCTTGAAAAATGATTCCATATATTATTCGATTCATTTTGTAGTTTTGAGAATCATAAGAGTAGAGATTCAGCGAGTAACATAATTTGATATATATTAACGAATTATAAACAAAGATTGTTACAACAGTGAGTTGATCTGAATAGTCGAATTCCGTCGAGTTGATGTGACCAGATCAATCAGCTCAAGCAAGACGCTCCTTCCGACTCTCTGATCTTGTTTACTTTATTTCGCACTTGTTCGCAGTCCTCTTTTGTTATCTTGGTGTCGATCCTTTTCACAATCTCAAGTTTCCTGCTTCTCCTGTACACCGCACATTTACTTTTACCCCCTTTAAAGGCCTCTTTAATTCGCCATTCACTCTATACCCTAGTCTCCCTGTTGGTACGGCAACGTTTTCTTTCTTTCTCTGCCTCTTTCAGTCTTGTTACTATTGCATCTGCTATATCCTGGGCACTACTCTAGCCGTAAAAATTCTCAAGACCTGATTTCAGTCTTTCCGCAAACTGCCTCACCCCCAATCAGATTCCTTTTTGAGTTCTCAGATTTCCTTGATGCTGTCTGTTTCCTGTTGGTTTTTTGCCCCTTATAGTGATAGCAATCACGATGTGTTCACTATCTGCCTTTTACCCTCATCATCCAATACTAAATTTATAGCCTCCCTCCATAATTCAGCAAGTACATAATCGATTATTGTTCTCCCATCATTTCTGTTCCGTGTCCATTTCCCCTTACATCTCACATCCCTGTTCAGATTTTTTGTTGATTTTCTTATCTCCATCTTGTATGTTCTCTTCTTTATCAACTATGTGTGTGGGAGCGCGGTGGCTCAGTAGGTAGAGATGCAGGCTGTAAGCCGAGAGGTCCTCTTTTTGAATCCCACCTGCAGCAACCGCGTTCTGTTCTTGGGCAAGACACTTAATCCCGACTGCTCACGTGGGGTCACGGTGGCGTTGTGTACTAAGGCGTACTGCACGTCGATAGAGCACTTGTCTTCAACCAATGCTACCCCTGCTTGTTTGGAGTTATTACGTTGGGGAGCCTGACAGTTGCTCGCCAGTAGGTGATACTTGAGAATACGAGCTCACCTGTGCATGTACGTGTACACGTACATGTACATTTCCATAGGATTTAGTGTTAAATTGTGTACATGTACAAAGATTTTAACGGTTTTTTGGGGTGAGCTCGAATTTTTTTAACACTGAATTGAATCCTAGGTGCGCGTAGTTTTATGTACACGTTCATGTACCGTTTTGATTGAAATCTGCAGACGAGTTTTCCCCATGGGGTCCTGTGTTAAATTGCGAGCAAAAAAACGTTTTGAGAGTTCGAGCTCATCGTCTCTGTCGATTCTAATGATCCCCGTCCGTACACGATTTAACACTGAAACCCTATGGGGAGCGTGAAATTGCGAGCAGAAAAACGTTTTGAGAGTTCGAGCTCACCATCTTGCCGATTCTGACGATCCCTGTCCGCACGCGATTTTAATGCTAAAACCCCGCGGTGATCGTCAGATTGCGAGCAAAAAAAACGTTTTGAGAGTTCGAACTCAATATCGTCTTTTCCCGATTCTAACGATCGGTGAGCTCGCATTCTCAATCCCATAGGATTCAGTGTTAAAATCGTGTACGGATCTCGTCCGTACACGATTTTAACGGTGAGCTCGTATTCTCAACCCCATAAGATTCAGTGTTAAAATCGTGTACGGTTCAAACACGATTTTAACACTGAATCCTATTGGGGGAGGAAAACTCGCTTGCGGATTTTATGTGGTTGGAAATTTGCAAACCCAGTCACGTCTTCCTGAAGTAAGCAACTAACACACGTTATCGTAATTGAGGTGTTTTGTTCAAAAAGAGTCGATTGTGAATATATAGTCTGTATTATAGACATTGATGTTTTCTGTTGATGGGATGGATAAAAATTGAGTTTTGGGTTTTTTTTTGAGAATTCCTCCACTATGAGAAAATTCTCAAAAAAAAACCACTCAGCTGATCGAGCGATCGAATCGCTCGATTCTCGTAATAAAACTCGATCTGAACGAAGAGTGTCTGTGTGTTGGAAATTTGCAAACCCAGTCACGTCTTCCTGAAGTAAGCAACTAACACACGTTATCGTAATTGAGGTGTTTTGTTCAAAAAGAGTCGATTGTGAATATATAGTCTGTATTATAGACATTGATGTTTTCTGTTGATGGGATGGATAAAAATTGAGTTTTGGGGTTTTTTTTTGAGAATTCCTCCACTATGAGAAAATTCTCAAAAAAAAAACACTCAGCTGATCGAGCGATCGAATCGCTCGATTCTCGTAATAAAACTCGATCTGAACGAAGAGTGTCTGTGTGTTGGAAATTTGCAAACCCAGTCACGTCTTCCTGAAGTAAGCAACTAACACACGTTATCGTAATTGAGGTGTTTTGTTCAAAAAGAGTCGATTGTGAATATATAGTCTGTATTATAGACATTGATGTTTTCTGTTGATAGGATGGATAAAAATTGAGTTTTGGTTTTTTTTTTAGAATTCCTCCACTATGAGAAAATTCTCAAAAAAAAACCACTCAGCTGATCGAGCGATCGAATCGCTCGATTCTCGTAATAAAACTCGATCTGAACGAAGAGTGTCTGTGTGTTGGAAATTTGCAAACCCAGTCACGTCTTCCTGAAGTAAGCAACTAACACACGTTATCATAATTGAGGTGTTTTGTTCAAAAAGAGTCGATTGTGAATATATAGTCTGTATTATAGACATTGATGTTTTCTGTTGATAGGATGGAGAAAAATTGAGTTTTGGGGGTTTTTTTTAGAATTCCTCCACTATGAGAAATGAGGTTGACTGTTAAGCATTCGTTGAATAAAGTCAAGAAACACTTATCGGAATGTTTAAAACGCATTTTCCGCTCAGTTAGGTTTCGAGTGGTAAAATTTTTAATATATTCACGATAGCAATCGGAGAGAGATTTGTTAAAATCAGTTTTCCATTGTGTGTTGAAACTGTCTAACAGTCATCAAAAAAAGGATTTTCTCTTAATTCGACACTCGATGAATTGATGTGTGAATGAATGAAGATCTTTTGACAAAAATTTAAACACTACTGTCAAAATGCGTTACATCAGAAACCGGTTTGTCATGTACTGTTTAAACGTATTTTTTTTTAACTTCAATTAACACAGCGAGTTTGAGATGTGAATATTTTTTTCAGATATTATATTAAGATGGAAAGAGATTTTAATACTTAAAACATAAAATATAAAAAATATAATTAAACATTTAATTTTGAAAAATAAATAAAAACAATTAAAACGAAAGATGTTTTTCCAGATGGATCCTAAACGCCGAGATCGAATTTTAGCCGAATATTTAAGTGCTAAGAAGGTGATTCAGGCTGCTGATAGGAGCAGACGTCTCGGTGAGATGGAACTCACACGCGAAGCCACAAAAATATTTAAACCCGTGACGGAGGGTCAAGAGCGAAGCAGGAAGGAGATAGTCGAAGAATTGAGACCCATAAAGGAGAGTTCTTTGAGAATGGGTTCATTGCCTTCTAGTTTTGGAAATCGGTATTCCGTTCAATCTACACCGGATTACGTTCCCACGAGAATCGAAACCGACGTGAGTGAGAGCGATGATACGGCTTCGACTATCACCACTGATAGCATCGCATCGTCCAATGATGATGGTGGCAGTAAGAGAGATCTGTTGTATGGAATTCGCGAGGATTCGAGCGGTAGGAAATTCGTGGGCGACACTGAAGTGGAAATGGACGATGATGAATTGATCATGGGTTCGAATAAATATAAAGTAACCGATGATCTGCAGAGATTGCTCCTTTTCGATAAGCCCGGAGATTACACGGAACAGGATTTCCACAATTACGGCGACATTCTAGTCCAGACCCACGCCATGAATAGAAATAACGATGCCAGAGAGACGAGACCCAAAGCCAACAGAGGTTACAAGTGGACGAAAATAGTGAAGCCCATATGGAATGCGAACAAGAAGTTCGTCGAATCGATGACCGGCAAAGGGTGAAAACCACTACTTTTCTTCCGAGCGATCCCGACGCTCTGTCTCAGAGATTGAGTTTGTTGATGGGGAGCAGACGGGCTGGTAACACGGGATTAGATAATCAGATAGTTGCCATATCTGACGAATTGTTGAGACAGAAGGTTTTGAATAAAAACCAGTATAAAAGGCTGATGAACGAATTGAAGGATTGATGTGAATATAATAATAAGTAGAGAGAGAGAAACAAACAAACAAACAAACAAAAATAAAACAGTAAATTCTTACACTAGAATAATAAAAGTATTTAAAAAACGACAAAACGATTTACCAGTGAAAAAAACACAAAATATATCATAAAAATAAAATATGTTGGTGATAAAGAACAGGGGATACGTCAGGACTTACGTTCAAGGCGGTTCTGGCATCGTCGATTCTATAATGCGAGCGTTCACGAGCAATGCGAGTAGAAAACTCGCATCGACCGCATTTGAGGTCGGTAAGAAGACGGCTTTGGATGCTGGTAAGAAAGCTGCTTCCGAAGCCAGTGGTAGGATAGCTTCTGTGGCTGGCAAGAGGGCAGCCGACGCGTTGATCGACAAGTTGATCAGTCCGCCGGCGAAGCGAGCTGCGTTAGAGCGAACGTCGAAAAGTTGGAAAGATTTTGAGGATGTCATGGTGCCCATACAAGATTTAGCCAAAATGACGAGTGGATCCGGATTGAAGAGAACTCGCGACGGTGCGATATAAACAAAATAATAATAATAACAACATTACAAACAGAGTTTGAAAAAAACATAAAAAAAATTTGTGTTTGAAAAGAATCTAAAATAACAAACAAAATAAAAACAAAGATGAACATTAAAGATATGTCCTGGAACGACCCCGCGACCAAGAGGTCGAATAACGAGTACTTTCCCGAGAGCATAAGAGGTTTGATAGTGGGAAAATCGAATTGTGGAAAGACCAATCTGTTGATGAATCTGTTGTCCCGACCCGACTGGTTGGATTACGACAGATTGTTCATGTTTGGCAAGAGCTTGTTTCAACCCGAATACAGATTGCTTCGAGAGTGCATGGATCGCAGATTGCCCAAGGACGTCATAGCCAGAATCTTTGACAGTAGGGAGGAATTCGACAAGTGTGGAGCTCTGCTCTCGACCATTTTGGACGGCGCGGCGACGGAGCTGACGAAGAGAAATGCATCTTCGAACGTCGAGTGTCGATTTTATGAGAACGCTAGCGACGTTCCGGATCCTAGGGAACTGAAATCGGAAGATAAGAATCTCATGATTTTCGACCATCTGCTTTTGGAGAGACAGAACCAATGCGAATCGTATTACGTTAGGGGTCGACACAGCCACGTGGACTGTTTCTACCTGTCGCAGAATTATTTTTGATTGCCCAGACAGACGATAAGGGAGAACGCTAATTTTCTGTGTCTCTTTCACCAAGATCTCAAGAATCTCAATCACATCTACGGCGATCACATCGCAAACGACATGCGCGCTGTCGAATTCAGGAGATTCTGCAAGAGGGTTTGGGATGGTGGACTTTACAATTTCGTCGTGATCGATTTGATGAGCGAATTTAATCGCAGAAAATATCGGTGCGGATTCGACAAGTTTTATGTTCCCGATGGTGATAATAATAAGATAGAGCGTGAAAATAAAAAAAATTAGAAAAATAATAAATCTTCAAATAATTAGTTTTGAATAAAAAAAAAAAAATAAAATTAAGATATAATGTTCGAACATGGAAAATTGTTAGAACGGATAGCCGAGAATACGGCTGCGAAACAATCCATTCAAATCATGGTGAGTGGCGATTCGACTCGATTCGCTACAAAATTCGAACCTTCCATCGAATTGAACAGAGAGAAAAGTTACGAGATGGCATTGGTGAATCTGGAGACTTATTATTCCTTTCCCAATGTCACCGAAAAGAATAACTCGTTCAAGTATTCCGACGGAGTGGATTGGTTGGAGATTCGAATTCCCAAAAGGAGTTACGACATAGACGATTTGAACCATTACATTCAGATGCGAATGAAGACGGATGGAAAGGGAAGCAACAAGATCAGACTCGCTCCCAATCCTAATACCTTACAGACGATGTTGGATTTGGAAGATAATTTTCGTGTGGATTTCAACACGGACGATTCTATAGGCAAGATGTTGGGATTCGATCGAAAGATGTATCGAGGCCACGCGGCATCTGAAAATACGGTCGACATTCTCGCTGTCAATAGCATTCTGGTGAACGTGGACATGATTGCCGGAAGCTACATGAATGGTAGCGCTCAGCCGATGATCTATTCCTTCTTTCCAAACGTGTCGCCGGGTTATAAGATCGTGGAGCGACCTCGAAATTTAGTTTATCTACCAGTGATTTTAGACACGTTGTATAGTCTCAAAACCACGTTGACGGATCAAAATGGTGAACTGTTAGATCTTTGCAGAGAGAGAGTGACGATACGATTTCACATAAGAGAAATATAAAAAGCAAAAAAAAAAAAAAATATTATATATATATAGATAACAGAAATAAAATAAACGGTAATATTAATTTTTTACAAAATTATTTTAATATAATTATTAAACAAGAAACAATTGAAGTAAATATATTTAAAAAAAAACAAACAGAATTATGACACAATACGTGGTTAAAAACGTGAACATATCCGCAGGACAGAGGAAGAAACTTAAGAGAGCTTTAACAACTCGAGGTGGGGCGGTGAGATTCAAATTCACTCACGAAGATCTGACGAGAGGTGGACAGGATTCGATCGCCTGGACCAGAAGTCAAAGCAAAAGGATGGAGAAAGCGATTCGCGATGGAAGAGGGTTGGCGGTGAGATTGAGTCCCGCTCAATTGAGATACAATTTGAGAATGAAAGGCGGTTTCCTACGGCTATTGGCAGGAATCGCCGCAAAAGCATTACCCTTCGCCGCAAAGGTGCTACCCTTTCTCGGAAAGACTCTCGGCGTGGGAGCTCTCACGGGACTCGCTAGTTCGGGAGTTGAGAAATTAATGGGTGGCAGCGGACTGTTTTTGAAGAAGGGAGGAGCCGTGTGTCGCATTCACGTAGACGACAGCGGTAAAGGATTGTATCTAGAACCCGTTAGAGGTGGCAACTCTCTGAGAGGAAACGGTCGCTATCTGAAGAGTGGACGGAACGTCAAGCGATTCGGCAAGGGTTTGTTGCTCGGTGAGAATTCGCCATTTAAGAACATACCGGTTTTGAATATGTTATTATAAATATAAAATTATATAAAATATATAAAATCATAGAAAGTATAAAATAATATATTTAAAATGGGTGAAAAGGTGGAGAAACAAATTTATCACCTGGATGAATTTGACGATAATGACGAACATCGCGAGCCAGAGAGCGAAGAAATAAAAAAATGGTTAGACGCTAATGATGGATATCTAAGGAAAGAGATAGATAAAGCGCGGGATATACGGTTGGGAATGAGACGATGCTTTCCACGGTCACCACTACCTTCTGAAGTGAATGGTAATGATGCTAATGTTACCAAGAGATGCACAACATTCGTTCATAATTATGATTCGGATAAACAAAAATGTTATCATGAACGTATCACATCACAAAGAAAAAGAAAAAAAAAGAAAAAGAAGAATCGACGCAGAAATTTGAGAGAAAAGGAAACGTTATTATAATATATTATGATGATAGTGAAGAAGAAGGAAAACAAAAAAAAAAAAAAAGTAAATGAGATCTCATTACTTTTTTTTTTCTTCATTTTTTCTTCACTAAAAATCAGTCACTCTATTGTTTATATTTCCAAGTCCGTTATTAGCATGTTGACGCTCGTGTCTACTCCTTTTTCGAAAACGTGTTGAATGTTTATCTTTACTCTTTTGAGTTTTTTTTACATCGGTCAACTCGCTCTCACCACCCAATTTCTTCACGAGTTCGAATGAGATGTTTGGAAATATGTAATTTCCACAGGGCAACGATAAATCGTCCTTGTCGAATTCTCTATCTTCGGCGATGACGATGTTCTGCAGATCGCTTTGGTACTCGTAAATCAAATCGAGCGCGGCTTCGTCCAATTTCAGAGGCATCTTATATTTCTTGTATTTGTGCTCTAAGCCCTTCGTCTCGACATCGTTCAATTCGATGGGATCGTGTCGTTGTAATCTATAGATTTTAAAACCGAATTTCTTATATGTTTCGACTCGTTTCAATTTCAATTCACATCTTTCAGGTGTTGTTGTCTTCATGATCGATTATTTGTTTTTTTTTGTTTTTACAAATTCTTGCAATAATGTATATTTTAAATTTTGTATTTAAATAATAATTTGTTAAAAAAAGTTTGTTATTTTTTTTTTGCTCTTTATATATATATAAAAAAGTTGTTTTTTTTAATTTTTAATTTTCTTTAATGTAAAATTTTTTTAGTAAAAGTTTTTTTTCTCTTTATATATATATAAAAAGTTAGATTTTTTAATTTCAATCTCTCAATTGTTTATATTTCCAAGTCCGTTATTAGCAAGTTGACATTCGTCATTTTTCCACATACGAAAATGGTGTGAATGTTCATCTTTACTCTTTTGAGTTTTTTTTTTCATAGGCGAATGCACTCTCACCACCCGATTTCTTCACGAGTTCGGGTGAGATTATTGGATATATGTAACCTCCATAGGACAACAATAAATCACCCCTGTCGAATTCTCTGTCTTCGGTGACGATGATATTAATTAACAGTTCGCTTTGGTACTCGTAAAACAAATCGAGCGCGGATGCATCCACTTTCAAACACATTCGATATTTGTGATAGTAGCGCTCTAAGTCTACCATCTCGACCTCATTCAATTCGATGGGATCGTGTGGTTGTAATGTATAGATATTAAAACTGGATTTCTCATACCTTTCGTCTCGTTTCAATTTCAGTCCACATCTTTTAGGTGTTGTTGTCATGATCGATTATTTGGTTTTTATGAATTCTTACAAATAATGTTTATTTTAAATTTTGTATTAAAAAAATTGAATTTTAAAATTTAACTTTTTTTTTTTCTATTATATACATAGAGTAAAAAAACAAAACTTTTTTAACAAATTATTTAATACAAAATTCCAAAAAAAATATATTCTTACAAAATGAAACAAATAGATAAAAAAAATTGGAAAATTTAAATGAGAAAACCGTACCTCAGTTAAACGAGATTTGTAAACTATTAAAAATTTCACATTTCAGAAATCATAGAACTAAATCAAAAATGATTGAAGTCATACAGAAACATTTGCGAAATGATGGAAAGGCAAACAAAATGCTGATAGCAACGACGTCAAAAAATGCATCGGTTGTGGAAAATGAGAAGAAGAAAAAGATAGTAAAAGGAATCGAAATGCCGACGTTGAAAAAAAACAAAAACGTTTCGATTGTGAAAAATAAGAAGACGACTAAACGAAAAGTCGTTGAAGAAGAACTTCAAGTTTCCAAAGAAAAGAAAAGAAAAACGAAAACGAGTGATGCACATCAGATTCTAGGCAAACAAGATATATCGAGCGAACTTCAACGAGCGATAGACGAAGAGAAAGGAGAAGAATATCTAGCGCGACTCACCGCAGAACTATTTCAGTCGAAGTCTGTGGAACGGGAGAGTGTGATCAAAGGCATTTTAAAAACTTTTGACGTGGTTCCCCCGTTGAAGAAAATTGATCCGAAATTGTTCATGGAACGGGTGAAGAAAAAGGTATTGGATTTGTTTCGCAAATACATGAACATGAGACTAAAAATTAAGATGATACTCCATTGCGTGATGAATAAAATCGACGTGAAGTCCGGCGAGAGCATCGTGAAAAATGCATATTTCAGATCTAACGTCGAACCCGTATTTCGAGGTTCAGATCTATCGGACGTTTTTGAAAAGATGAAAGACAATGTTGACGTCTCTCGAGAATTATCAACATGAAGGTAGTAATTGGACATTCGATGAGATGTTGAAACTCGAAATTCACATAACTAGAAACGATTTGTTGAAAGGGTCTTCCTACGTGAAAAATAACGATGATCAGTGTTTTAAATGGGCAGTCACATTCGCTTTATACCCTGTCGAAATAAACTCCGATAGAGTTTCTCAGTACGAGGAAACTTCTAAAAATCTCGATTGGACTGGAGTGGCTTTTCCAACGCAGTTAAAACACATTGAATGTTTCGAGGCTCAAAATCCCACTGTTGCAGTGAACGTCTTGGGATACGACGACGAAAAACGGAAGATCCATCCTCTCAGACTGACTTCGTATCTCGGAAGAGAAAAGACGATTATTTTATTATTGATTTCGAATGGTGACAGTCGTCATTATTGTTGGGTTAAACATCCGAGTCGATTACTGTCGAAACAAAATAATAATCATAATGGAAAGATATCTTTATGTTACAATTGCATGAACGTGTTTCACAGCGAAGACTCGTTGGCGAATCATCAGGAATATTGCAACGAAAATCAAGGTGTCGCCGTCGAAATGCCCAAACCCAACACCATCGTGAAGTTTGAAAATCACAATAGAAGGTTAAAAGTACCATTCGTCGTGTATGACAATTTCGAATGTTTCACCGCGAAAATGAGTTCCTGTCAACCCAACGCTCTTCAAAATTATATCGAAAGATATCAAAAACACATACCTTTGGGCTATTGCATTTACGTGAAATGCGCTTTCGACTCGCAACACGACATGGGTCCCTTCACCTACATGAAACAGTGCGAAGACGACGACGTGGCTCAAAGGTTCGTTGAAGAGTTAGAATGGAAACTTCAAATGTTATACGACAAATTCAAAACTCCGGCAGAAATGATCATCACATGCGAGCAGCAGGACGAAAATAACAGAGCCACCAAATGTCACATATGCAAACAATCGTTCGACGAGAATTCGAAGGAAAATAGGAAGGTCAGAGACCACGATCATTACACGGGTCTGTATCGCGGTCCGGCTCACAGCAGGTGTAATTTAAAATATCGAGACGCCACTTTCTATTCGGTGATGTTTCACAATCTCTCGGGTTACGACAGTCATCTGTTCGTGAAAAATCTAGGCACCTCGCACGAAGAATTAAATTGCATCGCGAACAGCGAAGAAAGATACATTTCCTTCACGAAATGGAAGCACATGGCGGAGAGAAGAGTAATCGACGGAGAGACGTTGGACGAAAAAACGAAATCCATTCATAGAGGCATACGTTTCATCGACAGTTTTAAATTCATGTCGACCGCTCTGGAAAAATTAGTCGATAACATGAGCAAGGATAAATTTAATATCACGAGCGAACATTTCGGAGAATGAGTAGACGTCATGTTGAGGAAAGGAGTCTATCCTTACGATTACATGAACGATCTAAAGAGATTCGAAGACACCGCACTACCTTCGAAAGAAGATTTTTATTTGAAATTATACGAATCCGACATTTCCGACAAGAATTACGAACATGCCAAAAACGTGTGGAAATCATTCGATATGAAAACCATGAGAGATTATCACGATCTCTATCTGAAGACCGACGTTCTGCTCTTGGCAGACGTGTTCGAAAATTTTCGAGACGTCTGTTGTCGAAATTACGATCTGGATCCCACTTGGTATTTCACCGCACCCGGTCTGGCGTGGGACGCTCTGTTGAAGACCACCGAAGTCCAATTGGAATTATTATCCGACGTGGACATTTTGCTCATGTTCGAAAGGGCTGCAAGAGGTGGCGTATCGATGATCTGCCACAGACATTCTGAAGCTAACAATCCCTACATGAAAGAAGGTTTCGATTCCAAACGGTCGACTAAATACATACAGTACTGGGATGCTAATAATCTGTATGGTTGGGCTATGAGTCATCCTTTACCGATTGGAAATTTCGAATGGGTGAAGGAACCGGAAGAGATGCAAAAATGGAGAGACTATCCTTGCATTTTAGAAGTCGATTTGAACTATCCGAAAGAATTACATGATCTACACAACGATTATCCGCTGGATCCCGAACGAATGGAACCGAACGAGGGAGATGAGGAAAAACTCATTCCCAATTTATTTAACAAACGTAACTACGTCGTCTACAGTGAGAATTTGAAACAGTACGTCGATTACGGGATGAAATTAGTCGACATACCTCGCATCATTCGATTCGACGAAGAGCCTTGGATGAAAAAATACATCGATCTCAACACGAATCTTAGAACTCGAGCTGAGAACGATTTCGAAAAAGATTTCTTCAAACTCATGAACAACTGCGTGTACGGCAAATCGATGGAAAACATCAGGAAGAGAACCGACGTTCGTTTCGTCACGTCTGAGAAAAGAGCTAAAAAATTAGTGGCAAAACCCAATTACAAACACTGAACCATATTCGGCGAAAATCTAGTGGCCGTTCACACGCAAAAGACGCACCTGAAGTTCGACAAACCATATTATCTTGGACCAATCATCTTAGATGTCAGCAAGCGATTGATGTACGAGTTTCACTACGATTACATCAAACGAAAATTTGGCGACAAAGCCAAACTACTGTTCACCGACACGGACAGTTTAGGTTACAAGATAGAGACGAAAGACGTCTACCGAGACATATCTCCGGACGTGGCCGAGTGGTTCGACACGAGCAATTATCCCGTCGATCACCCGTCCAACATTCAATCGAACGACAACAAGAAGGTGTTGGGTAAATTTAAGGACGAGAGCGGCGGTAAACATATCGTCGAATTCGTGGGCTTGAGACCCAAACTCTATGCTTATCGTCTAGAAGATGATGAAGAGATCAAGAAGTGCAAAGGAGTTAAAGCGTGCGTGGTGAAGAAAAACATCTCTTTCCAAGAATATAAAGATTGTCTGTTAGGAAGTGGTCCGGTGTATAAGACTATGAAATCGATTCGAAGCGAAAATCACGACTTGTATACCGAAATAGTCAACAAGATTTCGCTGACGGCCGACGACGACAAGAGATTCGTGTTAGACGATAAAATAAGCACTTTGGCACTCGGACATTGGACTGCGGAACTAACTATAGACGATATGAATGTGGATGATTGGATTCCAGAAAATCAAGAGGCATTAGACGAATTCAAAATTATAGAAATCGATAGTGACATCGAGAAAGTTAGTTTAAAAAGAAAAAGAAAAAAATAGAAAAAAAAATAACATCACTTTTAGTGAATTATAATAAAATAAATAAAAAAAAATATATACTTATTTATGAATAAGAAAATAAAGGTATCTGTAGAAGGTGTCGTCTTACCCAACGAACCCCTATCCAACATCGATCTGTTGAATGCGGCAAAAGATTTGAAAATCAAAGATTTTCTAGGAGTGTTTTCCAGAGATGCCTTGCCGAAGAGAAGACCTCGACAATCGGAATGCGGAATTTTAAATCTAGACGATTCATTGGGTGAAGGCACTCACTGGGTGGCGTGGTTCAAGAACGGGAAGAAGAAGAATTATTATTTCGACAGCTACGGAATCTTGCCGCCGAAAGAAATAAAGAACTATTTCAACAAATCGATAGTTCTTTACAACACGGATCAAGTGCAATCACCAGATCAAGTGTTTTGCGGTCACCTGTGTCTCTACGTTCTCAAGAGATGGTCTGAAGGAGATGAATTTCAAGACATTCTCAATGACTTACATTAGAGAGAGATTTTTTTTTTTTATAGTATATATATAAAGATAAAAAATTATTTTAAAAAAAATTTTAATCGAATAAAAAACGAAAAATAAAATAACATAGTTCATTTTTTAATAAACTGCGTTTTGAACACATTTTTTTTCTAAACAAAAAAAAAAAAAAAATCCCACAACAACATGACAGTCGATAAATTTGGTAGAAGTGACGACAAAAAAGTCAACCCGAGAAAGAAGAGGAAGACGTTCGAAGTCGACGATGGTTACGACGTTGCCAACTTGTTGGACGAGCGTTACGTTTGGAGATACGAACCTCGAGAAGAACCTTTGAACATGAACGATAAGAAGCTCTACAATCTTCCCGAGCCAATAGATCTCGCAGATGCCGCGACTAAAAAATACGTCGACAGGGGGAACGCCGATTTCGAACGAATCCTGCTGGATAATTACGTGGATAAAACCATGACCGACGATCTCGATCTGAAATCCAAACGTTTGGTGAACATCGCAAATCCCGTAGATCCCACCGATGCCGCCACCAAGAAATACGCGGACGACTCTCACGCGAGATTCAGCGAACACCTGAGAAATAGATACGTCACGAAAACGATGCACTCGGAATTGAACGCCAATTCTTACAAGATAACGAACGTGGCTACTCCCACGAATCCCAAGGACGTGGCGACCAAACGCTACGTAGATCTGGAATGGAGAAAGTCTGACGGACGTGAAATGAAATCGGATCTGAATGCGGGATTCCACAAGATATTGAATCTGTCGAAGATCGACAACACGGATGCGGACTCAACCGCGGTCAACAAGGGCTACGTGGATTCTTCCGTGTTACAGTCGCAAGAATACCTAGAATCGCAAGTGGACGATCTCTACCTGAACAAAGAATCTGGCGGAACCATGGAGGGTGGCATTAACATGAATGGTCACAATTTATTTGGTCTCGATCACGATCCCGAATTCGATTCCAGCGCAGTAAGCAGGAAGTACGTGGACGACAACTCGGTCTGGAGAAAGGGCGACATCATGGAAGGTAAACTAGACATGGGCGGACACGCGCTCACAAATCTACTGGACCCCGTGCACATGACGGACGCCTGCACCCTGATTTCAGTGGTGGAGAAAGTCAAATATGCTAGACAATTGATCACCGTGTGGGCCGAAGAGTCCAACGCCTTAGAGGAGGGAAAAGCCGAGTGGTCTTTCGGAAATGGAGGTAGCGGATCGAAACATGGTCAGGTGGGATATCCCATGCCGCTGGGAGGTGAAATCCTTCGAATGAGTCTGGCTTCCTCGGATTTGAATAACAGAGTGGTCGTCAATCTCATGGTGAATGGTGTGGAGAGCGATAAGAGATACAGCATCGAAAAGACCGAGAATCAACACGCGAATGTCAGCACGTTCGGCACGCCTCTCAAAGTGAACGCTGGAGACAGGATTAATTTCGTCATGAAAACCAATAATCCCAAAGCCGCCACTTCCGTGGTGAGTCTACTGATGGAACTGGATCCTTTGAACAAACAGTGAACGCGTGGAAAATAATGAATTAAAAAAAAATAATGTGTGATTATTAAAAACAAAAACAACAAAAAAAAAGTAATGAGATATAGAGAGATGTTCAATCTCTCTATATCACATTACTTTATTTTTTTTTTGTTTTTTTGTTTTTAATAATCACACATTGCTTTTCATTTTTTTTTTGTTTTTTATTTTTGTTTTTTCACACACTCGTCTCTCATCGAATGATCGACATCTTATTTCCGTCCGATTCGAATTGTAATTCTCTGTCCGACAGGACTAGGGTGAAGGCTTCGGTTTTTCTCGGCACGTTCCTATCGAATTGCATCTTGATCTGAATGTCTAACACGCTACTCTTGAGTCGTTCACTCTGTTTACTGACGTCGAACACGAACATGGGATACATCGACTTGTATTCGCCGGGAGATATGTTGGGATTGCTCATCAATTCGTCTAGACCGTGATACTTCTTCTAAAATTGGCGACGTTGCCGTACAGCCTGCAGAAATCGTTCTTGTCGAACGACGCATTGTAATCGATTGCCGGATATCTCGTGGCGTTCAGAAACACTTGCATGTTTCTCAAATTGCAGTGATCGAACAGCGACGCATTCTTTTCCTGAGACCCGTCCCTATCAGTCTGAAACGCGACCACGATGAAACGCGGTCTCTCGGAAGCGGATTTCACCGTCAATCTCCAATCGAAGTGATTCGTGGAGGGAGGAATGCTAGCCGTGTCGCATTGTCTCATTCTAAATCCCACGGGTAATTTACTCTTGGATTGTATGATTTTGTAGAGATGCGTTTTCTCATCCATCGAAGGCTCCACATGCGGAACGAACCACGATATCTTGTGTAGAGTTATCTTACCCGCATCGGTCGCGGTGAGTCTCACTATTGCGTCGTTGTTTCCTTTTCAAATCAACGTCAGATTGTGTTTGAATCCATACATGATCTTGTTGTAATCGTCCGCGAATCCGAAGATGTGTTTCAAAGGTATCCTGAACGAAAACGTTCCTTTAGGTCTGGACGTCTTGATGACGTAGTCGAATATCGCGGCGGCGCCTGTGCTAGCAGGGCCGACGGTGTCTTTCACCCACAACTGATTAAGTCCTCTGGATTTCGAAAAATCATCAGGATACATCAAGAGTCTGAACATCGTGGTGGCCTGACCGGGATGAAAAACAGATTCTATCTCTTGTCCGGATAGCATGTATTTTATGTTACTGAATAGATGCATGATGCCATTATTGGCTAGAGTGACCGTGTCGTCGTCGGCGTAGTCGCTCCCATCTTCCTTGGTGAGACGTCCCTGCACCACTATGTAACTCTCGCTAGGATGTACAAATAGATCTTGAGTTTCAACGTTGATTCTTATCTCTCCCGCATTGTTCAAACTCGTCCCGGTTACCGGTTCGTATTCGTGAACCTCGTATTCTTGAATACTTACATCTTTTACTATGCTTTGTGCTATATCTAGTATATTTGTCATTTTAAAGGATTTTTAGTTTTTTTTTGTTTATTAATTCACTTGCTTTTCTTTATCTAAAAAAAGTAGTTTTTAATTATTTTTTATTATTATTTATTTTTTTTCTCTCTTATATATATATATGTGTGTAAACAAGAAAATGTCAAAGAGAGTAAATAAAAAAAAATTTTTTTTTGTGTTCTTCATCAAAACTTTGTCTTCTGTAATTGTTGTTCGTAAAACTTTCCGATGATCTCTTCTCCATCCAAAGCTTCGATTTCGTAAGTCACCGGATCGGTGTGAAATATTTTGATGATCACGAAGATTTCCGAGGTCCATCGAGGAGTATAACCCTTTTTGAACTGCTTCTTATAAGCGTAGATTCTCACTCGATCGCCGACCGCAAATTTCGGCGTTCTAGACTTCTTCCCGATCTTAGATCTCTTGGGATATAGATTCGCGTAGACCCGTTTTTCGTTTCAAGGATTGCTAGCTTCCGCGGGAGTCATCTTGATCGATCTGTGTCGCGTGTTGTTGTAATCTTTCACCAGACCGTTCAGAGCGTATATGTATTTCTTGGTCGAATTCGCCGTGAAGTATCTGTGCATCTTCTCCTTCTTCGTTCGATTCCAACGTTCCACCACGCTGGCTTTCTCTTTGTTTTCGATCGAGTAGAGGTCTACCAATCGACGAACGTCCAAGTTGTATAATTCCTTTCCATTGTCCACCCACAATTTACTCGGTTTTCGAGAGGACGAGTCGAACACGCTCTTCAGAGCCTCGGCGACGCAAGGTCCCGATTTATTCTTCAAAGCTCTGATCCAACCGTATTTGGAAAACACGTCGATGACTGTCAACAGATATTTGACGCCCTCGTTCCACCTCGAAAACGATCTCATGTTGACCAAGTCGGCAGACCAAATGTTGTCCAGACCCTTCACGAACACCCTTCTCTTTCGAAATTTACGCACTATGGGTTTGTGTAACTCCCCAGCCAATTCGCTCGTCAATAATCGTTTCTTCTTCTTCTCTTTTTCAGATGCGCTTTTTTTTTTTGAACGCCCCATCCGAACCGACGTTTCGCACCGATCAGATTCCCGACCAGCGAACGTTCCATCTTCTCTCTCCTGGTTGGATTCGATATGCCTCTCAATCTCGCCAACATGGTTTTGTCGCAGACGTCGTTGCAAGTCTTGGTGTCGGGATGTCCGGCGTAGCACAGATCATGATCGTACGCGGCCGCGTCCACCCTATTCACGGGTTTGCTCCAAGATTTGGGAGTCAGATCGGCATTGAGTCTCTTGTTCAATTTCCTTCCGGGTCCCGTGAAACTGTGACCGGGCAGATGCATTTCGAAAGGTAGATTGTTGATCATTTTATTCACGATGCCTTTACCTTTGCTCTCGTTCTTTTGTTTGACGAATCTAGTCTTTATAGAACCACACACGTCGCAAATTCCGCGAAGCATCCGTCTGTCGTTTTTAGTTCGCACTTCTCTAGAATTACTCGTCTCGGTAACTCTCTTACACTTTACGCAATACATTTTTTTTTGAAGAGTTATTTAAATTAATTTCATTTGTTTTTATTTTATATATGAATTTAATATTTTTTTTTTTAAAATTCTGTTCTTATTATATATATATATATATTTTTTTTTCAATCGCTGCCCTTGAGTTCTATCATCTTACTGAATTCCTCCCTGGCCTCTTTCCTACCCTTTTCCACAAGAGAATCCTTCAACTCTTCCTTGATGATCTGACGAGTCTTGATTCTCACGGCTTCTTTCATGGCATCGTATTTCGTTTTCTCGCTCAATATCGTGAAGTATTCTCCGTCCGATATCCTACCGTCTTTCAGCGCCATAGAGATCATTTTGGATATCGTGTCGATCTTGGAGTCGGCCAAGATGCAAATCTTGTCGTGTTTCCTAGCCTTCAGATATAATTTCCTACTCAAAAAGTTTCCGACCGTGCTGAACAATCCGGCGGCGAGGGCCACTCCTTCCACGGTCAACACGATCGGAATGGCGACCGCGGTCGACAACAATCCGATGCCGGCCGCGTGTAAACCCATGGAAATCGTGATGAGTGTCGTGTCGATCCCATTGACGAATTTCACGAAACGCGAATACTTCTTCTTGAAGGAACGAAGAGAATCTCTCTCTCGAGTCAGATACTCTTGGATTCTATTGATTTGATCGATGCGATACCTCTCTCCTCTTTCTCTTTCTTCTAGCAATGGCGCCGTCGGCAAAACACCGTTCGGCTTCTCGTCCTCGTCGTCCACTAACGTCGGATACAATTTATTTCTGGTTCTCATTTTGTGTTTTTTTTCTTTCTTTTCTAATATTAGATAAAAAAATTTATGTGTGTATTTATTTTTTTTATTTTCTACTCTCCCTTATTTTTATATCAACGAAAAACAAAACTTAGACGTATGCTTCGTTCAGCAATAATTTCTTGATGCATCCCTTGTCTTCTAAAGTCAAACTTCTATGCGCCAATTTCAGTTCTTCCGAATCTGTGGGCCTGTCTCGATTCTTACAGAAGACTAATCTCTTCCAAAACGTGATCACATCGTCGAATTTAACGCGTTCGAACGCCGGTTCGAAATACATGACGACCATATCTTCCCTTTCCATCGTCAGACACGAATGATCCTCGTGATCGAAGTCTAGATGATCCCGACATCCGACGCATCTTTCTAACAAGATGGGACGTAGTTGTTCGTTCACGCAGATTGCGTATGCTCTCATCAGCATGTTTAAAAGAAACCTTGCTCTAATCATCTGGGAAGTGCTCATGATTTACATATTTTTTTTTTATTATCTATTCGATTTGATATATTTTATTTTTCTAAATAACTATTTATTTATATATTTTTTTTTCTCCCCTATATATATATATCAATCAAAAACGTGACAGCGATTTCAGAGCTAAAAATCCGCAAGCGAGTTTCCTCTCCCCCCATAGGATTCAGTGTTAAAATCGTGTACGAACTGTACACAATTTTAACACTGAATCCTATGGGGTTGAGAATACGAGCTCACCGTTAAAATCGAGTACGGACGAGATCCGTACACGATTTTAACACTGAATCCTATGGGATTGAGAATACGAGCTCACCGATCATTAGAATCGGGAAAAGACGATATTGAGTTCGAACTCTCAAAACGTTTTTTTGCTCGCAATCTGACGATCACCGTGGGGTTTTAGCGTTAAAATCGCGTGCGGACAGGGATCGTCAGAATCGGCAAGATGGTGAGCTCGAACTCTCAAAACGTTTTTCTGCTCGCAATTTCACGCTCCCCATAGGGTTTCAGTGTTAAATCGTGTACGGACGCGGATCGTTAGAATCGACAAAGACGATGAGCTCGAACTCTCAAAACGGTTTTTTGCTCGCAATTTAACACTGGACCCTATGGGGAAAACACGTCTGCAGATTTCAATCAAAATGGTACATGAACGTGTACGTAAAACTACGCGCACCTAGGATTCAATTCAGTGTTAAAAAAATTCGAGCTCACCCCAAAAAACCGTTAAAATTTTTGTACATGTACACAATTTAACACTAAATCCTATGGAAATGTACATATACGTGTACACGTACATGTACAGGTGAGCACGTATTCTCAAGTATCACCTACTCTCGCCATTGCTCGCCATTGCTCGGTGGTTCTCTCTGGGCACTCCGGATTCCTCCACCCGTGAAACTGTCCGACACGAGGTGAGCCTGACTGTCGAAAGTGTCGTTAAGCCCCAATAAATAAATAAATATCAACTATGTGGCCATTGAAATCCCCACGATGGTTATACTGTGCCCCCCGCTCCCCTGTTCTACTCTGTTGTCTATATTGAATCGTTCCATTCAGGGTTGCTTCCTCCCAATGCCAAATACCTAATTTCCAGAGCCACGCTTTTGTTTTTTTACTTGATTTTCACCTGTACTCTCCCATTGGAGAGCAGAGTCGAGGTGATAACGTGAGTAAGATCTGGGGTCAGCGAAGGATTCATTTCTTCTTTAACGTGCATGCCGACCCCTACCCCTTTTGGCCTTCGATTCGTCATACACCTATCCATACACATCCCTCACCTGACGTACAGCTTCGCCCTGTCTTAGCTATGTCTTGGTTTGGACCATGACATCGTGATCTTCACTCTCAACCACTGTAGCTATTTCATATACTTTTCTGAGGAAACCCTGGACGTTGCTATATCCCACTTTAAGAGTCTTAGACGTCCTATAGTTGTCCTCCCAGACGGTTTTAATAGATAGCACGAACAAACGGAAAATATAGTTCCACATTCAGTTGCACGTTGTTTCCCCTTGGGTTTTGGATTCCCAATGTGAAAACGTTGATTCCCATAAAGGTATATAATAAACAGAACAATATGACTATAAGCTGATCTTGTTTGTCACATTCAGCCTAGTTGAAGAAGTTAGATAAGCGTTTGGCTACATCATTTTCTTGTAGTATGTTTCTCACAATGTATATATGTTTTATATCATGTTTTGTTGCTCTTTTAAATTCATTTTGTTTGTTCGTTCGTTCGTTCGTTCTATCATTAGCCCTGCAACATTCGTTCATTCAAACTCGTCATTAACGGCTTATTTGATGCGGTAACCTGACCTCGTCAACTCAATAGAATATGGCAAATTAGACTACGTTATTGTTATGATAACCTATCTACACGTTCATCGCAAAACCACTGTTCATCGCTGTTTTCCCGACACTATGTTTTGAAAGCGGATTATGAAATTTAATAATGTCGGCTGTAGAACCCATGTCTAATTAAATTCCTAAAGTTTGCACAAGTAAGGAAGATTTTGTCAGTTACAGCTTATCGTAGCAAAATATGTAGTATTTTAGACATATTTCTTTTTTACACTAAAGGAAAAACAAATATACGGAGTCAAAAAAGAAAGTATAATAGAAACAAATGTGAAAAAAATAGCATAAAGGATGAAATATAATAGTTCTAATGTTGCATGTTTGTGGACAAGAAGTCGTGCAAAGAGTTTAATGACATGCTGTTGTTGTCCACTCAACCGTATACAATTTTGCTACGAATTTCAAAACAGCACGTGCTACCCGAGAATGTCAAACTGAATGGGTGACCGACGATTTTCTTTGTGTTATGTTGTGCTAGAGAGCCTGGGTTATTGAGAAAAAACACGCTAGTTTTTAAAAAATGCCAAGGTTAACCGAAAATCAGAGGTTCCGTGCCATTGGTATGCATGAGGCTGGGATACCTCCAGATGAGCTCGCTGCTGAGTTCGGAGTCACTGTGGCCACTATTTACCGTCTCATTTGGAAAGTATAGAACCACTGGATCTGCTGCCGACCGACGGCGTTCAGGTCGACCAAGAGTTACGACCCCTGCACAAGACCGACACATCAGGACGTCTCCTTTGCGGGATCGCTTCCTTCCTGCGATGAGGACAGCATTAATTACTCCTGGTAGAACTAACAATAGAATCAGTGCACAAACTGTCCGCAACAGACTCGCTGGACACGGCATCCGAAGTAGGCGTACATACCACGGACGAATCCTTACCCAACGTCATCGTACCGTCAGAATGGAATGGGTACTTCAGCGTGTTCGTTGGACTCAGCAGCGTTGGAGCACAGTTCTTTTTAGTGATGAATCACGATTTTGTCTACGGCGCGCTGATGGTAGGGCAAGAGTGTATCGCCGACGAGGAGAACGGTTTTCTGATGCTTGCGTGCGGGAATGCGACCGTTTCGGCGGGGGTGGTGTAATGGTTTGGGCAGGAATTTCCTTGCACCATCGAACGCAGTTGATCTTCATCGATGGTAATCTGAATGGACAGCGATATAGGGACGAAATTCTTAACGCTGTTGTTGTCCCGTTGTTCAACGCTAACGTCGGATTGCAGTTATTCCAGCAAGACAATGCCCGATGTCACGTGGCAGTATCTGTCGTGACTTTCTTGAGGAGTAGAGAATAGGACATCTTCCCTGCCCCCCACTGTTTGTCGCCAATCGAGCATCTTTGGGGTCAATTGGACCGTCTGGTACGACTCCACGATCTTCATACGTTAAGGCAGGAGTGGAACGCAATACCACAGGGTGACATCCAGAGACGTATCTGGTCCATGCGCCATCAGGTCGATGTCTTGCCACCCAAGAGGCAAACGGATGGACTTACACGCTATTGACTGCATGTGTGAACTTTTCATTTCACCCCATGTCTGAATTGCAACGTCCTGACGTGACGCTAGCGACAGTAAGAACATGAAATTATGCAAATTCATATAGCTAGACTCGAAATATGGATTTAGAATAATTTGTTTGGGATTAAAGTCGATTATACTAAAAAAATATTGCTCCTCGAAGTTTATTATACTTTCTTTTTTGACTCAGTGTATTTGTTGCTCCAAATACAAATATATACATGATTTCAAGAGCTGAAGATTGTGAAGACTGGATATGGGTGAGAAGATTTGCACATGCAAAATTGAGCAAGTGCTGTTGGATTGTCCTGTTTTGTGTGGGTCACCTGCTTTTTGTTAATCGGGAATGCGGCACTGTCTCAAGACATGCTAATTTGGCTGGCGTGATGTTGATTCCATGGGAAGAGGTCTACGAATTATACATTTAGCGCTCAGTAGAGTACAGCGAAACTTTATTTATTTATTTATTTATTTATTTATTTATTTATTTATTGGTGTTTAAGGTCACATATTTCTGCACAAGGGTTATTCATGACCACGACAGTTTTACGGGTGGAGAAGCCGGAGTACCCGGAGAGAACTACCGACCAACGGCGAGCAACTGTCATCTCCCCAATATACTTACTCTACACAAGCAGGGTTAGCATTAGTTGATGACAGGTGCACCATCACGAGTGGTGAACATTTGGTACACCAAGCTACTTTGGGTATGTTTTTTTGTACCATGATCGTCAGATTACTAAGAGCCGCTATTATTTTTTCTCGATTTTACTGAGCAGCAGCCGTACATACGTGCGAATTTGTTTTTGTTTCCATGAGCATCGGTGGGCGGTACTTCCGCTGTCCATTTTATCACCTAAACGAAGGCCTTTTTCATTTTAATAACATAATAACATACTGTTTCGAATTATGGATGCTTTATTAACATGAGACAATGCATGTTTGTTAATTTTTGGTGTTTTATGGGGTAAACTCATTTAAAAACGTAATAAATAATTGCCACTTTCATTTCACTCTTCGCGAGGCGACGTTCGATAAATTTAGACAAGTTCGCATTCAGGTCGACGTCAAAAAAGGTCAACTTGGATGTAGTTCCACTGTAGGTTTAAATTTTAACTATTGAAATCCCATTGCAGGCGAGTTCACCACGATTGGTGTGTAAAGCTAAAATTTGTGTCATTGGCTTTTCAGATATAGTAATCATGGTATAAATAAACATTAATTACCCTGAAATTAAAATATAAAAAGAAACCTAAAAATATTGACTAACATTCTGGTACAGCGATCCGTTGTCTCCAGAAATTTTAATCGATGATTTTGTGATTTACGTTGGAAACTGGGCTCATTTTTATTTTGTGTTTTTTCCCCTATATCAGCGTTGAACTGCAAACACAGCACTATCAAACTTTCAAGCTAAAAGAGAATTTGAAGCAATTGGTTATGCCTTAATTACATCGTTCATATTGATAGTGTCAGATGCAGTGTGAAATGATATTACTAAGAGTTATAAAATCTGAAGAACTGAGTAAAAGTACTTTATCTCATGATTACTGCGTTAGCCGATACAATACAGATATTGAGAAATGTGCTTGATAAACCATCTGTTTGGTCGTTACGTATCTGATTGACGTAATGGTGTGAATGAAATGCTTCGAAACATAACAGTGTCAAGCAATAACTACCGCATGTTCTATTTTCTTTAAAAATACCCGCTTCATTCACTTTAACCAAGTTTCGTCCTTGTTTAAATACAGAACACGACTCCCGCAGAATACTAGGGACAGGAATCGACGACACTTGGAGAAGTTCTACCTGTATTTCCCGCGCACCTTCGGTGCTCGTGAAATATAGGAAAAGCTCCACTTCGTGTCGATGATTCTCGTTTCCCGTACTCCACCATATGATGATCGTGAACACTTGAAAATTATACATAATGGAACGAGAGTTTGCACGTCAATTCTGACTATTCCTTACCTATGTCAAACAAGACTCACTTGATGTCAGTGACGGGGGTATATTTTCAAGAAAACAAAATTAATAGCCCGCAGATGAAAAACATACGAACGCCACACACATCTCCAGTTTGGAAAATCATAAAATGGTCACATCGTCTGACAAAAATCAATAGTCTTGCGAAATGAAACGTGAAACGATAAGGTGAAGTTAATATGCCAGTAATCGCTTGATGATTACGAACCTATGGATAGCATTTTGCAGTATTTGCATAATTATTACCTTGTCAATCCACAACTAAGCTGTGGATATTCCTAAAATATTGCTTGAAGTGATTTTGCCACTTTTTGCTTTGAGTGTAATGTATGAGATATCCTGGCGATAATGTGCACTCAGTATATCTGCTCTATGAGCTCATTGAAGCTATTGGAATATATTTCTTTTCTTTTCTGCCTGTCTGTCCACCTTCCCGCCCGAACTATTATCGATGTTTGCACGCACGCACGCAGGCACGCACACAGGCACGCACGCAGGCACGCAGGCACGCACGCACGCACGCACGCACGCACGCACGCACGCACGCACGCACGCACGCACGCACGCACGCACGCACGCACAGAATTTATTCGCTTGTTCTGAAGGTATTTTTGCGTAGAACTTTTGCCTGCATGTTCTGATGTCAAGTGATTTATAAAAAAATAGAACTTATACCAGAAAGGGTGACCACACATTATGGCCTTGCGAAACTCCGAAACAGGATTCTATTCGAAATCATCTCGAGGATTCGATTCGATGCGAGTCGTACTGTTAAAAAATGTCCGTATCGTCGCGATGTTCTAAAATCCTACCTAGTATCACCTCCTGAACTCTTATTCTATCACCTGGTCTCCTGAACAGCAGACCTGATAACAGAAGAGTTCAAGGGTGTTCCGCTTCCGAAACTATTTTGATTCCGTTTTGGAATATGTCGCGTTTTAGATTGACATTCCCTAATAAACGAGTCACTGTTGAATAGACTACTTGAGTGGAAATTGGCAATATTTACAGTTGTCAGAAGGTATAAAATCTGCACTTTGAAGACCCGGGGAATCGATTTCAGATTCGATTCGATTCAAAATCCTCTTACGATTCGACCGAAATTCGAGATTTGCAGGGACCTAACCCAAATCCACATATCCTCCCTGTCTGTCAGACATGAACATTGTTATTACACGCCTGTTCTGAAATCCCCATCTACAGCAGCACTAAAACGTGCGGAAAATAAAAATCTGTTCCGCACATATGTGCGGAACGGAAATCATTGACGGACTATTTTTAATAGAAGCGAAATTTCACTGAAATTTTCTACAAATCGTGCAACGCAATTACAATTTGAATCGCTATCGATAGCTGAAAATCGTCCCCTGAGTTCCAATGTGTTCTATGTGCCAGATAGCACATAGAACACATTAGAACTCAGGGGACGAAATAGTAACACGCGTTCTCCTCGCAAATTTGGTTGGCGATAAAATGTGTTGTTTTTGTTGATAGTTGTCAAATGAATTGCTGAATGTCCTTCTAATAATTGTTTTTATAGACTTGTGTCATCGCTGAAGGATGAAACTCGAGGCCTGCGCCCTCTCGTTTTATCCTTCCGCGCTGGCACCCGTGTCATATCAATTAACCCATTCACACGCGTGTGTCGTTCTGTGTATACATTAGCTTCTGTTTCTACTCGCCTTGCTTTTCTGTCCATATAAGACAGACATTCTTAGACAATGGTAACTGATAACAATGTACAGACAGTATAAAATTAACTATTGTGATCGATAAGTGGTGTTATTTTACCAGCGATAATAATCAACACTGGCAGTTTCCATGGAGGAACGGATAATATCATTTGAGTTCACAGGTTTCTTGTGTGAGAAAATATTGATAGAAGAATTACAGGTGATTGGTAGTTTTCAAATCATCCGAATATTAATGACGTTTCATCCTTTGCTTAAGACAGCTGGTGGATAATTGAAGACTTAACAATGTCTGATTCACATGATTTCTTCTTTGTTCATACCACATCATATTTTATGATTCACCATCCAATGCTGGGATCTAACTGCAATACTGTGATCGAAAGAGTGGTCACTCTCCTGATCGGATCTCAATTTATTGCACGCCTCTTACTTTCTGTCTAGTTCGATATTTACAATTCCGAACAGAACACGTGTTCCATACGGATTTCTGTTGACGGTATTCTTTCAACCTGGCGTCATGGATCCATAAAAAAAACCCCTAAACACCGCCCCATTTTCGTAATCAGCCCATCGAAGCGTAGCATGCTGACCCAGATCAATTCTGATCCTGCGTTGAATGTAATGTCAAAAGGGAAAATGTTATTGTTCAAATCCACCAAAATTAACGAAATTAAACGTAGTCTGTAAATGGGAAGTGATTTTATAACATTCAAGTTCTGACTTTAAACTACATTGCCCTGCATGTGGTTTGTGGGTCTCAGGGGACCAGCAAGAAGGGTCGAACAGAAAAATTACTCTGTAAAAATTGCTGTTATAAATACAGTAACATTGCTGTCAGTGAGGTGCCGATACTTCCATCGCAACTATTACGGCGAAAATACCGTATTAAACTACTTTTGGCAATGCCGACCTATCTCTTGTTTGGTTTTGGAGCAAAACCAATGGACCGACATTTAGGTGTCCATCACTGCACGATGAAGCGATTGATTTCTTATACGGAGTAGACTAATTAATATCGTTAACCTGCAGCCGTATAGTTGCAGGTTAAATATATTAATGCGTCTACCAGAAAATTGACTCTAAAATAAGATAATTTTTGACATGGACAATGCCATTTTGCAAATGCAGGAATTAGAGAGATAAATGCCTCAATTCTAAAAAAAATCTTCGCTCTACGGTAATGAGAACCCCTCTTTAATTTGACCAGACACCCGAAATTGGTCTTTTACACTTTAATTTTGCTATTTAATGGGATTCTTTTCATGTTTCAACATATTACGTACGATCAGACAAAACCGAGTCCACACAATCGTTGAAACGTCAAGTATGTGTTTGTAAAAAAAGCGATATTTTGCTTGAGAAAGTTCAAATGGCGGATATTGGCTGTTATGGATCTTTTATTGACAATAAAAGATTCATAACAGCCAATATTCACCATTTGAACGTCTGGCGTTTTTTTTACTTGTACAAAAAAGTCAATTCCGTACCCGACAGTATTTCCTTCACATCAACAGAATAAAAGTAAGCGATAAAAATGCAGCTACATGTCAGAAGTATTTCTGTGGGGTTAAATGTTATCTACAATAACAGTGACATAATTATTTGTGGACGAGGGATAATAGAGTGAATCGTCAAAAAAAAAAATGCTTTCTAGCATATATTGGCATCTCTGATTTGATTATCGTTGTACAAGAATCTCCTTGTCACAACTATAAAGAATGGGTTGTTTCTGGGACAGCAGCAACCCATTCACTATTTCTGAAAAGGAATTTATTTCATGCAATAGCCACACTTAGGAATAACCTTTACCGTGTTAAAAAATACCAAGCCCTTTAACTCTCTGGCTCCACATTGATTTATATTTATTTACTTATTGGGGTTTAACGACATTCTTGACAGCCAGGATCATCCTCGTGTCGGACGGGTGGAGGAGGCCGGAGTACCAGGAGAGAACCATCTAACAGCGGCGAGCAACTGGCAGACTCATCAACGTAATAACTCCGCGCAAGCAGAATTAGCATTTGTTGAAGACTTGTGCACCGTTGACGCGCAGTACGCCTTCACACACAGCTCCACCACCCCCCCCCCCCCCCACCATGTGGACAATCGGGAGTAAGTGTCTTGCCCAAGGACACAACGCAGTTGCCTCTGGTTGGGATCAAAGCGTTGACCTTTCGGTTTGAAATCCAATGCCGTAACCACAAAGTCGCCGCGCTCCCTCCACATGAATACAGAAACATTATACCCGGCGGCCATACCAACAGCAAATCAAATTCTTTTGTAATTATATTAAACCTCTGCCCACTGATGTTGAAACATCCAAAATTCCAACTGCAAAGTTTACCTATAATGCAACTAGGAAGTTAACCAATTCAATCTTGTTTGAAAGAGATCTTTGAGCTCTGTCAACAAGATTGAATTGGTTAAATTACTAGATGCATGTTCGGAAAATATCGCTTCTTGAAATTTGGTTATGACATCTTTGTGCAGAGGGTTAAAACAGTTTCCTTGTTGTTTACGCCAGTGACAGAAATCCGTGTGTAAAAATGACATGGTTAAGAATGAGTGGCCCACAAGCAAAGATTGCCGACCGGACCCAAGCTGAGGTTAAGTTAGGTACTGTCCTATCCCTATGCGGCTCGAAATATTTAATCGGTATATTTTGACATATTTTGCACCCCCCCTTCCCACACACCCCCACCCCAAGAGATGCTGTTCGGGCGCACACACTAAAAACTAAAGTGTTAAAACTGACACTTTCAAGGTGTTAAACCCATTATAACCCTTAGGGTTTGATTTTAACACTCAAAGTGCAATGCTTTAAGCACTTAGACATTACAATCGTCAGACATCTGAAACTTGAATGGATGGCACTTCCCATATGTCTAGCATTGGTGGTTCTTCCAGAATCGTCCATAATTTGATTTGCGCTTGGCGGGTACATAATTAAAAGGTCACAACGCAGATGACGCGGATCAGGCTCGAGAGTTCGAGCCTGATCAGCGTCATCTGCGTTGTTTCATTTCAAGTGTCGCGACATTACACTTGTCAAGTGGTATTATTGTAACACCTGTCACGTTCTGGGATATCTACACTTGAACAAAGTGCTAGTTCAGCACTTAGTAAGTGTTAAATACAGCACTTCAAGTGTAGTTTTTAACACTTTAGTTTTTAGCCTGCAGTAACCCTACCTACACCATTAGGCGCAACTCTTAAAAAGACGATTTTCCTTTCTCGAAGTGTAATGCTTTTTCTTTAGCGACATTCGCTGCGGCAGTCGGCCGCAGTTTAAAGTGAAATTTACTGGACGAGTTTCCAGTGTTAGCGCCATGATTTCCTCGACAACAAGCCCACAATAAAGGATGCAGCTTCCCCGTCGGAGATGTGGTAGAAATGTCGGAGCTTTGATCTGACTGCGTTGTGTTACTGGACAAGACCCTTAATCCCAATTACCCAACGCAGACGATATCATATTTTATATATTATTTATCCAAAATTTTCAAAAAATGTCAACAAAATTATATCATGTCACCCCCTCATTGGAACGAGCTCGTCGAGCTCGTTCTAATGAGATGTCACATGATATCGTTTTGTTGAAGTTTTCTGAAAAATTATATTTTTTCAACTGCTGAATTTGCATATTACGCGGGCGGATGCGGCCAATTCGTTGGGTAAGGGGTTAATCCAAATTAACAAAGTAGGATCACGCTGGTTCAGTGTGATAAAACGTATTACACGCCGGTACGGTAAGCATCCTCTCAAACAATGTTTGTGCGAAATTAGTAAGATAGAGAGTCCGACAATTACTCGCCGCTGCTCGGTGTTTTTTTCCGGATACTCCAGCTTTCTCCGACCGGAAAACTTTCTGACTTGATATGACTCTGATTGTCAAAAGTATCCATGGGTTTATTCTATTATCTCTTGGTCCAAAAACCCGATTAACCCTTTACCTAACATGAAAAGCAGACGACACTTGCAATCAAAATTCTTGAATAACAAACTCTTTTCATTTTTTTGTCTCAAAAACATAGATTATGACACCTCTTTGGAACGAGCTCGTTCCAAAGAGGGGTCATAACCTATGTTTTTGAGACAAAAATGAAAAAAATAATGAAAATTGAATGGTGATTGTTGTAAATAGCGCTGGCCGGTTTTGGTCGTTACTTTGGGCTAAGGGTTAAAGAAGCAAGAATTGCTCCAGAAGCAACCAGAACTTCTTATTGGATCTAGACGTACCTTGATAAAAACAAAGCGTTGTTTGCGAAGCTCTACAAATAGTCCCCAAATGACAAAGATTTTGTAAAACATTCAGTAGTAGAATTCTATTGAATCAATGGTTTAAAACTCATTAAACGATGTCCCTGGATCAGTTTTCAGTTCATTCTTAGTAAGGGCCCGGCGAATGTTCGAGATTCAATTCGGTTTCGAATCTTTTCACTGACTCGATTCGACTCGAAACCATCTCGATTATCCGAAAGAATTCGAATCACAGAAAGTTTTGGATTTCATACATTTCTGTATTGTTGACTTTCTGAAGTTGACAACTCATCCTGCATGCAGTTACGCCTGATTTACACATACATCGCCTCTTGTGGTGGAACAAGGCAACATCTGCAATGCTAAAGTTAAAGCGTTGCAGATGGTGCCTTATTGCACTCAAGGGACGATATATGGCTTTTTCTGCATCCATCTTAGTGTTACCTGGTAATTTCTTTTTTGAATCTAGACCCATTGCTAGTCCCGTCGCTGAAGATAACTGCGGGCGTGAGTTATCAGCAACAGACTATTATGAACAGAAAATGTCCAAACCCATTTCCGTTGTGCTACAGTCAAAGTGATAGTGTTGAGTAATTTGAATGACAAAGCGTTAACGAAAATACCGTGCAGACCGGGTTCATGTACTAGTCCATGCGGAAATTGGGTTGCCATATGAATAAATTACTCAACCCTTCAGAAACAAGTGATGGGTCCATCTACTTGTACTTGCAGTTCGATGGTACGAAATAGTCCAACCAGGGGCCAATACTATAAAACTTTTACAGTTGTATTTTCAAGAATTGTATTTTCTAGTATGATTTTAAATGGATTGAAAGGAAGCATTAGCATTTTCAAAGATGTGGCAATTTGCCATTTGCGCAAATTGCCATATCTTTTAAAATGCAAATGATTAATTTTAATAACTTATATTAAGAGGTAGAAAATACAGTTCTAGAAAATACAATTTCAATAGTTTTATAATGTTACTTCAGTGCGCATATTGATACTATTGATACTGGGTTCACACAGAAGATACACAGCGCTAGTAAGAAAGATGTAATATCGTAACCCCCTGCACACTGATGTCGAAATATCTAAAGTTCAGGGTGCAAATATTTCCCATAATGCAACTAGAAATTTAACCAATTCAATCTTGTTTGTCAGAGCTCAATGAGCTCTGTCAAACAAGATTGAATTGTTTAAATTCCCAGTTGCATTGTTGGAAAAATGGCTACTTCAAATCTGGATATTTTTACATCAGTGTGCGGGGGGTTAACAGTTGAGAAGTGATTCGATGCGAAATTCGATTCTGTTTCGAACATTTTCCCTGATTCGATTGGAGTGAAAAAATCGTGATTCGTCGGGCTCTATTCTTGGTCTCCGTTTTCACTTTGCACAATTTCACTCAGCGCAATTACGGTTGGTCCGGATCGAACCGCCGACCTTCGGTTTAAAGTTTTTGGGGAATATCATTCCAGAAATAATCTATTGATGTGTCAAAACACTGCATGGTATGAACGAGTGTTGTCTGACGAGTCACGGGGTGAAAATATGAAATACACTGCCATAAATATTCAGGGAATATAACGTGATAATAGCACACGAGAGAAAGGTTTTTGCTCTTTGAAAATTATCAGGAGGAGATGCACTGTGCTAATCAAATGTTAAATACGCGTGTGATCTTTTCATTTTTGGGGAAGAAGAGCCTCCAGCATTGAAATTTAATATTGATCTTGCTGCTTACTTCCGACACAATATATCAATCGTTAGTAGACGAGCACATCACCTTCTATTATGTCGACAAATCACGCAGGTGCGGAACGAATACGCCCTCGGGACGCCACATTCTCTTTCCACATTCTCCTTTATGTGTTGGTGTGTCAACATGACTGTTATCTGATCTATTTCGAAATTCTCTACAAAACCATAATAGTAGATCATGCATTTTACACATCAAATACTGAACAAGCAGGGAACATTTCATTTTAGAAGAGTGAGCGCCTCTAACGCTGATTTTTATTATTGATCTGGCAGCTTATTTCCGACGACGAAATGCCAACTGAATGAAGATGGAGCTGTGGGACGGAAGCCCGCTAGGAATACCAAAATTCTCATTTACACTTCAGTGTGTCTTAATAAACGTCTGTTAGCTGATCTATTATTGAAGAGGATTGACTTCTTTCACACGACGAGTGGTAACTCGATTAGTATCGGGACTAATCTGTAATTCGCCCAAAGACCCATAAAATGAACTGAATGATTATCATAAAAATTAAAGTACAACACTGCTTTGACGTCACATTATTATTAAATCAAAAAGTAATTTAATAATAATAAGTTACGTCAAAACATTATTTCCAGTATTACCAAAACAGTTAGAGAAATCCACATTCCGAAAGGAAGCACAATATTTTTCAAACATTTACTGGAGCTCCCAACCAGACGCCAATGGTTCTTGCCCAAGATCATGACATCACTCTAAGTTTCTGTTTATTCATTTATCTTTCAATAAGTAAGTATGGAGTCCGTAATTACCTGAACACATTCGTGTATCAGGGGCCTATGATACAAAATTAGTATTTTTCAAATGTACCTGTTGTATACAAGAGTGCGCTTCGTTACGATTCGTTTATTTTGCTATTTACAGAACATTTCACCCTTTCGAAAGGCATTTGCAAGAAGCGGTATACGACTCTCAAAATGAACAGAAAAAAACTCTTCTTTAAAGTATAATTATTAAATTATTAAAGCACATTACTTTTAGGTTTCTCTGTCTGAATCTTTGGAAACATTCTCTGCCTGAATCATCGTTTACAACGCCCTGCCATTTCGGAATGTTAAACAAAGACGCTCATTAAGTTTACCCTGGCATGGGGAAATTTCAAGTCAGCTCTATACAAATTAAAGCGGAACAACCTGCATTTTATGAGTGTGAAAATGAAAGCTGAATGTGAAGGGCTACTAAATCAAGTCATTGCCATTGCTGTTGAGAATTATAAGATAAATCTATCATCACAATATTTATATGCAAAATGTTGTATCAGAGTCTTGCTCTGTGAATGGGACGTTCCTCATAATTAACTCAGGAGAGTCTCTGTTACTCGAACAAATGGCTTTCTCGAAATGCTCTTGAGCAGTTAGACTTTTTGATCTACACGACCAACGTAAATGCAGGATTCGTCTTTCTGGTTTGTACTTCACTATAGCTGAGTTGTTGTTTTGCCTTGTCTATGCTGTAATACGCTGATGCTACTATGCCGAATGGTACATTCCATTGCTCAGCGTTTAAGAAAAAATGTCTCTGTGCGTTAAAAATTCAGAAAAACCTTTTTGACATGATGCTTGGCACCAAAATCTGTCGTGCCGCTGTGCAAAGATCAGTGTATTCCCAAACAATTCGACGTTGACAAGCAATGATGTACTAACACTAGACTTGAAACGGTTAACCGATTAATCGACTAACCAATGATCAACGTCTTGATCGATCAAAAATGTAATTGATCGATTAACAGTCACTATTGAACTACTGTATTTTCTGGGTCAACAAAGGAACAAACTTGCTCCAAAACAGGCAAACATTGTCACACTGACTCACATAAATTATATGAGACAGAGTAAAGCATGCAAGTTACGTGATGACATACTTGTTCACTTGTATGATCATTATACTGTATCAGTAGATGGAACTGGTCATTCTTAAGTTAACGTTTACCCAATGCGGGTAGCAGACGACACTTGCAAAATAGATTCTTGAATTACTAATAGTTTTCAATTTTTGTCTCAAAAACATAGCTTATGGTCTCTCATTGGAACGAGCTCGTTCCAATGAGGGATCATAAGCTATGTTTTTGAGACAAAAATTGAAAACATAATAAAATGTGAATGGAGATTTTTGTATGTAGAGCTGGGCTACTGTCCTTTACGTTGGGTAAAGACTTAATGCTATAAATCATCAAGGGTACGGCAGTTATTCAGCTACCTATAAGAGTAAGTGATTAATCGGTTAACCAAGGTTTATCCATGTGATTAATCGATCAAGAGAACCCTTCAACCGTTTCGGCTCTAACTGACACTAATGGAATAGGAAGGATGCGATTGTAGAAATCTAACCTGTTCTACACGTAAGAACTCATATACAAGGTTTGCTACTTTGTCGTTTTTTTGACTTCGAAGTCCATTGGAACGAGTCGAACGCGTTAATTCCAACGAAGGTTCCTAAACGGTAGTAGTTTGTCAGAAAGAAGAATTTTCAGGAATATTTAAACAGATAGACAATAGTCATCTTCAATGGTTTACATCAAGGATTATACCGTGTCCATTTACCTTACTTCACAAACACAACTAGAAGTTACAACTGCAAGAAATCTGTTCCCGATAACTATTTTGTGAATTTGTTGCCTCACGAACACTCGACACAGTTGGTGGCCCTTCATTGGGGCGAGCTTGATGAGCACGTTCCAAATGGGGTGTCAAAAGCTATGTTTTTGGTTAAAAAATTGAAAAGAAAAAAATGACATTGAGTCTAAGACCGGCAAACCTTAGATTTCGGATCGAATCTCTCCGCCATTCAAGTTGTTGCATCTATTGCACTTCATTACAACCGTGATTTATATATAGCAAATATTGTCAGGCTATACTCGAATATTGTGTTAAATGGCGAGTCGTCTGTTTGGGCACGCCAGTCAAACAAACCAAACAAACAAACAACCGAATATTCCAGAAACGTAATCAAAATAGTTTCAGTAGCGGAACTTCCTTGAACTCTTCTTCTATCATCATTTGTTTAGGAGACTGATGATAGAAGAGTCCAAAAGGAGACACTTGATAGGGTTTTGAGAACTTTTGAAATTTCCAGAATCAGCGCCAGAATCGAATGGAATCATCTACACGATATGAAATCAACTCGAACCTCGAAACTTCGTAGGGCCCCAACAGAGACAAAACTGAAACATAAAATCGCTGATGATGGCTGCGAAGTGACGAGTTATTCCTTCCAAATTATATTCAATAATTTTCTGTTTCACTTCGTACATTCAAATATTTGGTTATATATGTACGTGGGTATATAAGTTCGTGGAAATGTCTGCATGGGTGTATATAATTCTTTTCTAGGGGTGGGCAGGGACGGGGTGATGCTCAATGCATAACGACCAATCAATGATCAAAATGTGTCTCATAAGCCTTCTGAAGCTGGGTTTCATACAAATATTCTGTAAACATTCTATGTGTAATATATTCCATGTGTATCGAAACGTGACGCTTAAATAAAATATTCTACTTCTACCACACTGGACTCAGTTTAATTACGCGACAGGAGTAATCGCTTGACTGGACTGATTGCGTGAAATAATTCATGAGAGGTGAGGGACGTTGTACAAACACGAGTGCGCGAATGCGCACGAGTGTTTTACAATATAGTCCCTCGCCTCGAATGAATTATTTCACGTAACCAGTCCAGTCAAGCGATTACTCTGTTTATTACTTTTCATTATTAACGATAATTATATTATTTAACTCTTTACCTAACGTAACGGCCAAAACCGCAAACGCTATTCTCAAAAATCGCCAATTAAGTTTCATTACTTTTCATTTTTTATCTTTAAATCATAGGTTATGTACCCTCATTGGAACGAGCTCGTCGAGCTCGTTCTAATGAGGGGGTCAAAACCTATTTTTTTTAAACAAAAAATAAAAATAATAGTTATTCAAGAATTTTTTTTGCAAGTGTCGTCTGCTTTTCATGTTAGGTAAAGGGTTAAAAAAAACCCCAAAACAACGAAGTCCCCATTACACCCACGGCAAACCGTTTTCGTTTGCGCGCACGAATACATGACCCAATTGTTGATTGCATAATTCACTTGTTAAGTTATCGTTTATAATCAAACCGGGAAATCCCCGTAAATCACACTTTGGAAAGTAATAATTATCTTTATTCAATACCAAGGTTAGAGGAACATTTTCCATATACGTCAAAATTTCCTTTCTCAGAAGGGCGAAGGTGAAGTTTTTATATTTTTAGGGTACGCATCCAAGCAATCTATTTCGGATTGTCGTTGTCGATACACGTGCTGTATTTAATTTGTTTATATCTTCGCAATGTCGTGTCTTTTGAAAATTCTTCTACATTGACCTTTTACCTAGCATAACGGCCAAAGCCGGCCAGCGCTATTCTAAAAAAACTGCCATTCAATTTTCATTATTTTTTTCATTTTTTGCTTCACAAACATAGCTAATGACCACTTATTGAAACGAGCCTGTTGCGCGCGTTCCAGCGAGGTGTCATAAGTTATGCTTTTGACACAATAAATGAAAAAAAAGAGTTATTCAGTAATTTTGATAGCAAGTATCGTCTGCTTTTCATGTTTGGTTAAGGCTTAAAGTTTTAATTACAGATGTAAGAAACTTCACGTTGTTTTTGATGTCTTACACTTTACATACAGTGGTTTTTCACATAAAAGCAAAATATGAGAGTCCATGTTTTAAATTTTCGACGTATTGTCCTTTTCAAATAGAGGCACCAGACACTATCAATACCGAGTGGAAAACCGTTTATTAAAACCTTACGCTACGAGCTGCGATAGTATCTCATCCTGTGAGTAACTATCTTCGGGTAACTCTATTTTGACAAAGTATGTATTGAATAACAAAATTCCCCGTGGGAACCTCGGAAAGTGGAGCTGTGCTTGTTTAATGCAGTAAACAAATTCTGCATTACTGGTAAATATGACCCAGTGTCGACACGTGGGATGGAAGTCCCCTAGCGTGCGCTGCATATGTATAAACAGCTGGCTAACACTGACTTCATCTCCATGCTGTGATCATAAGATAGATAAAGATGTTGAATGTGATCTGAAACCCCAACAAAAAATAAATAAGAATCACAGAGTTCAGTTCTCTTCTGTTACATTCGACTGGAGGAAGCAAGGAGAAATATACTCCGTTCGGCGTCGAAATTCTCAGCGATCAATGATAACGTTTGAGACAATGAATACCGCACCATTTGACAGCAAGCTTACGTAATCAATAAACGTTATTGGCTGTAGGGGATGAAAATCTAATTTCCTGTATGACGTCTACTGTTAATTACTTGCTTCTGTATTTAACTCATTCATCTTCCACTGACTTATTAAATCTGTCATCAGGAGTTCATCAGACAGGGAAGGCTACGACACTAACAGTAACACTAACGACACTCAAAAATATGATTCGAAGAACCCTGATTGGTCTTTTAGAAAAGATATTTTCATATGACGCTACAGTACATGCTGGAACACATTACCATAAAAAACACCCACGCATTATCACGCAAACAACGTGTGGTTTTCATCTCGTAAATAACTAACGTTCTGTAAAAATACTTAAGGACTATGATACCTTGATTTTTACGTGCTCAGTTCTGCTGATTGTCTGTTCTGCAAATGTTCATTTTGTTGTAAAAGGAAGTTACGGACATAGGACATCCTAGATAATAAATCGTCTACACGAAACAAATTGTACGATTTTTCTATAGTTCTGAGTTATTTATTCTACCTGAAAATATGAATTCGCAGTTTCGGAAGATCGAGGCCTCATAGCCCTTAACTCATACAATCCGTCGGAATAAGTTTGAATCTATTGAACTCGCGGGCTGCTAAAGATTTATGGCGGAGAAGGTGTTTCTAGTGAACTGTCGTCTGCCATTTCAGACAGTCAACACTTGACTAGAAACAACAGCTCATATTCTTAGACTCCTCCTTCTAACTGTTCGCCCTAATGCCTATTCACGGCAATGTTGGTGATGTACCTAAATAAGATAATGAACATATATAGAGGAGTATATATATATCTAGTGTTTTTGAGAGGATACCGAAAATTATCTAACGTTCTGTAAAAATAATAATTTTCGGTATCCACTCAAAATTACTAGATTTTCTTTTTATTATACGCTTTTTATAAGGATCTGATAATTCCACTCGTTTCAACCTTGAATTGATGCATGAAAGTAAACAGCGCATTGAATCATTGAAACGCGAATGTGATTTGATCGATACTCGGAACAGATTGCGTCTTTCAATCTGATTCAGTTGGCAGGTTTCTAGTCCAAACATGACCTGAAGGTCCGTAATTATAAGTTTGTGGTTTGGTACGTCCTTTGAAAGAACGTACCAAACCAATAACTTATATTACGGACTTTCAGGCCATGTTTGGACTAGTGGGTTTCATGCATTAATTCAAGGTGAATACGTGTTGAATTATTTCCGGAAATGATCGATATCCACTCAAAAACAGAAGATTAGCATCTTACCATCGTATTATAGCATATTATCACTGCGATATAGATTTCGTCAACCTGAAGGAAGTTGAATCTCCATCGCCGGGCCATATCCACAAATCTCTTTTCAACTGAATTGCGTGCAGGAACAATCATAGTCAATACTTAACAAAAAGGGTTTTTCTCCATAGTTTCCAATTTTCCAACCCCTCGCAATTATGGTCACCATCCCAAAACAATTGATGTGTTGGAGAAAGGAATATGTTGATAGATAGATAGATCTTTGTTTTGCAATATACCAGTAAACTGATTACAATATAATATATATATGTATAGATTGAAGTATTAACCCTTCACCTAACATAACGACAAAAAAACGGCCGGAAAATTAACCAGAATAAGCCTGTCACAGCCTAAAATATCTTGAACGTTTCTCAATAAAACCATACAAATAGGGATGTCATTAGAACTAGCTCGTCCAGCTGGTTCTAATGATATCCATATTTGAATGGTTTTGTTGAAAAATTGTGAAATTTGTTTTAAAAAAATGTGAAATTTAATTTATTTTTTTAGGTAAAGGGTTAAGTGTTAGGAAAAGGAGGATGAGATATGTTGATGATCTGCACATTTCTTGCAGCAGCGTGCTAGGCTTTCGTTATGGTCATATCGCAACAGCTTTTACGTCACCAAACGTCCCTGATTTGAGGAGTAATACCGGTGGATTGACTACTTGATACTTGAGAGAGAGAGAGAGAGAGAGAGAGAGAGAGAGAGAGAGAGAGAGAGAGTACTTTATTTCCAGCACATGTCTTTACATGAGACTAAGTTCTACAAGAATGTGCTCATCATTCTTATGAAGTATTTATAAAGTGTATATAGACACACATATACACATATCTGTGCATATGTGCGCGTGTGCACAAGTGGGCAAGTATATGTATATGTAATGGCTTATGGTCTCACCTATTAAACACAGGAATATCAATTAATGGACGATCCATCAAGATGCAACTGCTTGAATTTAATTTATATATATATATACACACACATATAACCTAGCTCACATACACACAATACGTGCATTAACATCGAAGTGTACGGAGGGAGGGAGTGGGATGCAGACTTACATTCCAGCAATCAAATGGTTGTATAGAGATCAGCGGCAGTTCGGGCTAAGTGAGGAAGAGGGGAAGTACAACGGCACCAAAAGAGTACACCGATTTTTAAATTGACTTTGGTTCGTGATAGGAATATTTGTGTATTTTTCGCTGTCGTGGAATTCAGTACTAAACTAAGTCCTTGACAGTGGATTAGCTGTGTTGATTGTGGTTTAATGCAACGCCGCATTTTACGTCATCATTCTGAAAGAAATTCATAACGTATTGTCAGTTCACTCGCTAGAAATCGAAACACATTACATGTAGTCCACTGGTTTGTTCATTTACCAGTACGTTTGACTGTGGGAACTTATTTATTATTATAGAAGCGTAGCTGGGCTAAAAGAGAGGTGTGGCTTATATTGCAATTGACAAGAGAAAAATATTTTTCACCCATACCTCATTTCATCTTGTGTTGGGCTAAGAATCTATATCCCCCATGCTTGAAGGTTAAATATCTTCTCAGGAAATATAACCATCTCTGACGTGTCTCGCCATGAAAATCGGCTTTCGATATCTTCCTTGAAAGTATTAGACTGGCGAGGAAGTTTCGATTAAGAAACAAGTACTCGGCGAGAAAACACCTATGACATCAGTAGAAATACAGGCACGATTCCGTTTGTTACTTTTAATAAACAAAAACAACAAACAGCTCTCGGAGCTGTCTGTTCTTTTCGTTTATTAAAATTTACAAAAGGAAACTTGGCTTTTTATGGCAAGCTAAGTAGAAACCCACTCTTCACAGATAATCCGTCATTAAGAATATTTTTAGCAAATGTGTTATTACAGTAATTTGCAAGTTTTTATTCTTTTAAAGTCACAAATGAGCAACCCTTATCTCATAGACTTTAATATTAATCGAAAGGACAGTGTCTGTATTATATATATCACGATGTCTCCACTGTTGGTTTATGAACACAAAAATAATTACAGAACATCAAAAGATGGTGAAAACGTCGTTTTCTTGCGTTTAAATGGGTTTCAACAGAGAATAATTATAGTGAAACGTTCAAACTGAAAAAAACATTGCACAAAGCCAAATGATGCGCACTTTATCCATGGGGAATAAACGTCGGTATCTATTATGTTATTTTGTGTTCAGCTGATGACTCGGAGATAAATTAAACCTGATAACAATTTAATAGAAAATCTGGCATTCCAGATGTCTAACAGCAATAAACATTTAACAACTGGACTTGTTGGATATCCGAATAATATTACAGCACCAGCTCATAGGATTTCCCAATAATATAAGCAGAGTAACGCTTGGAAATCCAAAACATAACTGAACGCTTACTTGTGATCAATGTTATTCAGTACGGTCGCCGTGCACTAGTCACTTTCCGCGGATGGGCAATACTTCTACGAACGGAATAATACTATAATCCAAACACTAATTATAGAATTTATCATCAAAAATTGAATTAATGAAGCACGGGTACAACCCGGTGCTTCATTAATTAAAATTTTGCTGATGATGATTTTATTACCTTGCAAACGGATGCGTGGACGTAACTGGCCACGCGTGGATTAGGACCAGCCCAGGGCGACTGTACTGCAAATACACTACAATAAATGAGGCATGTCACTACAAGTTTGCTGGATAAGGCACTCTTCCATAAATTGTAGCAAGGCAATTCCATAAAGACAAAATGAATTCGCTTCAAAGATAATATGATGAACATCCACAGAATATGAAGCCTATAAGATGCAGTTCCTGCACTTCAGAATAAAGTCCAAATATGCAGCAGCATTCATCCAGTTAATTCCGATTTCCCACTTTGGGATACGATGGCGCTATGTGCGTACTGTACGTCTGTGGTGCACTTACCTTCAACCGCTACTAACTCGGCTCTAGTGCCGGCTTCGTAGTAGCTAGTTTGTAGCTAGTTAGTCGCTAGCGTTTGAATGTTGCTCGCCGTTTTTCGGCGGTTCTCTTCGGGTACTCCGGAATCCTCCACCCGTAAAACTGCCCGACACGATATGACCCTGACTGTTAAAAGTGTTTTTAAACTGCAAAAAACAAACAAACTCAAAAGAAACGATTTCTCCCCCTGTGTAACTTTTTTGTCCGCGTTTGTTATTACAGTGGTGTATGTAAGAGGGTTTTAGTTGGGTATGTCATTTTGGTGTTATAATTGGAAGTTATCACTACGGCGGTCTGGTCTAAATTATATGTCCACTCACTCCCACCCCAGGACACGGTAGAATTTGTCGAACGAGCACATTGAATCTCGGATGCTGTTTTCGTTTGTTGTTTTTATATTTCTGTCTCATTTCGAAACATTTTATTTTCGACATCTCGATCAGTTGGTGTAAGTTGTAAGTGTGTTACAACCAGGGACCAATACTATAAAGCTTTTACAATTGTATTTTCTTGAATTGTATTTTCTAGTTATGACTTTAAATGGGTTGAAGTGAACCATTAGCATTTTCAAAGATGTAGCAATTTGCCAGATGGAAAATTGCCGAATCTTTTAAAATGCTAATGATTCATTTTAGTCAGTAATAATAAGTAGAAAATGCAATTCTGGAAAATACAATTATAATAAAATCTTTATGGTATTGGTCCCAGGTCGAGATCTGATCAAGAAAGAGACTACTTTTGCGATGGCAGTACTGAATATGGAAACAAGTAATATTAATTCTTTTCAGATTTGCTGTTGTTTTACATTTTAGAAGTTTATCATGGGTTTTGGCATGATGTTAATGTATGTGTCAAGAGAAGGAAGCGGCTAGAATCAGCACTTTCACATCTGCTTGAACAAATAAGACCTTTAAATCTGTAAGTGAATTACATCCACAAAACGAGAGTCGATTGTGTTTGCAAGCAGACCTGCGAGCACAACCTGCTTGCATTTTGCGGACGTAATGGGCTTGAGGACACAATCAGCCAGAATGTCTGTCTGTGGAAACAATCGGTCCGTTTGTGTGCATAAGTGTTTTGCGGACACAATCGATATCACGGACTTGCATGGCCGAAACAAACAAACAAAAGAGCTCCAACTCCACTGACACCGTTGTCTGTGCACATATGTAAACCCAACCAATACTTGGGCAATATTAATATGTGCTCGGAAGGCAAGAAATGTTCTCTAGTGTGCTAAACGTAAAAAGTGTTATTCACTAAGCTATAATAAAATCCTTTCAGTCTGATAGCCTATCAGATCAAACACGACGTTAAAAAATTACTTACGGTTCTTGAAAACACAGGTAATTATGTAGAGTTTTATGTAAATGATTAGTATTCACAACTTGTTCAAGGGCCAAAGACTTGAAAAGGGATGCCTAAATTACATAATGAGGTCAAATGGCTGGATTTTTAAACCCCACATTACAGTATAGTATAGTTTCTATGGTGACAACAGTGGTCAACGTCTCTACGGCGTTGCGTGCGCTTCATGACGTCACAACGTCAATTGCAACGTCAACTGTTTCGCGGGGAAAACTTTCAAGAAAAGTCTCACCTTTCCCATTAATTTTCCATCACACACCCATAATATATACCCAGAGCCCTGTGTTTACCTATATCACTATACATACCATAGCATACTATATATGCAGTATGCACACCATTTACCGGATCTAGATGTATGGTGTCGACATTTTGCACCTGCAAAAGATGCGCCGGCAAAAATCCGGTTCCTATGGGAATTTAACACTAGGTGCACCGGCAAAAATCCGGGTAATAAGGCCCGATTTATACGTGCTATACTACTGCCGTTTATTCGCACAATAAAAGCCTTGGATAAATTGTTGCTTTATTCACCAAGCAGGGTGACAAATTTTCCCCATAGGTTTAACACTGAAAAAATGTATTCCTCCAGTGGAGAGGGACTTGTTGACCTCTAACCTCTACCGCATTCATGTTGTCGTGACATGTTTTATGCTTGTAGTAGACATAATGAACCGACGTTCATCAAACGCTGACCGTCGCTTAAATGTTTTAGAATATATGACACATATTTATGGACGCTATGTTTGGTTTGGTAAACCAGTGGCGCCGGAAGCATCCGAAGGCAAGGGGACAGAGGTATCAAACGGTGCACTCAAGTCTAGGTATGAGTTAAGACCGGGAGTTTATAACGTATCATAAATAGTAATGTGACACTCAATAGTATTGACATAATATATATACTGTCCCTGTAGTGCACCAAGGCGCCATCTGCAATCTATTTGCATTATAGGTGGCGCCTCGTTGCACTTAAGGGGCGATATAAAACTTTAGAACTCACCCCGCCGATTGTTTAGCTTCTTTGTCCCGTGTCCGTCATTATACCTGACACCCCCTCCCACCCCCCACCCCCACCCCCCATTGCCATTGGCACACGTAAACGAATACTCGAGAGTTTCTCATTTACAGTTCTTGGAAAGTAAAAAATCTTTTCACCTAGTGCACTTCTTGCGAAAAGGGGCACGCTCCCCCCCCCCTCCCCCAGGCTCATGGCAAGATGCAGCTGCCCCCTGTTCCCGTTTTCGGTGCACTTGTCGTAAGAGTTAAGTAATCAAGACATATCCTCACGGGGTTCACTGCTTCTGATTATAATGATATAAGAAGTGTTATTATGTTTTTTGGGGCATCTCAGTAGTATTATGTCAGTATTACCGGAATATCGTCACGACTGTGTATTTCGTTCTTCATATGATGTATTGATTTTTAGTAATCCGGTCTCAACATTTCATTTCCATCTCTTTTTAAAGAGACCAATTGATAGATGGGCAAACATAACACCTTCAGCTGACATTAATTTCACATTATGCCACCAATGTCTGGGAACAAAGACAATGAGTAGAAGATTATGTCATACACGAACCGCTTTACTTTACTAATAGTACAGATGAGATGGTTACGTACTTCTGGTCGATATGCTAAAAGAATAGTAACAAAATGCATTTATTTTGTTTTAAGAATTCGGTTAGGGTATCAGGACGTTAATACGGAATCTTGTTGCTAAAACTCCCGTATGTATCGTTTCAGATTGGTAGTGACTTGGATTTTCTTTAAATCGCTGATTCTCAGGCATCATTTCAGTTTATGCGATGAGAAATGTTTTCTCGGGAATTAAGTAAAGGAAATAGGAAAAAGAGCTCGTTTTTTTCTGTTGTACTACGGAACGCTTATGCTATAAAATAAACCCGCACAGGTAAGCTGTTCTGTTGGGTAACCACATCGTTGCATATAGGGCTTCGTGAACTCCGAAACTTAGCGATAGCGCATCTTTTCCCTCTACCAATTAAGTGGATTGCTACCCACTATAACCCATTCGAAACGGGGAAATAAGATGGAATTTATTGAACACTCCCATCTGCTCGCTATTTATAGCCCAGCAAGTGTTTCAAGTCAAGTGCCGTTTGCCTTTCCATGCAAACGACGCTGCTCCAGAAACAACTGCTCAGATTTTACGACTCTCTCTGCTCACTTCTGTCTGGACTCTCAGTGCCAGAGCGTCAGCTGTATTTCACCACTACTCAGTTTCAGGGTTCAAGTATCAAGGTTGTAAAATGGGCGTGATTCAAGCGACGCGATGATGGTTTATCACATATTGCCACTTGTCCATGTCAAGCTCGACAACGTTTATAATATTTGCGTGTACTGATGGCACTGTGTTCTCTGTCTGGCTCGAGAACGTTGCAATAAATACAGATTATCACATTACGCCATTCGACTGAGTTGTAATATTTCATTGAAAGGACGATACCGTGGACGTCTTTTTTGATCTGGCTGGGTTGATCTTGAGACAGAATATAACAACCCAGATTGATAGACTGTTGTAATATTTTCTATATTATTTCACAATGGATATTTGATATTTGAAAACTGAATTCGACATCTTCAAAAAAAGAAGAAATTATGGCATATTTGTCCACAGTGTTCAGCGTAAAAGGCACTCGAACTTTGACTTCGAGTTTATAAAATTGTCGATAAACTGCACACATCACGGGTGTCACGTGGGCCTCGTTTTTAACAGGCCTGATATGGATTTGGAGAAGTTGAGACTCTCATTGGCCGGTGAGCCGAAAAATTATTTCTGGCCGCCGGGGAACGCGGTGGCTAAGTGGTTATGGCACTGGATTTCGAAACGAAAGATCGACGGTTCGATCCCGACCAGCGAGAACTGCGTTGTGTCCTTGGGTAAGGCACTTAATCCCGATTGGCCACGTGGGGGAGGGGGATGGCGCCAAGTACTAAGGCGCACTGCCCGTCGATGGTGCACTTGCCTTCAACCAATGCTAACCCTGCTTGTATGGAGTTAATACATTGAGGAGTCTCACAGTTGTCCGCCGCTGCTCTTCGGTTCTCTCTGGTAACTCCGGCTTCCTCCACCCGTACAACTGCCCGACACAAGGTGACCCTATCTGTCAAATGTGTCGTTAAATCCCCAAAATAAAACAGCCTATAACACCATATTAGTCTCATTTTAATGTTGAAAAGTCGTGTATAGAATCATTTAGAGAAAACGTAAGTTACGTAACAAATGAATTATAATTGATATGCCATGAAGTGCAACCTAAAGTCACCAGGGTTTGCACAGTATATTTAGCTCCTTGAATGTAACAGGGAGCCACCTGCAATGCTTTGCTACTCTGTAACATGATCATTCTGTTGTGTTCTCACCGACGAGATGAATAGCTTTACCTCGCATCTGTACTACCCAATGATATACCCGAATCTTGCTCATCTTCTCGCGGGAAGTAGAGCGATGCTTGTTTACTATGGTAAACAGGTTGCGCTTCACTGATAAGATAGGTCCCGGTCACCAAGCCAGTGGGTCCTCTGAAGTGGGCATCACGTGCATAAAGATGATAAAACAAAAAAAACCCATATATATATACAGTACATGGAGAGTGGACTGTTACTAAATCACCCGAAGGCCCATTGGCTGGACTTATGCTTTGCTACAAATTTGCAATTATTGCTTGGATGGAATCTCCACACTGCGGTTTTGTTAGTGATAATACACTCCACACGTAATGTACACATTATTTTACCTGAATCTGCCCCTTCTTCTCCAACAGGTTTCTGTAATATTCACTCACGGTAGAGTAATCTACACACTTTTCATCGATTTTGAATTATGCGGAGGGAATAATTTAATTTCGAGAGTGGACTGAGAAGGTGTATATGTTCTTCGATGTCTGCCAATGTCCTCAACGACGAGGATATTAAAACTGTAGAATCAGCACTTCCTCGTCCATTTTCCCCAGCAGAAACCACCGAACTTGAAAACATTTCGGACCATATATATAAGATGATATATTCCTACTTGTATTAACCCTGTGCATACTCAAGCCAAAATATCACAATTTCAAGGTGACATTTTTCCCGCGATACAGCTAGGAATTTAAGAAATATAATTTTGATTGATGCGTTCAAGATTGAATTGGTTAAATTACTATTTGCCTTAGGAGAAAAAAATTGCTAATTCAAATTTTTTGTGTTTTGACATTAGTCCATAGAGAGCTAAAAGAAAATTATTTGGGGTACCGTGTTATAAGGTGATGTAGATAGTGGTGTTGCGAAGAAGGCCCATTGGGGGAGGTGTGTGTAAATCTGATTTGTCCCGATAGTGATGAATCAGGTGCGACAGTGAGCGCGGTGGCTCAGTAGGTAGAGATGCAGGCTGCTAGCCGAGAACTCCTCGGTTAGAATCCCACCTGAGGCAACAGCGCTGTGTCCTTGTCCCCGATTGCCAACGCGGGGCTACAGTGGCGGTGTGTACTAAGGCGTACTGCACGTCGATGCTGCACCTGTCTTTAACCAATGGTAACCCTGCTTGTGTGGAGGTAGTACGGTGTGTAGCCTAACAGTTGCTCGCCGTTGCTCGGTGGTCCTCTCCGGGTACACCGGCTTCCACCACCCGTAAAACTGTCCGTCACGAGGTGATCCTCGCTGTATAAAGTGTCGTTAAATCCCAATAAATAAATCAAGTCCCGACTGACTAATATTTCAACTACATCGTCAAGGCATGCCCTCAACGAATAATGATCCAAAAACCTTTCTGTCATTTTTTTAAAACCTTAGGCGAGTATAATTTTGATAGATGGATCTATATCATTCCAAGCTCTTGGAAACGAATGCGTGGGAAGGTCTGCTGAAAACTTGGTTCTTGACTTAAGCAGTTGTAGTATACCACATTGTCTTTTGACCATTCCAGATGGATTCTGGTAAATTGTAAAGGATTTTCGAACGCTTTCAGGTAGCCTCATGCACGAATAAAAACACTCGAAGTTTGTACAGGTCATTAAATTTAAAGACTCAGTGGTATCTAAAAAGGGAGGACAGTATCAGAAGTTTACTTTTTATTGCTGATGATTCGATTGACTTTTTTCTTTCGTTTGAAAACATATTTAGATGATGAAGCAGGGCCTCAGATTTCACTGCCGTAAAGTAAATGAATGTGGATAAAAGAAAAATATAGTCGTTAGTACCTTAATAGGAATAGTTTCTTTACCCTATTGATGCAGTTTATCGATTTCGCCATTTTGAACTAATTATTAAGATGTGTTTTTTAAAGTTTAAGTTTTCATCAATATTGATTTCCTAGAATCTTGCAGTGGAATTGTCTTGATCGGTACCAAAGAAAGTTATATTAATATTCTTCAACGATATGTATCTATTTCCTACGTGATATAAGCCATTACTAGGGTGCAGTAGGATAAAAATAGTTTTACTGCCATTAAGTGCAAGCTTATTGACTGAACACTAGTCACTTATTTTAATAAGTTTCACATGAACATCATCGATCAATATGTCAAGATTGTTGCCTGATGCATATGCTGTGGTGTCATCAGAAAACGGCAGTATTTTGAGCAGGGTTGGCTTACTTATATCATTGATGTACAGTAAGAGAAGTGTAGGAACTAGGATGGATAGCTGGGGTACACGTGATATGATATCCTTTTGAGCAGACGTTATCTCCCCATACTGTACACTTTGTTTTCTCGCAGACCTATAATACCTGAACCATGCATTGGCCATACCACTGATTCCGTAATATTCTAACTCCTTGATCAGGACGAAATGGTCGATGGCTTCAAACGTCTTGGAAAAATCAAGAAATATGGAAAGAGTACAGGCATTTGTTGGCTTGTCGTTTGTTATGGCTTTACTGTTTACAAGATGTAAGATGGGATGTACAACTGAATGATTTTTTTCTGAACCCGAACTGATATTGATTTACAACCCTATTCGCATCTAGGTAGCTAGAGGTACCATGAGGCATTATTTTTTCAAGTATTTTCGAGAAGGCGGGGCGAGTACTGTTCGCCCACAGTTGTTGAATTCTGTTTGTCGCCGGTTTATATATGGGAATAACCTCCGAGATTTTCATTTTTGAGGGAATTATACCACTGGAGAAGGATAGGTTAATTGTGTGTGTGATGGAATTTGCGACTTCCGTTATGATTTCTTTCATTAATTTAGAAGATATATTATTATAATCCCTAATTGGTTTAGAATGAAGGCTAACCACACATACAGTATAATCTACTAGTTAGTTGTTGGAGAAACAAAGAAATATTCTGACGTTCGCTAACGTCCACAAAAATAGATGTTGAATTGATCCGCAATATCTTTGGGGTCGTCCGCTTTACTGTGAAAGAAACTAGAGGGTAGTATATCAGCATGATCTGCTTTATTAATTGCCTTTCGAAGAATTTCCCATGAATTCTTAAGGTTATTTTTATTTTCCAGTAAAGCTTTATGGTAATAATCTGATTTATTATACATCTATCAATGATACGTTTGTTTTTCACCGATCGAATCCTGATCGCCGGATCACACTGAGTGGTTTTCCGATTCCGTATCAGATGGTTGGTCTCAGAACGAGGACGGCACCGGAGAACGTTAATCGAGTCCGCCCAGGTTACCAATCGTTTGTAGGTACGCTGCATTTGTGAAAATAAACACTAACGAATAACGTGAGTTTCTAATATTGTTCTTAACCAATTTTATATTGATTTTTCGTGTGAAAGGTCAATTTCCATAACGGCACATAATAAACAGATCATGATGACAGTAAAGTGATCTGGTTTGCATTCCGTCTCGGTGGCCCGTGTGATCCGGCGATCTGATCTCGTCAACTCGACGGCATACGACAAACCAAATCACTTTATTGCCATAATAATCTCCACTTTCTTGGACGTTTCAATCATTTAAACGAGGAACAGTGTCGTTTGTATTGTTCGATATTTTCTTGCAGTGGGTGTTATTAGTTTTTCTAAGTGTAGTCTTTATAAATTTCTTAGAAGTCTGCGAGGTGGTTAAAAGGCATGCACAATTGAAAGCTTTGTGGAAAATATCAAGAAAGATTTCGAAGGCTATCGTTGGGCTGTGGAGTTCAAAACGTCAGAAAAGTCGGTCGACTGCAGGAGTGAATTTGAAGTAGTGGATGTTTTGATTTTGAAACGATCACTTAGGGGACTTCTTTGGGTCTGGGAACCACTTACGTGATTCGTCAACGTGGACTGATGCAAAATGGTCACTCACATCTGTAATGATTATAATGATGATCGTAATGATTATACCAGAAGCATATTCGTTGGTTTTGTTACTGAAAATGTTGTCTTTAAAAATCGCACTACAGTCAGTCACTCCACTTGGACATGTAATAACTGGATAAAAACCTGAACTGAATAATGTGTCGGCATACTCATTGGTTTTGTGGTGAATATTGAAGCTGAAAAGATCAATATTGAAATCACCCATTTGGTAAGGTGAATTGTTCTGCATTAATTTTAATTCGTGTAAATTTGATAAGAAAAGGTCGAGGTCGGCAACTGGAGCAGTGTTTGGTCTGTACATAATTTCAGTTATAGACTTATGTTTGGAGGTTATTTCTGTAAATAGGGATTCGTAGACATATGGGATGAAGACGGTCAGGTTATCTCAAATTTTAAATCGGAGATGCTCGTTAACAAATAGGCCAACACCACCCCTGCAGTCGTCACCAGCAGGTCGCATCCGCGTCACGAGTTTGTAGTAGCCATCAAGTTCGTAAGATATTTTATCTTTTATGGTGAGTATTTCCGTCAGCCCTATTGCGTCCAAGAAGTTGCTTTGTGATTGAAGATCACACAGATTTACCAGAGAGCAAGTGTTCGGTTTGTTGGGGAGTGTAATATTTACAACTGTGGTTATCTATGTTAGACGGAGAAGACCGCGTATCGTCTGGATTATCAGATACTGTGTCATTGTTGATTGTTATGAAATCATGCCATCTCATGTTTCGCCTTGGGAAATTTTGTTTTGTTTGTTTTTATTATGGTTTAACGGCACTTTAACAGCCAAGATCATATCGTGTCGGTGACAGTTTTACGGGTGGAGGAAGCCGGAGTACCCAAAGTGAACCACCGAGCAACGACAAGCAGCTGCCAAAGTGTAGTGACATATCTTGACACATGTAGAAATCCAAATTGTAGAGAGAGAGAGAGAGAGAGAGAGAGAGAGAGAGAGAGAGAGAGAGAGAGAGAGAGAGTGCGTGCGTGCGTGCGTGCGTGCGTGCGTGCGTGCGTGCGTGAGTGCGTGCGTGCGTACGTACGTGCGTGCGTGTGTTTAAGGTTAAAAAATCGCACTGGCACAGACATTTCCTACTGAAACGTTTTTTTCTTTTAATATGCCGCCGAAAAATTGTTTTCATTTACTGAACCCTGATGGGTTCAAACATGACAAAAAATTACATAAAATTGATTTAAACTAAGCGATGAGCTTTGGAACTGGTTAAACTGACTGGCAATAATTGATGTTATTCATTGATGGGCTCTAATTTAGTCCTTACCAGGATGTTACGCAAGCTTTTGTTTTTCTTATAGGCGATGACAGGTCGAAGATTCAGAGGTTCATTTAATTTAGCATTGGTTAAATTGAATTCATCTTTTAACATTTTTGCTATTTCGATATTCATTCTGTTGTATGTTAAAGTGAAAGGAATGATGGACCTCCTTTCGCATTCTCCCTCTGATATGTTCATACCAAATGGCCGGAGGGTTTGAAGCGTATTGATCCAAAAAGCTTCACGTTTTTTTTCTAAATTCATCCGTTTCTTCTAATGTATCTTTAATTGGTGGTTGTTCAATAGGATGGATTTCGAAATCGTCCAAAGAATGGCCAGGAAGGTTAAAATGTTGTGCTACTGGGGCATCAGCATTATGTTTTATATCCTGTTTGTGTCTAGTAGCAGTTCTCGAATAGGATTTTGACTTTGACCAACATACTGTTTCCGACAGCGCTTACATGTGATAAGGTAAATAATGTTTTGTGAATCACAATGGAGGGGGTTACGGATCTTATAATGATTTTTCGTTTGTTCCGAGGAAAATTCCTCTTTTTGATCAGAAGTATGCAGTCTACAACGAGGCTTGTTGCAATTAAATACCGCGCCACTACCATTCTGCAACGGTCTGTTGTGTTCAATCTTCAGTGGTTCGAAATCAGTAGTTTCAGCTGGACTTTCGAGCTTTTTCAGAGTTTGAGATTTCAGGCTACGCAAAAAAACGAAGTGACTACCCTCTCGATCTGTGGGCGCCAAATAGAGTAGAACAAGCCTCATTATGTGTGTGCGCGCGCGCGCGCGCGCGTGTGTGTGTGTGTATGTGAGTGTGTGTGTGTGTGTGTGTGTCTGTGGGTTTGTCTTACCAACTTGACGAGGTAACTAGACAAAAGAGTTTGCGTGTTTCGCCTTACCGAGGTACAAAAGACAAAAGAAACCCTTTACCTCTGTTGTTTTCCCAGAACTGTACCGGCAAAACGAGGTAGAAACCGTTAGTCCACACAAAGGACAAACAATGGATACCTCGGTATGTAGGGTAGACAAGACTGTGTGTGTGTGTGTGTGTGTGTGTGGTGTGTTTTGTGTGTGTGTGTGTAGGTGTGGGTTTGTCTTACCAACTTGACGAGATAAGTAGACAAAAGAGTTTGCGTGTTTCGCCTTACCGAAGTACAAAAGACAAAAGAAACCCTTTACCTCGGTTGTTTTCCCAGAACTGTACCGGCAAAACGAGGTAGAAACCGTTAGTCCACACAAAGGACAAACAATGGGGTACCTCGGTATGTAGGGTAGACAAGACTGTGTGTGTGTGTGTGTGTGTGTGTGTGAGAGAGAGAGAGAGAGAGAGAGAGAGAGAGAGACAGACAGACAGACAGACCGAGAGAGATGGCAATTTTAGCGCATAGTGTCGAGTCTTTACCGTTGCATTATGTGAAGTGTTAAACTACCGCTTTGACCTTTAAATGGAAAGCGATGATGATAAGCAACCATTATTGTTGGTTATCTTTGAGACTATTGTGTTTGTACAGCTTATGTAAAGTGCGTTATAATTACACGCAACCTGTTCGAGAATCCTTGGGGGTAAACCTTTGTTAGAATGTTTTGTCATGTAGATAACACAATGCCAACAACCGAGAGACATTTACTGACGAATATAACAAATCTTATTTGAATTTCAGTTTAAATAAATTTGTTACCTGTCGACAACGATCAGAACGGTACAAGCTGAAATATTGTTATCGATTTTTTCAACAAAGACATCTTTTGATTTGGCTAGAATATGTTTTCGTACCACATCACACAGTGTCCGGATGTTTTTAAAAAGTATATATCCGACCTCCCACAAGTTTCAGAGACTGTTATTCGTTTTTGACTAAAAACACTTAGTCGAAATCTATATATCATTGACCGTCAGAGTGATCCCCTTTCTTCATTCATTGTCGACAAACGAGAACCACTTCATCCTAAATCAGTAAAAATTCTGTCATTTATTATTTATCGCAGTTACCAGTTCAGTAGATAAAAAGAGTAATCGATGATAGTTAGGGTTTAATATATTCCTGGTTTTCTATAGTAAAGGGAACGGGAATGAAATTACACCCAGAACCGGGAACCGTGAAATTTCTCGGATATTATCAAGTAAATTTACGAGAATAACAAGACGTATTTACTTTCGTGAAAATGAACATATTTTATTGGCAATCTGCCATCTCCATACGGAAAAGTTCTTTTCCAACGATATGTGTGAAAACCGAAGCGAGAATTTCCGGGTTCCCGGTTGCAAAATCCGGTTACGATACCCGGGAAATCTCTAGCATGAAACCGGGAATTGTGGTTAGCCCCGTTTACGCGTTGAACTGAAGTTTTCTAAATTGAAAAACTGCCCCAACGTACCTCTGTAGCAGAGGAGACTGGTGACGGCAGTGAAGAAGGAGACGAAGCCATGAGGCAGTGGTGATAAAACTAGCGATTCTTAAAATGGAGAGGAGTCACACTTCTCGTCGGAAAAGTACTTTTCTGTATAGATATGGCAGATTGCCAATAAAATATGTTCATTTTCACGAAAATAAATGTGTCTGGTCACTCTCGTAAATTTGTTATCCGGAAATATCACAGTTCCCGATTCTGAGTGTAATTTCTTTCCCGTTTCCGTTACTATAGAAAACCGGGAAAATATTAAACCCTGGTTATTTATCGCATTATATACTACTCAAAGTTTGCTAAGCACCAAGTATATCCAACTACCTGTTTTACGTTTTAGTTGAAATATTGTAATGAAAAGTGTATATATTTTTTTATTTAATTATACCTTTAATGATTTAAGTACAGAAATTAAGATTTTATTTGTGTTTGACATTATTTTTTAGCTTTTGAATACGATAACCATGAAAAATGGATATTATTGGTAAAAGAGGAAATTTTTCAAATTTGCCAAAATGTTGACTGAGCGAACTGGTATGGGTTCAATGTCGAGTATGAGACCCATTACTGTTAATTACAGCTTGACAACGCCCTCTCATGCTCCCAATCAGGTTCCTGGTGGTCCTTTCTGGGATGTTGTTCCATTCTTGGACCAGCATGGCACCAAACTCCTGGACACTTCTTGGCTAGACTGGATGGGCTGAAATTGCAAGCTGCAACTCATTCCAGATATGTTCGATTGGATTGAGGTCAGGGGATCTTGCTGGTCAGTTCATACGCATAATCCCCTCCCTCTGTTGGTACTCTCCGACAGCATGGGCAACATGAGGACGGGCATTATCGTCCATCAGAATGAATCTATCACCCACTGCACCTGCATACAATCTGACGTGGACATTCAGGATCTCATCAATATACCGTTGTGCAGTCAATGTACCACCTTCAAGGACACAGAGCTCTGTACGTCTATCCCAGCTGATGCCGCCCCAGACCATGTTTGACCCTCCACCATAGCGGTCATGTTCAGCAATGTTGGCTGCATGGAATCGCTCTCCTGGTCTTCTCCATACCCTAGAACGCCTATCTGTGTGGTCTAGGTCGCCGATCTTCTCTGGTCCATCCAACGTGGTCCATGGCCCATTCATATCGTGCCTGGCGGTGGTTCTGGGACAGCGGAATGCGAATACATGGTATTCTCGATCGGAGACCACCTTTTCGTGCTACCTTGCCCGGATAGTCTGCGTCGAAACATTTACCCCGGATGCATTCTGAAGGTCACTGCGAAGCTGGGTTGCTGTGTCAAAGCGGTTCCTACGGGCCTGAATGATCAAAAACCGGTCTTCAGCTGCAGATGTTGCCCTGTCTCTGCCACCACCATGCCGTCTTACTGGTGGGCCATACTGCTGAAATCTTGCCCGGGCTCTGGTAATCATCGTATGGTGCACACCAAGGGCTTCACCAACCTGACATGGGTAGCCCCTTGCTCCACCATCATCTCTACAGCCCGCCACATTTCTGCTTCAGACAAATGTCTTCTTACATTTGCATTTGCCATATTCAATCATTAAATCACAAAGGTTTGTGTTGAAATGAAGATTGAATACCCTACACATGTCATGTACATGTAGACAGTACACGAAAACATCATGAAAATCAAGGGGTACATGCTTTCCATGACTGTCATGAAAAGTCTGCCTGTCAAGAGAGCTAATGTAAACGCTGGGGACCATCTCAATACATTCCTCAATCATATCCACCAAAAATATCACAAATATGTCACCAGCAAATTTCACAATGATGTGTCAAATATTTGGTGCTTAGCAAACTTTTAGTAGTATATAAGTTTCAGCGCAGTGCTCACATTGTCGTGTGTCAGTGGTGCAAATTGCACTAAAAAATTCGTTTTGCACCAAAAATAAGAATTTATTACCATAATTTGGCACCCAAAATATAATTTTAATAGGTCTCAAAAGGCTTTACGGTTTATTATTTCAGTGCGTCGTTTTCCATAAAATAGCTGTCTGATGACACAGGAGAGACATAATTCACGCTTGTCGTGTAATCTATAGTTAACAAGTTTAATCATGGCCGGCATTGTTTATGGGTCATCTGAATTAACAGTATATCCATTTTATCTAAAACATGTCTTTCTTACTTAATCTTTTTCATCTTGCCCAATCTTTTTTATAAGCCTTCAGTAAGATAATAAATAATTTGCTACTGTAGTTTATTTGATGTGAATAAGCAGTGAGTACATAATAATAATGAAATTATTTTGTGAACGCTAATAATAGCCCTTTTAGTTTATATATTTATTGTTTTATTTATTTTCTATATTTTTATCATTTGAGGTTTTTTTGCAACTAAAATATTAAAACGAGCCTGGTAATACGAAATTAAAATACCGTACTTTGAACGCAAGAAGGCGTCATCTGCATTGTAGATGGCCCCGTTTTGAACTCAAAGGACGATACTTGGTTAATGTCTTGTCAATTACAGTCATATTTCATTTACATCTAATTTGTTTCATTTGGCACCAAAAACTTAATTTAGAATCGACGAAAAATTCCACGTGGCACGAAAATATTTCAAGCCATCGTGAACACTGGGTACATTGTCTTCAACTATCTTACAGATATTGAATATAATGTTCGAAAAAACTGTATTGCTGGAAATGTTGATAAGGCCGTCCAATATATTGTACATTTTTATGCCCCCGACTTGGTCGGAGGGGGTATCTAGTGGAGAGCTGCGTACGTTCGTACGTTCGTGCGTAACACAAATGTGTCCCCCCAACATATTTGCTGCTCTAGCACGGTCATTATTTGTCGGATTCAAATAATTTTTGCCATGTTTGTCCGTCAACATGGGGGTAAGGATCATACAGCAGAATGAACATCTTCGCGTAAACATTTACAGAGTTATTTGCCCTGGTTTAACTTAAGGGATTATTATTGAAAAATGATTGAAAAATTTGTCCGTCCAACATATATGCTGCTCTAGCTCTGTCATCATACGTTGACTTCAAATATTTTTTACCATGCTTGTTCCTCAGCATGGGGAAACGGATCCTACAGTAGAATTAATATCTTCGCATGAGCATTTACAGTGTTATTTGCCCTTGTTTAACTTGGGGGATGATTGAAATGTATCCGTCCAACATATTTGCTGCTCTAGCTCTGTCATCATACGTTGGATTGAAATAATTTTTGCCATGCTTATTTATATTAGTTCAGATTGCTGCAGGCACATGTCATGCTTTTGATGGCATAATGTTATCCATGGTATTGCAGGAGGGGTCATATGCCACGCTTCACGTTGCTCTTGTTATATTTTGGGACAATATCATGGTACAACATGCTACATTTCGTCCACTGAGTTCCAATGTATTCTATGTGTCAGTAGGCACATAGAACACATTGGAACTCAAGAGACGATTTCTACAAGGAATACACTGAATCCTTCAACGTCCCTGGCCCCTCGACGATTTGTGTTATATATCTACTCAACTCCACGTCCTAATCATAACTGCTAGATTCGTCCCTGATAATTTTTAAATTTAACAAATATAGATGCGAAAGTTGTCATCTTTTCGCATGTTTTAGGTTGTTGTTGAAATAAACAAATGTGAATTTGTTTTAAATATAGATTATTATAATCGTAAATGGATAGGTTTGGTCGTATTCCGTACTGAATTATATTCAGATGATACCCGTCGGGTATATGTTTTAAATATTAAGTGAAAAAGATGAAGAATCTACCGCAACAACACAACGAGGTGGTGAGGCGTATGTTCACTCAAAGGCCAGGCGATACTCTCCAGCTCTAGGGTGATGATAAATCTATTATCTCCACTCACATGTGTTGACAGATTGAGAGACTGTTGCAATAACTTATTCATTATATCGCAATGGATATCTACAAAATTTAATACGATACATTTCGCCAACGCAAAAAAGACATGTTGGAATGTTTGTCCAGAATGTTCAGTGCAAAAGCTCTACACCCAGTCTCAGTTCGAGTTTGTAAAATAATCTCATCGAAGACGTTCGTACGTCAGTGACGTCACTTGAGCCCCTTCTGAAGCATGTATGATATGAATTTGAAAAAATGTGAACCTCGTTATCAGGCGAATCAGATTTGATAAGCAAACTACAGCGATACTGATGAGCTATCTGGGGGTGGACATTTAATGAAGCATAATAACGACTGCGAAGGTAGATTTTTTTTATAAGAAGGAAAACTATAAAATATCTAACTGGAACTAGAATATGTGGATCATCGTTGAGTGTCACGACGTTTGGAAATTTTATAGACTGACGATAATGTTAAGAGTAAGTTCATGCCTCAGATTTAAGTCTGTAACCCTTTGCCTAACGTGAAAAGCAGACGACAATTGCAAACAAAATTATTTAATACCTAATTTTTTTCATTTATGCGGCAAACATATAGCTTATGACACCTCAGTGGAACGAGTTCAAAAAAATGAAAAAGTAATGAAAACTGAATAGCATTTTTGTGAATAAGGCTGGACGGTTTTGTTGGCCGTTACGTTAGGTAAAGGGTTAAACGTGAGTCTAAAAAGCGGAGTCTGTTTAAGTAGATCTGAAAGCTGGCAATTGTTTTTTCACGTGAATGTACTATCGTATGTCTGAAAAGAATTGACATAATTTGAATTTCCGACAAAAGTGGAATTTCACCCAGCTAATAACTAGAATTTTACAATGACAAGCATGGAAAAACGCAAGCATGTTTCAGCCCGTGGACGTTGTGATTAAACCTGAAACTTTGCGTGTAATGTCTTGTCTATGCTCATGACAGAATTGAAGTTTTTCTCGTAACGTGTTCTCGTTGTGATTTACTCTCTACGTAAAGCATGTCACTGGGGTCAAAGTGAGGAGAAGTGCCTAAAGGATTGAGATTAAGAAAACAAAGAGTCTTATAAAAGATATTAATTGAGGTGCACTTTGTTGGCTTTGCCGTGACCGAACACTTTTGCTATTAGTGAAATTAGAATCACCAGATACCTATTTTCGGCCTAAAAATTGATACATTCAAGATGAAGTCCCCAAATAACTCCACAATACCGTTGTGTGTCGTATATATTTCCGATATCTAATTAAACACGCCACTGGTTTCGTCCCTCTTGTGTTATAACACACACAGTGGCTTAAATTCAAGATTACAAGAAGATCATAATCGTACTATCGAGTGTCTTTTGAATGATGTTTCTTCTGTTTCTGTCATAAGTCCGTATAAATGAGACAAAAACCTATGCTAGAGCCATTACAATCACCGCTGTGGTCTCAAAATAAAATCATGATATCAGAGTTGTGTCGAAAAGCGCAATTAACTGCCATAATGTTCGAAGGAGAATTTATGTAGAAACAGAGGTGGCAAGATATAGATTTTGGACAAATGAATAAGAGTTATATTTTACATCTAATTTAAAATTTACGGGGGGGGGGGGGGGGGGGTTAAGTGCATATGTTTATTTTTCTCTCTTCCCCGTAGTAAGTTTGAGAAACAAAAAATGTTTGTTAACCCTTTACCCAACATAACGGCCAAAACCGGCCAGAGTTATTCTCAAAAATCAGCAATTAATTTTCATTATGTTTTTCATTTTTTGTCTCAAAAACATAGGTTATCACACCCCATTGGAACCAGCTCGTCGAGCTCGTTTCCATGAGGGGTCATAAACCATGTTTTTGAGACAAAAAATGAAACAAATTAGTTATTCAAGAATTTTTTTTTGCAAGTGTCGTCTGCTTTTCATGTTAGGTAAAGGGTTAAAAGATTGGTTGTATTTAAAATGTTTACGTGGATGTCGATTATTTCCTGAATAGACACGGGAAATAGGTATTTTAACGATAGTCTCCTGCCAAGGAATAATATCGCCCCTTGCGTGTGTAAAGGCGCCATCTGCAATACTAACGCATTGAAGATGGGTCCTTAATGCACTCAAGGGGCAATATAATCGCCTATTTCGGTTGAGACCTGAAGACTAAGTCCAAGCACAAATCACTTGATCGCGTCTAACCATTTCCACTCTACATGTATCGATTGTGGCATTTGGTGAGCCAGTTGCTGTCCAGGTGAAGATAAAGATTATTGAAAGCAGAAGATATATCGGTGGGGATGAGGATAAAATATAAAACGTGTAGTCTGGGGCGAGGAACACTTTTACAACGTTTCTCCTTTGAATGACCCAAGTACTTACTATGCATGGAATGTTAACCCTTTACCCAACGTAACGGTAAAAACGGTCAGCGCTATTTACAAAAATCACTATTCAATTTCATTATTTTTTTATTTTTTGTCTCAAAAAACATAGCTTATGACCCCTCATTGGAACGAGCTCGATGATCTCGTTCCATTGAGAGGGTCATAAGCTATGTGTTTCAGACAAAAAAAGGAAAATATTTAGTTATTCAAGAATTTTGTTCGCAGGTGTCGTCTGCTTTTCGTGTTAGGTAAAGGGTAAAATAAGAAGTTCGGTAGAAATTTAACACCTAGAAACTTCCATTCGACTCAACGTGGCTGTTGTGTAATAAAGTAAGTGCCCCGGAACTAACGATATGGATAATTGTAAAATTTTCATCCAGTTAATAACTCCGATTCTACAACAAAAAGCAAGAAAAGCTCAAGCATGTTTGAAGCAGTTGACCATTGGGTTAAACCCAGAGGTGTATTGCCGGAACCTATGCTTCCAATGTACATGCTTATAACAGAACTTGCGGTTATTTTCTTAGACTGGTGGTCTGATGGTATTCCCCTCTACACGGACTGTGCGCCAGTGGTATCAAAGTGATGAGACGTGCCCAAAATGGTTGGAAGTAAGAAAACATCTAACGTTATAAATAAGATTAACTGACTTCCACTTTTTATGCAAGGTATTTAGCCGAACGCTTTCACTATTAAAGGCATTAGACACATATTTCAGATACACAAAGTGTTAAATAGGATTTCACCCCGGGAGCGGGAATTCCCGGATTTCCGGTTCCGAAAACCGGTCACGATACCCGGGAAATCTATAGCACTGAACCGAGAATCACGATTGGCACTGTTTGCGTTTTGAACTGAAGTTTTCTAAATTGAAAAACTGCCCCAACGTAACTTTGTAAGATTTCCTCATCTCTTCCACGCCTTAACTGTTTACAATCCTGCTTCCTGAAGCTCCTTTTTCACCAAATCACTGTAGCTCTCGATCAGTTACGAAGGACTCCTCTCTTCAACAGCAAGACCTTCACTCGCTTCAAAGTTCAATCTCGCCTTCATTTTCAGAATCACTAGTATCGCCCACTATTCACAACCTCCTTCAACATCACTCCTTCTTCACTGCCGTCGCCAGTCCCCGCTGCTGTAAAGAGTAGGTTGAAGCCAGGAGGTAGTGGTGATAAAACTGGCCATTCTTAAAATAAGGACGAGTTGGAAGCGGGGTGGGTTTTCACACTTCTCTTTGGAAAGGGCTTTCCGTATGGAGTTGGCACATTACCAATAATAAAATAATATGTTTATTTTCACGAAAATAAGTGCGTCTTGTCATTCTCGTAAATTTACGTCATATTATCCGGGAAAATTTACGGTTCCCGGTTCTGAGTGTATTTTCTCTCCCGTTCCCGTTACTATAGAAAACCGGGAAAATATTAAACCGTAGTGTTAAATTTAGGGAGACGACGGCGAAGTCTCCATAAAATACTCCAATACAGTTGTATTTCCGGATTTGGATTATAAACATCGCTAATTGCGTCCCTCTTGCGTCGTAACACACACCCTGGGCTAAAAGTTTAGATAAGAAAGAGACCATAATCGGACTATCAAGTGTCTTTGGAATAATTTCTCTTCTGTTTGTTTTAATACATAAGTTCGTATATATGAGGTGAAAATTATGTTAGATCCATTACAATCAGCTTGTCTCAGAATAAAATCATAAAACCAGAGTTGTATCGAAAAGCGTAATTAACTGCCATAATATTCGAAGATAGAATTCCCGATTGGAAACAGAGTGATCAAAGTCGTGAATTTGGACCACTGTATGAAGGATAGTTTGTGTATCTAATTTAAAACCTATCAACAGAGATTGACTTTAAGGATGTAGATGGTCATTTTCTCTCTTCCCCATAGTAAGTTTGAGGACAGAAAAAGCCGTAAAATTTTTGTCCCTTTGGGTCCGAATTCGATGGATTTTTGGGTATTAAAAAGTTGAGGGTATCTAGAATGCTTACGTGGATGTCGACGATAATTAGCTCAATGGGCTCAAGAAATAGGTATTTCCACGAGCTACTCATACCAAAGTATGATATACACAGATTATTACAACAGTCAACTGATCAGGTTCGCCGGGTTGACGAAACCAGATAAACCAGAGCAAACAAGATCCCATATGGCTGGTCTCATTCAACGAGACGGAATATGGCAACCACGATTAACTATTGTAATAATTTGTTTATTATACGGCAGTGAATATGTAAAACTTTGAATGCGACAAATGACGTGTACACGCAAAATAAATTGTGCCGTATTTGTCCAGAATGTTCAGCGCAAGAGCACTCTGAATTTTTCGCGTAGATCAGTTGTAATCTCGAAAATGTTTACACTCAGTGATGTCACCAAAGCCTTATCCGAGAAAGGCGTGATCTCGACTTAGGATAGTTCAAACTCTCGTGTTCCGATAAACCATATTTGATGAGTAAACTACAGCGCTATTGGTGAGCTGTTTGAGTTACCCACCGGTGAAATCGCCGATATTCACGCCAAAGTAAAAGTTTTCTTCTTGCTAAGCTATCTCCGAAAAAATATTCTAATATTTTGTGTGAACCAACCACGAATTATTCAAAACACAAATTAGTGGATCGCCATGTGGCCATTCTCTTGCTGTTTTTTTTTGGATGGGACATTTGGTGGGTCATAGTTGTCCATGTAAAGATCAAGATCATTGAATCTGAAAGGAAATATCGGAGAGGACGTGGATAAAGTATATCAAATGAGTAGGTTGAGGTGATGTAGATCATTCCTCATTTCTTCTGGGAATGCCCGAAATACTTTGAAAGTAAGTAAATATTTAGGCTTTTGGATTTGTTAACCCTTTGAACTCGCAAGACCGATTTTTCGGTCCAGGACAAAATTTCGTCACATTTTTGTCTTATTATAAGAGGTATATACACAGGCATTGATGATAAAATAATTACTGCGGTCTGCAGCCAGACTGTAGTAATTATTTTATCCTCTCTCTATATTGATAATGGGCTGACTCATCTCACTGTAAGTGTACACAAAGGCGACACCATTCCATAAACGAGGGTTCAAAGGGTTAAATAAGGATTTCGATAGAAATTTGAAACCTAGGAACCCGAACTCTAGCTGGATGAATGGAGGCACTTAATGGCTATAGAAGCAAGCAAGCAGTCCAGTTATTAGTTGTAGATGATAAAGGAAAGCAAGGTATCATAAAATAGATTCTAAAAGAGTGATGGAAAAGGAAAACGGGGGATATCACAGAGTTTTGCAGATTAATAATCACTGTTAGCGAGAAGACAGTCTTGTCAGTTGAGAACTGCTACACAACAGCGGATAACCCAAGTTATGTTTTTGTTGATATTATTATATTATTATCAAACTATAGTATGGCTCACTTCTTTAACAGTCGCACGTAGTTATTTTGGCCTCGTAAAATGTCATAAGACTGGAATCTTTGGCAGCCACACAGGCAAAATCTGAGACTTTTTTCCTGGAAGATGTAAGAATTATATCGAATTCTACAACCACCAAGAGACCCCAAGGGACCTTGATTAAATTTTTTAGGTGCTTTCTCGCTCGAATTGATTGATTTCACAGAAACATCTCTTATTTCAAATTACAAATCGTGAGTCAAAAATGTCAAAACATGTAATTGTCTGCCTGTGTTTTCAAGTTTAACATCCAAAGATTTAGTCAATTTGGCGGTGATGTCTCGCATGTGAAAGATATTCAATCGTCAAAATGGTGAAACATCTGATTTTCTGTTAGCATTTTACAGTGTTTTTCGCTCGAATTGATCGATTTGACAGTGATATCCCGGAGGTGTGAGAATTTTTGTCCCTTCGGGTCCGAATTCGATGGATCGCGGATTTGAATGTCTGTGAATATATATAAATATATAACCTTGTAACATACATTAAGGGGACATGGTAAAAAAACCGCCCTTAGGGGGAAATTGCTTTCTATACATCCTATTTACAAGCCTGTCAGCATTATTAACCCTTTAAATAAACCGATGTTTTAATTGTGAAGCAATGTACGATATGACGGAAAAAACGAGATATATTACACATGTCCCCCTAATGGCGACCCCCTAATGTTTTCTTTCCCCGAAACATACATTACGTAGACTTTTTCTATATTGATATTGTATAAGTCTCCGTAAGGTTGTTTTGGGGGAGACCCGTGTCAATATAAACTTCTGTTCTCAAAACAAGAACTTCGCTTCCTGAAAAAAATAATTTACATTCCAAAGCAATAATTGGGTGAGTGATGGCAAAACCCTCTCCTCTCCACCCCATTTTTTTAGGTTTTGTTCTGGTCGTATTATTATAAATATGTTTATTTGAGGTCTCTTTATTTTGTATTCAAATAGAAAGATATTCTTGAACTGGATATCTGGAAATGCCTAACTATCCCAGAGGGAAATCGCAAGAGCATTGGTTTAGGAATATCTCGTGTTTACACTTTAAAAGCACCTCACAATAGGCTGAATACATCAGCATTTGTTTAGTAAACATTAACTCATGCATCGCATTGAACTTAAAACTGAGAGGTCGACGGTTCGATCCTTTCCCGTGGCATCCCTGCAAACATACAACGTAACTACAACACTATGAAACTTTGTAGTTGCGTGGTGTGTCTGCGGCGATCAAATGAGCCACGAAGGGGCAATTTGGGGGCGAGCACGATAGGGGTTGTCGCCACCTCGTCGATGGGTGCCGGAACGTTTTTTTCAGGGTGTGAAAGGGTTCCTTGATTTTTAGCCATAATAAAAGCTTGGGAACTTACACATGGCCACTTATTCTCGCGAAGGGTGCGGGGGGGGGGGGGGGTGAGGGTGGGGGCGCAATTGGCGTAACATAAAATTGTTTATAAATTGCCACAAACATAACAGCCTGAAATATTATATTTGTTTGTCCGTGTTAAAGGTCAATCGCACCCAGGGACCGGACCCCAATAACCCCGGACCCGGTATTGTTACAGAGCGCCCGTCTCCGCCGATCCCCCCTCCCCTTCGACGGCCCTGCTTCTCAATCATATTAACCTGTTTTCCCAGTCTTTTTTAAGGCAATGTACATGGCGCTATCTTGACCTAAAACCTTGAGATGGGAGAGAATATTATGGGCTGCATATTTTTTACAACTCTGGAAGCGTCCTCATGAATTTGGTTCAGTTTTGATAGAATATGTTTAAAACATCACAACATAAATATGAACAAACATGTACTAGCAATAATGAGTGAAGTACTTGATTGGTCCAACACATATTTTATATTGGGATTTTTACAACATATTTACCATCAAGGTCGTGTGATGGTGGATAGTTTCGCAGGTGTAGAAAGAGCCAGACAATCCGGAAAGAACCACCGAGCACTGACGAGTAACGGAGAAGTTCTCCAAATTACGAACCCGACAGAAAAAGAGTGAGCTGCGGTTGAGGTGCAGCATTGAAGTACCATATGCCTTAGTAAACGACACCGTAGCCCACATGGGCAACCGGGATAAAGACTTCCACTTGGACCCAACACATGTGACGCCGGTCATGATCAAACGGGTGACCTTTCAGTTTCATGTCCAATGCTCTAGCCAATGAGCTACCGCACTCCGCGATCCTATACACACGTAGCCCACCTACTAAAAATTGACGACACTCAGTGAGATACTCTGTTCAGGAAAATATTAGGGTATGGAGGAGGAAAATATCATGACGTGAATACACCCATACCACTTACCCCCACCCCCACTAACCCGGCAATAGCAGGATTAGCTGAGGTAGATGCAACGTTCAGCATCGAAGTACAGTATGCCTTAGTACACAACAACATCGGGCCTCCACGTGGGCAATCGGAATTAAGTGTATTCTGCGTGGACTCAACACAGATGGCGCCAGTCATGATCGAACGGTTGTCCGTTCGGTTTTCTTGTTCGATTCTCTGGCCAGTGAACTACCGCACACCCCAATGCTAAACATACGTAGCCCACGTACTGAAAAATAATGACACTCAGTGAGATGCTCTATTCAGGAAAATATTAGGGTATGATGGAGGAAAATATCGAGCCCTGCATACACCCTGCCCCCAACCATCTTCCACCCCCCACCCCCATCTGAGCATCCTGGCCCAAAAAATTCTGTCTTCTCGAAACTTTCTTATTCAGATTGTAAATAGCCAATATTCTGCATAGTGATCTGACTAACAGACATATTATGTTTTGCTGAGAGTGACAGAAGATATCCTGAATTGGATATCCCCTGCCCCTCCCACTCGCTGCACCTGGGCATCAGAGTCAGCAAAAATCTTTTTCTCCGAAACATTCTTATTAGGATTGTACATAGTCCATACACTGCATGTTGATGACATTCGGAGAGGAATTGTGTTGAGAAGAAATATTGAAGATGGTGGAAATATGGTCGCCTGCATATATTTTCCTCGCCTAGGCACCTGAGTCATGAAAATTTCAGCCCAAAACAATCTCATTGAGAGTGCTATAAGATAGTGCATAGCCTAAACATTGCATATTGATTACACTCAAGGAAAAGTTCTGGTGAGAGTTTTCAGCACATGGGCTGGGGGATAGGAAGGTCACGACATCAAAGCTACCTGGCCCCCGCCCCACCACCCCTTTCAACGTTTTCTCTGAATATCACCCTTATCCCTCATTGTTCAATGCTGGGAATGCTACAATTGCGTTCACGTACAACACGATAAGATATAACCACTCACGACGAACTGGCGGCAAACACGCAAAGGTACAATCCTAATTCGAAATAAAGAGTACTGGATATTATGAAATATATATGGCATCCCAATGTAACATTAAGACGACCTGATATTGTATATTAAATATATATATGTCTTCTTAATGTAACTTTATGGGGACTTCGTATGATATTTTGCCGACGTTACCTGGACCACTTTCCGTACACCCTAAGATTGTGTCCGTAACAACTTCCATCTCGGTGAAGTAAAAACAAGACGGATGAGATCACGCCATTAGTTTCGGTTGGGGTGTTGACTTGCCGCCACAAACCCATTGCATGCTGTCTACGAGCCTGTTTTAAGAGCTAAAGCAAGCATTAATAACCAACCTTATTGGAGATTTAGCGGTACATGTTTGTGTCACTCTATCTTGTCAACGTTTTTTCTCAGTTGTTTATTACAATACATAACCAAGGCGCAACTTTGACCCCAAAAGAATTGAGATGGGAGAAAATATTACATCTTGCATATCTTTCTGCAACTTGGGAAGCGAGGGTATGGAGCAGGAAAATATCATGGCTTGCATACACCCATACCACGTACACCCCGCCCACCACCCCAACTAACCCGGCAGTAGTAGGATTAGCTGAGGTAGATTCAACGTTCAGAATCGAAGTACAGTATGCCTTAGTACACAATGACATTGGGCCTCCACGTGGCCAATCGGAATTAAGTGTATTCTGCGTGGACTCAACACAGATTGCGCCGGTCATGATCGAACGGTTGTCCTTTCGGTTTCTTGTTCGATGCTCTGGCCAATGAACTACCGCACACCCCAATGCTAAACCACCCGATACGTAGCCCACATGCTGAAAAATAATTACACTCAGTGAGATGCTCTATTCAGGAAAATATTAGGGTATGGTGGAGGAAAATATCGAGGCCTGCATACACAAACCACAACCCCCCCCCCCCCCCCCCCCGACATCTGAGCGTCCTGGCCTGAAAAAAGTATGTCTTCTCGGAACTTTCTTATTGAGATTGTAAATAGCCAATATTCTGCATAGTGATCTGACTAACAGACATATTATGTTTGCTGAGAGTGACAGAAGATATCTTGAATTGGATATCCCTAGCCCCTCCCACCCAATGCACTCGGCATCACTCTCAGAAAAGTCTTTTCTCCAAAACATTCTTATTAAGATTGTACATAGTTCATACACTACATGTTGATGACGTTCGGAGAGGAATTATGTTGAGAAGATACATTGAAGATGGTGGAAATATGGTCGCCTGCATATATTTTCCTCGCCTAGGCACCTCAGTCATGAAACCTTCAGCCAAAAACAATCTCATTGAGAGTGCTATAAAATTGTGCATAGCCTAAACATTGCATATTGATAACACTGAAGAAAAAGTTCTGGTGAGATTTTTTAGCACAGGGGCTAGGGGATAGGAATGTCACGATATCAAAGCTACCTGGCCCCCACCACCCCCTTTCAACATTTTCTCTGAATATCACCCTTATCCCTCATTGTTCAATGCTGGGAATGCTACAATTGCGTTCACGTACAGCAACACGATAAGATATAACCACTCACGATGAACTGGCGGCAAACACGCAAAGGTACAATCCTAATTCGACATAACGAGTACTGGATATTATGAAATATATATGGCATCCTAATGTAACATTAAGACGACCTGATATTATATATTAAATATATATATGTCTTCTTAATGTAACTTTATGGGGACTTCATATGATATTTTGCCGAAGTTCCCGGACCACTTTCCGTACACCCTAAGATTGTGTCCGTAAACAGCTTCCTTCTCGGTGAAATAAAAACTAGACGGATGAGATCATGCCATAAGTTTCGGTTGTGGTGTTGACTCGCCGCCCACACACCCATTGCATGCTGTCTACGCGCCTGATTTTAAGAGCTTAAGCAAGCATTTATAACCAACCTTACTGAAGATTTAGCTGTACATGTTTGTGTCGCTCTATCTTGTCAACCTTTTTTTCTCAGTTGTTTATTACAATACATAATCAAGGCGCGACTTTGATCCCAAAAGAATTGAGATGGGAGAAAATATTATATCTTGCAGATCTTTCTGCAACTTGGAAGCGAGGGTATGGAATAGGAAAATATCATGGCTTGCATACACCCATACCACTTACGCCCGCCCCCGCCCCCCGCCCCCACTAACCCGGCAATAGCAGGATTAGCTGAGGTAGATGCAACGTTCAGAATCGAAGTACAGTATGCCTTAGTACACAACGACATCGGGCCTGCACGTGGGCAATCGGAATTAAGTGTATTCTGCGTGGATTCAACACAGATGGCGCTAGTCATGATCGAACGGTTGTCCTTTCGGTTTCTTGTTCTATGCTCTGGCCAATGAACTACCGCACACCCCAATGCTAAACCACCCGATACGTAGCCCACATACTGAAAAATAATGACACTCAGTGAGATACTCTATTAAGGAAAATATTAGGGTATGGTGGAGGAAAATATCGAGGCCTGCACACACACACACCCCAACCACCTCCACCCCCCTCCCCGTCCTATCTGAGCGTCCTGGCCCGAAGCATTCTGTCTTCTGGAAACTTTCTTATTTCAATTGTAAATAGCCAATATTCTGCATAGTGATCTGACTAACAGACATATTATGTTTGCTAAGAGTGACAGAAGATATTTTGAATTGGATATCCCTAGCCCCTCCCACTCAATGCCACCTCGGCATCACTGTCAGAAAAGTCTTTTCTCCAAATCTTGAATTGGATATCCCTAGCCCCTCCCACTCAATGCACCTCGGCATCACTGTCAGAAAAGTCTTTTCTCCAAAACATTCTTAATAAGATTGTACATAGTCCATACACTGCATGTTGATGACGTTCGGAGAGGAATTATGTTGAGAAGAAATATTGAAGATGGTGGAAATATGATCGCCTGCATATATTCTCCTCGCCTAGGCACCTGAGTCATGAAAATTTCAGCCCAACACAATCTCATTGAGGGTGGTATAAAGTTGTGCATAGCCTAAACATTGCATATTAATTACACACAAGAAAATGTTCTGGTGAGATTTTTTAGCACGGGGGCTGGGGGATAGGAAGGTCGCGATATCCGATATCCCCACCACCCCTTTCAACGTTTTTCCTTGAGTATCACCTTTATCCTTCATTGTTCAATGCTGAGAATGCTACAGTTGTGTTCACGTACAACACGATAAGATATAAACACTCACGACGAACTGGCGCCACCCACGCAAAGGTACAATCCTAATGCGACATAAAGAGTACTGAATATTATGAAATATATATGGCATCCTAATGTAACATTAAGAAGACCTGATATTATATATTAAATATATATATGTCTTCTTAATGTAACTTTATGGGGACTTCGTATGATATGTTGCCGAAGTTACCTGGACCACTTTTCGTGCGCCCTAAGATTGTGTCCGTAACAGCTTCCATCTGGGTGAAATAAAAACTAGACGAGTGAGATCACGCCCTTACTTTTGGTTGTGGTGTTGACTCGCCGTCACACACGCCCATTGTATTGTGGTCTTCGAGCCTGTTTTTTACAGCTTAACCAAGCATTAATATCCATCCTTATTGGTGATTTAGCTGTACATATTTGTGTCGCTCTATCTTGTCAACCTTTTTTCTCAGTTGTTTATTACAACACAAAATCAAGGCACAACTTTGAACCAAAAAGACTTGAGATGGGAGAAAAATATTATGTCGTGCATATCTTCCTACAACTTGGGAAGCGAGACATGAATTTTTGTTCCCTTTTTGTAGATTGTATTTAAAATAGCATACATGTAACATAAATATGACAAACATGTACTAGCATAATAAGTGAAGCATTTGATTCGTACTATACAATGTTTATATTTGTGTTTAACAACACTTTGAATAGCCAAGGTCATGTCATGACGGTGAAATTCACGGGTGGAAGAAGAGCCGGACAATCCGGAGAGAGCCCCAGTGCATTGATGAGCAGCCGCCAAGTTGTCCAACTTACTAACCCGGCAGCAACAGGGGCAGCTGTGGAAGATGCAACGAGTAGCATCGAAGTATTGTATGCCTTAGTACACAAATACAGAGGGCATCCACGTGGGCAATCGGGATTAAGTGTCTTCTGCGTGGACTTAACACACATGGCGCCGAGCACGATCGCAGTTGACCTCTTGGTTTCTTGTCCGATGTTCTAGCCAATGAGTCACCGCACACCCTGATCCTACACATACGTAGCCTACATTCTGAAAGATAGTGACACTCAGTGAGATACTCTGTTCAGGAAAATATTAGGGAATGGAGGAGGAAAATATCATGGCTTGAATACACCCATTCCAATACCCCCCCCCCCCCCCCCCCCCATTTGAGCGTCCAACCCCAAGAAACTTTTCTCTTCTCAAAACATTCTTATTAGATTGTAAATAGCCAATATTCCGCATAGTGGTGCCAATAACAGACACATTATGTTTTGCTGAGAATGACAGAAGATATCCTGGCTGGCATAGCCCTAATCCCTCCCACTCTCTGTACCTGGTCATCCGACTCAGGAACATCTTTTCTCCGAAACATTCTTATTAAGATTGTTCATAGTCCATACACTGCATGTAGATGACGTTCGGAGAGGAATTATGTTGAGAAGGAATAATGAAGATGGTGGAAATATGGACGCCTGCATATATTCTAGTCACCTAGGCATCTGAGACATGAATCTTTCAGCCCAAAACAATCTCATTAACATTGCTATAAGATTCTGCATAGCCTAAACTTGCATATTGATTACACTCATGGAAAAAATCGGGTTAGAGTTTTTAGTAAGATCCCGGGGCATAGGAAGGTCACGATATCAATGGTACCTCCCCCCTCACCCCCCCCCCCCCCGCCTTACCAAACTTTCGATGTTTTATCTGAATATCATCTTCATCCACCATTGTTCAACGCTGGATATGTTATAATTGTGTTCACGTTCAACAACACGATAAGACATAACCAATCACGATGAACACGCAAAGGTACAGTCCTAATGTGACATAAAGAGAACTGGATATTATGAAATATATATGGCATCCTAATGTAACATTAAGACGACCTGATATTGTATATTAAATATATATATGTCTTCTTAATGTAGCATTATGGGGACTTCGTATGATATATTGCTGAAGATACCCGGACTATATTCCATACGTCCTAAGATTGTGTCCGTAATAGCCTCCATCTGGGTGAAATAAAAACTAAACGGATGAGATCATGCCCTTAGTTTTCATTGTGATGCAGACTCGCCCTCACCACACCCATTGCATGGTGTGTACTAGCCTGTTTTTATAGCTTAACCAAAAGTATTAATAACCAACCTTATTGGCGATTTTGCTGTAAATGTTTGTGTCGCTCTATCTTGTCAACACTTTTTTCCAAGTTGTTTATTACAATACATAATCATGGCGTGACTTTGACTTAAAAAGACTTGAGGTGGGAAAAAATATGATGTCCTGCATATCTTCCTGCAACGTGGGAAGTGAGTCATAAATTGTTGTTGACTTTTTATAGATTGTATTTAAAATAGCATAACATGAATATGACAAACATGTACTACCAATAAAGAGTGAAGCATTTGATTGGTCCTATATAAATTTTATATTGGGGTTCAACAACACTTAAATAGCCACGTCATGTCATGGCGGTCAATTTTACAGGTGAAGGAAGAACAGGACAGTCCGGAGAGAGCCCCAGTGCATTGACGAGCAGATGCCAAGTTACTCCAACTTACTAACCCGGCAGAAGCAGGATTAGCTGAGGTAGATGCAACGTGCAGTATCAAAGTACAGTATGCCTTAGTACACAACGACATCGGGCCTCCACGAGGGCAATCAGGATTAAGTGTCTTCTGCGTGGACTCAACACAGATGACGCCGGTCATGATCAAACAGTTGACCTTTCGGTTTATTGTCCGATGCCCCAGCCAATGAGTCACTGTACACCCTGATTCTACACGTACGTCGCCTACATTCTGAAAAATAGTGACACTCAGTGAGATACTCTGTTCAGGAAAATATTAAGGTATAGTGGAGAAAAATATCGTGGCCTGCATTGAACCCCCAAACCCCAACCTCAGCAACTTCAGCACCCCATCCCCACTGACCCCCACGCCCCCCCCCCCCCCTCTCATGTGAGCGTCCAGGCAAGACAAAAAAAATTCTCTCTTCTCAAAAAATATTCTTATTTAGACTATAGATACCTAATATTCTATATAGTGGTGTCACTACAGACATATTATGTTTACTGAGAGTGACATAACATGTCCTTGCTTGCATAATCCCAAACCCTCCCACTCTCTGCCCCTGGTCATCGGACTCAGGAACATCTTTTCTCCGAAACATTCTTATTAAGAATGTACATAGTCCATACACCGCATGTTGATGACATTCGGGGGGAAATTACATTGAAAAGAAATATTGAAGATGGTGGAAATATGGCCGCCTGCATATATTCTAGTTGCCTAGGCACCCGAGTCAGGAATATTTCAGCCCAAAACAATCTCATTAAGATTGCTATAAGATCCTGCACAGCCCAAACATTGTAAACTGGTTATACTCATGGATAAATTCAGGTGAGATTTTTTTAGTAAGAGGCCGGGGTATACGAAGGTCACGATATCAATCGTACCATCACCACCCCACCCCCCTGCCCCACCACACCTTTCAATGTTTTGTCTGAATATGACCTTTATCCACCATTGTTCAACGCTGGAAAAGCTACAATCGTGTTCACGTTCAACAACACGATAAGACATATCCAATCACGATGAACTGGTGGCAAACACGCAACGGTACAATCCTAATGTGATTATGTGACATAAAGAGTACTGTATATTATGAAATATATATGGTATCCTAATGTAACATTAAAACGACCTGATATTATATATTAAATTTATACATTGTATATGTCTTCTTAATGTAACATTATGGGGACATCGCATGATATATTGCTGAAGGTACCCGGACTACATTCCATACGTCCTAAGATTGTGTCCGTAATAGCCTCCATCTGGGTGAAATAAAAACTAAACGGATGAGATCACGCCCTTAGTTTTGATCATGATGTTGACTCGCCGTCACACACCCATTGCATGGTGTCTACGAGCCTGTTTTTACAGCTTAACCAAGCATTAATAACCAACCTTATTGGTGATTTTGCCGTAAATGTTTGTGTCGCTCTGTCTTGTCAACTTTTTTGCTCATTTCTTTATTACAATACATAATCATGGCGCGACTTTGACTCAAAAAGACTGGAGGTGAGAGAAAATATGATGTCCTGTATATCTTTCTACAACTTGGGAAGCGAGTCATGAATTTATGTTCACTGTTTATAGATTGTATTTAAAATAGCATAACATAAATGTGACAAACATATACTAGCAATAATGAGTGAAGCATCTGTCCTATACACATTTTATATTGGGGTTTAACAACACTTAAGTAGCCACGGTCATGTCATGACGGTTAATTTTACCGGTGGAGAAAGAGCCGGACAATCCGGAGAGAGCCCCAGTGCATTGACGAGCAGCCGCCAAGTACTCCAACGTACTAACCCGGCAATAGCAGGATTAGCTGAGGTAGATGCAACGTGCAGTATCAAAGTACAGGATGCCTTAGTACACAACGACATCGGGCCTCCACGTGGGCAATCGGGATTAAGTGTCTTCTGTGTGGACTCAACACAGATGACGCCGATCATGATCGAACTGTTGACCTTTCGGTCTCTTGTCCGATGCTCTAGCCAATGAGTCAACACACACCCTGATCCTACACGTATGTAGCCTACATACTGAAAAATAGTGAGATACTCTGTACAGGAACATATTAAGGTATGGTGGACGAAAATATCGTGGCTTGCATACACCCCACCCCAACCACCCACCCACACCCACCACCACCCCACCCCATCCATCTGAGCGTCCAGGCCAGACAAATTTTGTCTTCTCAAAACTTTCTTTAGATTCTAAACAGCCTATATTCTGCACTTTGTGACCTCGTTGATTATGGAACAGTAAATAAATGAAGCCGACAGCTGAAAGAAGATAGAATTAATTGAGGTTGTGAAACCGTTTTCATGTTATTCCTATTACATCTGAATATTTTTATTGTTTCAATTGCCCATTAAATACCTACACTGCCCAACGGCCACTGATAGGAATCATTCCACCAGGGACCACTTTAAGACTTTGTTTCCATATTTTTATCATCTTCTAATTAGTGGTGGTGCCACATTGCGTAAAAGGGTAAGGTGGAAACAACGCATCAATTACAATGTTTTTGTCGATACATTTGTACAAATACCCAATCCAATTCACGACAGATACGTGTTATAAAGTCTACAACTTTGCAAGACTTGGTTTACTTATACCAAACACATGTACCACTGCATGTCATTGGGCAAGCATAGGCGCACGGGCCGTGGGGGGGGGGGGGGGGGGGGGGGCTGGAAGATTTTGCCCGAAAAGTGATTCCGCGGGCACCGTCGAGGCCACTCCCTCCCCGTTGGTGAGGTTCGAGGAGTCTTCTCAGAGAAATTTAAAACCATGCGTTGGCATGAGACCGATCCTAGTGCTCCACCCACCCACCGGCTGCCTTTCCGACCTTGTAATTAAGGAGGAAACCAGTCACTTTTTGAGGCCATATATATATATTTTTGTGCAAGTTCAACCCCCTACTACCCCCACCCCACCCAAAACTCACACACACGATTCAAGAAAAAGCCAATTTTGAGGGCTGTTTTCAATTTTTTTGTTCGGACAGACAAAGGTCGAATGTTGCATAGTGAAAATAGATTCTTTCGAGTAGTTTTGATAATTTTTGGGGGGCAACCAAAACTTGCCTGAACTTGCCTGGTAAAAATCGATTATTCCGAGTAGTTTTCATATTTTTTTCGGGCAACCCAAAACTTGCCAGAAAAATATGAAAACAGCCAGAATTCTTTTTTCCAAACCAAGGGCGAGAGGGGGGGGGGGGGGCAGCCTTCCACCCCCGCCCAGCCCATGCTGACAAGCACGTTTCGCATGTGACTAACACGTGCACAAAATGATTTGGCATCAGATTTGATTGTTAAAAAATTTGCTGGAGTGTCTCCATATAATATAGCATATCTTTCGGAATAAGTTGACTTCTGCCCAAAGGAGTGACAAATGTATTATAGCAGAATGATGGCAGCAAGACTGCAACTAAAAATATATAAATTTAGTAGTAGTATAGCTCGCAATCTTCAACACCTATCTGGATGACCCCGCGGATAACCCCCGAAGTAATGTCATAGTCACGTGACCGGGGTCGTCATCTTGGTTGTCATGGTAGCGCGCGTGAGCGGCCATCGTGTGACGACATCCCCATAATAATATGTGGTGTTAGTGCGCATGCGCAGCACTTGTTGTTGTGGTAATAGACGTTTCCGTCGTCCATTTTGTATACTGGAGGCCGCCATCTTGATTTATATGGTGACAAATGGTTGCTATGAGCTGGAAGGCTTCTTATAAGATGGGGGTATGTTCTGGGGTATGTTCGATTGAATTTTATTCCATATCACGGAATCCTATTTTACGGAATCGACTAGGAATCCTATTTTACGGAATCGGTTAGGAATCGTTTTTTCTTCGTATGTGTCTAGGTGCGGTATGTGATTTACGCACATAATGCATTTTCACACAGGCACATATTGGCACATTCAGAATGGCCTAATGTGTTGTATGTGATGTGCTCACATCATGTACTAGACCACCATCACATTCCATCAGACACCAACCACACGTTCCGTGGAATCCTTTACACAGAATCCATTTCTAGTGGCTGGTCGTGGAATCCTTTTTTAACGAGATGAGTCGAAGAGTAGTGGGGGTATTTACTCCAGAAGTAATTATCTCATTACTCTTGTTACTCCAAATAGATGAGTTGAGGAGTCGTAGGAGTATTTACTCCTAGGAGTACTTATTCTCATCGCTCTTAAGTTCATTTGACAAAATCGCTAACCACCTTCCAAGAAATCCCAATCTGACTAGAAACCAGAATCCTTTTTTACCGAGATGAGTCGAAGAGTAGTAGGAGTATTTACTCCAGCAGTAATTTTTTCGTATGGCTCCTCTTGGTCTAAACAGAGAAAGCCAAAGGCCACTGGCGCTTCCATTTGGTCAAGGGACTGTATAGACAGATATGGGTTATAGGTTTTGGGGGTGATCTAAAGTAGCAGGACTAGTAGAAGTAGCAGTAATATCAGTAGTGTTGGCAGTTTTAGAAGTAGTAGGGGCCGTAGTAGAATTAGTAGTAGCAGTAGTGGTGTTGGTAGTAGTAGTGCTAGTGTTTGGTAGGTAGTAATATTGGTAGCGGTAGTGGGTAGTAGTAGTGTCAGTGGTAGTAGCAGTAGCAATAGAGTATCAGTAGTAGTTGTAGTAGTAGCAGATAGTAGTATCAGTAATAGAAAAGCAGTAGTGGTATAAGGGATAAAAGTAGACACAAGCGTACAGACGGTTCATCCTATACGGCTTTACCAGACAACGAAACATACCTACAAAACCACCATAACCAAACATTACATACGACCTATTTCAACCACACAATGACATAAGGTATTAGATGGATGAGCGTTGCTAAGTGCTAATAGTAGACCAACATAGGTATAAACAACCCATCCTACTCTACTGTACTAGCCAACCAAGCTTACCCACACAACACAACATAACCTAACATTACGTACCAACCAAACGGTCATATCAGGCAACTGGTGTATTAGCAGTAATAAGTCCTTGGGCAAGACACTTCACCCCGATTGCCTACATGGGGGCACGATGACGCTGTGTACTGAGGCGTACTGCACATCGATGGTGCGCATGTCTTCAACCAATCTAACCCTGCCTGTGCTGCGGTGCAGAGTTCAGAGTTACGATGTTGGGGAGCTGACAGCTGCTCGTCGTTGCTCGGTGGTTCTCTCCGGGTACTCCGGCTTCCTCCACCCGTAAAACTGTCACGGTCACGATTAGCCATTGTGCATAAGTATGTGACCTTATACACCAATAAATAAATAAATAAATAAATAAATAAATCAATAAATAAATAAATAAATAAATAAATAAATAAATAAATAAATAAATAAATAAATAAATAAATAAATAGCAGTAATAAGAACTAAAAGCGGACCAGCAACGGTACAACAACCCAGGTCAAGAGGACAGGTGGGTATAGAGCCATACATAGACGGATATGGGTAGACTGGAGTAGATAACAGTGATATCACCACAGAACAGGCTAAGAAAGATTTGAATCCACTAAGGTACACGGGTAGAGTAGCTTGGGGAAGTCAGGAATATCCAAAAATATGTAGACTAGATAAGACAGCAGTCATATCACAGGTAGAACTGGCCAAAGAAGGAATGAATCAACTAAGGTAAGGGCCATTCAGAGGCAGGTACGGATAATCATTAATTAGTACACTACAGCAGATAGAAGTCATTACACAGGCAGTACAGACCCCTGCATGATGGGAATAGGTTATAGGATAAACAGTAGATGCTCTAAGTAGTCAGGAATGGGTAGTAGTAAGTACGCATACGTAGTGGGATTAATAGTCGTAGTAGTACTAGTATTAGTAGGGGGTAGTAGTAGTATTAGTAGTAATAGTAATAGTAGGGATGGTTGTGGTGGCTGGTGCAGTATTAGTAGCAGTAGCAGCTGTAGTAGTAGTAGTAGTAGTAGTAGTAGTAGTCTTTCCAGTAGGGTTCTAAGAGAATCCGGGCCAGGGATATGTCTGTAAAAGTGAGGAGCCGTACCAGGTCTGTTTCGGTGATTTCCGGTGATTCTCGGGCTCATTTCGGTAATTATAGGTAGGAACCAAAGGTTCTAGCTCGAGGGACATACTCTAGTATAATCGAGCACATCCCATAGGGACTTTATAGCACTGCGTGACACTATTTAGATCAAAATTCTAAGAGAATCTGTACCAAAAAAGGTCCGTGCGACCGCTTATAAGAACGAGCTTATTGAGCTCGTTCCATGATAAGTTGCATAATATGGTTTTCTTGATAATATGTAGGTTTGGAATGAATGCAAGTCCTCAGAAAAAGTAGTCCCTCTGGACTATACTTTCGCGGAATTATAGTTCCAGGTCTAAAATTTCTAGGAATAAATGTCCGCAGGACTACTATTTCTAGAAATGTTAGGCCTATGACTATAATTTCGCGAAATTATAGACCAGAGGGACTACTTTTCCCGAGGACTTGCATTCCTTTCACACATGTACGCGTCTCTGGTCGATTTATCAATAATATTCAAATGAATCACATATGGTGGCTTTGAAGCAATCTAACAATTTAATACAGGTTTGGGGTTTTTCTTAGAGTTGTTATAGAGCACTAGGTGACTTGGTACAGCATCCGTAATTTCTTGTTACCTAATTTGGGGGCTGATAAAAAATGACGGAGCTGAATATGGATCTTGGGCCAACTGGCCTCGAGCAGATGTAAAGACTGGTTGAGCATAACTGGGTTTCTCTGAGGTTTATTATAAATCACTAGGTCATTTCTTGTTACAGAATTTGGGGGAGGTAGGGGAGGGGTGGGGGCTGATAAAAAACAACGGAGCTGAATATGGATCTTGGGCCAACTGGCCTCGTGCAAATGTAAAGCCTTGTTGAGCATAACTGTCCAGTATTTATGTGTGTAATTATCATTAAAAAACTAGAAGTAGATGGAACTATTTTGTTTAATATAACATATAATATCATACTTATTTGTCATGAAATGTTGAACAAAGAAATAAAATAAATAAGGAACAGAGAAAACGTACATAATAATAAACGTATTTTCATATATTTTCTAAAGTTGAACGAATTAACAACATGGCACAAACAGCTTTCATAATTATTAAAAATATAAATTCAAATTTAAAATCGCAGAAATCTGAAAATACTCTTGGTTTCCAAGAAGGAATATTTTGAATCAATGTTTTTCAGGAGAGGGCACTGCATTACAGTTGCTGAAGTGGAAGGAAATGTTTTCTGGAAGTAACTTTTAATTCAATTGTTTATTTATATATCAGTGATTACGATCACTTTCAGCATTGATGGTTATATCGTGCCCACGACATGGGCATGAAGTGAAGTTTAGCCAATCATTTATACCTATGTGCCCGCTTTAGGTTGTTTTTAGCCCAGGCTTTGGATACCAGGTCCTATTTTTCCAGAGAACAAAATTTGTTAACCACAATAAACAAGCACAACTTCAACCGCCCGAGGTTCCCAAAAGGAGAAATTCAGCAATTAATGTGGAAACTGGATAAAACAGTCCGTTTTTGTTTAGCAGTAAAACGTTACTAAAAGTCCGTTCTGTTTATGCGGTGTGGTAAGAGCGTTTTGCGCGTGAATATTCATTCTAGTTCACGTGTACGTCTCTGTTTCGAGGTATCGGGCGTTTCCGAATCGAAATTAAATACCTGCATAATATGCCGAGTCGCCGACCGTTTTGCGTGTGCTCGGCATAGTGAGGTCACTAAATAAGCTCGCGGCTGGTACATTAAATGTCATGTCCATCACATGGAGTCAAATAGTTAATGTATTAAATGAATGAATGAATGGAACTTTATTTTGCAGTATACGGAAATACAGTTTCCATTAAAATACCAATAAAAATCAAAAAGGTGTACATTGCATGAAAATGACATAGCCAGGGAGAGACGCCCTGCCATTTCCATATATAGGCCTATATGAAGAGCAACCCGAAAGTGTGAGATGGCTCCTTTGGTGAAGATTCCGTATAGTAGTAATAAGGGTCTAATCAAAAGTGCTCGATTTGAGCTTCATCGGCGGCTTTCGTGGTTGCTTCGTGGCTCCCTCCCCTTTTCATAGCAAAAGCCTGGCGGTTAGAGTTTGTGAGTAGAAATGGCGGAAATAATTGCTTATTTGTTGCGTTAGTATGTTTTCGGAGGGTAGGTGTGGTGGGTAGATCTGGTAGGTCAGGTTTAGATTCACAATAGTTATATAGTATCAGGGTCGAGAAGTGTTGGGCTAAAATGAACAAGAGTTCGTATACCATTATGTAGTCCAGAGATATTAAAAAAAATAACGCACTGTGCTGTTATTTCTTCAAATTATTTCCCGCCACAGGGGGTTAACGGGACGTTGTAAAATAACGTAAAGAGGGCCCCTATATGAAATGTTGGCTACATATCGTAACACCTTGCCGATTACAGAATCTGTGTTGGGTTGATGGGTTGAGTATTACCCTGGCGGACGAAATGCGTGGATTCTGTGATTCGATATCAGTACTGATGTGGCATCTACAGGGGTCTGTCCGTTCAGATTTTGGTCTGTGTTGGTAGTCTGGCGTGTTGGTAGAGTTGGGGACAGGGCGCTGTTTCCATGTGATGGTATAGCTTGTCAGATCCCATGAAAACGGCTCATTGAAATGGAAACAGAACGATCTGTACCAGATGGAGTCATCCTTTGAATTGTAACGAGGGAAATATAATGCCAGTGCTCTTTTTTTCAGCGGACCAGGGTCAGTCCAAACAAATACACCCAATGCTGTACTATCAGATGAAAATAGCGAACTGGCCCCAATTCTGACAACACACCAGACTACCAACAGAGAGCAAAATCTTGAACCTGCAGATCCCTACAACTGCAACGTCAGTACTGACATCAGATCACCGAATCAACGCATATCGTCACGCCAGGGCAATACTTAACACAACGCCGACCCTGTTTTCATTTTGAGTCTTTCCAACACCAGTAAGGTGTTATGATACACAGTCAACATTTTATATAGACACTCTTTAAATTATTGTACAACGCTCCATTAACCCCTCGTAATAGGAATATATTTAAATAAATGAAAACACAGTGGATTAGTGTTTTTAATATCTCTGGTCTACGCAATGGCATACGAACTCTTGTTCAAGTTAACCCAGTACTTTTCGACACTGATACTATATTAATATCGGAAATCTAAACCAGGACTGTTATTTGCGTGCTAATTCCTATTCTTTGTCCGTACCCTCAGCAGAATCTGGAAGATAAAAATGGCTATTACTGTTTACATAAATGACGTAAGTCAATACATTTCAAACCTACCAATACGCTAAATGAGTGGAAGTCTACCCGACACATCAACTCGCCAGATCTACCCGCTACACCTACTCGCCGAAAACACACTGACGCAAAAATCAAGCAATTTTACCCATTATTTCTACCAGAAACATCTTCCCGGCTGGCTTGTACTATAAATAGGAGTGGGGCACGATGCAACCATAAAAGCCTCCAATGAAGCTGGAACCGGTTTGGCCGTGATAATTAGCAACTTGCATATTACAGAGTTTTCGTTCTTTCCCCTTGGGGATTTGGAATTGGAAAGAGTTTCACACAAGAGGATGACCTAATCCCATCTGGACAGTTGCAATAAACGGGATTATTCAATGCGACATTAAGTGTTTTATTACCAGGAACAACATGGTCAATGGATGATAGAAAATCTATTCTTACATATTCTATCGATCATTGAATGTTTTATGATGTTTGCCTAATAAATGTCACACAGATATTTCTTAGATTTCAGTGATATTTCGATATTTCTTACATTTCAAATATCAATATATTTCTCGCATTTCAGTGACATTCACGTGTTGAATAAAACCAATGATTCCAGTAAAGCTTGTAATTTTCTACCTTTTTCTCTTAGTTTAGTTTATTTAACTTCTGTGTAGCCCAAATGAATGGGATTACACCTTCATAAAAACAATTAAGACAAATAAATCAAATACAGCATGGCCTTGGTGGTAAACATATTAGATCAACAAACAAAGAATACCGATAAACAATCATTCAGAGCTCTCTCTCTCTCTCTCTCTCTCTCTCTCTCTCTCTCTCTCTCTCTCTCTCTCTCTCTCTCTCTCTCTCAATGTCACTTCTTCTCTACTCGCACAATAATCATGCTTTCTTCACACATCTTTGAAAACACACAAATGCTTTTTCAAAGAAACGTGCTTTCACTAAAAGATAAGCACAATTTTATGATAGAAATTCACTGGAAATTTTTTTTAAGATATAGAAAGAAAATCACCAAATGCATTCTGATTGAAAAGAAAGAAACACTGATTCTGGGGGTAACTTTTTCCTCCTCGCTCAACACGAAGCAGAATTAAAAGAGTCTGAGCAGAGCTGGGGGTGGGGGCGTTCACCCACGAAAGGAGGAAACGAAATTTCGGAGTCAAGTTATTTATCCTCTTACGACATTCAACCCTAAATGAGTGAAGTATTCATTATTTATTTCTTTACCGTCGCATAATCTCTGAGTAATATCGTCTTTGGTGGTCCAAACTAAGAACCACATCCTTCCATCGTTATCCCTCCCTGTGTGCACAGGTAGCACGTCGAACGGCGATAGGAGTCTAGTTGGGGTCTCCTTCGGCGTGTGTGTGGGGGTTTTCATTTCTGAATATATCTAGTTTGTTTTTTTGATTATATCACATACAAATTGTACCCCCCCCCCCTCCCCGAAAAAAGAAGAAGAAACAAAACTTAAGGTGGGGAAGTGGGAAGGGGAAGGCGGCTTGGTGAAGTAACTCACACTACCTTTGTGTATAGTGTAATGTATTTTTAAAAAAACGACTCTTGAAATTTTTGGCTGGTCTGAAGTGCGAATGAAATTTCCTGTGTGAGGGGTGTGTGTGGAGGGGGGTGGGGAGGCACATATTTACGCATTTGTAAGCCTGGTTGACCCGATTCTTGTTTGTCGCACAATAACAGATCGTTCACTTTCAAACACATCAGTTAAACAAATATTAAATACAATCAATTAAAATGTAGGGAGAGCTTAGATGTTTTTAATGACTGAGTTGGGGCGCGGTGGCTCAGTAGGTAGAGGTGCAGGCTTCAAGCCGAGAGGTCCTCGGTTCGAATCTCACCTGCGGCAACCGCGTTGTGTCCTTGGGCAAGACACTTCACCCCCATTGCCTACGTGGGGGCATGGTGGCGTTGTGTACTAAGGCGTACTGCACGTCGATGGTCCACGTGTCTTCAACCAATGCTAACCCTGCTTGTGTGGAGTTTGTATGTTGGGGAGCTGACAGTTGCTCGCCGTTGCTCGGTGGTTCTCTCCGGGTACTCCGGCTTCCTCCACCCGTAAAACTGTCGTGGTCATGATTAGCCATTGTGCATAAATATGTGACCTTAAACACCAATAAATATAAATAAATATAAATGACTGAGTTAAGACAAGGGCGGAATTTTCCCTAATGGTCGAAAACAGTTGCAAGGAAAAGTGATTTGAGCGGTGTATCGAGTATTTGAGACACACACATTGACGACAGGAACTATCTGGGAGTGCTGAATGCCGCCAATCTCATTTTTTTTGTAGAAAATTGCAAATACATTTTATTCCGAGGTCAGGACCTACATGCATCATTATGCCTGTTTTACTCATCTTAGTAGCCCCTCTCCGATAATGTCCATAAATGGAATTAAATATGCTTATAGAAGGGCTGAAAATCTGTTGATTTCATTATTTATGAAATAATGAGGGGGCTCATTGAGGCCTGTCGTGCATGATATAATCGACCGAATCCTTAATGACAAGACAATATTGCCTGAACCCACACTCACCAAACACATTAAATACCATAATCCGATTTCTCAGGCAATTAGAATTTATATGCCTTCTCTGGCAGACTTCATTCATGTAGTCCCTCCATCTGTTTGAAGTGAAAAATAGGGCCATAGATGGGGGGGGGGGGGGGGGGGGGGGGGGGTGGAGAAAACAAAGCTATTGGGTAAATTTTACGGCCAATTTGCATTTTTTTTTTTCTCTTCTTTTTTCAAGCTTGTTGAACTGTCGGGGAATTTTTGGTCAGTGGGAGAATGTTGTCTTGCCTCCACGCCAGCAAAATGCCGTCTACGCGACTGGCGGACTCAAATGACCTAGCACCTCATTGAGGCCTGTCGTGCATGATGTAATCGATCAAATTTTTAATGACAAGGCAATATTGCCGAAACCCACACACACCAAACATATTAAATACCATAATCCGATTATGTTCAATCATTCGCACACACAAGAGAAAACGGCGCGTTTATTTATAGACACAGTGGGCGCCTGTCTGACTAACTCGACTCATTTATTTATTTATTTATTTATTTATTTATTTATTTATTTATTTATTTGTGTCTATTTATTTATTCATTTATTTTTTATTTTTTATTTATTTATTTATTTATTTGTTGGTGTTTAAGCTTGGCCAGTATTTTACAACTGCCTGGATGCGCACCCACAGCCCGTCCATCTGCCTGAATGCACGTCAGCCCACCCACTCGCGCTTGCGCACCCACCCACCTGCCCGTCTGCCTACTTCCCAGCCTGCTTAATACTTTGGTGTAGTTTCAGGAGAGAGAGAGAGAGAGAGAGAGAGAGAGAGAGAGAGAGAGAGAGGACAGAGACAGACAGAGAGATACAGAGAGAGACAGAGAGACTGAGAGAGAGAGAGACTGAGAGAGAGAGGGAGACAGAGAGACAGACAGACAGACAGACAGACAGACAGACAGACAGACAGACAGGGCAAGAGAGAGAGAGAGACAGACAGACAGACAGGCAGACAGACAAGACAGACAGACAGACAGACAGACAGACAGACAGACAGACAGACAGACAGACAGACAGACAGACAGACAGACAGACAGACAGACAGACAGGGCAAGGCAGACAGATAGAGAGAGGGGAAAGAAAGACAGGCAGATAGATAGAGAGAGAGAGAGGGAGAGAGAGAGAGGGAGAGAGAGAGAGAGAGAGGGGGCAAGACAGACAGACAGAGCTCACCAAAAGCATGGTGATGTCATCCATGTGCAAACCACCAAGAAGCTGTGCGACTTTCACTCAGCATGCCCAATTAAATTCCGGACCACCAACACAATAGGACGAAGCTATCATTGTCAAGGGCGGAAGTCTCTTAAATAGAGCTCCACATGTACGGATCACGAGGCTGACCCTATCCAACATTCGCGACACGGCTATGATAACGAACTTGTTGCCGAGTCAGTAAATATCCAAATCGTACCCGTAATACAAAACAAGTGTCCTTAGCCACGCGAACATTAGTGGCATAGATACGGAGGAGGGGGCAAGCGAGCGACGCCCCCCCCCCCCCCAACATCCCAACAATTTTGTCGGAGAATCTGTAGCCCCGTCCGAAATTTATTGGTACCCTTGGGCGAATTTATGTCTAATAGCATTAAAATACAGGCTTGTTTCTTCGGAGAGGGGGGAAGGAGGCTTGGTTGTTGTAAAAACAAAGCTATTGTGGCGAATTTTCAGGCCATTAACCAATTTACACTACATTTGCAGTGAAAAGGTTTTTGTGGAGGGGTGGGGGGGTGGGGTAAGTTTGTCTGGAAAATTTTGGCTTGCCTCAATGCCTGCAAAAAGCCATCTATGCCATTGACGGACACCCGGGGCGCGTGGTGGTGTCGCGGTAACCGGTTCTCATCTGATCACCGAAGTTAAGAAACGTCGAGCGCAGTTAGTAGTTGGATGGGTCAGGATGGGTGGCCATTTCAGCGACTGATTCGTGCTCCTGCATTGTGTCCTTGGGCAAGACGCTTAACCCCGATTGCCCACAAGGAGACATGATGATGCTGGCTACTAAGGCATACTGCACGTACAGTGGCGGCACTAAGGGGGGAGGGTGGAGGGGCAGCCAACACCCCCTCAAATATCCAGTGTGCCCCCCCCCCCCCCCCCCACTCCTCGGGCGAAAGGAAGGACAGTGGGGAAAATTCGGGCTAAACAAAAACAGAAAAAATCGGACACAGGAAATCACTAAAATGGAACTGAAAATTAACGTTGTAATTATTGCCAGAACCCAGGAAAACACATCTGAGCTCATAAATTTTTCAAAATTTTCTAAGAGTGGTTCACTACCCCCTCCCCCCCCCCAAAAAAAGGGGCTTCGCGCCTCGCAGGTTCGTGCCGCCGGCGTTCGCGTGTCGGCGGTCCACTATTCAACAGTACCAGTTCAATATTATATGCGACTTCATTCCGTTAGAGCAAATCCTGCTCCAAGTGGGGGTGGGAGGGGGGCACATTCTCCCACACCTGCCTTGCCATCACGCGTCTCACCCATGCCATCCACAGGTAAAATAAATTTTAGAGGGAAATCTTCAACACCCCCCCCCCCCCTCCCCCCCCCCCCCAAAATAACATTTCGTCCAGGCGCCTATGGGCGTATGGCAAATAACGTCCAGCTTGTTCAACCAATACTCCGAAGTCCAAAATGCTGCGAGATATTTTGTTACGATTGTTTGTCACACTCATTCCTTTGTGCATTGTATATTTTCTGGTTTGAAATGAGTCATAAAAATGGTCCAGATACAAAAAAAATGCAACGAAAAAAAGCAGTTTTTTAAAAAGAAATTCCCGCCCTGGGAACACCCCGTCTCGACCCCCCCCCCCTCCTTGCTCCGCGGCACGTGTGACGCTGCGCGTCACGAGTCCAGTTCCCCCACCCTAATATTTACAGCCCCCCCCCCTTATTTCGAAATCATGGCGCGCCACTGTGGTGCGCATGTCTTCACCCAATCTAACCCTGCATGTGCCACGGAGCAGAATTCAGAGTTACGATACGATGTTGAAGAACTGACAGCTGCTCGTCACTGCTCGGTGGTTCTCTCCGGGTACTCTGGCTCCCTCCACCTGTAAAACTGTCACCGACATGATATAACGCTGGCTGTTAATGTGTCGTTAAACTCTACTAAATAAATAAATAACTGGCGGACACCAAAAGACCCAGCACCATTCCCCAGCTACCTAGCCCTACCGTACATTCTGAAGAACTCGCCCACACTATCAACATGCACTGCACAATTTTCCTCACTAATAATTACTAACTCGGGTAATCAGAACAGCAGGGGTTATTGTGTTGACTGTTTTTTATACGAAAATAACAGTTTATTACTTTTTTTTAATCAATTCATTCTGTGTTTCTCAATGTCTGATTCAAATATATGTATGATTCGCAGTACCCATAATGTACCTTTTGTTACCATGTAACCCGAAACCTCAGAAATTTTCTGAAAATGGACACACAAAAAAAGATTATCAAATATATCCTAGGATTTTAAAGGACAGACTTATTATTTTTGTATGGTGATTTTTCAGTATTCTTTCGGTCATCAAGTAATCATACAATTAAAACATATCGCCCGAAAAAAGAGAAAAATAACTTTAATTGAAAGTCCACTTAATGACTGTTTTTTGACAAGCGAACATATAGCACATCAAAATTTCACCACGCGTTTGTCGCTCGGGTACAGACTCGAAAGTGACATCGGGTGCACAACACAAAATATATTGTTCAGATGAATACACGAGAATCAAGATTAAAAAAAGAAAATCACACAAAAAGTGACAATTGAAGATCAAAGTATTAGGGGGACACGTATATGTCTCGCTAATGTTGATGTGTCCTTAATGTATGTTTTTTACACACCAAAAGTCTCCCTAATGTATGAAACAGGGATATATATATATATAATGTATTGTGTGTTGGCTTTTTTCGTCTATGGATTATTAAGTAGAAGGAAACAAAAAATGAAAAAAATAATAAAATATAAAATAATATAAGTATTAAAAAAAAGAAGCATGTCATTTGTAAAGATCAAAGATCCTAAGTTGAGAGACGAGAAGATTCGTCGGTATGTAGAACTGAAGAGGAATATTCGAGATAGCAATATGGCTGAAGACAGGACGATTTCGAGAGACGAGCAAGTTGTTCAAATCTTTGACAGAAACTCAGTAAGAAATGAAAAGAGAAATCGTCAAAGAGTTCAAACCCTTGAGAGAAAAAAGCAGGACACCTAGTTAAGACCTCCTTACGAACCTTATGGTCCAACTTACATGTCCTTTGGTCAACCTCGTTATACACCATCGTCGCCTGCATACCCATGTCCTCCTCCTGCTCAGTGTCTTCCACCCAGTCCCTCTGCGATAGATAGAATTGAGACCAATTCTGAGACTGGACTATCGACGGTTACAGTGAGCATGATCAGCGATCCGACAGTAGATGTCAGCAATATGAAACCCAAAGATTATGCGAATTTATATGAGACAAATCCGTTGAGTGCAGACCCTGTCTTCGGCTTGCACGAAGGAGATGACAGTAATTTCTGCATAGGTGACAAAAAAGTGGAAATAACCGACGATTATAATCTGATCGTCGAAGATCGTGAATACGAAGGTAATATAGGATTGTGGAATCTGCTCATGCTGGGTAAACCTAATGAATACGAGGAAGAGGATTGCAAAACGTACAGCGATCTCCTGGTTCGTATGAATGTCACGAGAAAAAGTAACGATTTCAGAGATATGAGGCCGAAACCCATATGGGATGTGAATAAAGCGTTAGTCAAAAAGGTCACCGGACAGGAAATGATGATCATTCCTTGCGATCACAATGCCCTGCTGGAGAGATTAGACCTCTTAATGGCGAGTCGAAAAGCCGGTAATCCTAGAGTGATAAATGAGTTGATGAGGATATGTGACGAAGTATTGCGACATAAGGGCATTGAATAGAGATATTTGTAAATCGATCATGAACACGTTGAAAGGGGAGATTTAAAAAAAATAATAGTAAATAAAATAGAAAGTAAAAAAAATCAAATTAAATTACAAAATAATTATTATTCAATTAGAAAACGAAATAATACGAAAAAAGCAAATATGTTAGTAAAAAAGAAGAGAGAATTTGTGAGATCTTACGTCCACGGTGGATCAGGTTTGCTGGATTTAATGATGGGAGCTCTGCCACACGCCTTCACAGTGATGTGACGAAACAGATTACTTCTACCGACGTAAAGGTTGGAAATAAAATCGCCATGGACGTGGATAAAAAAAGCTGTGACAGAAGTGAGCACCAAAATTGCTTCAGAGGCTGGCAAAGGGAATGTCGATTTAATTCAGAAGTTGATAAGACTGTCTAAGAAAGCAAAATTATCGTCAAAATTGGAAGAGATTCTAGCGAACATGAAACTTGCACATTTCAAGGATTGTAATGTTGTGCCCATAGAGGAACCCACTAAGACTTTCAACAGCGGATATGGATTGAAAGAAATATAAATTGAAAAACAAAAACGAATTTATATTTTTAAATAATGAAAAAATATAAAAAAAAATAGTTTTAAAATAAAAAGCATAAAAAAATAACTTGGAAAAATACGCAAAAAGAATGGAAATTAAAGACTTATCATAGAATGCACCAAAGACTGAGAGGTCGAATCACAAACTCTCTCCTCAAAGCATAAGAGGATTCATAGTGGGAGAGGCTAATTGTGGAAAAACGAATCTGTCGATGAATCTGTTGTTGTGACTGGAGTGGTTGGATTATGATGGATTGTTCGTGTTTGGCAAAAGTCTCTTTCAAACAGAATGCGAATTATTACAAAAAGCTCTGAGAGCAAACTTGCCGAAGGATGTTATCATGAGAATCTTTGATCACTGAAAGGAAAATGTGATCCATCGCTTGCCTCGATCTTGCAAGAAACGTCGAGAGAACTCGGAAATGATAAAACGTCCATTGTGGAATGTCAGTTTATGAAAATGCGAATGGCATGCCAGATTCTCGAGACTTGATGTTGGAGAAACAGAATCGATGTGAATCTTACTACGTTCGAGGACATCACAGCAATGTGGACTTTTTTTTTATCTATTTCAACATTATTTCAGATTGTCGAGACAGACCATAAGACAGAATGCGAATTTGGAAACGTCCATTCGGAATGGGAAATAAACTGCATTAGCGAACGAACTGCACAGGCATATAGTGCATAGATTTCGAAAGAGGAGAGTATTCGTCAAAGGATTGGATAAGATGTGGGCTGCCGATCTGGTGGACATAAAATCACTGTGTCGAGACACAACAAAGGTGTGATATCTATTGACGGTCATAGATTTGTTTTCGAAATATGGATGGATAAGAGTGTTGAAAAATAAATCGGTAGCGAATGTGGCTGGAGCATTGGAAAATATCTTCACCACTTATTCGCGAAAACCTGATAAATTATGGGTGGATAAAGGTCGGGAATTTTACAACGCTCCCGTTCATCAACGCGTCAAAATCTATTCCACAGAAAACGAGAAGCTGAGCATGGGCGAATGATGGAATAGAACCATGAAGGAGAAAATGGACAGATATTTCACGGCCAATTCGACTAAGAAATACTTGAATGACTCAGATGATTTGGTTGACGACTATAACAGTACGCGCCAAAGTTCCATCAAGATGACTCCGTGGCGTGGGAATTTACAAGTGGAAAAAAGCATTTTGAAAAATGTTATGCGCCTAGATGGACGGAAGAAATTTTCATGGTAGTTCGAGTGTTCTACACCGATCCCACCACTTATGAGATAGAAGCATTAGATGGTGAAGAAATCACGGGAAAGTTTTATGAACAGCAATTGCAAAGACAGCGTTTAAAAAAAAACGAGTACTGGAACATTTTTGTTGTTGTTGTTGCATATATATATATATAAGTAAGAAATCCCCCCAAAAATAAAAATAAAATAAAATAATTAAACAAAAATTAGAGTGAAATAAAAAAAGAGAAACATATTAGACATAACAGAAGGTATAATAAGAGACATAAGTATTCAAGAGAATGAAGTGCACGAATATTTGCCCGTGGCTGGAACTAGTCTCAATAATGAAAGAGAGATAAGACTCAATATGGAAATGCCAGATCTCTTTCTCCATCCGCACGAAAGTTATCTCCAGATAGAAGGACGATTGATGAAAAAGGATGGTAGCAATTACGCTGGTGATGACATCATCACATTAGCTCATAACAGCATGTTGCATCCTTTCTATAGTATATCATATAAACTCTCAGGTCTAGAGATAGAAACCTTGTTTCATCCCAGCCAGGCAACCACGATGTTGGGGCTTTTGAAATATCCAGATGATTTTTCCAAATCTAAAGGACTCAATGAACTGTGAATGAAAGACACTACCTCCGATGCAACTACCGCGAATGTGGGTGCAGGCATGAGATTTAAACACGTTGTTCAAATGTCTTTGCCAAGAGGAATGTTCTTATTTTGGATTCCTCTGAAACACATCTTTGGATTCGCCGAAGATTACGACAAAATTGTCTATGTATTAAAACACAGCCAAACACTAATTCGTAAAAATGATGACAATTTCATCATGAGAGCTGCCACATCAGATCCGTGCGAAGTGCATCTAAACAAGGTGTTGTGATTCATGCCACAAGTACTACCAAATGACGAGTAAAGAATGAAAATCTTCAAGACCACCGAATCAAAAACCAAATTCCCTGTTGGCTTTAGAATGAGACAGTGTGTTGTAGCAAATGTTCTGACAGCGATTGTAGCTTGTCTGTGAAATCTTCTTCATAGTGGAATTTCAGATGGACAGGATCGTATCTCAAGAAAAGAATCCACCTCTATTTGCAACTTGAGAAACATGCAGGTGTTTCTCAATTGCATGAGATATCCTGTCATAGATTAGAATGCCTCTTTTGAGAAAAACGATTTTTCTAGGATGTATTTTGCGATGCAGCAGACTTCAGATCATGGACGAATTGATAAGCTATCCAAAAGTAACACCCATCGAATACAAGATGCTCTATCCCTTGTTCATGTTCGACATCACCAAACAGTGTGAGAGACTCAAGAACACCGTTCTGGACATCATCATCAAGATGCAGTTCGAAAGGAACGTACCTAGACAAACAGAAGCTTTTACAGTTGTCATATCCGACAAAGTGTTGACGTTGCAATCGGAGGGAAGTAAACTGTCTGTCATTCAATAACTTAAAAAAACTGAAAAAAAATTTAAAATAGCATAAAAGAACTAAAAAAAAAATCTCAAAAAAGCCTTAAAAATAACTAAAAAACACTTTAAATAACTTCAAAAAAAAAAAAATAACACAAAAATATTTAAACATAAAAAAGGAAATTTGAGAATTTTAGAAGTATTTAATAAAGTTCTAAAATTTCCTTATCTTTTTCTCTCTTCAAGTATTTCATACATATTCAATTCGATTGATAAACAGTTTATTTTTGATGCATTCAAAGGATTGAATTCGATCAACACAGATACTACAGAAGAAATAGCTTCGGCATTAATCGTCTTCATCTTGAAATTAATTCTATCTCCCTCTTCAACTCTCAAAGGTGTTTTAAATTTGCTGGAATTGCAATATTGAATCACCTTCTTCTCGACTTTATATCTATTGTTTTCTATACCATTTGATGATGGCTCTATTTTTTCAGTCGCTAGTAGTCAGACTTGTTCGAACGATGCATCCACATATCAACATAGGATATCCTACCTGACCTTGTGGCAACCCATTTCCTCCATTTCCGAAGGACCATTCCAATTCACCAGAATCAAATGCACCATTTTCCTCAGCCCACACAGTTATCAACTGTTCCACGGATTTTATTTTTTCCATGACCTAAATCATAGTGCAGGTGGCAGTCATCAACTCGGGATCAGTGTAGATTCGAGATTCGATTACCATCCATGTCCAGATCGCCTTACATCACATCACAGGTTTTCTAGACTTTAGTGCCATTCATGTATTTTTGCTGGCTGTGCTCGAATCATATTCCAGACTGTACTCGAGATCAAATAGTTTGTTATCGTTTCTTGTCGATGCCAGACTCCATCGTTCCTCCTGATTGTTTGTTGAGATAGAGATCGTTCACATGTTCCTTGAGATAGGTTTGAGATTTGTTTTAAGAGAGAAGATTCCACGTAGCCTTTGTTGACTGCGGTCGATTCTATATCCCCACTGCCACTTTGTGACAGATTGATGATCTTATTCAACCTGGCATTCAGATCGGTTGTCATTTCATTTTTCTCATTAAAAGAATCTTTCGTTCCACGATGTCTATGTATTGTTTGGTGGTAGCATCACTCGAATCCACAGGATCTGTCACATTCACCAATCATTTAGTTTTTAAGTCTACATCATCGGTCATGTTTTTAATTCAGACAGTTATCTCTCTCATGATCTACATACATTTTAGTGGTGGCATCGCTGAGATTTATCAGTTCTGGAACATTATAAAGCTCCTCATTATTCATGATTAATGGTTCCTTTTGAGGTTCCTATCTCCTCACAAAATTTCCATTTAAATATATAACAGAACTCCGCCATCACCTTCAATCTTTCTCTTTTTTTTACAATTTCATCATCATCAGTTGTTCCAAATTTATCGACAAACATTGTCTATCTAATTCTAATATGTTTTATTATTTTATTTTATTTTTATGTTTTTTTTTTCTTATTTCCTATTATTTATATGGAAACTTTTTTTCTCTCGCTTAATGTAAATCATTGAGGATGTCTTAAAAATGATGTTTTGAAGACCATCTCTTGAGAATGTAGAGACATGCGTATTCACAAAACACTTGATTGTGAGGTTGCACACATTCAGTATTGTAATGAATCAACGATTTTAAATAATCCGTCAACACTTTGGGTGGTGAGATGCATAACTGTCAAAATAATAATTTCTTTTCGCATTCTTGAATCACGACACCCAATATTTGCCCACACTGGAAAAATCATCCAGGTTCAAGATCCTGCATTCGTCACCATATCGGGGTTTTCTGGGCAATGCATCTCTGGAAAAACACCACAAAAATGTTTTACTTTTACTGCTTTAACTGCATCCAACAGGTCGATGTTAGACAGAGGTTTGTTAGGTAAGACGGCACTTTCTACCAATATGTTCGTATTTTCCATTTTCCAATTTATTTTGAATTTTTTGTTTATTTATTTACTCTTCTTGACTATTAATTGTCTCATTTATATTTCCTATGTCATATCCTCTTGATTTTCCTATGTCTTTATCAATCTCTCTTGTTGTGAAATCGTCCAATGCTTCTTTATTTTGAGAAATGATCAACTTTGTTGAATAATGACCGTGAGCTAACGTGTTTATTCCACCAACTGCATGATTCTCTTATCGTCGTCAGCCAATAAAGCAATTTTATTGATTATTTCCATGTAGAGAATGTGCTTGTCGCTTTGAATCATGTTCATCGTCTTGTAGACATCTCTATTTTCGAACAGACATTGTTATATTCTTCGAATGTGATGTCATTATTTATGACGTTTCTTTTGACACCTTTACATTTCTTAATTGCCTCCCCATCCTAGTGGTAAGCGTACCGTTTCACCTTTAAATCCACGAAGTCCATGATCTGTCTTCCACCTGCATCGTCCTTGATTTTTCTCACCACCATTTTATTTACACCTAAAGGAATGTTAGATTTGTGATCACTAGGATAACTTCTTGTGTCAAACCATGCATCAACATCTGGAGATACATCTCAGTAAAAATCCCCAGTCTCCATCTCATAAGACAGACTATCCGTGTTGGTAAACAACAGTTGGCTTTTGAGTCGTATTTCTTCTTGATGTGTTCATAATGAAATCGATATTACAACTGCTTGCTGATGTGTAAGATGCAAGTTCCCAAATAAATCGGTTTCTGGAATGTCAGACGCATCTGTTTCATATGAGTAGTAGGAGAGCGATGAAACGGGCCTTATTGGCTGGAGGGAGAGCCTGGGGGGGGGGGGGGGTTAGTGACGTTATAGTTGCGTGACTCAGTGACATCATGTTTGGTTGTCATGGTAGCCCACGTGAGCGGCCATCTTGTGACATCATTCCCACAGTGATACGCGGTGTTAGTATGCATGCGCAGCACGTGTTGTTAAGGTGATGCGTGTTTCTGTCCATTTTGTATACTGGAGGCCGCCATCTTGGTTTCTATGGTAGCACGTGGTTACTATGTTACCCAAAGCTTCTAATAGGATGGGGGTATGTTCGGAGGGTATGTTCCTTTGTACATCAGTAATTTCCCAATTCTTAGAATTACCCAAATAAACCCGATAATCACTCCAAATTACCAAAAACTTTTATTTGATATGAAACCCCAGGTTGGGCTTTTTTCTCCAATAACAGCGGTGTTCGACTGAAATAGTGTAGTTTTCTAGCTTGAATTTTCCCCAAGTCCTTGTTTACTTCGTAGAATTACCACAAACAACCCAATAATTGTTCACTTGGCTCTAATTTACCAGTAAATTCTGGGTTTCTACCTATGTATCTACAAGCTATGTTACCTAAAGGCCTACAATAGGACGGGGATATGTTCGATGGGTATGTTCGATTGAACAGGAGTGAATCTACCACAAACAACCCGAGAGTCCCTCCAAATCACCAAAATTCACTTTATTTGATATGCATTCTTGAAGAATCCTTTTTTAGGATCGCCATACCTTGGATTTTACTAGTAGCACGTAGTGCTATAGTACTGAGGGGCCCCCTTTGGATTATAGTCAACTGATAGACAACCTCCTTGAAAGCCTATATCATTCCTAAATCCAAGAATCTATCTAGAAGTTACTGATAAGTTATTGCTCGAACGACTCAAATCCCATTGAGCAAATAAGCCATAGAGTATTTACTCGAACGAGTGACTCGCACATATGACTCTTAGCCTCATTTCGGTATTTGAGGATACATATGACATAACAATATATTATTTGAGGATACATTTTGAGGATACCTTCTGGAAAATCCCTTTTTGTCATATGAAGTCATGAGGGCCATGAAAAAATCCCTCAATGAGATCTAATTTACTATCCCTCTTTCTCGAATTTGGTCATTAGCCTGTGTTCTCAAATTTGTGTTAAGAGCGATATACTTCTTCGTCCAAGGCTCTTCACCAAATCAGATGATGCTGCAGATGTCGATTAATTTCATGCCATAATCTATGTTGAGTTTCAGATTTTTGCAGTAGAATACGTCTTTCCGTTTGTCATTTAAATTTGGAACAAGTTTATCGACTTCATCCATTTTCATTTGTTCGGGTGTTAAAGGATAATTGTTATGCAAACCGTGTAACGTTTCTGCATATTCAAGATCCACTTCCAGAAGACAGGGATAATGTACCCAATTTTCCATCTCTTTCTGATTCTCAACCTATTTGAAATTTCCCGCTGGTAACGGATGACTCATGGCCCAACTGTATAAATTATTAGCATCTAGATATGTTCTGTATTTATTGGGTTCTCGCACATTGAATCCATCTTCCCTGTAGGAATTATTTGCTTTCATGTATCTGTGGGATATTTGCAGCACTCCATCTCTCACACACTTTTGAAACATGAGCAACATGGCCACATCGAATAATAGTTACAAGCGGATTTCAGTCGTCTTTAACAGTGCATCCCAGTCCAAGCTGATAGCTGTGGAATACCAACCCGGTTCTAGATCATAATGTTTCCAACAGATGTCTCGAAAATTAATGAACACATCTGCCAAAGGACACCAGTTTTCAGATAGAGATTGTGATAATCTCTCATGGATTTCATGTCGAATATTTCCCACACTTTTTGAGCATGTTCATAGTCGATGTCTGAAATATCAGCATCATATAATTTCAAATAAAAATTTTCTTTGGAAGGTAGCTTCTACTCGTCGAATCTGTACAAACCATTGATGTAATCATAGGGATATACTCCTTTCCTCAATATGCTCTCCAATTGACGTTCATTTTTAAAATGTTCTGTTTTGATCTCGAATTTCCCCTTTCCTAAATTACCAACTATTTTTCGAGACTGGTCGACATGAATTTAAAACTATCTATGAAACGTATTTCTCTTCCGATACCGACTGGTGACATTTCTCCATCTATTTTTTTCTTCTTTTTATCTACGACTATCTATTTTGCTAAAGATATGCATTGTTCATCGCACTTCGATGCAGTTTATATATCCTTCACTTACATATCTGAGACTCTACATGAATAGATGGCTGTCGTAACTCAACAGATTTTTAAATATCACCGGAAAGATCTTGGCATCTCGATAATTTAAATTGCAATTGCTGTGTGCGACACCTCAAAATTTACCCATGTAGTGATCATGATCTGTCACTTTCTTGTATTCAGGTTCTGAAGTTTCAGTGAGTGATTTTTTACAGATGTGACATTCGGTGGCACTCTTATACTCTTTCATTTGCTCGTTTGTGATGATCATCTTTATAGGAATTTTAAATTGCTCGTATATTTGTTTGATTTGAGATTGCAAATCTTCCATGAATTTTCGAGCCACGTCGTCATCATCTGACTGTTTCATGTAAGGGTATGGACCAGAAGAATATCGATCACTGAAAGAACATTTTATGTAAAAAAAATAACCAGACTGCGTGTGATTCTAATATTTTTTGGTGCATTCGAAATCGGTATACACCACAAAAGGCACACTCAGTGTTCTGTTGTGATGTATGAATTAAAAGTAAGTGTATGATTTGGGCATGTTGATGGCAACACATTGAGTTGAGTTGCAATATTCCAGGTGACATTCCAGCGATCCGTTGTGTTGGGAGGAATTCAAATGGTTGAAACAGAAAAATCTCTCTCCTTGTGTCCGCTAGTCTGTGTCGCCAATAATTGACTCATGTTTTTGATCCAACAGTAATGTTGATTATCTTAATTTGAAATTAATAATAAACTAATGTTTTTCTCGCGATTTCTCAGTAAATCCTCAGAGGACATGTGTTTTTCTTTGATTCGTCATTTCCCAGAACATTGACGATGATAGTAGGATTTTGTTTTTCAAAATGATCGATGTCACGTAGTTGAGTCAGAAAATTAATTCCTGACCAGTTTAAATTCAGCAGATGCTTTTCTACGGGACATAAAACAGATGTGATGGCCCATTTGACGCAGTGACTGTCTTCTTTATTTTCCACATTGATCACAGCTTTTTTCCTACAAAATAAGGCAATTTTATATTTGATGACATTCGCAATGGATTGAACTTGTCGATATGTATTTCTAGATTCAACTCTTTGTCGAATCTCCAATTGCTGCCTTCACTTTGATACTGCGCTAAAGATTGTAGTATTTTTTCTTTCATGTTGTTGAAGATATCGATAAAGAAGAGCCTTCAGTCACGGTTTTTTGTGCGAGATTGAAAATAACCCATTTTTTCCATGGCTTCACCCGTGTTTAGATCAATCTTCTCAATCCGACACTTCAATAACATTTTCATTTTAATACCATTGCCTTGCGTTTGATGACTAAATGCAACACGCTAGGTTTTATCTTGTCCAAGAATGTTTTGGGATGAAACTTTTTTATACCTTTAACATCGAAGGTTCTGAAAAATCCCTTGATGGTCTGCTTTCAGTCCACAGGAGTGGGCAACAATTATTCATGTATGATATTAGCTAGTATTTCTTCTATGTCTCTATCATTTTTTTCTCACATTCAGCCATCACTGCTTTTGCGATAGTCTTTATTTGATGTTCTATTTTTTTCTCTTTATTTCTGGTGATTCAATTGAATTTTTCTTCCGTTGTCTCCTCATCTTTCCACCTAATTGGCTCACAGTCCTCCCCCATCTTGGAACAAATAGTCTATGAACTCGAATCTCTTCAGTGATCCTAAAACTTTCAGGCCCAGCTATTTTTTTCTGATTGATTGCAGTTCATATGACTTCGGTCATTTGTGGTTTAGTTCTATAACTTGATGATTTCTTGGTGCCGAGATTCTTCACATAACTGCACTAGACTGTGCATTTCCAATGAAATTGACATTTTTTAAAAATAATTAGAAATTGTTTTTTAAATGTTAAAAATTGTTTCAAATTTTTTTTTATTTCCAATATATATGAAATATGTTTTTGACGGACTTTAGTTTCTTTTGATGGGAAACCAGTTTTTCGACTTTGGTAACTTTGCACAATTTTTGAGTTTATATTCTTGAGAAAAAACAACAAATTCCGTTTCTCCACTGAGGTAAAACAATTTTTTATTAAAGAGAATAAAATTTGAAATCAGTAACAAAAAATTTCCTGTATATATAGGAAGTAGAAAGTTTTTTGTTTAAATTAATAAAAAAATTTTTTCATATTATATATATATAAGAAATAGAAAAAAACATTTAACTGAAAAAGGCATTGGAGAAAAAAAATCGAATTGGAAAGAATCGGATCGCACAATAATAATAAAACATTTTATTTTAAACCGTATCCAATCCATTTGAATGATGTAGAAGTAATAAAGTTTGAATACAAATACGATAATCATGGAATGGGATTAACACTGAACGATGATCAAGAAGATTTATTTTCAGATTTAGAAAATTCGTGTCACAAATTCCTGAAAGAAGAAGGGGACAAAATATCAAGCAGTTCAGTCTGATCTCCCGGAAAAAACAAAACATATCCGAAAATTGATAAAGGTGTCATAGATCGAGCTTTAAACAATGTGAAAAAACTAATGAAAGTAGATTATTCCACTTCTACAGAAAAATGAAGAGGGGAAAGTGACAGATCCCATACAGATAAAAGATGTGACTTTCTAAAAAAAAAATTAAAAGTTATTTTTCATAAACAAATATTTATAATTTCTGAAATTTGTTTGTTTTCTTTAATTTGAATTGATTTGATTTTTTATTTATTTTTTTTTTTTTGGTTAATTTTGTTTTTGTTTTTTTACTTTGTTTTTTTTACTTTTCTTCATCTTCTTCTCATGAATTGGATAAAAAAATCATTCCCTTCCCATTCTCCCCTCTTTCATTGACTAATAAATGCCTGTTGTGATGATACTCATTTATGCTAACACGTTTAGGCAAAGTCTCGGTAAAAGTCTTTTTCATCATGTTATCGAAAATTTACATTTAAAAAAATCCAGTTTTTTCATGTTTTTTTTATTTTCCCACCATTTAAGTTCTTTTGAACTAGAGTCTACAAAACTTATTTCCTGACCCTCATTTGAGACATCCATTTCTTGATTTACACCCTTTATCTTTTCTATATTCAATCTCAAATTTAATGTATTTTTTTCTTCACCCAATTATAGAATTGAACCGTGTTGATTTTTCAATTTCCATTTTTTTAATTTTATTATTATTTTTTTGGATAAATAAATGTTTTTGTTGAAAATCATTTTTTTTTGCTATTTTTGGAAAAAACATTTTTCAATGTTTCTAAAAAATGTTTTATTTTTTTTAATTTAGTGATTTTTTTCTCCTTCACAAATCGAATATTCTCTATCCAGTAAATAATGCTAAATACGACCTAACTTGCAACTGTAGCATATTTTCTTCAATACTCTAGGAATGTTTTCTGTCACGAGATGGGCAAACGTTTTGTAAAACACTTGTTGAAGAAATCAGCGACACTCTACTCCTTTTCATCTTTTCATTTCGTCTATGAATCTATCCATTTTTTGTATTATATTTATTTTTTATTTATTTTTTTAAAAAAATATATAGATTCTTTTTATTTCCTTTTATATATGAATTTTTTCCCCTTCACAAAATCTGAGTTGGATATACTCTATACAGTAATAAATGCAAAATACTTCCTCAGTCAAAATTCATGAGATTTCTCGACATTTTTCTGAATTGCTCAATTTCGAAGTCCAAAGGCTGCTGGTGTCCTCGACACTTGATCATCATCTTCCACGATTCTATCACCTCTTCCTCGTCGAGCGTTTCCAACATCGACGCAAAACACAGGACTAGGGTGTCTTTGTGTTCTGTGGTCTAACAGGTATGCGTCTCGATAGATCCCTCTGACATGCAACCCAGGCACCTCTCGCTCATCATTCTGGGAATGTTTAAATCCACGAGATGGGCACTCACTCTGTAGAAGACATCTCCGGGAAACTTTTCTTGCAGAACATCTCTCTTCATACTTTCCGATTTCTCCTTTAAAGATCTTTGATCTTTAAAAATGACATGATTCTTTTTTAAACACTTATATGTTCTTTTATATTTTATTATTTTCAAAAATGTGTTTGTTTGTTTCCTTCCACTTAATAATACATAGACGAAACAAGCCAACACACAATACATTATATATATATATATATTCACAGACAGCCAAATCCGCGATCCATCGAATTCGGACCCGGTGGACAGGCATAAAATTACATGTTTTGACTCACGATTTGTAATTTGAAATAAGAGATGTTTCGGCGAAATCGATCAATTCGAGCGAGAAAACACTTAAGAACCCTAGTAAAAACCGCTAGGTTCTGTCTTCAATTTCATCTCGGATTTGCGTATCTTCACTGTCATCCCGGGTAAAAATGGAGTGATTTCTCGCATGAATGAATTCGGAAATTTTCTAAGCCTTATTTTTGCTCCGAAGAAAAACTTGAAAAATCTTCCCCAAGTCGCGTGTCGTCTCGTGGAATATACGAGCCCAATCTCCTAGTGGTCTCGTATTTTCGAGCGATTTCCTCGTGATAATAAGCCCGACAATTGCGAGAAGCCTCTAGGAGTTTTAGGAGCTTTTAGCGGTACGAATTCGCTTACAAACTCTACTTACAGTGCATGATTGGCACCACAGTGATTGCCTAGCGAATGTAGAACAGGAGAGTTTACAAGTATTTACGTTCTTAATGCATGAGGTGACCCCCGTACGAGAGAAGTAATGGACTTTGAAGTGTTGGAATATTACTTATCCAGAAGTACAATACAAATAAACCCCGGTAAGAAATGTAGCGTGTAGACTACCAATTCCAACTGTATCAATTCACACACTACTGTTTATATTCCACCACGCAACCAGCATACTCAATATCATCTCTGGTTATCTGTCCTAGTGTGCGGATGAACCGAGCAGCTCATAAAGCACATAAAGCATTTCTTTAAATATTAAGCTGATGCTATATGGTGTCATGTGACACACCTCCGGATTGAGCTTAAGCAGCCAATCCCACGCAGTGTGTCAAATAACAGTACAGGACAAGTAACAGCAACGATATATGGAGCTGTTATAATAAAGTTATTGTAAGTGGATTTTTGTAAGTTATTGTAAGCGGATTTTGGTTTTGAGTAGTATTGTGTGAGGGAGAGTGTGTTGAATTGTAGTCACATTGTCTAATATGACAAGCTCTGATGCACAATTGATCTAAAATTGATTCCCTAAGACATCAATCGCACAGGCCAAAGTTGACAGTATACACACCCTGTATTATTCCAAAGCTATGATTGTCTATTGGTCTACATGGTAGATAGATTCTCTAGAAATTCTGCCTGTTTCCTCAATAAAATTTTGAACAGCTTGAAATATTTTACAATTCTCCGTGTCAAGCATTCTGTCAGTGCCTATCAAAGTATTTCAATATCGTTTTTTATATACCCGATACTATTGAATAGTGTATGGTGCTGTGTATTGTAAATAGGACAAAATAGGACGTCATACTCTGAAACTTCATAGGGATGTCCGCATGAACATTTTGGATCATTCACTAAGAATCGTTCATATTTGTGACCATTCAATCCACTACATCTATTTCTAAGTTTACAGTGCAGTGTTAGACCCTTTCTACCACCTACGGAGTAATACTTTGAACTGACTGGATTATTTCTTTTCAATAGTGTCTTCAGCTAGTCTGTAGACTCATACGGCGGTATATACATTTCCAGTTCATTCTAAAGCTTCACAGTCAAAGGCAAAAACCATTCAGCATAGAGTTTAGTTCGACAATGTATTTCACGAAAATTACTGGAGGAGCGTAACGGGTAATTGTTACTTCAGACACTACGCGTGGGATAAAAGTCGCCAGATAGGGTGGTGCATTTCCGGATATTATTCTGTGTGGATTGGCGATTTTGTGCCGTCTTCTACGTTCTCATAGTGTAATGAGTCCCGTTTCAGCATAGATGCGATCATTACTGGTACCTTTTGGCATACCGCTTATTGTACTAAGAGCATCCAGTTGTAAGTTTTCCAATAAATCTAATTTAGTGTTTGCATAGTTATCCCAGATTATGTCACCATAGTCAAAAAGGGGAAGAATGAACTTGCCGTACAAAGTTTTCACTGCTGTTCTGGACAATCTGTATTTTAAACTGCGAAGATAGTTCACCATTGAGCTAACTTTGTTGACAATACAATCATGTATATTCCGTGACCCCGAGTTCTGAAAATTTCGGCCAAGGTTTTGTGAGTTTCGACTTCTTTTATAGGAATGTTCTGCATCTGAAGAGTTGGTTTATCAAATGGATTATTTCTTCTTGAAAAACTGAGAGTTGCCGTTCTGTCTGGATTAAAGTTAACTTTCCAAGTCTTGGCCCAGGGACTTGATTTGAACAAGTTTCAAGCTGCGCCCGTAAAGATGCAGACTACCAGATATCAAGAGATTTTGAGTGATAAGCTTTAAGAAGAAGATTTTTAAATAAATTTCCTCACATTGCACCAAATTAACATTCGAGTTCCAATGGGTACCCCAAATATGAACCCGGGACTTGTTCTGGACAAACCTGAATCTAACCCCTCTGTTGAGTCCTGGGGAAGGAGATTTTTTAATTTAAAAAAAAAAAATTAGGAGTGCTAATAGAATTATGCCCCTTGCAATGCCCCATGGGGGTGAGGTAACTCTATATTTGAAAAAAAAAAACTTGAATTAGTATATGAAAAGGAACATTCATATCAAATTTGGTTCAGTTTGGCCCACTGGTTTATTGTGATGAGTAGTTGATAATGTAAAGTTCACGCTGGACGGACGGATGGATGACAGACGACGGACAGGAAGTGATCCCTTAAGTTCCCCTTGAGCTTTGCCCAGATGAGCTAAAAATATAAAATAGGCATGCTTCAGCCCATAGACCACTGGGTTTAATCAAGAGGTAACTAGCCTGAAAGTGTGCTGGCAATGCCTATGCTTTAAAACAGAATTTTCAAAATTTGTCTCGCAAGGTGTTGTGGTGGTAAATCACACTCCACGTACTGAACGCCAATGATATCAAAGTGAGAAGTGTTTAAAAGGTTGGAAGTAAAAGAAGACTGGAGTGTTATAAACTAAATTAACTAAATTCCACTTTGTATGCAGTGTACTTAATCGAACACATTTTCATTCAGAGTAACGAGATGCCTATTTTCAGGCGCACAAAGCGATAAATTTACAGACAAGACTGCGAAATCCCCAAGCAAAACTCCGATACCTTTGGTGCCGTCTATACTTCCAATATCCAATTACGCACACGACAAATTTCATCCCACTTGTGGCTTGAAATTTACATTAGTTATGCGTGTCTTCTGACTATTTTTTTTAATTTGCTTTAAGCCAGAAGTCTGTATCTATGAGAAGAAAGTCTGTTTGAGTTTTATTGCAGTCTCCGAGGATGGACTTAAAATAAATTCTTATTATTTTAACATGAGAGTAGTGTCGAAACAGGTAATTACCTGCCATAATGTTCGAAGGGTGAATCTCTGATAGGAGACAGAGGGATCAAAGTACTGATTTCGGGTAAAAGTAGGAGAGATAGATAGTTTTTGCCACTGATTTAAAACATAACTGGGGCTGTATAAAGGATGCATGTTGACATTTGTTCGTTTTCCCAGAGTAAGTTTGAGAAGAGGAAAACGTCAATCTTACTGAATGTTTGTTGAAAATTTTAGGATTATCTGAGTTTTTACGCGGATGTCTACCATTATTTTCCCAGTGGCCATGGAAAATAGACATTTCCACCAGCGGTTCATTCCAAGGAGTGATATTGTCCCTTGTGTTCATTGATGAACCGGCTCAGTAAAATATTCTAATATTTTTGGCACAGCTATAATGAATGATACAAATTACATATTAACTGATCGCCGTCTAATCATTGTCTCTACCCGTGAGTACCCCGGGAAGGAGATCGGTCCTTGTTTACTGTTGTTAACAAGTTCTGATCTACTGGTAAAATAGGACCCGGAACCAAAGTCTTGGGTGGAAGTCCCCTAAAGTGAGCAGCATCGGTATGAACGCTTGGCTAAACTTGAGTCCATACCAATGCTGCGGTCGTGAGATAGCCATACATGCAGATTATGACCTTAAACAACAATCAATCAAGCATTGCCTCAGGACATTTATTGGATGGTACATGTCGTGGGTCATTTCTGTCCGGGGGCTCATATTTCGACAAAAACTTAAGTTCTGACACTAGATTTTCGACTTAAATTCAGCTCTTACAATGAGCTGAGTTCAAAAGTTTCCGTCACCGTTCGTGATTTTTTTCTGATGAAAGTCCATAGTTTCTTGTTTTAGTAAGTTTTTTAACGGTACACATACATTCTGTGTCAATAAAAATCCATCGGCCAGTTAGGGAACAGCATAAAAACAAAATAGCTCAAGGCGATCTGTGAAACATTTAACTTGAAACTGTAGGGTTAAATTGTTCCTGAACCTCTTCACAAATGCAAAATATACTGATCTATTTGCAATCGCCAGTATTGTGTTTCATGACCCAAGATCTTGAGTCTTAGGTCGATTTTGAACTTAACCATTTACCCAACAAGAAAGGAAGACGACACTACTTGCAAACAAAATTCTTGTATAAACAATCTTTTTCATTTTTGCCTCCAAAACATAGCTTATGACGCCACATTGGAACAAACTCAACAAACTCGTTCCAATGAGAGGTCGTAAACAGTGTTTTTGAGAAAAAAATAATTAAAATTAAATGATGATTTTTGTGAATAGCGCTGGCCAGTTTTGGTGGTTACCTTGTGTGAAGGGTTAAAAATATCCGACTTTGGTGAGACTTGAGTCCACTTTTGGACTTGAGACAGACTCAGGTTTTTTTTCGCAATTTGTGACCCGGTTGAGGATCGAGCTCATTGAAACTGAGATGGAAGATCGACGAAGATGAGGATAAAGTATATCAAATGTGTAGTTTGACATGAAGTTGGCCCTATAACACTTCTTCTTAGGGTGCCCAAAGGACTCTGAAAGTAAGTAAATGTTCATGAATATGTTTAATAAGGAGTTCTTTGGAAAATAAAAAATCTAAAATCATGAAGTCGAGTATACTCTCCCATGATGTAATACATCGAGGACATCTAGTGTTTTTGAGTGGATACCGAAAAATTATCTCACACATGACCAAGATAAAATGGTTATTTTCGCTCACGCTCGGTATCCACTCAAAAACACTAGATTTTCTTGTCATTATACGCTTTTTTTATAAGAATCTGATCATTCATATCGATAATTCCACTCGTTTCAACCTTGAATTGATGCGTGAAAGTAAACAGCTGATGCGCATTGATACGCGGAAGTGATTTGATCGATACGTGTAACAGGTAGGGGCTTGCGATTGGATTCAGCTGGCGGGTTCCATGCATCGATTAAGATGAATACTTGTTGAATTATTGCTGGAAAATGATCGGCATCTACTATCTAAACACACTAGATTTTCTTTTCGTTATACGTTTTTTAGAACAAATTGATCATTTCCAGAGATAATTTGACTCGTATTCACCTTGAAGTGACGCTTTGAAAAGCCGCCATTTTGATTGATACCATGAAAGTCAAAATTTCTATATCTTCACAGTGGGGGATACGATTTTTTATCTTTCCGCAATTTTTTTGATAATGTATCGTTTAGCGTATCATGATCTGGAGCTGATGTTCAGGATCTGGCCGAAGCCCGAGACCATTTTTTGGCCAAAAATAAAGGCACTTTACATTAGAGATGGGCGATATTGGAATTTTAAGTGCGGTATCGGTATTTCAAGAGGATATACCGCTGTGACGGTTCAGTATTCGGTATCTGACCCGACTGAGATTTGCTGACAGAAGCAAAGGGGAATTCACACCATGAAAATATAGAACAAGTTTTTCTTGTTTTCATTCTTCCGCAGCGCCACAAATGCAACTACCAATAAACTCAACATTGGCATTCTTTCCCACCACAAATTATATCTACAGTAGTGTCTTGACTTGTTCCGAACACATTTTAACCTTTAAAGACCTATTTTAGCGTTTTGCGATTTCCGAGTTTTTGTCCTTAACATGTCATCATTAGGGCGGCCTGCTGAGAATAGCAAATCGCCTGGGCAGTGATTTCAACTCAATTGTTAGCTACCTTAACAGGCAGCCAACGCTTGACTATGAATCACTGCTAATCAACTGAACATATACACGTTGCAGTCTAGTGGACTGCAATTCAGGACAATTTCCAAGGCTCTCAAAGATTAACAGATCTGAAAAGAAAATCAGTCAATTTTTTCATGAAAATAAACACTTCCACTGCTACCAAGCCTCAACAAAGCCTTATAAATAGCGAATGTAGGACAATTAGAAAATACAGATAGTTTCGGTATTCAATGATTGGTTCGGTTCATTTTTTCTGTATATTGCCCATCTCTACTTTACACTTAGTTCTTGTTTTAATGTAAAAAATGGAGTTTTAAAACTGGCAATGCGTCCAGTTTTGATGGGTGAGTTATAGCTGGGAATATTTCATCGACGACAGCAATACGCTGTGCACAGATTGGTCAATAAAAAGTCGTGGTGAAAACATGGTCAAGTCAGGTTGAATGGTTCTATCAGAACAATAACTATGTATTACTTTAGAATTCCCGGTAATTCTTTTAAGAATTCCCGTGCATTCTTAAAACATAGTGCCCACGTGGTGGTTATCCTTTCAGATAACAACAAAGGTGAAACAAAAAGTTGCCGGTGTTGGTTTTTAACGTCAATTAAAATGAGCTTTTCGAACTGTCACCGAGTCATTTGGTATCGCGGAATTAAATATTGAAATTAGAGTGAACCGCCTTAAAATGTTGCACTCGGAAATGACGCAATCTCTAAAAATAAACAGCCTTGGGAAAATCCATTGTTTCAATAAAATTTTGAAACATTCTATTGACATCTTGCATTATTGTTGAATATTCCTGATAAAAAAGAGGGTGATTTGATGACTTTTGGACCTAAAAAATACAATTTACTTTTTGTGTGTTTTTGTAGGGAATTCCCTGAAAAATATATGCACGTAACCGGTACTTCCCTTTGTGTCAGTTTTTCCCTCTTATTTGTTGTATGACCCCCTTGTTTTCAGATCAGAAAAAGTTGTCTGAAGGGCTATACTTGACAGAGATATTTGAATGCCAAAATTAAAGTGATGCGATCATATTTTTTTCCCACCTGAACGTTATAATGGTCGCCTATGGGAAAATATTTAGTTCTGTAATACCATTTCCATTGAACTCCAGTTGGGCTAACATTGTCGCGCATCGCTACCATATGCAGAATGCATGCGAATGTAAATCTTGGGAATATTGGAGTTTTTCTTAGGGCCCGCTTAACCCTTTTACCAAACACGAACTGAGGATGATATATGCAAAAACGTTTCTAGAATAACCGGAATTTTTCAATTTTTCTCCTAAAAACAAAGCTTATGACGCATCGGCAGAACGAGCGCGATTAAGAAAATGTTGAAAAGATACTGAAAATTGAATGGAGATTTTTGTACTAATACTTCCCGTACATGGTAGTTGCGTTCGGTGAAGGGTTAATTCTGATGTGACTTGCCCCTCTATCTGGTCCTGATAAGAAGTATCTACGAGCCGAACAGAAAGCTTTTCAGCTTATTTCATTGTAAATTACTTCCCTGAATTAGTTACTATATCTGAAACCAAGAAGTACTTTCTTCTCTTTCATATCAGCTGCGAATCTCTATCCGAATGTAAAGCCAGGGTTACTTGTAGACACTCCGCCTTCGTTGCGGTGTATTTTCTCAATGCAATCTTCTCCATGTATCGAAACTCGTGTTCATTTTCAATCTTTTGAACAAAGGAGCAATTTCAAAATGAAGCTTATAAGGGTGAAGTTAATCTTGTCTCCTTTTTTCTGTTGTTTGCCATTTGATTCGTTGCAGCCTATACCATAAGATGATTCAGTTCGTAGAGTCTGACGTCTACAAATAAACCAGTTTCTTTTTAATTTGTTATCAAATGAATTTATTACACGCCTGTTATATGTAATCCCCATCTACAGCAACACTAAACCATGCGGAAAATGAAAATCCGTTCCGCTCATATGTGCGGAACGGAAATCGTTGACGGACTACTTTTAAATAGAAGCGACATTTCACTGGAATTTTCTACAAATAGTGCACCGCAATTACAATTTCAATCACTAGCCATAGCTGAAAATCGTCCCCTGAGTTCCAATGTGTTTTATGTGCAAGTAGGCACATAGAACACATTGGAACTCAGGGGACGAAAAAGTAACACGGGTTCCCCTCGCAAATTTGCTTGGCGATAAAATGTGTTCTTTTGTTGATAATTGTCAAATGAATTGCTGAGTGTTCTAATATTTTTTTATAGACGTGAAGGCGTGTAATAAACACAGAACGACACGCGTGTGTGAACGGATTAATCGATATGACACTTGTATCACCGAAGCATGTTCAGGGCATAAATGACTGATACAAAAGACTAATTTACTGTTGTAAAATTTACAATCTACACTATTCGCATTGAGTCCAATTTAATTTCAATTGTTTTAAACTTGGTATATTTTTTTATCCGTTGTGTGACAGCAAGTCTCTCTCGTAGCAGTAACTGTTGTTAATAAGTTGCCTTTATTCATTGCTTCCCTCCATTGTTGATTTGAGGCCTATTCAGTAAGTTCATCAGGCATCTGATTAAGACGCGGTGAAAGCTTATTTTTTAATCTTAAAATCCTGTAAACCTGTTGTGACATGTCTCAATTATTGTATTGTATATATAGCCTTGATTACAAGTAAGAATTCAGTTATAGTTTGGATTTCCAAACGTTACTTTGCTTCATTTTATTGGGAAATCCCACGAGCTATTGCTGTAAAATTGTTCGGATATCCAACAAGTCCGATTGTTAAATGTTTATTACTGTTAGCTATTTGGAATACCAGGTTCGCTATTAAATTGTTATCATCTTTAATTTGTCTCCGAGTCATCAGTTGAACACCATTGTTTCACAGCAGATATCGACGGTCGTTCCCCACGGTTTTACTTGTGCCATCGCGGAAGGATAAATCTCGAGGCCTGTGGCCTCTAGTTCTATCCTTACGCGCTGGCACTCGTGTCATATCGATTAACCCATTCACACAAGCGTGTCGTTCTGTGTATTACTTTTGTGAAGCAAACCAAAACGTGGTAGGAACCTCGGTTAATATTCATGGATTGGAAGTTCACTTGTTTCAATCCAAACCATACGCCGTTGCTCTTCGGTTTTCACAGGTACTCTGACTTACTCCACTCATAATAAAAACTGCCCGACACGATATGACCATGGCTGTTGATAGTGACGTTAAATCATAAACAAACGAAACAACCAAACCATTACTGTTTCCACCTTCCATAAATTGGCTCGTTCCATGAGGTTGGCACAAATTATAGTTTGAATAAAGAATGAACATTCGAACAACTCTATGAATACAAGGACTGTTGTCATCAAAGCGTGCTAGATAAGGGACAAAGAACAATGATCTCACTTTTAGCCTTGGTGGGTGTTACACATAAAAAAGACACCATACATGATGTATGCTCCAATAAGACTAAAATCCTTGCCCTGTGATTGGACGAGAGCTCGCTTAGTTTTTTCTATGTTTACGGCCCCAGCACCATATGTTACCGTCTGACGTCACCAAGCAAAATAATTCAAATGAAGGTGCCCAATCTGCAATTATTCAGTCAACGGAGTGACTTCCAAGCCGCTTTATTTTCGAGATTTTTTACACGTGTAACAGGCGATGTTCCAAATGTAGTGTTGTTAAATTTCAAATCGTTTACCATTTTGTAGTAAGATGGAGTGACCTCGTCCTTTGTCTGATTTCTTTTATTATGTGTCTGATGAAGACGTGGGCTGCACGAGAGGTTTATTCACGAACCCTGTTATCGTTAAAAGTTACCTTGCTCATTTCACGATGCGGGTTTTGGGGCTAGTGGTAGGGTCTTATTGGAACATATACGTTATTGTGATGAATGGTCTGAGGGGTGCGGCTCATAGATTATGTTCAACACACGATAAACCATTATTTATGTCTGTTATGTTATGGAACTTTCGTTTTGTCATATCTCATTTAACCTTAAAGTCGAAGTAGTTTCCAAGAAATTTCACTCTACCCAAACCCTTGGATCTAAGGGCTTGATAGTGGTTCAATGAATATCTCGGCTGTCTGTATAGACAGGAAAAACGTGCTCAGAAACCATTGCTCGGGTTCTTTCACTGTTGTCTGGAAAACTCCATGAAAACAAAATTAAAAAAAACGAAGAATGTGTTTTGACGCCACAAAATGTTTCATAACTGAGCCTACGGCCTCAGGGTTTAAATTAATTACCACCGAAATTGTCATGAAGTTAAGTGTCATCCGTCGGTAAAAGCAACGGGATATCAAGATATTACTCCGGAAAGATCGCGCCATGGGGACTAAATAAACCATGTTCTTCTGAAGCACACCGGAATAGTTCCCCGTGGTCACGATTTTACTTCTCAGAAACACGCACCGGAATTAATTGGACTATTTAAATTTCCGTGCATGTTAAAGATAAATTGACTCTCATCTTGAAAACACTGTCAGTGTGACTTAGCATATCGTTTGTCAACTCGACGAGCAGGGAAGGTTACACTCAACACAAAAGAGTTTGCAAATTAAATAAGTTACAAGGTTTCCTTGCTCAAATTGTTTCTAGCCAATTTCCCATGTAAACCCATAAAGACGGCCATCACATTTATCCAGGTGTTATACATATTGATAACGGTTAGAGCAGAATGACCAGGTTCGTTAAATTCCATCGAGGTGGCAAGGTTAGATCCAACAATCGCACCTTGTCATCAGGACAGAATGCAACATTTTCAGAGGCACTGCGAAGATGACCGGTTGGGATGGAAACCTGATTCGTTTCGATTGTAATGACTGAAGTCTCGACTGATAAAATATTCCGCCAGCACCACCAGGGAATGCCTTAGTTGAAAGCATGCCTCGATGATGCATGTGGAATATAAGTCACTCCGGATTTTAGTTACAAACGCAAGATTTCTTGGAAATTATTTGTGGATATAAGAAATAAACAAGTGGTAGTCGCGACGCAACTTATTATTTTATTAATAAGTACCGTGCTGGCACTCCAAATTGGTCATACTGGGCCCCAACAACCAGAATCGGACACCACGGTCTTCCAGTTTGCACGACCGAATGTGTGTGTGTGAAATTAGCCCAGGTCTCAAAATCTAGTCGGATTGTCCAAATGAAAATGTCCCAGTACCCAAATAACAATGCTTGATTAAACTGAATCAATTTACAACCAAAGGAAATCATCTGTTTATTATATACTCTTTCGTAATGGCACACTTTACACGCGCATTTAACCCGGTGTTAAACAAGGTGCAACTTTATCCACGAACTGCATTTTTGGCGGATCTTATTTATTATATTTAACGTTTCGCATGCGTGGGGTATGAAACTGAAAGTCCAAAATGTGCGCTATTCAGGACAAAATCACGCGCCGAAATAGCTATTAATTAACAAAATAACTCAGATTAAACAATATTATATAGACAAGCCGTACGAAGCGGTTTTTAACAAAAATGAAGCTTTCATTGAAACGGATATCCAGAAATGAGTAGAATGAAATTATACCGTGTCGTTCTCGTTTTGAGACTAATCACTGACAGGGAATCGGAAAACCACTGCGTGATCTGGCGATCAATTTGATAGCCGTAAAATACATCACATAAATGATATGTGTATGTAATATAATATTATATCTCACGTGACTTCCTTGCATTCTGATTGCCTGAAAGATGATACTCTATTTCGTGTAGATTGCATCCACAGAACTGACCAGGCGCTACACCCAGGCACTACACGTTTTCTATTTTTAGCACACTACTATATCAGTTTTCTTTTCATACTGGGCGAATAAAACTGATCAGGCTAAATTTAAAAATCGATTCACAGAGGCACAACGTCCACAAAACGACCCGGAAAGAAATATTTGTGGAAAAATGTAAAGATTTTCCATTGTCGAAGTCACATTTTCCGAGGCGTTCATTTTATTCCTTGAGAAGATGATCCATATCTCGTTTCGAAGAGAATGATCCATACCTGGGTCCAACGTTCCTGAGAACGCGTACGGATATGAAAAATCGTTTGTTTCGCTGCTCATATTATTTCGCTATTTAATTGTATGTTTTGGGCAGTAAACGAATAAATAATGGAATTCAATTGAATCTTCAGAGTTTGTATCCCTTGCTGACTCATTCGGTAATGTATATGTGTGACAAATGTGTGGAAATTATCAAACTGCGATGTCAAATTTCGAAAATTTTAGTTCTCACTCGCGAGTTGCGCGATTCTAGAATACACAGTTCCGTTTGGGGGAAATGTTTTGTTTACCCTTGCCGACCGATTCAAAATCTGTCTTCTGCTGATATCAATAATCCAAGTTAGCCGTGTTTTGGAAGAAGAAAATATTTTTTAAAAACTACATGGTATTTTTTCTATATAACGCTGGTTGGTAGGGCTGCTACCTTGGTAACAGATTAACAAATCGGACAGATGTTTTTCTTGATGGGTGTTCGATATAATATAAGGATTAGTGCATGTCTTGTCGTTGACCACGCCCATATAGTGCCCAGTGAGGTGGTGTAGTTCCCTCCGCTTCGCGGCGGGAACTACACCACCTCACTGGGCACTATATGGGCGTAGTCAACTCCAAGCCATGCACTATTCCTAAAGTAATAATGTAAAATATACGATATGACGCCGCTGTGAACTTCAGCCGTTATAACGGTTCTACGACATTTTGTAGCACAACATTAACTCTTAACCTAACAAATCGGCAATTTCCACCCACGGAATTTACAAATTCAGCGGTTGAAAAAAAACACAATTTAAAAAAAAAAATTGTTATGTTCCAATAAGAGTAAAATCTTCACCCTCTGGCTGGATGAGAGCTGGCATAGTTTCTATTATGTTTACGGCTCTAGTAGCAAATGTTACCATCTGACATCACAATACGAAATATTGAAATGACGTCGCCCGTTTCGTAATTGCTTCAGCAACGGAGTGGCTAGCAAGCCGTTTAATTTTTTTCTGGATTTTTCACACGTACAGCAGATGGTGTTCCGGATAAAGTGTTGTTTAAATTACAAACAGATTTACGATTTGAACTAAGATAGAATAAGCTTATCTGGTTTATTGATTATTTATTCAGTGCCGTCGTGGGTACACGAGTTTTTTTTTACTAAACCTGTTATCGTTAAAACAATCACAGGTTTGGTAAATAAACCTCTCGTGTTTCACAACGTAGGTTTTTGGCTCTAGCTAGTGTGTTATTGGCGCATATACTTTATTGTGTTGAGTTGACGGTAACATGGTCTGAGGTTTGCGGCTCGGAGCAAACCTTTGCGTCTCGGTTGAACATAAGCCGAGCCACAAATCTCAGACCATGTTAACTTCAATTCTTCACAATAATTTATAATATGTGTTGAGGAAAGGGTTATACAGTGCGACACTATTGCACAGGTAATTTTTCCGCAGTATAAAAAAACAGTCACAAAATACCACAACGACAAAATGCTGCTCGACAGAATGCCACAATTTTGTAAAATTTAAGAGTATGGTATACATTTTTTAGAATTTGTATTTGAAGTATCAAGTTTGTACGATCAAGCAGCTAGAAAAGATATTTGCGGGTTTATTTATTATTTATTTATTTATTGGTGTTTAAGGTCACATACTTATGCACAATGGCTAATCATGACCGTGACAGTTTTACGAGTGGAGGAAGCCGGAGTACCCGGAGAGAACCACCGAGCAACGACGAGCAGCTGTCAGCTCCCCAACATCGTAACTCTGAACTCTGCACCGCAGCACAGGCAGGGTTAGATTGGTTGAAGACATGCGCGCCATCGACGTGCAGTACGCCTCAGTACACAGCGTCATCGTGCCCCCATGTAGGCAATCGGGGTTGCGGGTTTATTTAGTAATATCTAAACTGTAATATTTGAAATGAACATTATGTAAATTGTTATCAAAACACAAGCATACCCGGGCTTTTATGTTCAAAAGCTATTTAAAAAGCACACACCGATCATGTAGAAACAATTGGAAGGTTTTCAAATTTCATGTTATGAAAATGACTGAACGTGTTTTGCCAAGTAAATGTATTGCTCGTTGTTGTATTAGCACTTTGTGATATTTGTTGATCGACGATGTGCCTCGTCCCATTTATCTAACCTAACTGAAAAAAAAATTTCCTTATTTGCCGAAAAAAAAACAGAGCTTATAACCCTAATTGGGACATACATACAGTACGTGGAGAGTGTATTATCATTAAATCACCCGCAGAGTGGAGATTCCACCCGAGCAATAATTGCAAACATGTTGCAAGACATAACCATCACAAGCAAAGTTCCAGCCAATGGACCTCCGGGTTAAACCCGGAGATCCATTGGCTGAAACATTGCTTGTTTTTTTGTCCATATGTCCAGAATTTGAATGTGCTACTTTGGATGATAATTCCACTCCGCGGGTGATTTAGTTACAATTCACTCTCCACATACTGTAAGCCATGTTTTAGGGCCAAAAATATTACAAGGTGGCTCAGTGGTTACGACATTAGGCTTCAAACCGAAAAGTCCACGGTTCGATGCCCACAAGGGGTTTCTGCGTTGTGTCCTTGGTCAAGGTACTTAACCCCGATCGCCATCGTGGGGATGTGGTGGCGTTGTGTACTATGGCATACTCGATCGTGCACTTGCCTTCAACCAATGCTAACCCTGTTTGTGTGGAGGTAGTACGTTGGGGAATCCGGCAATTGCTCGCCGCTACTCGATGGTTCTCTCCAGGTACTACTGCTTTCTCCACTCGCAAAACTGTCCGAAGCGATGTGACGCCGGTTGTCGAAAGTGTCGTTAAACCCCAATAAAGAATTAATAAATAGAGCGAAAATGGAAATTTGTTGTTGGGTAAAGATTTGAACAAAATTAATATCATATGTGCCCCACCCATTTCTTTGACTCATTCCTTTCCATATATCCGCTTGCGGCATTTTGTCGTCGCGTAATTTTGTCGTCGCGGGATTTTGTGGCTGTGGAAAAAGGACCTACGGCATAGTGTACCGTTGAAAAATGTCTAGAAGCAAAATTTTGGATCACCGTTATAACAGCTAACTGAAGGGAACCGTATTGTTGGCTGGTGAATATGACACTGCAAGTACATAGCGGAACACAACATTTCTCAAAATGAAATTAGTCCCACTATGAACCCCAAGAAGTGCTTCTGAAAAATGGTCATCTCGATGTGTGTAGACGTGATGAGGAAATTCTTTATCATAATGTAATTTTCTCCGCCACATTACATCCTTAAATCACTGAAGACATATATCTTCTCATTAGAGAATCAATGATTGATGGGACGTCTGGTGTAATTTGTTTCCTATACAATATGAAAAGGTGTCAGTAAAGATGTGCCCGATAATCGATGCAATATTTCTATTGTGTCGTGGGGTTAGAAAAGGGAAAGTGGCGATCGTTTGTAAGAAGCCTGGCCGTAACCTTTTCACTTCTATTATTCCACAGATAGAAAATCTATTAGAACCTGTGCAACTCGTCAACTAAAGTTACTTACCAATCAACACAATCGCCTTTTAATCCAAGCACATCAAGGCCAATTTACACGATAATTTTTTTTTTCAAAAACTCCATCCAGCATTTGTAAAACATAAAACATCGTCAAACATTGTTCAAATTAATGTGCATGCTCGAACATCGTCCAACATGTTCGCGCCTGTTCGCAGATGTTCGCAGATGTTCAAATTCCAATATGCAGTTAAAATTAGAAGTCCTGTCATGAAATGCGCACAAATGGCACGTCGATCTGCGCGTTAATCTACGCGTTATGACCATAGTAAGAATATCAAATTCTGTACATATGGCCTGTGCACGTGTTTCAGCCAATGGACCTCCGGGTAACCCCGAGGTTCATTGGCAGAAACATTGCCTGTGTTTGCTATGATGAGTAACCAGGAGCACCTGCCGTGCTTTGGATGCCATTCGATATGGCAATTGCGGGCAATTCCTACGCACAGTCAAGGCTAGATGAGCGCACAGTTCGTGACAGGACTTCTAGTTTTAACTGTACACCATAAAACATTTTCCATTGAACATCATACAAATGTTGGATGGAGTTTTTGAACAAAAGTAGTATCGTGTAAATTAGACGTGATAGGGGAAAGTCAGGAAATAAATCAGCGAAAGCTGTTTTTATATTATGCAGGTCATAACATCGCGAATGAGTCACAAAAAGCCCCTTAAAATCCGAGTTTTCTGAGTTACACCGTTTTTTCAATATAAAAAAACACGTTTTACTTTCTCACATTCATTGAAACAATTGGATATTGTGACAATTTTTCAGCCTAAAAATACAAAAAAGCAACCAGTATTGTTCAGTACACAATTCTCCATTCAGAAACACAAATTCGAAAGCAAACTTGGAATGAATATGGCGGATATGGATATGGAATTTTTAGGCAAACAGTCGTATTCGATGTCTGACATAGACGCGAGCAATCTGTTTTAAAAACAACACATATATCACTCCTTCACTGGATTGTGCGAAATTAAAGACTACGCCTATCGTAAGATGTCTATACTTGTAAAAACATAACCCTACCCCTAAACTGGTCCATTATCGACTCAGTCACGTTTTCCACTTCTACTCTGTCTAATCCTACCTCTGCCTCCAACATATGGGTCATCTCCTCCGAACAATGCCCGTGGATGACTTCAAGGTGTTCCACAGAGAAGGGATTCTTTACCATCAGAAGGCCTGACAAGTTCAGGGATGGCCTTTATAGATAGAGAAGTGCCTTATGCGGATGTTCAAGGTAGCCGGTGATCTCACACGTGGCAGCGAAATAATGTAGAGCACTATTGTGAAATGGGATCATGCCCTTCTCCTCTGTCTGCAGATATGCAATGTTCTTGAAAACTTTGTTCTAGTCCACACTGATCACAGTGACCAACACCGGGACCTTTATAAGACACACAATCAAACGACATCAGTGACAAAAGAAATTCCTCAACTGGTTTAGAGTACATTCTTCGTTTCGCAACTCCAGTTAGTCTCACTGTCACCTGGCATTGTGGCAGATAAATCAGTCAATCATGATCAGACCGTAACAAATGGTAATGGATGTGCGTCAAATGTCATAGGGAAAACATTCAGCAACATTAATCTGCGTCGCGTCGGCACTGTCAAATCAATCGCTCCAACGGCCAACTTTATCTGAGAAGGTGGAGATGAAGTGGTGGTCTATCTCCCACGATACTTTTTAGCCGCATCACATGTGTGATTCAGTCCCAGTCCGAAATGGAGTGATATCTCAATTATGAGCTTGCCCCCAAACCGCCCTCACTGTTTGATTCTGGTGGAATGAGAAAGACACAGAAGAGAGTCCTTGGCAAAATACTCAAGTCATATGCCACTGAATGGCAGACGTTCCAGGGAGTCATGTTTTTGTCATAGATGGCGGGGTTCTGTTGAGAGCTGTCGTATGCCCCAAACAGTCACCACATGGAGATATTTGTACTACATATTCAAATTGTATAACGAAACATTTTGGATCCAGTGCCATTGGTGTATTTGATTGGTATGGATGTAAACATGTCAACAAAGGGTGTGGAGCCAGGGTATATATTCTGCAAATATCAACATCTCGCTGGACCTGCCAGAAACTACCTCCCATCCTGATTTCTGGCCAATCGTCGGAAGAAAACAGAATTAATCCGTCTGTTAATGCAGGAGTGTCCAACCGAAGCAAGCAAACACAACTGCCGATGTTTTGACCTCTGAGAGAACACCGGATTTTGCTCAGTAGGATGAAATCAGTGCCGTAATCATTTGGGAAAGACACCGACTTATTTTCTATTTAAACGTCTCGCTATCATTCACAATGGAACATTTCCATGATGTTCTCTGTCGCAACCAAAGTCCTCTTCTCAGTCGGATGAATTGCGACCAAGTCGAGTGAGTGGGTCAAAGGGAAATGTGCTTCTGGCACTTCCGCGCTCTTTCACCCAGGGAAAAAGAAAGTCTTCAGCTTGATGGTCTCTGAACTTGCTGGAGATTTACAAAAGTACATCGATTCTTTCACAGCACAACTGAAGTGACTGCTTCGCCGGGAGAGCGAATTCCGTTGGTTTTGTACACAGGTACTCGACACAAGTGACATCGAAAGAAAAATTATATCTGATAGCATTTTTGAATCGATGCTGGCGTATCCCCATAATATAATGGTATATAAATATTAACAAGGCACCCAACTCGCTTTTCGAAAACGATAGCACTCATCTTCGTTAAATTCCCCTCAAATTTGATTCATCCAACGTATCCAGCAGTACCCGGCGTCAGTGGAAATGGGAATGAATAAGCTTTACAGAGGTGTATTACACGATCGTTGGGTGTTCTTGGGTTGTTCATAATAACTGAGAGAAGTCACAGAAAAAGCCGAAAAAACATTTAGTCGGACAAGATGCTGTTCAGTGGAAAGTGTGTTACGAGCGACGATTCTCCGATTATTATGAAAATCCGAGGCCCTATTGTCTATGGAGGGCAAATTCAAATATTAACCATATACCTTTATCAATTTTCAATCTTAGGTTGACATCTATTCATTTCTGGAGTTCAAATTTACCGTTTATACACTTTTCATCCGTCACTTGAAAACTCATCAAGTTCTCGGCATTCATAGATACAGCGAGACTCGCACAAAAATGTTCCCATTTTCTCATTGACTTCTTTTCATATATGATTTTCTAGGCACAAATAGTAGCCAGTGGGATGTGTTTGTGAGCATCTTCGCTTCTATGAATGCCAACAGGTTGATGAGTTTTCAAAATAAGGGTAAAAAATGTATAAACGATAAATGTGAACACCAGAAATGAATAAATATGGATCCAAGATTAGTAACTGATAAAGGTGCACGGTTAATATCTGAATCTGCCCACCTTACACAATGGGATCTCGAATGTTCATAATAAATGGGAGAATCGTCACTCGAAACCCACTTTTGAGGGGAATATAATGAAGATGAGAGCTATCGTTTTCGAAAAGCGAGTTGGGTACCTTGTTAATATTTATATACCATTATGGGGGCACGTCAGCATCGATTCAAAAATGCTATCCGATATCATTTTTCTTTCGATTTTTAAGCTTGTGCCGAGTACCAGTGGTTTTGTAGGGTGCGAGAAAGTTGGCTTCCATCGACCATTACATACGTTGTTTATAAGCTTTCTGTTGCCATTCTTGAATATTTTGCAATTTTGATTGATTTGCACAAACAGACAAGATGCATTTCAACACCATATTTGAGCGGAGAATGGTAATATTTGCAGTTGTAAGAAGATGCAATATGTACAACTTGATAGTCGCGAGATTCTATTCGATTTGAAATCCTCTGGCTAAATCGATACAGGATTCGATTTGTTCCGAAATTTGAGATTCACAGTACCCAAAAGAAATAATTCACTTGAACATTTATGTTTGAAATAAATTTTGTTACACGCCTATTCTTTGAAATCGCCATCTACAGCAACACTAAACCATGCGGAAAATGAAACTCTGTTCCGCACATATCGCACGGAAATCGTTGACGGACTACTTTTAAATAGAAGCGAAATTACACTGAAAGTGTCTACAAATCGCGCCACGGAATTACAATTTGAATCGCTACAAATCGTCCCCTCGCAGTGACATCATGCCAACAGTGCACAGGGGGGGGGGGGGGGGGGGGGGGGGCGGGGGGGGGGGGGTTGCGCCAAATATTTTCGGCGAAGGCCTGGGAAGTGCCATTTCCGGCAATCTGGGTGACATTTTTTGCCAAAATGTTTGGGCACGCTACGCTCCAACCGATGGTGGCGCTCCGCTTAGATGGTGTTACCGATCCGGGCGCCCAGATTTTTCCATAGCATGACGCCCCTGTCCCCTCGCATATTTGGTTGACAATAAAATGCGTTCGTTTTGTTGATAATTGTCAAATGAATTGCTGAGTGTGCTTCTAATGATTGTTTTTATAGACGGGAAGGCGTTTAATAAATACAAAACGACACGCGCGTGTTGTTCTGTGTATATATGTCATTTGTAAACAACATAGTTTCAGTGATTTTCAGCTGTAAAGGGTTAAGGAAACAATGAGAATGTACTGGTCTGGAAATACGTACCATACAATCTAGGTTGGTTCATTATCACTGTATCAGATTGGTGTACTGTGATCTGTCATTTATGAAAAACATATATCACTACAGATCTGTACGAATTGGTCAAACGATAGGCCTGTTCACATCAAAAGAAGTAATTCTCACATTATGAGACTTGACTTGGAAATGTAACAAAAACGTACACTGGAATAACCCTTGATAGTTCTTTCACCCTGCTTCACTTTTTAATGACGAAAACACTATGTGTTCACGTGAAAACACTAAGTGTTCGCACGAAAACAGGAAGTTTTTACGTGAAAACACTGAAGTGTTCTTAGATTTTGGCAATGAAGTTGTGTGATGCCAAACACTGCTTGGAAAGAGCTATCAGAGCACCCCTCTAAATACTCTTTTATACATCACAGCACACAATCGACTCAAAGAAATAACTGCATGATGTAAGCTGAGTATCCTGGTTACTCCCCTCTTCCTTCCTCCTAATTCTGCCTGATTTAAGATTTTTATATTTCAACATCCCTGTGTAGAGAGTTACTACCGCGTATTTTATTCGCCTGGGCCGAAGACGAATAGTGGGCCAATTAACTCTAATTACGACGAATACTCGTCTTCTGACTAAGTATAAAGTTTCAGAATTGAGATAAGGATGTATTATGTTCCCCAAATGGTGTTCTCTTTCTTCGCTGTGATACATTTTGCCAGTACCCTCCCTGTTAACCATTATTGGATCATCTTGAAATGGGCCATTCATTATTATCTTAGACCACAATCTGCTTATTTACTGACAAATTTGGTAGGAATATTTTGTTTCAAACGGTGTTGATTTTTTTAAAAAATACGGAAAATATATGACAAGTCCCAAGCCCCAGAGGAGATATTTAATCGTAAAAAATTAGGCGATGCAGGAAATGGTGCCCCTTGCTTTCTCTTTTCTTGTTTCCCCAGTCAAAGGTAGTGCTAGCAATAATAGGCTACATGTATTTCTGGGGACCGCCTTTAGATCATTTCCACCACTTTTACACCAAGGATGGGAGAGGAGATCGCGGTGGCTCAGTGGTTACGGTATTAGACTTCAAATCGAAAGGTCCACGGTTCGATCCATGCCAGGAGTACCTGCGCTGTGTCCTTGGACGAGGCACTTCATCCCGCGTGGGGGGCACGGTGGCGCTGTGTTCTAAGGCGTACTGTACATCGATGGTGCACTTGTCTTCAACCAATGCTTACCCTGCTTGTGTGGAGTTAGTATGTTGGGAGACCTGACAGTTGCTCGCCGTTACTCGGTGGTTCCCTGTGGGATCTCCTGTATCCTCCACCCGTAAAACTGCCCAACACGAGGTGAACCTGTCTGTCGAAAGTGTCATTAAACCACGATGAACAATGAATAAATTTACACCCGAGATTATATGTTTTCAGAATAGTAAGAGTCTCTGTCCCATGTGATTATTCTGAAACCTAACATATTAACATATTATTTATTATTCTCCGAATGGCAAATACAAATTTTTGGTTGATTGAAATTTAATGATTTGATTGGCTGAAAGGTAGGATATAAATAATGTTCTGGAAATATTTATACACTTATATAACGTTAGCTCAGTGTAAAAACATGAATATGCAGATAATGTGATTACCGTTTTTCTAAAGTTCTTAAAAATAGTATATAATAAGGGTATATGTATCAAAATTAAATAATGATATTCCTTGAAAAATATAATCCAAATTATATATTTAGTTTGTGTTATGCGTGACGTAGAAACAGGTAACTGCATTTTGATTAAGTTTTAATCCTGGGAACGGAAATTTCGCGGCTCTGTGGATCCCGGTTCTGAAAGTCAATCACGATACCTGGAAATTCCTAGACCATAGAATCATTGATTGTATATAAGGTTGCGGCGAATATCATTTTCTTCCGTGACCAGCTTCGCCGTTGGAGCTATGGTTTAATCTCGCGAACTGGAATGTTCCGGTTCTGAAAATAATTCCTAATCCTCGGGAAATTCATAGACTAGAATCGGGAGGGAATGCAACATTTGATTCCCGGTTCTGCTCTATGAATTTCCAGAGTATGGGGATTGAAATTCAGAAACGAGAAAGGTTAAATACCCGGCATCGTGACTGACTTTCGAGAACCGGGAAATTTGCGTTCCCAGAATTAAACCCTAATTTTGATGTGGAGTTTTTGCCTTTTTTTCTGTGGCTTCTTCCAAATATCACACGGACAACATTTGTTGGTTTTCTGCTGTTGCTTTACCACATTGCGCCTAGTATCCATTTATACCTCAGCACTATAGAGCATTTTTAGATCCCCACCCCTTTATCGTTAAAGTAATGTAAACACAACACAGTGCGTTCATCCAAGCGGGTGGCCTCGATTCTATGGTAGGGAGTACCTGCCAGCTTTGTGGGTGGGGGCAGCATGATGCCCGGAAGATCATTGTGGGGTTTCAGGGGGTCTCTCCCAAACTAAATTCCGTGCTCTAAGGGGGAATCTGAACCTTTGTGACGTATGTAGGGTAGGCCTATATTGGATACCATTTTAGGACTCTTATGTTATCTGAAACTTGGTACAATGCCAGTTTTGTTTGTGTTCAGAAGGGGCGACAGCGAACATTTTAGGACTCCTCCTGACCATGGCTAATGCACTGTTTTCATCTAGTTTACTGGACAATATCCGGTACTAGATTTGGAATTAAACTAAAAAATGTTAAGCACCTAAAAACGTCACCGATTGTCAAAAAGGATTCGAGATTGAATTAGTTCACCCGAGTCTGCAAACTTGTAGAACAAATTTTAAAAAAAAAATTCTTCTGGTTTCTTACCCGTTGCCACAAAAATACTCTACGTTTCTCCCATTCACGGGGCGATTATGATAACCCCCCCCCCCGCCCCACCAATGATTTGAATATCGATCAAGAACACATCCTCACGGGAGGCTCCCGAAGGCTTGTTGGAAATGCATACAATTTGATTTCATGTGGTTTCTCGACTTGACAAAGTTTGTAAAACTTAAAAACCCTGAAATTTGGTCCCCTGTGTTGTACATACAGATTATCATGATTATGTGCATGTCCTGTGATTTGTATCAGATTCGAGGTGGTGTCCAGAATGGGATCTCAACGAGCCGGCTTTGCCGGCGAGTTGTGATCCCATTTTTGGACACCACCGAGAATCTAATGCAAATCAGAGGACATGCACATTATCATGATAATTCATTTATCTAACAATTCTGTCACATAAACAGATTAAATCTTAAATTATTAATACAATTTTGTCACATAATGTTGGGCGAGAAAAAGGTTTAAAAAACCCTCATATTTTATGGAACTATATTGTCGTGCACTCTAACAAACAACGAGTAACGCGTTCACTGCAACTTTCAAAGTTGTGTTGTCAAATTATTCACTCTCAGTGTCACTTCCTATGATGTCCGCTTGAATTTACGAGAGTGCGACGTGGGCACATTCTCGAAAAGCGGGTAGGTGTAATATTGAATTGTGCAGTTCCTATTTGCTGTTGTTCTGTGTGTGTGTGTGTGTTTGGGGAGGGGGGGGGGGGGGGGTCATTGGCTCTTAATAGTTCTGTCGCTAACTGTAAAAAAGTTTGTTTTGTTTTGTTTTGTTAGTGGTCAGCTGAGTCGATCAGCGAAAGGCACATAGAATGTATTCATGCGCCTGTTATGATAGTCCGTCGCGTTACAGGAAACGAGTCGTCTATATGATACGCAATCAGAATGAGTCGTCTATACGATACGGAATCGGGACACATTATGTGATACGTGCCGTTTCTCGTGGTTTTCAGGCCAAAATCTACATTGTTGTCAGATAAAGAACATTATCTGTCACCAATGGTTTGGATATTAGTAAGCATGAATATTTGTGTATTCTAAACAGGCAGTTGTGTCACGTCAAGTGCCAGGCAGACAGCATTTTCCAGTCAGTAAGCGTTAACTGATAGGGTGCTGGGTGCCCATATCTGGGCTTTATTCTGAAGTGCCGGTGCCGCAATTTAAAGACTTTATATTCTGTGGATGTGCTTCATATTATCTTTGAAATGATACTATTTTATCTGTTAGGATTTGCCGTGTAACAAGATATGGGAGTGTGCATATTGCCACTTTCCATAAACTGTAACAGGGCAAAGATGCACAAAGAAATTTTAAGGACCAAACATAATTTAGCACTCTACCAGTTAACTACAACCCCCAAGTAACGTAGCCTTTCTTACAAAATATCATTTCAGACTCCTCTCCATCCAAACCACCCATGTCTGTTTACACAGCACCATGGAAGCCAAGTGTCCATGAAATAATATTTGCAATCCAACAGATGCGTACAATGAATAGTACAAACTCAACTTGTAGAGAAAAGTGGGTTAAAAAGAGCACAGCCATTCGTGTTGAGTCGCCATGGATACCCCAACGCTATCGGCTCTCTATAACATAGGTGGCTTCGATTTATTATTTATTACTCACTTGAAACTAATTACTTAGACATGAGATGAGAACAGCCATGGTTTAAAACCTTAATTTCCGTCTATTCAAAAAAGTGTTATGAACTATTCCTTTCTCCCATATTGTTTCAGGATCACAGGTAGCACTGACTAGACTGTCGGAAAGAATGAGAATTTCTCATTTTCCAATGAATATATTAAAATGTTTCTGGAAGAGCAATAAACGTGATTTTCAATTGAATTGTATTCGAAGGCAAAACCACCATTTTTTGCCGGTTTGCGTGTTCCAAAACATAAATGTCTCCGTACTTGAAGAAAGTAACATGCTGTACTGACAAATTGCTTTACTTCCTGCACATGTTCTTTAAATAACCCAAGCTATAAAGACGCCACGTAAATGATTTATTACCCGAGCGAGTAAGTGAGTGCATTAAGCACTCGGCAATAAATTTATACAGAACAAACTAATTCTCTTCGATGTCAAGCGCCAGTCGATAGTTAGGGAACTAAACCTTTTCAACACCAAATTATAACTCAAATATAACTCAGTACTGAAGAAACGATGTTTTCAGTGAAAAATACGAATACATGTGTTGCTTATTACAATACTGTGGTCTCAACATCGGCATCTTTAACTGTCAGATCGGGATCAGATTGTGCTCTGGTCGCGATCTAGTCGCCACCTAGTTGCGATCTAGTCGCAATACAATTACGCCAGTTGGCATAAATAAAATATCTTGAAAACAAGACTGAATCTAGATTTCTTTTCGAAAGATGTCATTTCTCAGTGTTGTGTAGAGGGGCTCTGGAACTGGGGCACTTTGTTTTGCTGTCCATCCTTCTTTATGAACAAAGCTTCGCCGTTTTGAACACCAAACAATGAAAAATAAAAACAGGTTTAGATAACATGTCACGTATTTTCAAGCTAAATTTCCCATTACTTTCACAGCACCTTAAATAGAGAAACTTTGCTCCAACCGATAAACTCCTGATCCAAACTCTCTGGCCATAGGTCTAATTCTGTAATAAATTCGACACTGTCATAGCCTGAAACCAGTCTAGCCCTTAAATAGATCGTCTTCTAAGTTTATTCCAAGTTATTTTAATCAATATGTATTTATTTCACCGTGAAAACATCAAAATATTAACACAGTTAATGGAACTACGCTGTGAAATAATAAAAATACATCTGTTGTCTGTCTTCACTCATAAATATTTAGTGCACAAACATGTTTAATAGCATTGGCAAAGTTCTTAATGATTTGGTCAAACTAAATCTCGATTGAGAAACAGTTCATGCTTTGATTCAAATAAAATAAATCTTTATGTGTTTTTTGATTCAATGGTCTGAAATATTTCAAAGATAGAAATGCTGCTCAATCGACACTTGATTTTATCCACATTTTGATGACTTTACAATCAGGGCCCAGGGCCATAACTTTTACAATTGTATTTTCTAGAATTGTATTTTCTAGTTACGACTTTAAATGGGCTGAAGTGAAGCATTAGCATTTTCAAAGATTCGGCAATTTGCCAATTGGCAAATTGCCATATCTTTCAAAAATGCTAATGATTCAGTTTAGTAAGTTATATTAACAAGTAGAAAATACAATTCTAAAAAATACAGTTGTAAACGTGTTGGTCCCAGAAATGAAAACTCGCCACAGCTATTGTTTTTTGATTCCGCCGGGTTGTTCTACAAATTATGTTAATCTCTTGATGTTTTCAAGGGAAATTCAATATCTATTGATTGGAATATCTGTAACTGTGAAAGGAAAGAATACCTGTATATTTTGTAAGTAAAGACGCATCACATTACATCAACGGTTGTCTGCTCAAAAATGTCCACAAAAAGTGGAAAAACAACAGCTCAATAAGAGCGTCGAATTCTGAACAGAATTAGACTGGTTACCTTAGAGATTGCTCCAGATCTTGCTCAAGATGAATATAGTAGCATTCTTCACTCGGTTGCCTCGACCACAACGCGCTTGTTTCTGTCAGTCAGCGAGTGAAATAAGGGTTCCACAGGAAAAGAATATCATGTGTGCTGCCAAATTTAACTCCAAAATATTCGAAAGAACAAAAGTAATTCTTATACTGTGTGTCATTTCGTTAATGAGCACTTGGGTGGATACCGTAAAGTGAGTTTTGAAAATCGGTAATTGGCCCCCAACAAAGCCAGCAATTAATCTGCATTTCACATCTTCTTAGCATAAATAAATAACGAAATTTTAGATACCTTTTCTTGTAAGTTACAATTAGTGTAGAAAAATGATGTTTTTGTGGAGGGTTGCTCGGTTTTGAGTGGGCGGATAACCCCGTACAAACTTAGTAATTTTATATTATCTATTGCTGATACCTGCCAATCACCCATTCGTGTTCAAACTTGCCACAGGTATATTACCGCTTTGTGCGAGTAGAATAGTGTGCTCAGAGCTTATCTTTCCCAGTCGACAAACGTTTATGTCACTTCGCGAAAGCTAAGTGCAGTACATTCGTCGTGGATTGATCACAATCCATGCGAGGGCAGTGATATCCACGCATGCCTTTACCAGGTAATAAAAATCAACATCAGCAAAATTTTAATTAATGGAGCATCGGGTTGTACCCGGTGCTTCATTAATTAAATTTTTGATGATTATTCCTATAGTTAGTGTTTGGAATCTATCAATATTGCGTCCACGGAAATATTGCCCACCCATGGAAAGTGACCAGTCAACTGCGGCTGAACTGTAATACAGCATTTTCATTTCGCAACCTCTCTAAAGATGAACATCTGAATAAATAAATAAATAAATAGATAAATAAATAAATAAATAAATAAATAAATAAATAACGCAACGAATCTTTGCATGAAAATTATATTCAGTATTCGTTTGCGACATTGCACTCATTTTAAGTAGTGTTTCTTTGTTTGACATCATGATTCCAATTAGAGACATTGCTCTGTGTCGAATTCCATACTAAAAAGTAAAATCATTGATTGTTGCTTCATCGCATAACTAGCAGTACTCGTAATGTGCCTATTATGGAAAGTCATATAGATGATACCAATATCCCGTTCCGCAACTTTCTATCGTTGTATGGATGCGCAGCGGCTCACTGATTATTGACATTCTAAGGCGTACTGCACATCGATAGTGCACTTGCCTTCAACCGATCCTAACTCTCCTTGTGTAGAGCTGGTAATCTGGAGAATCTGACAGTTTCTCGGTGGTTCTTCCTCCGCTCATAAAACTGTCCGGCATCGTGTGACCCTGGCTGTAAGAAGTGCCGTTAAACCTCAGTAAACAACAGTAAACAAACACCATTGAGTGCAGATATTTGGAATATACGCGTATCATTATCATTATTAGGATTAACTGAAGAGCTGATTTTTATGAGATAGTTCATCATACTCAAGCATGTACGCTCTTTCTGGATTGAATGATTTTATTGTATTGGATAAAGACTGAAAGATAAAAGAAATGAATTTAGACACACAGATTTATAAATATGAATAAGAAGATAACACTTGAGTGAGAATATATCTCAAGCAATGGAATTGGAAAGGTATTAAGCTATCATAAATAATTTGAAAACCAATCCATCAGTTGTCTGTCTTGTCCGATGTGATCAACTCGTCAAACGAGGATGTATTCGATATGCAGCCTTCACTAGTTACACTTTTTGCACGGTGTATGGAGTTTTTATAAATATAGTCTCGTGATCAACTCGTCAAATGCTTTATGTATTTGATATGCAACCTTCACTAATATAGTTGAAGCTTTTGAATGATGTATGTAGAGTTATAAATACGATCTCAATGCATAAGAATTAGTAAAGAGAATATTTTATTTTAGAAAATATGTATACGAGTTGCAGTAGTGATACCTGCAATTGAGAAGGAATTATTTTTTAATTCTACCAATAAGATAAGAAGTATGTCTAGACTCTGTCTCATCGACAAAACCTACGGGCAGCCTGACATGATTCAAAATTCATCTATGCGATTTAATTAACCCTTTTACACAACGTAACGACAAAAATCGGCCAGCGCTATTTTCAAAAATTACCATTCAACTTTCATTATTTTTTTCATTTTTTGTCTAAGAAACATAACTTATGACCCTTCATTGGAACGAGCTCAACGAGCTCGTTCCAGTGCGGGGTCATAAGCTATGTTTAGACGCAGAAAATAATAGTTATTCGAGAATTTTGTTTACAAGTGCTGTCTTCCTTTCCTGTTAGGTAAAGGGATAACTCTTTGACAACAAATTTTGTTGTCAAAGGATTCATAAAATTGGGAAGCCTAAAGTTGCCAGGGAGCACGTTTGCGCGGTTTGCTAAGGCGTACTGTGCGTCGATGGAACACATGCTTTCACCGCTCCTACCTGACGCTGTTTGTGCGTGGTTATTAAGTTGGAAAGTCCGACAGTTATCCGCTCGGTGGTTCTCTCCGGCTTCCCCCACCCGTAGACCAATTAATATATTTAACCAGCTACCACATGGTTGTTGGTTAAAGATCTAAATAACTATACCCTAACAACCGACTTCTAAAACATGGCATCCGTTTGACAAGGACAATGACATTTGGAACTGAATTATTTTGAAATCGCAAAACGACCTTCCAGAAGTACAGTGTCCCATCAGACTCTTTTCTGATTCATTTCTGCCTTCGGTCGTTAAATTGTGGAACAGCCGGGGCACGGACGTGCGACCCTGTGATTCCCTAGAGTCTCTGAAAAGTTCCCTTCGAAGAAATGACAGGGTGATTCCAGAATATTACTATACTGTTTGTTAAAAAGGTAAAAAACTCCATAGTAAACTTAGAATGAGATGCATGACTTGAATGCTCATAACTTCGAACTGTTCTTAACAAACAGCCCTAAATGTTCTTGTGGAAACGATTATGAGGATGCAGCTCACTTCATCTCATCGTGTCCTAACTTTCGCATCCAGCGTCAGACTTTTAATCTAAACATTGAGAATCTAACAAGCATTATCAGTTATATACTGTACGATAATCCAGCATGGCCTGATGCAGTTAATCAAAGAGTCTTTGTGGCCTTCCAAAAGTACATTGAAGAAACGAAGAGATTTGCCTAGGGGCTATCTCCCACCCATGGGATAAGATATAAGTTTATGCAGTCACAAATACACCATACATCACGTAATCACAGCAGACAGTTGGCTCCGCACAATGCACCCGTTCAAGCACCATTATTGTTTGTAATTTCTTCAATGTAACGGTGAGGTATTTAAATAGACTTAGCCTGTTTATCAAACCATTTTCATTTCGAAATAAAATATGTTTAAAAACCGTTGAGAATTTTCGATGTCAGTACCAAATTTTTAGACATGGTTATTGTTGTTGGAGATGACACATCCAAAAGCTGAAAGACAGAGCCCTGATACAGGAGTCCGTAATAAAAGATAGAGAAAAACGTTAATACTGAGGTTTTAGATAAAGGTAGAAATTTTTAAATGTATAACAGCATACACTAGATCTCTTCCACAACAAGAATTGCTGTATATTGAATAATGAGGAAGGCATGTGTGTCTCAGATTCGGCTTTTTGTTGCTTTAACTCTTTGAACATAGTGGTATCTTCCATGCTCGCTCCGTGGCAGCAATTAGAACATTCCATATTCATTATTTGAGGTGGATCAATCAATAGTTTCAACGTGCAGCCTCGGGGCTGCACGTTGAAAATATAGATTGGTTTACCCCACACATTTACTGAACAGCCATCCTATTTAATGACGTGTCATGTTCCTGGCCGGAAAAGCGGCCGCTCGGGTTCAAAGAGTTAAAGGGTAAACAGTGTTGAAACTTCAAATGACGTAACAACGTCAAAATTGTGATAAATCGAAAATCTTAAAAACATCTATTTCCTAATTTTTTGAGCTCCATAAAATACTAAAATTTTATAAAAGTTCCTACGCCATTTAATTTTTCAACACGTTGACGTCAATAATGTCACCCTTAAAATCGACATCACTGTTGAGAATTTACCAGGTCGGTACCACATTTTTAAATGTGATTTCTTTTAGAGATGAGATGTGTAGAGTTTGAAAGAGGGAGGCTTGACACGGGCTTTGCATATTGAAGGTTAAAAAAATTGACGCTATTCTGGATAAGGACTGAAATTTGAAAAAGTTAAAACGATTTTAAAATCTGCGAAATTTGTCAGCGTGCCAAATTTCATGACTGTAGTGCAAGAAGGAGTGCCTTAAAAATCTGGTCTTAAAAAAAAAAAATAAAAGAAAAAACTAACGATCGCTACTGTTGAATTCTACTTTTCTGAAAGACTTCACAAACAGGAATTAGAGATTTGACTGCTTTCGTTCTGAAAATAGGCTGATCCGTACTGCATAAATACTGCTCTATTAGTTTCCGTATGATCACATTTTAAGTAGTAATAGTCGTAACAATCGTTACCGAAAAATTGACAGCAGGTGTACCCGCAGATTTTCAGAACTTGTGTACCGTTCTTATAACTGTGTTTTGTCCACGGCGATTTCTTCAATTTTATTGAGTGATATCCTACAAAATTAGCCTCACCTTACAATTTAAGTCAGGTCCCGAGGAGATGAACACTTTATGAGACTCATAGGAAATGCATATAGGCTTTTACCAACATGGGGGTTCCGGTATGGTGTATTGAAGTCGAGATTTCCTCTGTGGCATAAATATGTCGACAGGTCTGAAAACCTTATGAGAGACTGATAAGAAATACATATAAGCTTTTATCAACATGGGAGTTCCAAAATGGTGTATTGAGTCGAGATTTCCTTCGTTGGCATATCGTCGCCTGAGTGTTAGAATGTCCTATGTCCCCTATGGGACATAGGACATTCTAGCACCCAGCCGAGGATATTTCGACATAGGCTCGTTGCCATATATGGACGAGACCGAAGGTCGAGGTCGAGACATAAGTACACCACCTTGAAAACCCCATATGACAATAACCGATTTACCTAATGATATTCCTGATAAAAATTTACCAACTCATCATTTAAATAAGGAACTATGTTAACACGACGCTGTTATCACGAGGATTTTGACCATTCGAAAAAATACATTAACGTCGATTAAAAACATTGTCATTGTCAACGACTTTTTAGTTGAATTCAAAAGAATTGATTTCCAAGTGTGTTTTACGTTATTGTACATACTAAATAATTTAGCTATATTGTCTTGATTAGTCTGACAAAAAACAGTGACGTAAGCTTGTATATAAATTGAAAAATTTCATTAATTTCGAGGTGGAGGACATGCAGCTTCGAAATTCTTCCTTCCGTTGTCCGCTCGAGCATAGAGTGTTGCAACCCTCAAAGCTGAATTGTCTCTGGTCCACACGTTTTTGTTTGTATTGGAGAAAATAAATGAGACAGAATGGTTTCTCTGTTATTAAAATACATACAGAATTTACGAGTTCAGGAAAGAATAAGTAAATAATAAGTTTGTTAGTAGTAGTAATGTACACATGCACTGCTTTTCGTTACAATAAACAGACTGATTTGATGGAATGTTTGTGTTTAGGTATGAATTAGCTAGACAGACATACCACTGACCATTACCGTAATATGATATCGAGCCGGCCAGACAAGTTATTTTAAAGCAGTTGAGCCGTTTAACTCTCCTTATCCAGCAAGTAATCCAAGGATAACGGAATGTAATTTAGCTAATTGGGACTTAATTTTTGGAAAGCACTGCGCTGCGAAAAATTGCTTTTAACTGGTTGAGGGCTGGATTAATTTTGGAGCTCTGAGTCTGTTATTGAAAATTTGTTTATTATAAATTATCGGCGTTTGTTTTGCAGGATTACAGGGGTTAAATTGATGTTCGAAATGATGGAGGAAAATTTATATTCTTATCAGTGCTCAGCCGACAGCCAGTGACTGTCGTCTGAACCCCAGTTCGTACGTAAACCTTGCCACCTTATCAATGCCCTATCCACTTGGGACTTTTAGGATTCCCGAAGGTGCCTGTGGCTTTCAACGCCCAAGAGTGATGAACGATAATTCACTGAAAAGATTATTTATTTACATGTACGAAGAAATAAAATATGAAACAAATTACTCACAAAATTATCCATAAGGATACACTAATTACGCGGATAAAAGTTTATTCTTTAGGGCCCTCGACGTCTCCCACCGCTAGCTGTGACAGCTGAATCAAACTCACATCATCTTCATTTTCTCACAGTTTGTGATATATACAACGTGTCTATTCACTTCTCGTTCCTTCCTCCTCGCAGGGTTAACTTCACAGTCATTCGGGCTTAACACATATAATGTTCTGCTTGTGTGACTTTATCAGCGTTCTCACAGTTCAATCACCGTTCAATCGTCGTCTGCCACATTTCACGATCACTTTGCGCATTGCCTGGCTCTCACGGGGTTAAGTTATTCTTCGCCTTCAGATATATACTTAACAAAGCTTACTTAAAAAATATTCTGCAAAGTGTTCTCAACGTCACCGATTCTCGCACCGCCTAAAACTATCTTATCTCGCGAGCTATTCAAGCGCTTACTCAAGCTCTTAATACGGTTTCTAGACCTCAACGTTACAGCTTTTACTTCTTTAGCTATTATGCCACTAGGGTTCGCAACCGTTAACAAACTACTACCCGGTTCCTTACAGTCTTCACAGGGTTACGACAATGCGCGGACTTTCAATCCCGGTGCCTATGACCCTCGACGGCCAAGGCTAAACTCGGACCTTCTCTGGATGCCCTCAGGCCAACTGCCCCTCAGAATTCTGCTTCACTCTTCATACAGTCGGAATGCAGTGTAAACATATTAATTCTGATTTAACGAGTGCTTTGTAATTCGATATGGATAGAGATATTAATGCGTATTTTGTTTGAGGTCGACTCGCTTGACATTTCGGAGACACGCAAGCTGCGTAATATGGGTGTGTGTCCAGAACATATGCAATGTATTGTTTTCTACAACAATCACCTATTAAGTGGTCATAATTACACAGATAATAATTACTGAAGAATACTCCTTGGATCAGTTATAAGATAGCCCATGTTGTGTTCCAAAGTTCGAGTGACAAAAAAACTCACATTCTTATACATTTTATATTTAACCCATTCAGAAATATACTACTCAAAGTTTGCTAAGCACCAAATATTTGACACGTCGTTGTGACATATTTGCGATATTGTTGGTGGATGTGATTGAGGAATGTATTGAGATGGTCCCAAGTGTTTACATTAGCTCTCTTGACAGGTGACTTTTCGTGACAGTCATGGAAAGCATGTACCCCTTGATTTTTATGATGGTTTCATGTACTGTCTACATGTACATGACATGTGTAGGGTATTCAATCTTCATTTCAACACAAACCCTTGTGATTTAATGATTAAATATGGCAAATGTAAGAAGACATTTGTCTGAAGCATAAATATGGCGGGCTGTAGGGATGGTGGAGCAAGAGGCTACCTATCGTCAGTTTGGTGAAGCCCTTGGTGTGCACCATAAGGTGATCACCAGAGCCTGAGCAGGATTTCAGCAGTATGGCACACCAGTAAGACGGCATGGTGGTGGCAGAGAAAGGACAACATCTGGCTGAAGACCGGTTTTGATCATTCATGCTCGTAGGAACCGCTTTGCCACAGCAACCCAGCTTTGCAGTGACCTTCAGAATGCATCGCGGGTAAATGTTTCGACGCAGACTATCCGGGCAAGGTTGAACGAAGGTGGTCTCCAACCGAGAAGACAATGTATTCGCATTCCCTGAACCACCGCCAGGCACGATATGAATGGGCCAGGGACCACGTTGGATGGACTAGAGAAGATTGGCAACCTGACCTTTTCACAGATGATTCAAGAAGGTACTGCCTAGACCACACAGATAGGCGTTCTAGAGTATGGAGAAGACCAGGAGAGCGATTCCATGCAGCCAACATTGCTGAGCATGACCGCTATGATGAAGGGTCAATCATGGTCTGGGGCGGCATCAGCTGGGATGGACGTACAGAGCTCTGTGTCCTTGAACGTGGTACATTGGCTGCACAACGGTATATTGATGAGATTCTGGATGTCCACGTCAGACTGTATGCAGGTGCAATGGCTGATAGATTCATTCTGATGGACGATCATGCCCGTCCTCATGTTGCCCATGCTGTCGCGGAGTACCGACAGGGGGGGGGGGGGGGGGATTGAACCAATGGACTGGCCAGCAAGATCCCCTGACCTCAATCCAATCGAACATGCCTGGAATGAGTTGCAGCTTGCAATCTCAGCCCGTCCAGTGCAGCCAAGAAGTGTCCAGGAGCTTAGTGCCATGCTGGTCCAAGAATGGCACAACATCCCACAAAGGACCACCAGGAACCTGATTGGGGCAAGAGAAGGCGTTGTCAAGCTGTAATTAATAGTAATGGGTCTCATACTCGATATTGAAGCCATACAGGTTCGCTCCGTCAACTTTTTGGCATATTTAAAAAATTTCCTCTTTTACCAAAAATATATATTTTCCATCGTTCTCGTATTCAACAGCTAAAAAATAATGTCAAACACAAATAAAATCTTAATTTCTGCACTTAAATCATTAAAGATATAATTAAATAAAAAAATATATTCACTTTTCAGTACAATATTTCAACTAAAACGTAAAACAGGCAGTTGGATGTACTTGGTGCTTAGCTGACTTTGAGTAGTATATTACCGAAAATATTTACACTTTTAAACAAGAAAAATTGCTACTTTTAGCTATCACCTTGCCAAAGTGCCCATAGGCACCCTCCAACAATTTGTAATAGAATATATTTATATAAATAAAATATTATTTGCCTTTGACTGAATATGAAACGTGAGCAAAGAAAACATTAGTTTTTGATCTGATACTCTCATTTTTTGAAAGCCCAAATAGTGGCTTCTAGCACTCAGCCAGTTAAAAATACATTAAAAGTACTGACAACACAGTTGCCAATATTTCTACTGTCGAATATTACGCTGAAAATACCGTATTTAATTACCTTTAACTATGCCGACGTTTTTACGATCTTGATAAAAAACGGAGGAGCTGATACTTCGTTTCACTTCATTTCACGAGAATTCATACAGAATAGACTAATTGATATTCTTAAGACCTCACAGAGTAGATCTTCTGCTTCTCTGGCCACTTTTTTTTTTTTATAAAATTGCATGCAGGTGGGAGGTTTTTTATTTTATTTTAGTAATTATTTCTTTGTAATTAAAAATTTTGTTCTTGGTTTGTTTTATGGTTTAGGCCTCATAATCTACAGAATGGCATCGGTGGTGGTGTATTCCGTCCCTTGAGTGGAAGAAGGCTTCGCAATGCTAAAGGGACAAATTTATCAATTTCATGAACTTGGGTAAAATATTAGACATACACCATTTAATTTTCACTTTTTTAAAGTTTGCATTGGGTATGAAAAGAAAGTATGCGGCAGCCAAAAGGACCATGCGGAAGGACCTAAAAAACAATTTTTTGACTTTTTTAGGACTAACCTGCAGACACATCTTAAAAAACAAGTCTTCTAAAACAATGCTTCTTTCTTCGTTAACAACGCCATTTTGCAAAAGAAGGATTGGAAAGTGGAATGCGGTAGTTAATTTACAAATTACTGCTCCTTCGTATATCAGCACTCCCCCATAAGTTAACATATTATGAAACTTAAAACAGTAACAGTCATTCTTCCGCAAGTTTAATGGTATTATTTTTACAGTGTCAGATGAGAAACGGATTTGTTATAAGTTTAGATGAAAATTATCAAGAAAAGAAGCTGTAAATATGTATCATGTACACATTGTACTTGTATCGAATCTCTTATCGCGACGAGTCTCGTTTTGGGGGACGTGTAGCTCCCAATCGCGCTTGCGCGATGCGTCGCTAAACCTCACCAATAACGAGGGCACACACCTCTTTTACCCACCATTCAAACAATAAATTCCACAACCATGATTTCTCGAAAATAGTCATTAACCTCCAACCCCCCCCCCCCAAAAAAAAGCCCAAACAAAACAAAACAACAACAAAAACAACAGAAAAAACCCACACTCAACTGATCAAAACAATGGGACTCTGTTTTTAAATCTCACGACCCAACGGTTCGTGAGGATATTCCTTCAACATGAATGGAATTGTATTGGGTGATAGATAGGTGGGCGGTTTACGAAAATAACTAGGGAATTATATTTTTTTGTAATGTCCAATGAGGTATTCAAAAAAATGACGTCACTTCATTAACCCTTTAAACCCTAGCGGCCTTTTTTCCGGCCAGGAACATGATACGCCATAATGTTATTAAATAGGATGGCTGTTCGATAAACATGTGAGGTAGACCAACCAATATTTTCAACGTGCAGCCCAGAGGCTGCGCGTTGAAAATATTGATTGGTCTACCCCAAATAATGAATATGGACTCTTCTAATTGTTGCCATTGAACTGGCATGGAAGATACCACCAGCGTTCAATGGGTTAATAATTTTTAAAAGAGTGCATCACAATAAGACTGACGTTACATTTCACAATTTTCTCAAGGTGCCTTTGAATTATTGCGATTCGTTTTCATTTTGTTGTTGTTTTCTTTTGGTGTTTTTCATGGTGTATTGTTTCTGTACTGTATCGTGCAATTCCTTGAGAGAAACTAGACACGCCGCTCGTTGTGACTACAAGTAATACTGCAATAGTCCGTCAGGCGCGCATGCGTTCGTTTCTCGCCACGCAATGTGATACAGTTTTTAGATAAATGGTAGATATATATATATATTATCAACATTATATTTATGTACAACATGTTATTTCAGAGTCGAGCTCTTGTTTCTAAGGCTCTATCTCGTACTACACGTCGACAGTATATTTGCCTTCCACCACTGCTAACTCTGCTTGTGAAGAGCTATTACGTTGGAGAGTCTGATAGTTACTCGCCCGTGCTTGGTGGTTCTCTGCGGGTTGCCATGCTTCCCCCACCCGTCAAACTGTCCTTTTCGACGTGATCCTAGTTGTTAAAAGTGTCCTTAAATCACTAAACACAAACAAACAAGGTCTAAAGAGAGTTCTTATTCGCCACCACTGTTTCGACACGTACATCATTAGAACGTTCACATCGATAGATTAACAATTACGCTGCCGAAAACTATTGTCATTTATGATGCTTATCTGTAAGTTCTGGTATGCAAATATCAAATCTACCATCTGTATAATTGTTGGAAGGGGTTCAGATAGCCCTTTCCAACAGTTAATCAGATGATAGAGTTTCAAGTATTTATTTAACGTCCTCGCATAGAGGCGCACATAGAGGTCCTCCATATATGGCTAAAGTGTGCGTGGCAGTAAAAAGGCTAACCTTCTGCACACTGATGTCAAAATATGAAATTTCAAGAAGCATTTTTTCCTACACTATAACTTAGAATTTAATCAATTGAATCTTGTTTGGTTGATCTCAATGAGCTCCGGCAAACGAGATTTGGACTCGTTACCTTCGTAGTTGCATAATGGAAAATATTTTGCTGTTTGAAATTTCGGTATTTTAACCTTGGTGTGCAGAGGCCTAAACCTTACCTACCACGACTCGAAGGCGACCATTCATTTTGCGAGTTTGTTAGAAAATAAAATAAATTTGTTTAAGGATGATGGAAAAAAGAAATGGTTCATGTTTAATGGCCGATCCTAATTTTCAGGCCCGACCTTAATTTTTTTAAGAACCAAACAGTAAATGTCATCTCCATATAAAATGATATCGGAAGATACGTATGGAGCGGTCTTCAGAAACATGTGCCCCGCGAACATAGGCCATATACTTCAACCCTTCATCTACCCAAATAGCTGACGGCTCTTTTAACCCGTCCAACCCTGATGGTATCTTCCACGCCATTTCAGTGTCATCAATTGGAAGAGTCTATTTTCGTTAATTGGGAGAAGCCCAATCAATATTTTCAATGAAGAAACTTGATTGGTCTACCACACAAATTCACCGAGCAACTATCTACTTAACCCTTTACCAACGCAGACGATTTCAAAATTTATTATTTTAAACGAGCTCGTTCCAAAGAGGGGTCACATGATATGTTTTTTTTGAAAATTTTCGAAAAATAATATTTTTTCAGCTGCAGAATTTACATATTACACGGGCGGATGCGGCCGATTCGTTGGGTAAAGGGTTAATGAAGTCAGTTTATATCACGATCCTGGACCGGAAAAGCAGTCTTTCGGGTTCAAAGGGGTGAAAAAATAAATTGAGTAACTAAAAATGTTCATTTTTTTCCACAAAACACCGCTTATGACCCCTCAATGGAACGAGATCAGTGAAATGTCTAGCGACTGTATGAGAAAATAGAATATACCCACAACACCTTCTTCCCAAACAAAAACCATCCCGACAGATACACCCTATTTTTGTACTGCATGTGACCTGAAACCAAACCATTTCTTTTTTTTCGCCTAAACTAAACTAATATTTGCAACTTGAAATTTTTATATTTTGACATCAGTGGGGTTAAGAAACCAAAGGCTAAAATTTCCAAGGAATGCATTAATGAAAGTGCAATTACCATGTTTCAACGAAGCTGTCCACTGATGCAATGTGGAAATCGATGTAGAATAAGTAACGGTATACAATTTAGAAGAGGAATAAGATATAAATATTGATGCTCACTGTTGGTTGATGTGTTGTACAATCGACTGGTAATGACAATTGATTGCGCGTAGTAAAAAAGGCATCTCTCTTCAGAAAAGAAATGAATTGCTCCCTGCAGAACCGTTAAGTCAATGCCTTTAGAAGTGTTTGCCACCCAATGGTGTTACATATTGTTATACCTATTGAGAAATCCATCACTGTCCCAAGTGAAGTGATCTTACGAATGGCAGGAAATATAGGATTCTATCGACATGTCTTCTCGGTGAAACATTGTTTGGATTGTTGCTACTGAGAGAATCTAGCTTGAATGGCTTCGATTGTTTGAACTTAAGAAGTCGCATTAAAATTTTATGCAGAGTGAAGTTCCATCCTATATGTAACTGGGGCACTCAGCATCAATACGATGTACGAAATTTCCTCAACTCTAAGTGTGGTGTAGTCCAAATTGTAATGTAGTAGTTTTCTTGAAAAATCCATGAAAAATAAATCAATACAACTCTTTATTCCCTGTAATTTTTAATGGAATTATTTAATATTTCAAGGAAACTGTTGGAATAAGCCAGTCCTTGACTGTTAGGCGGTATGGACCAGGAAGAGTACTGTAAAGTGAAAGTATAACTAATTTACTGTATAAATGCTAACTTATTTACAGAGGAAATAGTTCCCCATTTCGAAAAGGCAAAAAAGATTTATATATTGGATTGGTCCAGTGAGATGATTATGGGTGAATATTTTATAGTCGTCAGATGGTTTGACCCCGAAAAGATTGGCAGAGAAGCTATTTATACAAAATCCCCTAAAATACCTTCGGTATAAAAGTCAAGATTCAAATTATCATCAAACATGGTCGTCAAAAATCATAAAAAGTAAGACTCGGACAGGTACGCGGACTCGGTGCACTAATGCACCAAATTTAGGATCACCATGTGATAGGATAGACGTGGCAGAGGTCTTGTGATAGAAGTTCAAGATGGTCACACAATGGCTTTCAAAACTTGTCAAATTTACAGACTGCATTACATGCAGTGAAAAGACTTAGTTGTGCGAGAGTGATGAGAAATGGAACATAACGCCACCAGAGGGGAATCTGAAGCCCTCTGCGTTATTATCGCATATAAAACCAAAGATGGCAGCCAAAATAGCAGTGACACATGAAACAATGGATATCGCGCCGACATTCTTTAAGAACTAAATCGTCAAGATTACCAACCAACACTTCAAAGAAAAATCGCAGTGTTTCATTTCGAGAGTCATATGGGCAAACAATCACACAGAACAGAAATTGAAGTTCTCATCAGGAATGGAATAGCTGTTCTGGATATCACACATTTGAATCCATCAATAGAAACAAGAAATGTTGCAGGCCTGGGGCTTGAGGTCCATCGTGTCTAAAACAAATTGTGTTCCCCAGGTTTTCTATCCTCAGTCTCTGCGATCCATGGTAATGTGCCCCAGCAATTTCCATATAACAACTTGAAAGTTAATCTCTTAAACTGTAAAAATACGACCTCCGTTCCGTCGCTGGTAGCGTCTGTGTATCCAATGAGCACCTACTCTTTGAAAACATCTCCATAAATTTTGCATACCTCACATCATTGAGTGTGTCATCCTGCTTGCAAACAAAGATCATAAGATCATCTTGTAAAATATGACGCCTACCTTACCATTTTGCCTTCTCTCGGCATCAGTATTGTACATGACAGATGAGATTCTCTGTATTTCGTCATACTGTATTTTAGAGGCTCGGTTCCCATGCCAATGGGTAGCGGATGTTGTGCAAGAGAATAATGTGCCGTTTTGATTTTCTCGACCTCCTGCACAAGGTCACAGATTTCCAGATCACGGTGCAACCCTTGCATTTCATTCGTCTGAAAGAAACTAATTTTCTCAGGGTTTCCACTCAAATGAAAAGTCCTTTAATTTCAACCCCTTCCTTGAGAAGTTGTTGAATATGTTTCTATCCATGAAAAGTATTTGATTTTCCACCACCTTCCTTGAAAAGTACTTGAATTCAGTTTACCCGTAACCACTGAGACAAGAAGTTTCATGATAACTCACCTCAGTCTGGTGTGTAGATTCTAAATCATTGCAGTTTATTTCATGCATTGCTGTCAGTAATCTGATAATATGCTGTGATGTAATACACTCTTGGAAAGGGCTCATAGAGCCCTTTCCAACAGTGTGCTACATCACAGCATTTCATCCTCATGTTTTCATAACAGTACGTTTTATCATCATTACAATGTAGATGACGATTCTGGGATAGTTAACAAATGAAGAAAATGGCAATTCAGGCCAAGATATTTTTCGAAGATCTAGTAATGTAGATGAAAGAAAAAATGTTCACTTTACTTTCAGGCGAATGGCAAGCAAAGAATTGATAGTTTGCCCCATATGTACCGTGCTGATAGTCCTTGGAAATCATTCTCAGAGTCATTAAAAAGTGCTTAAATAGTGCTTGAATTCGATTCTCTGATATCAGTGGGAACCCTGTGTCTGCCTTGTCGCAATAAATAGTATAACAGGAAAATTAGCAGATCAGTAAGAATTAACAGATCAGTTCTCTCTGCATCCACAGCTGCAAACCCGATATGATACAATCGTTGTATCTGCGTCTCCGGTACTGTTGGTTTGGTCCATTAGACTGGAGTGATTAAATCAGTTAACATCCCTGACTGATATTGTCATAAAAATCCACTTTCGATAACGATATCTCCCTTGAAATTATTAGAGGAGCAATTGTTGAGAAAACATCTAGGACATCAGTATAAAATAAAGTAAAGTTTCCTTTCATTACTTTTAATAAACGAAAACAACAGACAGCTCTCGGATCTGTCTGTTGTTTTCGTTTATTAAAAGTTATAAGCGGATACGTTTGGCTTTTTTCAAGCTTATTAGAAGCAACTACTTCACAGATAATCAGTCATTAAGAATATCTATGAGTATCACACCAAACAATGCTAAGTAATGTCCAATTTGGTTCTCTGTTTAGTGAATGTATTTTTACAGTAATTTGCAAGTTTTTATTCTTCCCAATAAACAAATTAGATTAGCAAATCTCACTTATTAATATATTAAGAGAAAGGACAGTGTATGTATCACATGTCACGATGTGCACACTCTTAATATAATGAATAAAAAAGTTACAAAACATCAAAAGATAGTGAAGTTTTAGTATTTTAAATGGGTTCCAACAGAGAATAATAAGTCTGCTGTTCAAATTGATTGGGAAAAAAGTGTTAAAAGCCAGCTTCCATGTTGTTATATTACTCCACTGGAATATGCCTGATGTTTATGAAATGATGCGCACATCGACTATAAAATTCTCTAGCATTTCGAACTTATGCCCTTTGTGTTAAATTTACTGACAGTTTAGGAAATTAAGGAAAGCAACCTTTGCTGGAAATCTCGTCCAATGACGAAAATTGTCAACCATGGTGGTTTGATGAACTGGCTTTTATTACACGCCTGTTCTTTGAAATCCTAATCTACAGCAACACTAAACCGAGCGGACAATGAAAACCTGTTCCGCACATATGTGTGGAACGGAAATCATTGACTGAATATTGTTATAAAGAAGCGAAATTGCACTGGAATTTCCTACAAATCGTGCACCGCAATTACAGTTTCAATCCCTAGCGATAGCTGAAAATCGTCCCCTGAGTTCCAATGTGTTCTATGTGCCAGTAGGCACATAGAACACATTGAACTCAGGGGACGAAAGAGTAACACGAGTTCCCCTCGCAAGTTTGGTTGGTGACAAAGTGTGTTCTTTTTGTTGATAATTGTCAAATGAATTATTGAGTTTCCTTGTAATAATTGTGTTACAGAAGTAAAGGCGTATAGCCTGCGGCCTCTCGTTCTATCCTCCGGCGCTGGCACTCGTGCCATATCGATTAACTTTGATTGATGGTTTCCCCTGCAATACTCGCAGCATCGAGCTGTTCTTAGATTTTCATTCCCATCTCTTATTATCAATCACAGTAAGCGCCATGGCCGCCCCAGCTGCAAGACCAGATAACATGGAACGGATCCCACCATCGTCCTTATCGAAAGGCTCATGGTAAAGCAACCGCTGAATCTTCAAACGGTCGTCATGATAATGTCTGTTTTCCGAGCTGCCTAGTTCGATGTAATGTTCTCTACTATTGTGCTTCGGATAATTAACCTCCCACAGTTTCATGACCACATGACAAGGAACGAGTTCTGCCGTCGTCCTCATTGAACGGCTCATGATCAATCAACCGCTGAATCTTCAAAACGTCGACATGGTCACTTCTGTTTCCCGGGCTTTCTAGTTCGATGTAATGTGTTCTGTTTTGTGCTCTGGATCATTGGCCTCCCACAGTTGCATGACCAAGATGACAAGGAACGAGTTCTGACTTCGCCCCCATCGAACAACTCATGATCAATCAACCACTGAATCGTTCAAAGGTCGTCCTGATCACGTCTGTTTTCCTAGCTGCTTAGTTCGATGTGACCTCTGACTGTCTGTGCTGTATGCATACTATACACCCATTGTAAACGATTAGGTTCGGTTATGTCCATTCCTCTTATCAGCTCTCGTCTACCCCCTCTGGATCGAGTTTTATTACACGCCTGTTCTATGAAATCCAAATCTATAGCAACACTAAACCATGCGGAAAATGAAAATCCGTTCCACACATATGTGCGGAATAGATATCGTCGACGTACTATTTTTAAATAGAAGCGAAATCTCACTGCAATTTTCTACAAATCGTGCATCGCAATTACAATTTGAATCGTTAACGATAGATAAAAATCGTCCTCTGAGTTCCAGTGTGTTCTATTTGCCAGAAGGCACATAGAACACATTGGAACTCATGGGACGAAATAGTACCGCAGGTTCCCCTCGCATATTTGTTTGGCGATAAAATGTTCTTTGTGTTGGTTCTTGTCAAATGAATTGCTGAGTGTCCTTCTAGTAATTGTTTTTTATAGACGTGAAGGCGTGTAATAAACACAGAACGACACACCTGCTGCCTCTCGTTCTATCCTTTCGCACTGGCACTCGTGCCATATCGATTAACCCATTCACACGCGTGTGTCATTCTGTGTATAGAACTTACTCGATAATCAAATCTGTCTACAAATCTGCCAGACACATCTCATTTTAAAAGCAGTATGGAATCCGAGCACTGCAAATGATTCGGAAAGCTTGGCTTAAATACAGCTAACGGCCGAATGCGACCGTGACTTCCGGATCAATCTCCAGTCGTTCGTTCTCATTGAGAAAATGATAGAATAACGCATAGAAAAATACATCGTTCGAACGCTGTGTATCACGATGCCTGTCACTAAATGCTCCTTATTACCTTCGTCTGGGCTAAATCAGCCGTCCAATATTGAGAAAAATGTTCCTAATTACACACGCAGTGTATATCCCGATTCCTTATTACTTGTTCTACATGTACATTAGCCTTCGCAAGATCACAGAATGAATCTCGATACAACTGGATTGCTGAAACGCCCGTTGGTCACATACAGAAAGATGTTCAAACAGCCGCCATCCAAGGACAGATGGCAGTAATTGCTATAAATAAACAATTCTGAACGAAAGAATTATCCAAGAATTTCCACTTTCGACGCCTTGGTCGCTATCGCCGATCGCTTTTTAAAGAATATACTTTGACATTTGAGGAAAATGAATATGTTTATGATGTGCCCATTTTTCGAGTCAACAGAAATTGAAATATATACATATTTTCGTTATTATTGACAAAAGACAAGTACCGAGATTGGAAATTTGATACAGCGTTACTATTTTTGGTGCTATGTAAACACTGTGGCGTATGAAGAAGTGAAAACCTGTTACACTGTGACTACAGTCACAGCATAACATAGGGCCCCGCGAAGCTTCGAGAGATTCGATTCGATTTCGAAACTTAAGTTGATATTCGGTTCGATTCGAAATTGGCTCCTCGATTCGTTTCCTCTCGAATCTTTTTCATAGGAATATAGCTTGGTATCTGTCAGCTTCATCGTCTCAGAAAACGTATTGTTCGGATGGAAATCGTACATAAATAATGTTGAAATAAAAGACTAAGAGTAGCTTTAACTACATTAACATAAATAACATCTCGTGCCACCAGCCATGCCAATTTCAATATCACTAGTCCCCACCACTGTTAAATGCAAATTTAAAGTTTCCAAGCAACGATGGACCATAATCCTTACATGGTAATATTCCAGCTACATCATCAAGGCATGCCTTCCACGAAGGCATGCCTTGATAATGTAGTTGGATTATTTTATCAGTCGGGACTTCAGCCATTACAGTCGGAACAAATCAGGTTTAAATCACTCCGGCCTCCTTCGGTCATCTTCAAGATGCCAGTGATTCGATTCGAGGTTCGATTCGATTTCGAATTATAATAAAAAATGTGCGATGCGCAGGGTCCTGGCATAACAGCTTTCACGTCAACAAACATCACCGATGTAGAGGAGTTACCGCGTTGATTGACTTGACCCCATGTTGAGGGGCAGGTTGAGGTACGACGTTTTTCCCTGACGTTCCAGCAATCCTGTCATGTAGAGATCAGTGGGTTGGTATTCCATAAGGAACGGGAAAATAGACATGAAAAGCCTCAAAAAGGACCTCATTTCAAAGTATGCTAAAAGTTCTCCCAGCTGATTTTGGCTGCATTTAGAATCTAAATTTTATGTATGTTATTAGGGAGACCCTTCCGCTTCTGATGACACCACAATGGCTTCTTTACCAATTTCTTCCCTATTGATCGGTTGTTTTTTCTTTTGCGAACCACTTCCACACCGGTAGATAATAATAGCAACAAGTCGACGTTTGTATACTGCCTCGTAGTCTTTTATCGCGATTTACGCAGTAGTTACACAAGTGCATTATTGGAACTAACTCAGTGGGTTATTATTGTGCGCCGTCGATAGTAGTTGTAAAAAAAACTTCAAGAGAATATAATAATTGCATACTTGAAGAGCAAAAACAACCGAGTAAACGATTAGAAAATCCCAGGTGGACAACACATGCATTCTTTTTCAAACTACCATAAAGGGCATCTTCCGCAGACACAGTCAACTTAATCATGAAAAATCGATGTGAGGGGTGGAATGTCTTATTTTATTCATCTAAATGTATTTGATCGAAATCAAAGCCACAAATATTACTAAAGGATTTGGCGCTATCTCTGTTCATGGAATACAGACAGTAAATAAATTCCATTTTCCCAAGTCATCAACGTGACCCAAGTTGTTTCTCTTGTAACATTCCATCTATCGCTAAATTTCTGTGCAAGACTTCAGGCATTTTCTATTTAGTGGATTTTACACACAATGGCTTTAAACAATATATAACATCTCAGCTTTTGAAACTTTTTCTTGTAAAGAGTTCAAATCAACTACTGAAACTTTCCGAGCGCTAGAAATACTGAATGATGTGTTATAGACCACTGCTTTAGCTGTTGGAATATTATTTAATAGAATCTATAAATTTGATTCAGGGACAGGCAAACCCGAGGATTCGGGAAAAATCCGAGTTCGTAAAATACTCAACTTTATTGAAGTTTACTACTCCACTTCATATCAACTGATTAGGCTACAGGCAACCACATGTCATCATAGGCACTCAAGATGGCACCCCCCCCCCCCCCACCCGCACTCTCAATTAACAAAATCAACACTTACATACCGCCGCATTACGATACTGACATCAGAATGTAACCCATCCGCGCTAGCGACTATCAAAACCACGCGATACCCAACATACACGGCGATATGATGTCACTTCCTTGACCCGCTATTAGATTTGGAAAAACGTTTGGTATACCACTAATAGGTTATGATCGACCAGAAATATAGATTCTTTATTTCTGAACTCTTATTTGGTCAAGAATGGAGATGGTGCACTCAAGTATCTTGTCAACTTGGAAAAAAATGTTATCTGAAACGCTATATGAAGCAATTGTTATAACGTGAATCACAAGTGTTATTTTGTGATACCCTGTTGAAAACAAGTATTATTATGTATTAAAAAAATTTATGTGACGCAATATTGGAAATTGCTCACTTAACCTTTCGCAGTTGTTTGTCACGTAACAATATACAGTGGAGTTTATAAATTGGGGACTTAGCTACTACAATCATCATTGCTACGAGATAAATGCATTCTTTCTCAACAAGGGATCAGCATTTCAATGAATAACTTAAATCTTCAATAGTGGAAGTTGTTAGTGTTGTTTTCAAACACAACATCAGGTAGAGGGTTGAAAGGGCTGAAAGAGATCAATATTTGTGCATTATACTAGAGCAAATAATGGTGTTTATACTTCACTGTTTCTTAAGACCGTTCTTCATTTTTAAAAGGTTAATTTTTCCTCTAGACAATTCTTTTAATTAGGTTTATGGAGTCTTATTGACTCTCGTACAATAATGATACCATTGTGCTGTGTATCATTAACGATTTTTTCCACCCTAAATGGCTGCCCAATACATAAAGAAGATATCAATATTCAGTTCGTGAAAAACGACAGAAACCATTATTATTAATTTCAACATTAGCTAATATGTCCAACTTACATTCAACCAGCACCTTTTATTGCGAGCACTCAAATTATGATGGAATCGTATTTTTTTCTGCGAAACATCCACTACAAACAGAGTCGCCGCACTTAATATTCCTTCAAGTTTAAACATTTTCTTGAAATATAACGAAGTAAAACGTGGATTTACTGATGACATTTTTAAGATCCCGCAAATGTTTCTTGTTTTCTCAGAACAGTCGTTATTGAATTGAATACAATGGGTCATCTTTTAAAAAAACTGTGAAAATACTCAATGCCCGATCAGAACCAACTGAAATCCCTATGTGGCTCCGAGGAGTGGGTGCTCATCATCTCTTGGGTACTTGGAGCAAGTGCATGTTCTCACAAAGTACGGCTTTGAGTTTTGTGTATAACTGCCGGCGACCACTTCACATACACAGCGTATGACAAGAGTGTTTCGCTCGTGTGGTATTAGTAGTGAGAGGTGACACTCTGGGTACAAGCATTTAACACTGAATTCCCCAGTTAATTTTGTACCTCAAGTGTCACCATTTGGGGTATGGGGAATTCAGTGTTAAATGCTTGTACCGAGAGTGTCACCCCTCACTACTGGTATTTTGAAACGCATCTGATAAAATCTAGTACGAGTTTCATTAATATCATATGAGAGGACCACGAATTATATATTCTGTTTGTCATATAACAATCATTTTGTGAAGTATGCTAGTTTTCTGAGCCTAGTGAATTATACCTACAATGTTATCGCCGCTGGGACGTTTCACAATGACGTGACTGTTTTACGCACACTCGCATAACAAAGTTGTTCCAAATTATCAAACTATCAAAGTTCGATTCCTTTTCGATTTTGTTCCCGCAAAATAATTAATGATCCCTCATTGGGACGAACTCATCGATCTCGTCACATTGGTTGTTTGTAAGCAATATTTTGGGGGGAAAATGAAAATATTTAGTCAATCAAGAAACTATGTGCCAAATGCCGTTTTCTAGTCGTGTAAGGTCTGTGTGTTTATTGGGGTTTAATAGCGCTCGAGACAATCTCGAATTAGCCTTTTGTTTAACAAGGTCTACCCCCTAGAGCTATTTTACTCGCAGAACTGGGATGGAAAACCCTTGAACAAAGACGTCATCTTCACAAAATGATTACGTTCTTCAAAATTGTTAATAATCAGGCCCCCGCATATCTCTCTGACCTATTACCCCGAACATTTGAGGACATCTTCCCGTATGGCACCAGATCCTACGCCAGCTTCCAACTACTGCTTGTACATACGGAAGTATTCAAGCGCTCATTTATCCCCTCGTGTATTTCAGAATGGAACGCTTTGTCTCTGGTAGTCAGACAGTCGAGTTATCTGAATAATTTTATTAAACATTTCAACAGTGGCGTGTGTAGGCCACCTAAATATTTCAACACTGGGGATACGGCGACTAATATAATACATTGCAAACTGCGAAATTCCTGCAGTCATCTAAATTTTGATAAATTCTCCAACTATATTTGTGGCACACCAAACTGTTCGTGTGACTACGGGACTGAAGATACTAATCATTCTTTCTTTGACTGTAGTAACTATATAGACGAAAGACAAGTCCTGTGGGGGAATCTAGCGCACCTGGCAGTAAGATCGGTCAATTATCTTCTATATGGAATTCCCAACTTACCCGAATCAGTCAACTTTCACCTATTTCGTACCGTACACAACTTTATAAAAGCCACGAAACGATTCTAAGACTAAACCTGTACAGCGAAAAAATATTCTAGCATGTCATTTGCATTCTGCTGACTTTCCAAATCATTTTCCACGTCTGTTTACTTCATACATGGTTTTCTGCTTTTCGATTGCTTGTTCTGCTTGTCCTGGTTTTGCAGTGGTATGGGGTTCTGTCAGAAACGTCGGGTGGGGAAAATGACCAGTAGGCTTACTGACTCAAATCGGTAGTGTTGTAGCATGGGAAATATCTGTTCCGACTCTCGCAAAGTTGATTACCCAACTTTCTTCTCTAACTGTGTACATACACATTTTTTTTTAAAATATATTTTTACGTTTGTTTCGCCATTAATACATATTTATATAACTATCATTAAAAATTCAAATTGTAATTGTGGTGCACGATTTGTAGAAAATTCCAGTGAAATTTCGCTTCCATTTAAAAATAGTCCGTCAACGATTTCCGTTCGATACATATTTACGGGGCGGATTTTCATTTTCCGCATGGTTTAATGTTGCTATAGATGGGGATTTCATGGAACAGGCGTGTAATAAAACGTATTCTGAGAAATAAACTCAGGGGTTTTGGAACAAGCTTCAGAATCTTCGTCATAGTTTTCTAAAAAATCGCAAGCCAAAAAAGGAACATTTGCGGGATTTTAAAAATTTCCTCTGTAAATCCAAGTTTTACTTCGTTATATTTCAAGAAAATGTTTAAACTCGAAGGAAAATTAAATGCGGCGACTCTGTTTGTAGTGAATGTTTCGTAGAGAAAAATACGATTCCATCATTATTTGAGTGCTCGCAATAAAAGGTGCTGGTTGAATGTAAGTTAGACATATTAGCTAATGTTGAAATTAATAAGAATGGTTTCTGTCGTTTTTCACGAACTGAATATTCTTATCTTCTTTATGTATTGGGCAGCCATTTAGGGTGGAAAAAATCGTTAATCCTACATAGCACAATGGTATCATCATTGTTCGAGAGTGCAAGTACATCAATAAGACTCCATAAACCTAATTAAAAGAACTGTCTAGCGGAAAAATTAACCTTTTAAAAATGAAGAACGGTCTTAAGAACCAGTGAAGTATAAACACCATTATTTGCTCCAGAATAATGCACAAATATTGATCTCTTTCAGCCCTTTCAATCCTCTACCTGATGTTGTGTTTGAAAACAACACTAACATCTTCCACTATTGAAGATTTAAGTTCTTCATTGAAATGCTGATCCCAGAAAGAATACATTTATCTCGTACCAATGATGATTAGAAACCATGATCTACAGTGCGGCCACCGTGAACAGGTCACTTTCCATGGGTGGGCAATATTTCCACGGACGCAATAATGTTAGATTCCAAACACTAATTACAGGAATAATCATCAACAATTCAGTGGACTTCATTGATTAAAATTTTTCCGCTAACGATTTTTATTACCCAGTAAACGTGTGCGTGGACATCACTGTCCACGCGTAGAATATGACCAGTCCAGGACGGCTGTACTGTAATATAGCACAGAGGGGCGTCCCCTGGGGGAATTTAGGATGTGTGTGATACCCCCAAATAAATTTTCCATTCGGGACATTTTTATCTGAATTGACGTCTTAGATATCGATTTACTTAATCCCAATTGCCCAAGTGGGGGCACGGTGGCGTTGTGTACCAAAGCGTACTGCACGTCCATGGTGCACTTACCTTCAACCAATGCTAACCCTGCTTGTGTGGAGTTAGTACGTTGGGGAGTCTGACAGTTGCTTAGCGTTGCTCGTTGGTTCTATCCTGGTACTGCGGCTTCCTTCACCCGCAAAACAGTCCGACACGAGGTGACTCTGCTGTCGAATGTGTCGTTAAACCCCAATAAATAAATAAATAAATAAATAAATAAATAAATAAATAAATAAATAAATAAATATCGATCAGCAGTTGTTTTAGGTGACTAGATTTAATATTTGGACGTTTGGCACGCACACAGTTGTCCATACAAAACGGGTCTGTAGTACCCAAATATGGATGTCAATATCCCGGCACAACCAATTTGGAGTCCCGATATGGTACTTGTTAATTAAATAAGACGCTGCATCACGACTACTACATGTTTAATTTTTGCATTCAAAAATAAATTTCAAAGACGTCTGTAGTTTTGTGACCACTTTTTATAAAAAGTTACCCTTTAAATACGTAATATTCTGATTCTAAATAATATATTACCCCTCACATTTGAACGAGCTTGCAGAGGACAAGCGAATTCCAGCAGGCTGCCATAGACTATGGTTTGGTGCAAGGATGAAATTATTAGTATTTGCAGTATGAAATATATTGATACTCCCGTCTGCAACTCAGGGCTGTATTTTGGAGAGATTATGTATGTTTAGGATTTGTCCTGGGTATTTATAATTTCGAGTTTGTCGTTCAAACCAGGAAACATACCAGGTGAGATACAGGTAACTAAACTTACGTCTTCCCATATGATAGGCGTACACAATTTACAATGAAACCCCTTAATAAATGCAAGCTGTAGACTGTGCTAAAAGAATCTAGGTAACGTGCCCCTGCGGCCGACACGGTTGACTGAACTAGACCAAAATAGGATGTTCTCATTTAGACATTATACGGAGTCATCTTACCAAGTTACTAAGAAACCCCTTCATAAATTGGACCTGTAGCCTGTGCTAAAGGTCATCGAGTTTCGGGCCTGCGCAGCTGTCACGGTCGACCGATGGCGACCAAAATGGGACGTTCTAGTCCAGACATGACCGCGAACTTGCATATGAAATTTCGTGCTGATCGGACAAGAACATACGGGGTGCAGCCTGTTCAAAAGAAAATGTGAACAGACTCAGACTCATAGACTCACAGACTTCCGCACGCGTGATGGCAATAGCTTGACTTGACTCTGTCAAGTTAACCCTTTTCCGCTTTTCCGGCCCAGTGACATGATACTGCATAATAGTTTCATTAAGTATGTTAACTTTTGAGTGAAGGTGTGGTGTAGACCAATCAATTTTTTTTTCCGGCCGGGACATGAAACGCCATAATGTTATTAAATAGGATGGCTGTTCGATAAACACGTGAGGTAGGCCAATCAATATTTTCAACGTGCAGCCCAGAGGCTGCACGTTGAAAATATTAATTGGTCTACCCCAGATAAAGAATATGGACCCTTCCCGTTGTTGTCATTTAACTGATATGGAATATACCACTAGGGTTCAAGGGTTAAGCTACAAAGCTAAAAAGGGAATAAATGAAACAAGCCTAACAAAATAAATAAGATGAAAACTTTCCATTCATTTAAAGAAAACGGAGAACACAAATTGGTGAGATTTCTTATTGTCTTTGGTTTACGTTCCATGGAATTCATGTTCCATGTTGGTGGCGACTAAGAATCAATTAAGCAGCAGTATTATTTTTTGAACGAAGATTATATCATTGCTTGTGTCCAGAAATCTCCCTGTTTTACCAAAACGACGAGAAGTTTATTGATGTGATTGCCAGTTAGTTTCCTATTTTTCTGTATTGTTATGGTTTGCTTTTGCGTTTATGTCCATGTTTTGAGTATTCTCTTTAACATTATCAGCAAAAGAATTTACAACAGAAGATGGTTGAATGAATGAATGAATGAATGAATGAATGAATGAATGAATGAATGAATGAATGAATGAATGAATGAATGAATGAATGAATGAAGTTTATTCAACAATATACCAAACTGACATATTACATTTGTGGTAGGGAAAAACATGATTATATTATTTCGAATATTTAACTTTTTTGTGCTAGAAAGAAAATAGCAATACCTTTTTGGCTTTCAATTTCGTTAAAGTGGAATATATGTTTAACCCTTTAACTAACAGGAAAAGAAGACGACACTTGTAAACAAAATTATTGAATAACTAATTTTCTTCATTTTTAGCGTCAAAAGCATAGCATAAGATCCCTCAATGGAACGAGCTCAAGGAGCTCGTTCCAATGAGGGATCATAAGCTATATTTTTGAGGCAAAACAGGAAAAAAAAACAATGAAAATTGAATAGGAATTTTTGTGAATGGCGCTGGCAGGTTTTTGCCGTTATGTTGGGTGAAAGGTTAATCAATTATTTTATGTTTTTGTTGACACATTGCCTGAATCTTATATTTAGTTGTCTTTTGTTTCACAGGGTGTGTCTTTGGGTGACACACTGTGTACACAATGCAACCGAGATAAGATGAAGCTTCTTCGTTCACTGTCTTCGGCATTTGCATTCCCCCGTGCAGCACACTATGCTGATTCTGCTCCACAAATATATATTATCTTACCTCTGTCAAGCAGTTATTCCACCGTGCATACACCTGGAACCGAGCCAGTTGAGTATAAATAAATGGTCTGCCACCATACTAACTGAGCTAATGGCTACCCCAAACGTTGCCGTTAGCTCAGTTGGTATGGTGGCAGAGCATTTACAGCTAGGTGATTGGGTGACTGGCTTAGTGCCTGGTCGACTCCCGCCAGGGCCACCTTCCGAAAAAACGTTACAGTTTTCACTCCAGTGGCTCGGTCCCAGGACTATGTCTGGTGGAATTCCTGCTTGACATATAACTCCCCATTGGAACGAGCTCGTTTCAATGAGGGTCACGTGATATGGTTTGTTCAAATGGTACCATCCCATAAGTTACACATCCCATTTGTCACACAGTCTAAATGACTATATAAACACCACCCTTGCACACCTATTATTGGTGTTAATAGTCTGTTCTGAATTAATTTCATTCAGTGACCATTTTCATCATCAGGGGATTTAAAAAAAAACAACAACAAATTAAATGGGTTTTGATGTTTATTGCTAATAAATATGCAACATGGCAGATAAATAAATGAAGAAAATAATAATAAAATGAAATTTTTCAAATACACAATACAACAAATTAACCTGATAGAATATCTGGACTACACATAATATTACACAATGATACACAAAAAGCAGATAAATAAATAGAGAAAACTTACAATGAAAAATAAAATAAATGAAAATAATAATGAAATGGAATCTTTCAAATACACAAGATAATAAATAGTGATTGACAAAGCAGATAAATAAATAGAGATAATATATAACAAATTAACCTGATAGAATATCTGGACAACACATAATAATAATACACAATGATACACAAAAAGCAAATAAATAAATAGAGAAAATATACAATGGATAATACAATGGATTAATCAATAAAATTAATTTAATTATAAAATGAAAAAAAAAAACCAAAACAGATAAATAAATAGCGACAATATATAATGAAATAAATAGCTACAGTCTAATGGAATGAAATATTTCGATATATATTTTATTTTACATATTAGCCAAGTTTCAACAAATGGCCGACACAATCGAGAAGAGTGCTTCTCATACTTGGGTAGCTTGGTATCACGCCTTCCTGACCTGACTGACTCAACTGTCCAATTTCATCATTGTAAATCATTGACAGGGGAGCTATTTCTTCTCTTGCTCTTTTTCTCATATTGCTGACAAATTTAGTAATTGTTATATTTTCTGGTGGGTGGTTGTGTTCTGTGGTGTTTCTGGTGAATTCATCAATAGTTGTGCAACGACCTTTGCATGATTTTACAGCACATGTCCAGTGCTGACAAAACTTCCTAGTGACATGCTTGTTGTAGATGTAACCTTCAAATAAAACTTGTTGTGTACCACGTTGTGATGAAATGTATTCCACTTTCTGAAGAGCTGCCATGTTTACTGTGGAGAACGGCAAGTGAGGAAAATTTACTGTGGAGAATCCAAAATTTACTCCTTAAATAGGGAATATGCATTATGTTTATTGAACATAGAAGCCACTTCAAAAAAAATGTTTAGGCTAAAAACAACAAATCAAATAAAACTTCAAATGTTTATTAATAATCAAAAAATAAAAAAACAACATAACATTTGTTTTATGTAATCAAATCAAATCAAATCAAAAAGCAATTCAAGTGATAGTGTTTGTACAGAGTGAACAAGGTATGAGTTTTGAATACTTGAAAAAAAATAAAACTAATAGCATTATCTGTCGAGGGGTAACAGGTTGTTAACACTCTTTTATTAACTTCAAAACTGTGTGACTAATGACACATTTGGATTGTGTGACAAATGGGATGTGTAACTTATGGGACCAAACCGTTCAAATTTAAAAAAAAAGTTTCTTCAGCTGCTAATTTTGTAAATTACTGTGGGCAGATGAGGTGTCAATTCGTTACGTAAAGGGTTAATATGTATTTCTGGGGTTTCTAAAAAGTAATTATTAGAAAGATTGTTGTTACTTTTGAACTTTTAATGCAGACATGCGCTCCATTGCAAAATGGCCTTATATTCTGTTCAATCAACAAACAGCAAGAGAAAAAATGATATCTCAGCAACTAATGCCACTTTTTTATTAGGTGCCTGAGAAGCTTCGAATAATTCGATTCGATTTCAATCGCGACTATTCGAAAATTTCGAATCGTCGAGGTGTTCTCAAAATCCTGCAAAGTGTCTCCTCATGAACTCTTCTTCTATCATCAAGCGGAACCTACTTGAATTTGTCTTCTATCATCAGGTCTCCTGTACAGGAGACCTGATGATAGAAGACAAATTCAAGTAGGTTCCGCTTTCGAAGTTACATTGATCCTGTTCTGGAATATTCCGCTTTTTGGCTTGATTTACACGAGCACGCAGTACTTAAGTGGAGACTGAAAATATTGCGGTTGTAAGAAGGTGCAATGTCCACAATTAACTTGAAAAGCGGTGAGATTCAATTCGAGATTCGATTCGATTTGAAATCTGATGCCTGATTCGATTCGACCCGAATTTTGAGGTTCGCTGGGCCCTAGTTTCTATTATGTTTATAAACTCCATTCTTACACTGTAACGAACAAAATGTTTGCTCCCCACAGTACGGACGGGCCTGGAAGCGAACCTCTGATACTTTGCGCTTTGTCATTGGACTAGAGCTAAGACACGTGCAAATATCTGTTCCGTTCGTTTAGAATATCTTGTTTACATTTGTGTGACAATAACGTTTAATATCTTTAGAAGAATGGTACTCGAGTTGGGGGTTCTCACTTGATTAATCTATTCACCTGGAGTTTGGTTGCGATCTGTGTGTGAGAACCTATTATCGCTCTCTGGCAGACTGCAGCGAAACAATTCTATGTGAAGAATTCACAACGTCTATTATTATGATATCCAACACTTATTAACGAGAAAAGGGTCTTCCACAAATTTCATATTTGTGAACACTCAGACATCTTTTTGGTATAGCATGATTTGGTGAATATATATTTCTTTCTCGGTTTCTGTGTACCGATATGCACAACACAAATATACACGACATCTATGCCCCCCCCCCCCCCCCATGGGCAATATCGTCCACGGTGTGTTTATTCATTGGTGAATGATAATTTATGACAAGCTGATGGTAAACATGCCTTCAGCCAATACACCCAGAAGAAAATGCCATGATCGTGCCCGATTATTAAGTCCAATGCATGTATTCATTTTGCGATATACATTTGCAATGCACCACAAACAATAGGGCACTGACTCACAGATACAAATAACGTGTGTGTTCCTTTCATCTGAAAGAATAGAAAAATTGAAGTGTCTGTAAAAGATTGATTTATTTTTGAAGATATATACATCCTGTAGAGAAGGCATAGCTTTATTGACTGTCTTTGTCGACTCATTCAGATAGCTATTAAAAATCCCTGCATGCTAAATTAAGAGATAAAAGCTTTTTTGATCGCATAATCTTAAAACATGTTAACATCAGCTGTTAAAGGCACTGGTGATCACATATATCACTTAGGTTTAAATATCAAAAAAGTTATTTGCCGCTGCTCGGTGCTTGTCCCTGAATACTTTGGTTTTCTCTACTAGTAGATTTGTCTGGCCCCACATGTTCAAGGCTACTAAAAGTGCCGTGGAACTACGATGACTAACAAACAGATAGAAGAGAGGATTTGGAAGAAACACTCATCTGAAAGTCTTTCTCTTAGAATTATTTATTAATTAATTAATTAATTAATTAATTTATTTATTTATTTATTTATTTATTTATTTATTGGAGTTTAACGACATTTTCGTCAGCCAGGGTAACCTCATGTCGGACGGTTTTACGGGTGGAGGAAGCCGGAGTACCTGGAGAGAACCGCCGAGCAAAAGCAAGTTTCTGTCAGATCCCCTGCCACCCCCTACGTACCAACTCCACGAAAGCAGGGTTAGCATTGGTTGAAGACAGGTGCACCATCGACGTGCACAGTGCCACCGTGCCCCCACATGGCAATAGGGATTAAGCGCCATTCCCAATGACACAACACAGTTACCCCTGGCGGGAATCGAGTTTGATGCGCCATGTCGTAACCACTGAGCCACCGAGCTCCCTTTTCTCTGAGAAGAAAGACAGGGACATTCGTTAATTGCGTTTTCAGTGAAACGTCAAAAAGACGAATCTTAATATCTCTTATTCTTGGACCACCCTTTATTTATTTTGATCGATCGTTTCTTAGGGAGTAAAATGCTCTAATTGTATGAAATTAACGGTATTTTACTTTGGTTAATTGTATTCTCGATGAATCGGCATCAAGACAACTTCCATTCTCAGGACCCCGAATCAGGCCAACCGATAAATGTTTTGATCACTCGCAATTTATGTTGATTAACTATTTCATTAGAAGTTTATTGTTATAAATGTATGCCACCAGGGACCTAATACTTTGGTTAACTGCGTTGTTGGTGAATTGTTAACGAGATAACTTTCGTTCTGAAGATGGATCCAGAATCAGAACAACAGATAAATGCGTAGATTACTATTTATTTTTATAAAAAGTTTCCATGGGAGTCTATTGTTTCACACGCAAGAAAAACGGTATAATCAACCTTTGAGTGCAAGAAGGTGCCATTTGCGCACTAAAGCATTGCGGACTGTGTCTTGTTTCACTCAAGGTATGTAATAAAATTAACCTATATCAGGCGTCTGTAGACTGTTTAGACCTTTACCCAACGAATCGGCCACATCCGCCCGCGTAATATGCAAATTCAGCAGCTGAAAAATACTATTTTTCAAAAAATTTCAAGAAAACCATATCATGTGACACCTCTTTGGAACGAGCTTCTCGAGCTCGTTCCAATGAGGGGGTCAGATGATATGGTTTTGTTGAAATTTTTTAAAAAAATAAACAATAATTTTTAAAATAATAAATTTTGATATCGTCTGCGTTGGGTAAAGGGTTAACGGTACAAGGAAACAACCTAATTCACTGAGTCCAAGCTCAATACTGACTCTTTATGCCAATATATGAAACACGCTCTTGACGTAAAGTCGCTACAGTGGCTCTCATACCCTTTATCCCACGCACATGATATTAATTTATTATTTTAATTTCTATTTTTTTCAAATTTGTCCGAAAATTTCGAGTTCAATATTATCTCTCCGACAAAATCGATTATGTATATTTTTTAGTAAACTGTAGGCGTGCAATAAATACTGAACAGCACATGCGCTCGAATTGTCATTCTTTACCGCACTCGATCGATTTTAGCCACTCGTTCAATATTATACCACCGCCCAAATCGATCTCGTACTGTAAAAAATGACAGCTCGAACATGCATGCCGTTCTGTCTATTTATCGACCAAAGAAAAGAAACGACATCTAAAAATAGATGTCCTCAATAAGAAAAATGTGAGCATGCATGGATTGGGCAGGTTTTGTATGATTTCTTTTCTTATTATCCAGGAAATGCAATATTTACTTGCAAGAGGCCTCAGAGGAAATATGAAATTGATTTTGTATTGAGAGACTGATCATGCACGCTATACAACGTATCATCATTTGATAGTCTGTCATAATGATCTGTTTATTATATGCCATTATGGAAATCACACGAGAAATCAACATAAGGATAAATAACGTGAAATGGTAGCTAGAACTACATTTATTTTCAAACAAACAACACTTGTAAAATTATAGGAACTTCCCAAAATAGCGTGTCAAAGTTTCCAAAGTTGACAGCAGTCAGCACTTCATTCTTGTACTTCCGTGTCAGTTTTACGCATTAACCCTTTACCTAACGTAACGGCCAAAACCGGCCAGCGCTATTCTCAAAAATCGCCAATTAATTTTCATTATTTTTTTCATTTTTTGTCTCAAAAACATAGGTTATGACCCCTCATTGGAACGAGCTCGTCGAGCTCGTTCCAATGAGGGGTCATAACCTATGTTTTTGAGACAAAAAATGAAAAAAATTAGTTATTCAAGAATTTTTTTTGCATGTGTCGTCTGCTTTTCATGTTAGGTAAAGGGTTGAAATGGCAATAAAATAAGAAAACAGGGATATTTGATTGTGATTAATAGGGGTTAGTACAAAAAAAAAATTGATTAAAATCAATATTAGAAACACGCGTTATTCTGTAGCGTTTATTTACACAGATGAAGCGTACCTGGAAACGGTTGGTAACCTGGGCGGACTCGATTGACATTCTCCAGTGTCGTAATCGTTCTGTGGCCAACAGATCTGACACGGAATCGGAAAAACGCTCAGTGTGATCCGGCGATCCGGATCCGATGGGTGAAAAACACGGCGTATCATTGATGGGTATATAATAAAAGGTTATCTCCGAGGTTTTCTTTAATATTGCAGATAAAAACAGTATGAAGAGGAATATTTATTTTCTTTCACATGATTGCATATTTATATGAGAAACAAAGGGGAAGTAATGAAGCAGATAGTTTTAGGACGTGGTGTTGGTGACAACGTGACGGACTATGGCTGTGAGTTAATGGAAACGTTTACTGTAAAGAATAAACAGGAGCACCTACTCTAACATAAAAGTGTTGGTTCCAGAATCATAAATTCCACAGTCGTAGAAAAGAATATCGGCCTTAATGGGACCGCAGTTTCACGTCCGGCACATCTAGTTGTGGAGCATTAGGAAAGAAATTTATTGTATATGTCGTTATTGGGGTTGCTGCAATTGAGTCGAAAATAATATTGTAAAATTTGAGCATGGCGTGAAGTATGATTGTAAAAGTAAGATGGCACACGATGTTTGTTGCGATTTAGGTAAGTGCTGAATGCTGAGAATGAAGTATTTCCTCTAATTCTGAGACGAAGTCTATTCCGCATCCACGTGGTGGGAGTACTTCTTAATTATTAAAGAAATTAGTTTGCAAGTGTCGTCTGCTATTCATGTTATTTAAATGATTAAACCTTTGAAATATAACAATATTGGTTCTAAAGTAAGAATGGATTATGTTATTATGTATTGATCACTAAACATTTGTAAATTGTGTCTATTCAAAGACTTCAGAACATTTTACCCGTGAGAACAACTATTGTCTTGATATTGATTAAACCTAGATTGCGAGTTGCTTGTATTTCATTGCTGATGCGCAAAGCATCTTCACATGTGTACAGTGACAATTGTTGACATAATGACACCCTTTTTGTAAATAATTGGCATCGGGAAGGCCCCATGTGGTAACACACTTTAGTCGATCATCTGCATAGTGAAATTATTTCTCAATTTCATACCACCTAAAAACATATTTACAAAGCAGACGTAAACATTGTGCCTGAATTGATCATCAGATGCTTAAAGAATATATCACAAAGGAAACAATCTATAACATTTGTTATATTAGTTGTTTATATTGAAAGAGGTAATTTTGCAATCAATCACTGCTTATGGGGCTCCTCTAACCATGTTAATGATCATTTCGTTTGTCAACCGCTTGTCCATATTCTAGTACATATATAGTATCATCATTATGTTTATGTACAAAATGTACTAGAGTCGCGCTCCTGTTTCGACGGCTATACCTCGACCCATCACGACACGGATCGAAGACGAGTCGCAATCTTGCTTTAGAAACAAGAGCGATGCTCTGATACAAAATTCCGTACATAAGCATTACTGTAACGATTCATTTATCTTACAGTTCTCATTTGTAATAGCTTGATTTACAGGCATTTTCCGATTCATAAAATGCTTGTTGATTCGGCCGAAACTGCATGCAACTGCCTTGAACTTTTTGCGACCATCGGATAAAGTTATTTGGCGCGTTTGTTCAACATTCCGAGAAAGACTGTGGGTTTTGACGGTATAACTGCATGTTGTTCCAGCTTGAATGCTTCCAGTGATCCAGACACAAAAGCATCAAGCAATGTGTTTCCTTTAGGAATTATACTTTTGAGAAGTGTTCTCTCTCGTTCGCATATAAAACGTGCAAGGTCCTTTGCAAACACTTTTCAAAAGCTTGTAATGTTCTATACATAGTAACGAAAACAAATCGTAACCAAGCACGTGCTTGCCATACACGCCCCCGATACATGCTATATTCAGGTAACGATTCAATGCATACCTATTCTAAGATAAATTCTCAAATAAGATGTAGGTCTACATATTCTAAAGCTGTCTGTCGTGTTTCAATTTTTAAAAAATTAAAGTGTTATAGATATCTATTGCAATTTTTATCACTGTTTTCTCCCGTTAATGCTTTTCAAACAAACATTTCAAAGCATTCAGATCACTCGTGCATGAATATTCGCTCATCCTTTTCAACCACCGTCGGAAACAGTTGAGGTGAAGAAGTGCTTGTTTACTGTGTTAAGCAAGTTCTACTTTATTGGCAAAATCGGACCCGGAACCAACACCTGGGGTGAAAGTCTAAAATGGGCGGTACTGGTATAGACATAGGGGACAAATATAGGTATAAACAATTGGCTAAACTTGACTTCATACCTTTGTTGCGGTGATAAGATAGCCTTAGTTGATGAAAGTAACCTACAACACCAATAAATAAATACCTTTCAACAACTTGTTCCTGATTCGCATCGTCCTGCCCAGTGTTATGTACATTGAAATGGACGAGGACGGGATTCTTGAGGGAATTGTTAATGAGTTATGGGGTTGTAGGATTAACCCTCTACCAAGAAACTACGACCAAAACCAGCCAGTGATATTAACAAAATCTGTCATTCATGTATTTTTTTATCTCAAAAACATAGCTTATGACGCCTTATTGGAACGAGCTCGTTATGCTTGTTCCAATTCAGGGTCACAACATTTGTTTGGAGGCAAAACTTAAAAACAATGTTTATTCAAGGGTTTTGGTTTTGCATTTGCAAGTGTCGTCAGTTAATCGTGTTGCGTAAAGGGTTAAATTATTATCACACGATTTGACCGCTGAACTCATACGTTATCCCCTTACTTGATGAATCGACCATATTCGCCCGCGTAATACACAGTACGTGGAGAGTGAATTATCACTAAAACACTCGTGGAGTGAAGCTTTCACCCAGACAATAACAGTCGATTCCAGTGGTAATGCATGAAAGGGACAAGCACAGTTTGGAGGCAAAAATTAAAAACAATGTTTATTCAAGGGTTTTGGTTTTGCATTTGCAAGTGTCGTCAGTTAATCGTGTTGCGTAAAGGGTTAAATTATTATCACACGATTTGACCGCTGAACTCATACGTTATCCCCTTACTTGATGAATCGACCATATTCGCCCGCGTAATACACAGTACGTGGAGAGTGAATTATCACTAAAACACTCGTGGAGTGAAGCTTTCACCCAGACAATAACAGTCGATTCCAGTGGTAATGCATGAAAGGGACAAGCACAGTTTTAGCCAAGGGTTCAACTCGGAGGTCCCTTGGCTGAAACCTAGGTTGTCGTTCTAATGCTTTTTCTCAGACAAGGAATTTTGTCTGACTGGTGACACCACCATACGAGTGATTTAGTAACAATCCAAAAATTTCAACAAATGGGAATGCACTGATTGTTCCACTGCATTCCCTTTTGCGAATAATTGTATGCCTCCACTCCCTATAACAACTATCAAACCCAAATAAAACATCCAGAAGCCTAACTGACTTCGAATTTATTACTTCCATTGTTGTCTGAAAGGTGCTTAACCCTTTGAACCCGAGAGGCCGCTTTTCCGGCCCAGGACCAAGGTACGTCATAATCCCATTAAGCAGGATGGCTTCTATGTGAATGTGATGGGTAGACCAATCAATATTTTCAGCGCGCAGCCCAAAGGCTGCAAGTTGAAAATATTAATTGGTCTACTCCAAATAATGAGTATGGACTCTTCTAATTGCTGCCTTTGAACTGACATGGAAGAAACCATCAGGGGTCAAAGGGTTAAACAGTAAGTTTTTGTCAAGTGTCCTTTATCTGAATAGACAGACAACATTCGACTAAAAACAACGGCTACACCAAACAAAAATTTTGGGACGCTCAAACATTCCTTTTATTTTCCAGGCTTGTACTTGCTAAATGTTGTTTAGTCATTATTTCAATCTCAATTTGCAAAACTGATTGTTCTGAAACATGACTGCTCACGTTAGAGCAGGTTCACCACTCAATCCTTCAAAGTGAATGCATTCAATGATTAAATCAGATGAGATCAAGTTCCACCTCTATAATAAATGCCACGATGAACACCACCCAAGCTTAAATCCCTCCCTTGCTTCATTCTTTTATCTCTATGTTTCATTTTCACCACCGTCCTTTCCTTTCCTTTTCAATTCAAATTTATAAAATTGTATTTGATTTCTTTCACCATGAGGCATGTCATTTTGTGACGAGCACTCACCATCGTCCCGTATGCTGCACTTTTTTTTTAGAACAAACAGAGCAGTAAATGCCATCCTAGAAAAGTTTTAATGAAATAAGATTAATTCTAAAATCCGAACAAATAATCTGATGGAACCATGCCAAATGTCTATTAAGCCTTAAGGGTGTGGGGTGATTTCTACTACATCGCAGCTTGTGTGCCTAGAGGCTTAGCCATGATTTCTAAACAAGTCTTGGCTGCCTTTAGAGGCAGCCAAAACTTGGTAGAAACCACTGTCAGTGTAATTTGACTATTGTCTACAGGATTTCTTCTTGATTGTATATTAAAATACCTCTTCGGAATCCGCCAAGTTTTCCAAAGAAGGCTAATCCTTTGAGTTTAACATGGCCCAATTGATAGTATTAACGAAAAGCCGATAGTGGAATGACTGTTATATTCCTGGGGCATTGACCCTCCTGAATCTTTTCCAAGGAGGGCTACAGTTCCTGCCATGTGATTGTTAAAACTACATACCTCCTCCCGCTGCTCTATCTTACATAGTTGGTGAGTAGCATTAGCTCTGGTTGTGTTATCAGTGCCGTAAAATATAAGACATGTAAATGTGGTAACCTTGTGTGTGTGTACCTAAAGTTGTTATCGCTGAAGGTGGAGTTATTTATCATACGAATGCACGGCCCATATTTAACCCACGTGAAATGGGCAAAATCGGTGCGTCATCAAATCTTCTGAGATGAAGTTGGGGGTCGCTCCAGTCATCAAATCTTCTGAGATGAAGTTGGGGGTCACTCCAGTTGGGGATCACTTCAATGTGATTTCTCTCAATAGCACTAAAATTATATTAATGTTCAGTTATAAGAAAAAAACGTTGGAGAAGATACACAACAAAATACATTTTCTCTTTAAGTTCCCCTCTACCCTTTACCTACAGTAAAGTTTATATCCGCCCAGGGCTATTTTCATAAAAAAGTCACTCAAATTTTATTATATTTTTCCAAGTCAAAATCATAGCTTATGAACCATCAATGAATCGAGGTCGACAGCTCGTTCCATTGAGAGGTAATAAGCTTTATAACATCTCATGATGTTACACTATGTTAATTTGGCCAAATTGTGCTGTTTGTTATTGCGCAGTGTTTCCCGGCCGTGGAACATTAATGGTTAACATTTCTTGCAGTGTTTACCGCTCAGACCGTGCCGTCGCGAAGAAATGTCAGGGAAAGAACAGAGATGAGGTGAATTTCAAGGAACGGTGAACTGCAATCCAAATAAATTTATACAACTGTCCAGCCACTATGAATGTAAACTGTGAGAGTCTGTCCATGTCAAAGACAGAGCAATGCGGTGATGTGGTGTTGATTAATTTTGTTTTTAAAAGCAAAGTGATTATTGAATTTGTTGTTAAGATTAAATTTGTGTTACCATTTAAAACACAGCACATTTGGGTAATAAAATAATGATGACCTGCCTGGGGCCAATGTTATAAAACTTTTACAACTGTATTTCCTAGAATTGTATACTATTCGAAATAAGTAAGGAATATTTGATAAAAGTGAGATATATGAAGAAATATATTTATATTTTCATCAAAAAGACACTTGAGGCAATGCACTGTGACATCTAGTGAATGATTTCAGCGATAGTTGGGTGTCTGACAAGCACACATTCCACGCACTGAGCTGTAGAAGACATGGACGGTTAGTCAGAGAATTTATCACATTCAGTCCAAGACCTCAATACCTTGTAAATCCTCCTTGGTTCGCGAGGCAAGCGCGGATCGGACTTGGCATACTCCCCACCAAACGTCCAATATCAACTTGACTGATTTAAATCAATTCTTCCTGCAATGCAGCGGCGAGTTCCTGGTCATTGGTAGGGGCTGTTGGCGTTCACGTTGTCGTAGGCGCCTGCCAAGCATATCCCAGACGTGCTCGATTGGTGAAAGGTCTGGACTTAGTGCTGGCCAAGGCAGTGTAGTGATGTTCTGCTCCTGGAGGAACTCTGTAGCGACACGGGCCCTGTGTGCACTTGCATTATCATCTTGGAAAATGAATCGACGGTCGTGACGTCGCGCAAATGGCACCACCTGACCTGCAAATATGCTGTCACGGTAATACTGCCCTGTGACACGCTCTTGGATGATATGTAATGCTGTTCTGCTTGCCATGGTTATGCCTTCCCACATCATAACCGATCCACCACCAAAGCGATCGTGCTGCCTAACGGTTACGTCATGGTATCGTTCGTTCCGCCACCGCCACACGCTGTTTCTCCTGTCGCGGAAGTCGCGAGTGAACCTCGATTCATCGGAAAACATGAGGTTGCTCCACCGACATTGTCCCAGTGCTGTCGTGCTCCACACCAATTACGTCTTGCTCCTATGTAACGTTCAGTCAAACGTGGAATTATTCGAGGTCGTCGAGCGTACAATTTCCATCCACATGGATCCATCTTCTTCCGAGGCTTATGCCTCAGATGACAACGTGGAATTATTCGAGGTCGTCGAGCGTACAAATTTCATCTGTGTAGGCGATTTCGGATAGTCTGACCGCTGACCCGCACATCTGTCGCTCGGTGCAACTGATGTCCAATTTCTGAGGCACTTTGATTGAGGTTATGTAATGCGGTTGTTCGGATGAAACGAGCCTGGTTAGCAGTTGTCGCCCTTGGACGACCTGACCGACGTCTGTCATCACCATTGCTTGTCTGGAGATAGCGTGACCACAACCTGCTGATCAGTGATTGAGTAACGTTGAGAATTTGAGCGCCTGCTGTCTGTCTGTTGTCAGCTTCCAACATGCCGAAGGTACGTAAACGTTCGTCACGTGTCAATCTTCGCATACCTCAAAAGTTACATTTCGACCAGAAACTATTGATGAACGAGTTTATACCAAGAAAATAACGATGAGACCTCCGAAAAAGCCCATCCAATATAGATGAAAATTTCAAAACGTACCCCACAGACATTAACGCGGCGCTCGTGCGAAAAACCTGCACGAAGTTTTAGTTTAAACAATATTTATTCAAGATGATGTTATATGTATACATTACATAGCAATACAATATATTATCAAAAAACAAAAAGAAAAAAGAAGTTTTGCTAGCAGTATACGAGATACAATATACAATGACATTGATAATTAGATTTATAGATAAACTAGGATTCGACAAGAAGCCTTAGGCTTATGTGAGTCGTCTCCTACGTTTTATGGAACTTTTCGTAAAGATGATGGCAATGATAGGTAGTACCAGGTGAAACATGTATATCGCAGCCCGGGGGGGGGGGGGTGAGCACTAGCGGGCCAATGAATCTGGTTGAGTCTCTGACCTTGAACAAGCGCACCACCGGCCCGCATCATACTACGTGAGCATTCTAGATGCGTACGTACAGTCACCTGCAACTACATAATGGCTCAATTTCCTTTACATCGGCAAGTGCAGCTGGGGAGTGCCGGCAGCTCTTCAGAGAAAAAAAAATTGAAAAAACGATTTATACTAATTTCATGATTAGAAAAAGTTGACCAACAAGCTCAGTCCCTTAGGCAGCGATATACGCGATTGTCTAAACTACACATACGGGAAATCAGAAGTGGTCTAACCGATAAAAAAAATAGATGAATAAAAAGATGAAGTCAAAGAGAAAAAAGATACAAGAAGAAAAAGTAAAATAAAGAAGAAGGAGAAGAAGAAGAAGCCATCCCGAATACATGGTGCATTGTCTTTAGATAAAGTTGAATAGAAAATAAGATCTTGAATTTAAGATACTCTATCAATAACTAGATAGTAAAATTATGGTACATTGCCTTAATCGCGCGGACACCTATAGAGGAATTCTTAAAGAAGGTTAAGCATCTTCAAAAAAACAAAAAACAGGTGTCATCACTCGTCAGAGGAACCGGCCACTCTGTAAGATGAAGTCTTGCACTATATCAAAAATTAGCCTATTCTCCTCGTTACTGAAAAATTCTGAGCCAAAAAGAAGTGTAGTAGTATATATAGTGAAAGGGAGTAAATTGATGGTTCTATTGCGTGCGTTAGGAAACAATGGACAATGAAGAAGGAAGTGTTCTGGAGTCTCAAGTTCACCACACTGACAAAAAGGACTAGGTCCGAGATGATTATCGTATAAATGGGCATTAAGGCTGCTGCAGTGTAACCGCAGTCTACAGTGGTAAATTTGAGCTGTGCGAGATTTCGCGCCATTGTAAAATGATGGTGGTCGGAGTTTGCCACCATTCAAGAAGGTCTTAAAAATACTCAATGACGAATTCTCGCGAACAGATAAAGGCAGGTTATTCCACTGATCAGTTACATTAGGAACGAAAGAGGATTGGTATAACTGTGTGCGACAAAATGGAACCCTGAGGTTATGGCGCGTTCGACTATTGAATGATGGGTTTATTGAGGATATGAGAGGTGGAACTTTATTGGCAATATGAGGAGGTGTTAAGTGGTGATGCATTTTAAAAAACTGCACGAGCTTATGTTTTCGGCGTCTTTCTTGTGAAGTGCCCCAACATGTTTCGGAGTATACTGATGACTTACTAGGACTAATTGTTGCTCCTGTAACTATTCTTGCTGCACCGATCTGGATTTTTTCCAAGTCGGCTACTTGTCCTGACGAGCAATTATCCCAAACAGTATCACCATATTACAGTAAAGGTCTGACAAAGGCAAAGTATATCTTTCCTAAAACATTTCTATCAAGCTCGAATTTGTGTTTCCGCAACAAGTCTAATCGAGACCTGGCTTTGGAACAGATATATTAAATGTGATTAGTCCAAGTACATGTTGTATTTAGTACAACCCCTAGGTGCTTATGAGAATTGACTTCACTTATTTGAGCACCACCTAAAAATAAGGGTGGATGGGCAGTTGGGTTCATTTTGCGCGATATAACCATACTCTCAGTTTTTTGGGGATTAAATTCGACTAACCATGTTTTTGCCCAGTGCTCAATTAAAGCTAGATCATGGTTAATTAAATTCGAGGCTTGATTTGGATTTTCTACAAATAGATATAACGAAGTATCATCTGCAAAAAGGCATATGCTACTGAGTAAATTTTCGGTTATGTCGTTAATGTAGATAAGAAATAGTAAGGGTCCTAGTGTAGAACCTTGAGGGACTCCGGCATTTATAGGGCGCCACGGGGAAGCCTCTGATCCCACAACTACGCGTTGGGATCTATCTGAGAGGTACGATTTTAAGAACAGCAACAAATCACCCGAGACACCAATACTCTCCAACTTATGAACGAGACCAACATGCCATACCTTGTCAAAGGCCTTACTGACATCACAAAAACAACCCTAACTTTTTTTCCTTCATCGAGCGCTTTACAGAATTCATCATATATATCAGTTAGCTGGAGGACCGTAGAATCACCTGGTGTAAAACCTGACTGAAATTGGCTAAGAGCGCTCGAGTCTTCCAGGAATTGCCATAATCGTTTAAAGATACATTTTTCAAAGACTTTACCAAGGCAACTAATCAGAGATATGGGACGATAGTTACTGACTACGTTCACGGGTTGTTTTTTTCAAAACTGGTGAGACATTAGCCCTTTTCCACAATGACGGAAAATACGAATTGTTTAGCAATATATTGAATAAAATCGATAGTGGTTCGCATAAAGAGACTTTACTTTCTCTAAGAAGACGTGGGCTGACAAGATCAGGACCCGATGCTTTGGACACCTTCAGTGACTGCAGTGCTTCGTACACCTCGCTGCAGTGAAGGGTTATACCATCAATTGTTCGTGTAGGATGGACTATGACGTCTGGCAAGGAAACGTTTGAGTCGTCAACTGTTGAGATTGAACAAAAGTATTCATTAAGCACTTCGGCTTTTTCGACATTCGAGGTGCATACTTCATTCATGTAATTAATAACAGGAATCTCTGCTTTGCGATGACCACTGAAAAATGTTTGTAACGTTTTCCACCACTGTGAGCTTGGGGTTTCGTTACTTTTTAAAATGGACTGAACTTTGGATAAGTATAAAGTTTTGGCCTTCCTGATAGCTGATACAACTTCATTCCTTTTAGTTTTATACTTTGCCCATGCATTCGGATGGCCAGTCCGTTTGGCTGTGCGATATAGCCTTCTGCTTTGTCTTATCAGTAGTCGTATTTGGTTATGCATCCATTTCGGCTGATTCGACCTCGAAGTAATATATTTGTTTGGTATATGATCGGATGCATTATCGAGTAAATTATCGGTGAATTTTGAAACTATTGTATCAAGACATGAAATATCAAAAAGTGCATTCCAATCTTCGCGAGAGAGCGCGGCATTTAATGCATCATAATTGCCTTGGGAATACAGCCAAATCCGTCCCTTAACAGTGCGGGATCGTGGCACAATAACCTCCACTTTCAATGCAATTGGGTAGTGGTAGCGGATCATGTCAGGGATAATCGGTTCTAAGACCTCACAAGTTTTTACGTTGACTGTACTGCTGACCGCAAAGAGATCTATCAACGAGGCATATTACTCAGTGAAGCATGTTGGCTCACTCACAAGCTGTCTAAGATTAAAATAACTGATTATTTTAAAATAACTGATTATTTAAGTTTTCGTGGACCGGTGACATATTCATGATCCACACTAAACTTGATAACATATTGATGTGTCCAATCACGCCCATCCAATAACATTTTCCGAAAATATCAACATCAGTTTGGATATCCCCTACTTTTTGTGAATAGCATATTTTCATCCTATTATTATATATAACTGACTAAAATAAATCATTAGCATTTTAAAAGATATGGCAATTTGCTAACTGGCATATTGCCGCATCTTTGAAAATGCTAATGCTTCGTTTCTCCCCATTTAAAGTCATAGCTAGAAAATACAATTTCAGAAAATACAAATGTAAAAGTTTTATAGTATTAGCCCTGGCTCGAGGGGGACATTTTGGAGACTCTCCACATGGATCCATCGTCTCCCGAGGCTTATGCCTCAGATGACAATGTGTTCTTTAAGGAAGCAATTCGCATTGCTCATTTCGAACCAGATCATCATTTTTCATCATGTTTTTGAGGAAAACAATGGAATTGTTTGTTATTCAAGAAATGTTTTTATAAGTGTCGTCTAGTAGTTGTGTTAGGTAAAGAGTTAAATTTATGTAGAAGGTAGCTGTAGAGGAACACTATTTAGCGTACCGGCGGGTTACATTTGTCATACATAATATCTGGCTTCAAGTAGTTATGTGTTCTGATTTTTGGCGGCGACAGTTGATTTCAGATATTTCTTCGTAAGACAAAAATAACAATGTTAACCCTATGAACCTAGTGGTATCTTCCCCGTCAATTCAACGGCAGTAACTGGAAAATTCCATATGCATTATTTGGGGGCAGGCCAATTAATATTTTCAACAATATATTTTGCAAATATTGATTGCTCTACCCCACACATTCACTAAGCAGCCATCCAGCGTTATGAAATTTTGATGTAGCATGCTGTTGGAAAGGAAAAACGGTCTCTTTTTGTCAAAGTCTTAAACTGGCTAGGACCTATTACTTTTGTGTTATTACTATGAAATATCTTTTGTAAATAATTGGTATTAGGTTTACATAGAACCAGATTATTTAAATTATGCACAAAGTGTTCGAAAAGAATATAGTTTTGTGACTGCATGCAACACAAAAACTACAGGATCTTTTATCGCTCCGTCTTTTAAGTGGATTCTACATTACCCCCCCCCCCCCCCCCCCCCCCCCCCGTACACTTGATGGGACAGTTCCAAGACAATATTTTGTGATATTAACCTAACCCTCCACTCACTGATGTCAAAATACTGCAAACAAGTTTGAATTTGTTAAATTTCTACTGGCATAATGACGATAATTTGTAACTTGAAATTGTGACATTTCTTGATCACTCGGTTAACACGTGTCATTCTACATTCATACTTCTATAAAGCTACATATAATTGATCTCCGTCCCAATAATTTAAGTTACAGTAGCTGATTTCTTAATTTCATTATTTATTTTAAAAAATTCCGAGTGAATGAATACACAATCTCGCGTTATTTGAAATACGTAAAATATTAACATATTTATCGCTTAGCCTCCTCCTCACGACCTATAAGATTCTTTCGTATATGCTTGTCACCAAAACAGGTAAACCTACCTGTACACACACGAGGACCAAACAGAGCACGGGGAAGAGAAAAACCTCACCATTCAGCATTTGTAACTGCGAAAATGATGGCGTTCTTGACCGCTCCATGTTACATTTACTCTTGTGGATTTTTAAAATTATTCCATTCAAAAGTGATAGCCCGCTCTTAATACATCCCGAATGTTCCAAACAGAGTCGCTTTTGAATATTGTTGATCTCTTCCAGCCATTTTCAAAGATTTTTACTTATAGCCCCGGTGGCTCCTATGACAGAGCGGACAGTGGTTGTTTGGAGTTCTCACATCCCACTGATGTCAATCTGCAGATCAACTTATTTCCGCACCCCATCTTCTTTTTGAACATTGAAGCCGCTGAGAATTGCAGCATCAACAAGCAAACGCTTACCACTGACCTTGTTCTTGACAATTATGTTTTACACGTGTGTGGTCAGAATGTGCTTGTGTGTCTCACATCATCATGTTATGATATTTTATAATAATTTGGGTGTTCATATTTCTACCCTTCTTCTCGACATTTTACTTCTCAAAGGTGTGAAAGACCATTGTGTGTTGCAAGTGACGTTTGGTAAGGGTTAGATGAGGAAGACAAGTATTATCAGTAGCTTAACCCTTTACCTAACACGAAAAGAAGACTACACTTGAAAACAAAATACTTTTTCAGTTTTTGCATCAAACACATAGCTTATGACCCCTTTTTGGAACGAGCTCAGCGAGCTCGTTCCAGTGAGGGGCCATAAGCTATGTCACTGAGACAAATAATGAAAAAAAAAATAATGAAAATTGAATGGCAATTTTTGTGAATAGCGCTGGCCAGTTTTGGTCAGCGAGCTCGTTCCAGTGAGGGGTCATGAGCTATGAGACAAATAATGAAAACAAATAATAAAAATTGAATGGCAATTTTTGGCTCACCAACGTTAGTTGTGTGAGCCTATGGCATAGCCCTCATGTCGGCGTCGGCGTCAGCGTCGGCGTCAGCGTCGGCGTCAGCGTCGGCGTCGGCGTCCGCTCTTAAATATTTTGAACTTTTGTGTACAGGTTTTGATTTTTTGGCTTTTCAAATTTTTTTTTAGTTTCAGCATATTGCTATAGTGGTTCACTATAACATTTAACTCTTTTCCAGGGTATTTTGTCGTAATTTTAACCCTTTGAATCAAATTTTAGACTTATTTTGATGTTTGCGTGCAGGTTTTGATGGGTTTTTTTCCTTTCTTTCAAGTGGAGATTTACCTTGCAGCTTATGTCCATGCTTTCTATTGTATGTAAACATGCATCTTAGGGCTATGTTTGTATTATTTAACCCTTTTCCTGCTGAATTACTTCAATTTTGGACTTTTATGTACAGCTTTTGGACTTAGGCTTACAGCTTCTTACTTTTTATGTACATGTTGTGATATAAAAAAAAAACAATTTCAAGTGAGGTTGACCTCACTGCATATTGCAGTGGTGGTTATTATAACATTGATATCTTTCCAGTACATTTTTAAAAAATTTTAACCCCTTCAATAGATTTGTAGACTTATTTTGACGTTTGCGTGCAGGTTTTCATGGGTTTTTTTTTTCCTTTCTTCCAAGTGTAGAGTTTCTGCATATTGCTATGGTGGTTCACTATAACATTTAACTCTTTTCCAGGGTATTTTGTCTTAATTTTAACACTTTGAATCAAATTTTAGACTTATTTTGATGTTTGCGTGCAGGTTTTGATGGGGTTTTTTTCCTTTCTTCCAAGTGGAGATTTACCTTGCAGCATATGTCCATGCTTTCTATTGTATGTAAACATGCATCTTAGGGCTATGTTTGTATTATTTAACCCTTTTCCTGCTGAATTACTTCATTTTTGGACTTTTATGTACAGCTTTTGGACTTAGGCTTACAGTTTCTTACTTTTATGTACAGGTTGCGATAAAAAATCAATTTCAAGTGAGGTTGACCTCACTGCATATTGCAGTGGTGGTTATTATAACATTGATGTCTTTCCAGTGCATTTTTAAATTTTTTTTAACCCTTTGAATAGTATTTTAGACTTATTTTGACGTTTGCGTGCAGGTTTTCATGGGTTTTTTTTTTCCTTTCTTCCAAGTGTAGATTTACCTTGTAGCATATGTCCATGCTTTCTATTGTATGTAAACATGCATCTTAGGGCTACGTTGTATTCTTTAACCCTTTCCCTGCTTAATTACTTCAATTTTGGACTTCTTTTGTTTACAGGTTTGGATTTTTGTGCTTTTAAAAAATTTTTTTTCTTCTTTGCATATTGCTGTGGGGGTTCACGATACCATTTAACTCTTTTCCAGGGTATTTCGTCTTAATTTTAACCCTTTGAATCAAATTTTGGACTTATTTTGACGTTTGTGTGCAGGTTTTGATGTTTTTTTTACTTTTATGTGCAGATTTTGAGGTTTGTCTTTCTTCTCTTCCAAGTGGCAACTTACCTTGTAGCATATTGCCATGGTTCCTATTTTATGTTAGGATGCTTCTTGGGGCTATTATTATATTATTTAACCCTTTAGCTGCTTATTTACTTTAATTTTGGACTTTTGTGTGCAGGCTTTGTACTTTTGTGTGCAGGTTTTAATATTTTTTTTTAAGTGGAGTTTTACCTCACTGGCATATTACCATGGTGGTTACTGTAACATTTTCAGGGTATTTTTCTAAATTTTAACCCTTGGAAACAAATGTCATACTTTTATGTGCAGGTTTTGAGGTTTGTCTTTCTTTTCTTCCAAGTGGATATTTTTCAAGTAGACTTTCACCTTACTGGCATGTTGCCGTTGTGGTTACTGTGACAGGGTATTTTTCTCAATTTTAACCCCTTGAAAGAAATGTGATACTTTTTTTTTACTTTTATGTGCAGGTTTTGAGGTTTGTCTTTCTTTTCTTCCATGTGGTGACTTACCTTGTAGCATATTGCCATGGTTCCTATTTTATGTTAGGATGCTTCTTGGGCTATTTTTATATTATTTAACCCTTTAGCTGCTTATTTACTTTAATTTTGGACTTTTGTGTGCAGGTTTTGTACTTTTGTGTGCAGGTTTTGATATTTTTTTTTAAGTGGAGTTTTATCTCACTGGCATATTGCCACGCTGGTTATTGTAATATTTTCAGGGTATTTTTCTAAATTTTAACCCTTTGAAACAAATGTGATACTTTTTTTACTTTTATGTGCAGGTTTTGAGGTTTGTCTTTCTTTTTTTCAAAGTGGAGACTTACCTTGTAGCATATTGCCATGGTTCCTATTTTATGTTAGCATGCTTCTTAGGGGTTATTATTATATTATTTAACCCTTTAGCTGCTTATTTTCTTTAATTTTGGACTTTTGTGTGCAAGTTTTGAACTTTTTTTTTTACTCCAGCCACCCCTTTACATTGGCCACCTGTTGGTGAGCCACGGGGTACTGATACCTCCCTCTAGTTATGAATAGCGCTGGCCGGGTTTGGTCGTTATGTTGGGTAAAGGGTTAATAACCCTGTGCACACTGATGTCCAAAAATATCAAGCTTTCAAGCTACAACATCTTTTCATATTGCTAATAAAAATTTAACTAATTCAATTTTAATGTCAAACAATACTGAATTGGTTGAGTTTAAGCATATTTCATTTGCTACACTCAGTGCAAATTGGATTGGAGGACAAGTGCTAAACACTTAGTTTACCTTTCTCTCCAACAAATTTGAAATACATAAATTACATGGCAAACAAAAACATTAAATAACAAAGTAAAATTGTAGTTTTACAAAAATAACAAAAATGGAAAGTGAGAGAGAGAGTGAAAGACGAACAGGGGGATAGAAAGAGAAAGAGAAGGATAGAGGAAGCGAGAAAAGATGGATTACAATAACACATGCGTAATCTCTCCGTCTGACGCCAGGAAATATTCTTTTTCCATCACGGATTAGTTGATAAAACCAAGTTTTGAGTTAATATTCATACACCTTTGCAGTTTTATTTATTTATTTATTTTTTTTTTATTCAATCGGTATCCTTTAATATATTTTGTTCTTGTTCTTGTCAATTCATTATTCTGTTGTGTCATTTTTATTCCTTTGTTGCCTTAATCTTGTACTCTCCTGTAATCTGGAGGAATAAAAGAATACGAACAAACAAGTAGGTCATGGACTCCATGTCCCAAGAATGGAATTGGTTAAATTGCTGTTGCATTATGGGAGAAATTCGTTGTTTAGAGTTTTCTTATTTTGACATCGGTGTGCAGAGGGCTAATGAACCCAGAGTCGATAGAACCCATTCAAAAATGTCTCCCCTTTAACTGTTATTTTCCTACAGTATCGAAAAAATATCAACATCTAACTATTCTTTTCCGCTATCATGTTTGTTGTCCTTGGTCTTGCTTTTCACCACATCCATCTTTTTTTCTTTGTTAACTTTTCTACTTTTGGTCACTCCGTACTCCCCTTACCCAATGTGATCTCAATTTAATCACTTCCTCAATATTCTTTATCATTTTCATTCTCAGTCCTTATCTCTACACAGGATTAACGGTTCCAGGACACCTCATCTCTAACCCTTCACCTAAGGTAACAGTCATTGCCAGCAAAGGCTGTCGAACAAAATCGCCATTTCAAATTGATTAGTTTTTCACTTTTTGCTTCAAAAATATATATTATGAACCGTTTTGGAAACGTGCGCGTTGGGCTTGTTGTATTGAGGGGATTATAAGCTATGTTGTTAAATGAAAAAATGAAAATTGTAATCTCAGGATTTATTAGAGTTTTGGAAGTATCGTCTACCATTCATATTAGGTTAAAGCTAAAGCAAATCTTTTGAGAATTATATACAAAAGAGGAATTATACAATCGCTAATGATTGTTCAAGCCACATAAATGTTTCTCTTTAACCCTTTACCCAACGTAACGGCCAAAATCGACCAGCGCTATTCTCAAAAATCGCCAATTAATTTTCATGATTTTTTCATTTTTTGTCTCAACAACATAGGTTATGACCCCTCATTGAAACGAGCTCGTCGAGCTCGTTCCAATGAGGGGTCATAACCTATGTTTTGGAGACATAAAATGAAAAAAATTAGTTATTCAAGAATTTTTTTTGCAAGTGTCGTCTGCTTTTCATGTTAAGTAAAGGGTTATATGTTTAGAACGTATTCACCGTTAATCAGTTAAAGTATTTCATTAAGTACTCTAACTAGTATACAAAATCTATTTCCTGTTCGTTAAATTAACAGTTTAGCCTTTAAATGTTCAGAACATATTCACCGTTAATCAGTTGAAGTATTTCATTGAATACTCTAATTGGTATAATTCCTGCTCGTTAAATTAACAGTTTAGAGGAATCAACATGGACAGGCGTGTTTGGACTTGGTGATTCATTTTACCAAAAGATAATACCTATATAAAATGCATTAACTGGCAATTAATAGTAGCTATTCGAATGACAGGAACTGAATATAAACGCGTAAAGGAATGTTTTTGTGGAAAAAAGATAACAAGTAAAAACAAACAAAAAGGCCCAAAACGCCAAAAACCCAAAACAAAAAACAGCAACAACAAAAAAGTTCCACTAGTGCATGTCTCCAGGGACCAATACTATCAAACTTTTACAGTTGTATTTTCCCGAATTTTATTTTCTACAAGTGAATATAAATGAAGGAAATGAACCATTAGCATTTCAAAAGATTTTGCAATTTGCCAACTGGCAAATTGTCTCATCTTTGAAAATGCCGATGGTTCGTTTCAGTTATTAGTTATTTCCATAATTAGAAAATAGAATTCTGAAAAATACAATTGTAAAACTTTTATAATATTGGCCCCAGAGTGAATCTCTTTATGCCACTGGTTACTGTTGAAACAGCGATAAGCGTTCACAGAATAGATTACTAGACAATACACTGAATATCTAGTACTTTTTATAGTGGTCGGTATTCAAAGCAGCCGACGACTGCTCATTTTCCAATGAAAACCACAATTTCATTCCAATGAGGAAGCTAGGTTATGATTTGAAGACAAAGAGTGAATTATTTAAATGGACGGTTATTTATGTGTACCCTTGCTTTCCATGGACTATTTTCTGTACAGTGTAGGCGTTTAAATCCTTTTGAGATAAAGGATAATCTGAGGTTTGCGAGAACACTTGATCTGAATTCAATCATTTATCTAGGGTATTGTCCAAATTCGATAATACTACTCAAATATCCATTCAAATTTTGTTCTTTTTCTTTTCGGAATAACTTTTGACTCCCCATTAAAACGAGCCCGAGTTATAAGCTATGTTTTGGAAGCAACCAATAAAAGAAGGTTGTTTTGAAATAAATTTTGCTTGTGTCGTTATCTGGTCGTCACGTAAAGGGTTAGCCCTTTACGGAAAGTCATAATGGTCAAAGCCGGACAGCGCTATTTGCAAAACTCGACATTCAAATTTTATCATTTTTTAAATGCCCCTGTCCCTTAAAAAATATTTTTTTTACGTTAAGGTTAGTCCACGTACAGTACATTTTATAATGAAATAGACGGTGCGCTTTTGGCCATGATACCTTACAGCCAAAAGAAATTACTTCGTAATAACATACGGTGGTGGAAGAGAAATATGAGTTACGGACGTAATATATCATTAACTGAAATAGATATATGTCTGCTTTCATCCATTGTATGAAGAAATTCATTAATTGATCGACTGTTTTCAAACTGAGATCAATACTCCTGACAGGAAATTAGGGGTCTTCACGGGGGTACATTACCCTTGTTCTCATGACGAGTGTTCAGCAATGGATAGATTTTCACTCAAACTTGTCAATAATGTGATATATGATTCCATTAACCTTTACGTGCTGCTCCTTGTTTGGCCATTTACCCAGCGCAGACGACAGATAACAAAGTTCAGTGTTTTAAGAATTATTTTTTTCAAAATTAAAAAAAAAATAACAAAACTATTGCATGTGGCCCCGAATTGGAACGAGCACAGCGAGCGGGTCACACGATACACTCTAAAACTCGCTTTGCCGGCGAGTTGTGCTCCCATTTTTCGACACCATCGAGAATCTGATGCAAATCACAGGACATGCACATTATCATGATAATTCATTTATCTATCAATTCTGTCACATAAACAGATTAAATCTTAAATTATTAAAACAGTTTTGGGACATAATGTTGGGTCGATCACTGAAACGCACATAGAATGTATTCATGCCCCTGTTATGATAGCCCGTCGCGTTACCAGAAACGAGTCGTCTATATGATACGGAATCAGAATGAGTCGTCTATATGATACGGAATCGGAACACATTATGTGATACATACAGTTTTTCGTGATTTTCAGGCCAAAATCAATATGATTGTTAGATAAAATATCGGTACATTTTTTTGGCCGAAGTATAGCAGACGAAAAAACGTAAGTATAACTGTCCCCGTGGGAACCCCGGGAAGTAAGCAGCACTTGTTTACTGCGGTAAACCAGTTCCGCTTTACTAGTAAAATAGGACCCAGTCACCAATGCTTGGGGTGAAAGTCCTCTAAAATGGGCAACATGTCGATCAACGATTGACTAACCTTGACTTCATCGCCATGTTGTGTCACGATTAGCCATTGTGCACCACCAACAAACAAACTAAGTATAACTGTCGAAGAATTTTATTTGCATTGTGTATTGAAACTGGGTAAAATATCTCAATATCGATCTGGCACCAATAGAGTTAACATTCTACCTTACACGGCTATTGAATGACTCTTACAAAAGATTCCCGTGAAGTGCAACAGTGTTTGTTTTCTGTGATAAACAAGCTCAGTTTTACTGGTAAAATAGGACCTAGTCACCAATGTTTGGCTGGAAGTCCATGAAAATGGACAACATGGGTATAAACGATTGTCTGGACTTGATTTTAGACCCATGTTGCGGTCATGACTAGCCATTGGGCAAAAGTATGTGACCTTACACACCAATAAATAAATAAATAATTGCAAAAGAATATTCTAGAGTAACTTTCAGTTGCCACCTTCTGCTTCGAAAACATATTTATGATTTCCAATACACCCAACTGAAGCGAATCCGACTATGTATTTGAGGCAAAAATGAAAAAATGTGAATATGATGGGCTGGGTATGACCGTTAAGTCACCTAAAGCGTGAAAAGGCTGCTGCCGCTAACGTAAGAGTTACTCTTAACTCTTTGAACCTCGTTTCCTGGAATGGTATCGCTTTTGTGTACACTTACAGTGAAATGGGTCAGTCCAATATCAATATACGGGGAGGGGGGGGGGGGGTGTAAAATAATGACTGCTGTCTGCAGCCGGCTGTCTGCAGACTGCAGTTATTATTTTATCATTAATGTCCCGTGTATAGACCTCTTATAATAAGACAAAAATGGGACGACATTATGCCTTGGACTGAAAAATCGGTCTTGTGGGTTCAATGGATTAAACCACTTAGCGCGATTCTTCATCTACACATGATTTTTTGCTAAAACTTTGCATATGTGTTCCTGAATATTTTTAATTAGAATAGATGTCTGTCGTATGTGTGCACTGTTCGCGATGTCTTGAAAGACCTAAGTTACTCTTAGTTTTATAATTGAGCATGTATGAAATTTGCGTAGGAGCAGTGTTAACGGTTCGAATTGTGATGCTGGTAATAAACATTGTAATCTGAAACAAAAATATTTATCCATATTCAGTTTTGCAGTTAATACATTGGCAATCAACCATTGGCCCACAACTAAACACTTCAATAAGTGCATTACATTTCCTATGTTTTTTCATTTTCCTGTTGTGTTGTTTTTTTCCAACAAACGTTCAGTGCAAAAGCTACAAAGAACAGTAAAACTTACAAATATTCTGATAAGAGTAGGGCCCTTGAAGCTTCAAATTTTGATTCGACTCGAAATGCTGATGATTAGATTCGAGCCGCCCTGATTCTAAAATTTTCGAATCGTCGAGATGTTCTTAAAATCCTTCCATGTGTCTCCTCCACTCGAACTCTCCTTCTATCATCAGTTCTCCTGTGCATCAAGATAAGTGTAAATGATAAAATAATGAATGGTATTCTGCGAATTTGAATACCAGACCAATTTATATTTTCATTTGAAAATGTTAATTGATCATCCCTACAGATTAAACAAAAGCTTATCCAATAACACGGCATAAAACTGTCACTGTTAAAATATAGACTCTTCGTCCCCCGAGTTCAAATGTGTTCTATGTGCCAGTAGGCACATAGAACTCCGGGAATGTTTTGTTGAGATCATGCATTGACCGAAACAGAAAGTCTGTTATAGTTTTGTTATAAAATTTCACACGCAAACCTTTTGGGGAAAATATGAACAGAAAGCAGCATAATGTTCAGGGTAACTTTGTTTTCATTTGAAACCGCGTTTTTGAAAACGTGTATTTTGATTGGATTCTAAAAGATGTGAAAATGGCCCGACGAAATTTTAAGTTGCATCATTTTCTCTTAATTTTTGGAAGACAAAGTCAATCGACATTTTAATCAACCGTTTTTTGCTGTTTGCTATGAACCAAACTTTTTACATGTAATCAGGTAACAAATGCAAGAAAATACAACGGTCACTTTATCTACCTCGGACTCAACAGTCATGATGACATCAGTTGCAATCTTTACCGCGGCCTTACCTGATCTTAATCCACAGCTACCTAATATTTCTTTTGTTCTCTGTCATGAAAACAAGCCCTATAAAATTGTAACAGGCGGAGAGATAAGTGCGGGAGCCAGGGTTCGAACCGTCGACCTCTAGCACACAAAGCGACCGATTTACCACGAGACTAAGAGATCCGGACCAACCAGGCTGGATGGTAAATGACCTTTATACCTCGACCGCTACACCACTCTCCCCTTCTTTTGAGATTCACCCACCGTGAATCTCACACACCAAGTACGGTTTTGATGAGAACAGCTCACTAAAACAGTACCAATATCTGGATATTGGGACGGTTTTGAAACAGCCCCAAGTAATAGATATATCACTATTTTGTGTACTATATGGGTAAATAATTGTACAGTTGTGCAGGTGTCCGGAGATATTTTGGACGAGGCGAAGCCGAGTCCAAATATTGGAGGACACCTGCACAACTGTACAATTATTTACCCATATAGTACACAAAATAGTGATATATGTGATTTAATCTACAGCCCCTCAATGTTAACAAAAGTAAAAAAAAATATATTTTAGAAAGTTTGACACGAGTAAAACCACATTTTAAAACACTTTTTGCTTGCTCTACCCCCGAAAAACAAAATGGGCATAACCCATTGTTTGCTTGCTAGAACGTCTATTGAAGTTATGACACGCATCAGGAGTTCAGATATTGTGAACAGATCTGTGGCTTCGAAGTGAACTCACATCATGACGTAATTTGTTCTCCCGCTAATATAATGTCTCAGCTCGAGGGTGGAACACTTATTCAATCCCTCATCGAAAGTGCGGCAGATAAATTTAATAATCGTTCATTTTTAAAGCATGGAAGAATATTTTTTTTTTTATCTGAAGAAGAGGTTCGCTTTCCCTCAGGGGTGGCGGGTGGTGGTGCCTGGTTGCCGTCTTAATATTTGAAAAAGAGCGGTTTTTAGGTTATTTATTTAATTACTGGTGTTTAAGGTCACTTTTCTGCAGCTATGGCTAATTGTGACCGCAAAAAAAGGTGTAAAGTCAAGTTTAGCCAATCGTTTACACCCATGCTGCCCATTTTTGGGGACTTCTACCCCGGGCACTGGTGACCAGGTCCTATTTTACCAGTAAAACTGAACTTGTTTACCGCAGCAAACAAGCACTGCTTCACTTCCGAGGTTTCCACAGGAGTCCTTTTTAGGTTACCAGGTCTGTTGGTTATTAAAAGCAACAAAAAATTAAAAAGTACATAAAAATTTGGACACGATGCACACTCAATTCAGTAGCTCTGTCGAGAAAAGCTTGTCGATAATTCATGTGTCAGAAAGTTTTTCACACCTCCTTTACAGCATCTTTACTTTTGAATGGTTATGTAACAACTGAACAAATACTTGCTGGTAACGGAACCATTTCCAGTGACGTAAAACGAATGTCGATATTTAGACTTCATTCAGACGTGACAGCTCCACAATTAGAAGACTTCATATTCTGTGGATGTCAATTATTTTCTGTTGGTTCAAAATTTTGTTCCTTCGTTGCGTTGTAATGTGTGGCAAGGCGTTGTCCTGTGACAATTTACAAGGCCGTGATTACAGCACACTCCTTCAAATTGCTGCAATGCAAACCAGTGTGAGCAAATCAAGACAAGCCAAATTCATGTACCACTCTATCAGTTAAATGCATTTCATTTTAGCTTTAGCATTGATTTCTAGTTTTCAAGTCAACCTTAAATTACACTTGAGACATCTTAACAGTGGTTCCCCTGATCACGGGTTAGAGACGTGGATGAATGGGTCGTGACACACGCCACCTGTGCTGTAAAACACTCAACCCCCACATGGGCAAAGCGTGCGTTTGCTTTCAACCTCTGCTAACTCTGGTTGTGCTGACAAACGGTTTCTCCCATTTCTGAAAGAACTAAAAACACACCACTACTAAAGCACACGATATGGTTTGTCTTGTTAATGACAGATTGTCAAGGCATTTGGGAGCTCTTTCCAGAAAGGGATCACTTCCAGAATGTTAGAAGAGAATACATAGAGAAAGCATTACTAGGCGGTTGATTTATACACTAAGTGGACGAATTTGCCGATTTTTTCTCGGCCGTGGGATGTTCTGAATATTTCACACTAATCACTCTATATGTCAAACACTATTTTCTCAAAATTTCATTGCGTTAGACAACCTGGTTTTTGTAAGTCAGCAGCATACAGATCTATGATCGCAAAGGTAGTCTGTTCCTCGACCAGACAGCGATCTAGTCGCGACACGCCCCCATCAAGCGTGTCGAAATTTCCTTAAAATAATATTTTGTGAAATTTGGACCATATAAGTAATACACAAAAATAGTATCTGAGATTTAATGTTATCGCATTTGTTTTTCTGACGGGTGAAATTTTACAGTGTTGTGGGGGAGGAAATTGAACAGAGAATGCCGATGGGATCGCGACCTGGTCGCAATCAGATCGAAATTAATTTAAACAATATTTATTCATGAAAACGTATGATGAATACATATAATAAACTACAACATGATTGTCATACAGAGTGCGCAGTACAATGGTATGCATTAAAGTAATGAGTCAAGAACGAGATTTGTTGAAAGGATTCAGCAGTAAGCTTTAAGCTTTTATAAGCCGTCTCCTCTGGAATACTGACGAAGTTTGATAGTAGCTGCAAACACTAAGTAAAATATTGTTTAAACATAGAAGACAGAGAGAGTAAGGAGAGCGGTAGAGAGAATGAGCGAATGGAAAGGAAAGGGAAACTTAACCCCTTGCCCAGCACGTGTAGCATGCGACACGTGAAGAAAAAATGTTTCAATAACTGGAAATTTCAATGACAGTCTCTAGAACACGACTCACGGTCCCTCACTGGAACGAGCTCGTCGAGCTCATTCCAATAGGGGTCATAAGCCATGTTCCCGAGACAAAAAAAAATCGAAATTCTTTCCCTATACCGCATTATTGTTTATATTCATATTGTCAAACTCTTTTATTCGTGTGGTATTTTAGGTGTTAAATGAACCCGTTTGTGACTCAAAAAAGTTCTCTTTAGGTCAGAAATAGATTATGTGCCTATTTCAGAAATACCGAACTGTTGACAACTGGTAAAAAATGTTAAGAATCACGAAAATGTAGCAGAACAATTTACTTTCATATCTATTGAAAATAACCTGCAGCAAAAATACTTCTGCTAAAAGAGAAATCTCAAAAACATGTTGAATATAAAATACTTACCACTTAGAAGATAATTGGTGAAACAAAGGAGTATTCCCTGGTAGAAGAATGATGCTTGAATCATAACTCTTCTATGATAAGGTTTGCACACGGGTCACGTCTGAGCACAATTAGAGAATATGTGAACAGAAACTGTAAACAGCAATAGCATAGGAGTGAAAATCCCGAAACTTCTCTCCAGCGATAACTCACTTGTAAACACCTTTAGCTCTGATGAAGTCAAAGATATAGTGTTACATGAATTTGAACAGATTTCTCCATTGTAATAAAAAGTTGAATTCAACTTTGATAATCCAAAGAGAATTCTACTAAGGTTTCACTTCTGAACCCGTACTTCTGAAACTGATGCAGTCTTTCTCGAATGATACATTGATGAATGTACCTTAATGAGCTCGTTCCCAGTATGTGGTAGTTGCAAAAATATCCATCAGACAAAATAGCGGGAAAGTTTTATTCTCTTCAAAAATCGACTCAATGTCTGTTGAGATTAATTATGTTTAGATATTCATATAATGCTGCTCTCATCTCTAAGCCTTGTGATAAAATACAAGAGGAAAAGTATTTCCTAACTCTAAGCATTCCATTGTGTGTGTCTTTTAATTCTAATAATATTTCCCAGCAGTCACATTGTAACCACTATGATATAGCGTATAATGCGACACAATGGAATAAGACAGCCAGTAATTACAACCAGAGTAGACACACCGAGCGAATAATGAAGGGAAAATCCACAAAGAAAGTCATTTTATGGAGCACAACAGAACATTCGCGCGGTGTTAGCAACATTTCTTTCCGTAATTCTGTCGATTAACATGAGTGCACAGTGATGGGCTGTAAGTTTTATTAGGTGGATCAATATTGTGTACTCTCACAATCATTGTCGTTTGTCGACAGATGGCTTCCACGGACACAACAATAGATGAATCTATTTGTTGTGGGTCTTGTAGTTTCCAATATTATGTAGTGCTAAACTATATAACTTTTAACGGATTTAAGGGATCATGAATCAATGTCCAATTCTGTACTCGGTGTTCGAGTTCAGGTTTAAGGGATCGGATAAAACTGGTATTAACACCCTATATACTCTGGAGACAAAACTGTAGGGTGGACTGATTTTAAATTTATTAGGTTGGAAAGAGTATTCACCCTACACCAGGGACGGTGAAGCCTATGGTCTGAGGGGGGCTGAATCTCACGCACTCTTTCAGAAGGCACCCATTTTTTTCTAGTTGTGTATGTGTTTTATTATTGTAAATTTGGATATTATATATTTAAACGAAAATACAATAGCAGGCTACATGGCTAAAAGTACCAATTTTTAATTATTAATTCATAACTTCTGCTCGGTTATGTTACAATAAAAATAAAAATAAGGAAATTTAATATTTATGTGCAATAAAATATTAAAGATATGGATGTCATTGGAACTGGTTCATTGAGCCAGTTCCAATGATATCCATATTGTCTGGTTTTATTTATTAAGAAACTTACAAAGTACAAATTTTCTGTCAGTTTTTGCCCACAATGTTGCTAAAAGTATTAAGTACTCCAAAATTCTTGGAAATAAATCCGTTATCCTTGTGTTTCCAGGGTGTATGGAAATTTACACCGGTTTGGGAACTCATACACCCTTCGACATTGCCTCAGGGTGTATGAGTTCCCAAACCGGTGTAAATTCCCATCCACCCTGGAAAACACAAGGATAACTAATAATATCAATCCATTTGGTTCAAAGTAAAACAGGACTTCGCTTTGGCTCTCCTCATCTTGACAGAAAACGTCCGCTTGAAGAAACGTGAAAGTGAAATGTTTAAAATAACTGTATACTGCCGTTGCTATTAGCAGCGGTAATACATAGTTGTTTTTAGGGCTGAAACGGTTGGCTCCTTTTCATAACCAACTAACCGACTGCTATAACCGAAAATATCCGGTTATCCGTGGCCATTATTTCACCGAATATGGGACCAAAACTATAGGGATTGGAAAACAGTATTCACAAAAACTATTCCGTAGTGTGTGTACAAACGAACGTTGTCGAGTACTCGTCTTAAACGTCAAAGTCGAATATTTATCAACATTTTCAACACATCGTCGAGGTGTAATCTATCCCAAAGGAGAAGCGGCAAATTTACTACATTTAAACCGTAGAATGACGATCACTACCAATATTTCGGATAACCGGTTAACGGTTTTCCTAAACGATTTGGTAGGTAACTGCTTTCAACCCGTTATCCGGTTAACCATTTCAGTACCAGTTGTTTTGAGCATTCACTTACACGTTACTTATCTCTATGGGAAACCCGGGCTGTGGCGCAGTGCTTGTTTACTATGGTAAGCATGCTCTGTTTTACTGACAAAATGGGATCTGGAAACCAATGCCTGGGGTGGAAGTCGTCTGAAATGGGCAACATGAGTATAAACGATTGGCTGCACTTGACTTTATATCAGTGTTGCGGTCACGATTTGCCATTATACAGAAATGTATGCCCTTAAACACCAATAAATAAACAAATAAATACACGTTACTTCATATGAACTATTTGGGAAAAATCACACTGAATATTAATCACGTTCATCCCTTCCCCACAACAAATGCGTTCAAAAAATGCTTCCTGGAGCAGGGTGCTAAAACTATGTCCACGATTTTGGCATGCCAGAGAGTTTGGAATTTATCCAAAAAGTGTTGTGTTTGGTTCTTTGGTTTCTTTCATCTAATGTCCTCTAAACAAATTAGTTTTAACCCTTTACCTAACATGAAAAGCAGACTCGACACTTGCAGAAAATTCTTGAATAACTAATTTTTTTCATTTCTTGTCTCAAAAATATAGGTTATGACCCCTCATTGGAGCGAGCTCGACGAGCTCGTTCCAATGAGGGGTCATAACCTATATTTTTGAGAGCGAGCTCGACGAGCTCGTTCCAATGAGGGGTCATAACCTATATTTTTGAGACAAAAATGAAAAAATAATGAAAATTAATTGTCGATTTTTGGAAATAGCGCTGGTCGGTTTTGACGGTACGTTGGTAAAGGGTTAACCATACAATTCAGGAACATTTGCTGGTGTTGTTTGGTCAAGGGCAGACCGGCCACTAACCATTTGAACCAACGTGTCTCCATGAAATCTACTTTCTTGATCTGATGCCCCCCCCCCCCCTCAAGAAATGGAATCAGATTTATTCTTTCAACCCAGTGTTATAATACGCTTGTCAAGTGCAGACCAGCCACTAGCCGTTTGTACTGGCGTGCGTCAATAAAATCTTTCTCTTTCTTCTGATGTCCTTTCAGCAACTTAAATTCATTTTTTCAATTCAGTGTTATACGCTGGTTTTATTTGGGTAAGGGCAGACCAACTATTAGACATTTGAAACAGCTTATCTCCACGGGTATCCTCCCAGAAGTTGAGCAGTGCATGTTTACTGTGGAATCAGCACTCGGCAACAACAACTGGGGTAGAATTCCTCCAAAGTGGGCAACATAGGTATAAATGATTGGCTAAACTTGACTTCATACCTATGTTGCGGTCATGATGTAGCCAAAGGTGCTAGAAATGATCTTAAACAGCAATAAATAAATAAATACTATAAATATATAGATTATACCCAAAGTAGCTTGGTGTACCAAATGTTCACCACAAGTGGTGAAGTGGTGTTAACCGCGAGCCTTTGGCGCGCGGTTAACATCACTTCACCACGAGTGGTGAACATTTGGAACACCAAGCTACTCTGGGTATATTTTATTTATACCATGATCGTCACATTATTAAGAGTCGCTGCTATTTTTTCTCGATTTGACTGAGCAGCGGACGTACATACGTGCGAATTTGTTTTTGTTTACAATAGCATCGGTGGGCGGTACTTCCGCTGTCAATTTTATCACCGAAACGAAATAGAAAAAGAAGCAGGGCCTTTTTCATTTTAATGACACAATAGCATACTATTTCGAGTTATGGGTGCTTTATTAACACGAGACAATACATGTTTGTTATTTTTTGGTGTTTTATGGGGTAAACTCATTTAAAAACGTAATAAATAATTGTCAATTTCATTTCACTCTTCGCGAGACGACGTGCGATAAAATTAGACAAGTTCGCATTCAGATAGACGTCACCAAAGTTCAGCTTGGATGTAGTTCCACTGTAGGTGTAAATTTTTACTACTGAAATCCCATTGCTGGCGTGTTCACCACGGTTGGTTTATAAAGCTAAAATTTATGTCATAGGTTTTTCATATATAGTAGAATAGGTAATCATGGTATAAAAAGGAATAAATGTCCAACACGACATGCCCTTTCAGACCCATAGCAAGTTATGTTGCCCACGCATTCCACACGTGAGTTATAGCCCTTTTTTCCTTTGAGAAATAGACATTTTTCTCCGTACGAGTTCGTAACGCAACTTATATTGGTCTGATTTTAATGAAATTTGTCTTTGATGTCTAGTATGACACGCCCCTTCAGAAATAATTCAAGTTATGCTCACCGCTCATTTCATTCGGGCGTTATGTGACAAGCCTTTTGTTAGCAATAATGGCAGATCTGGAAGAATAACAAAATCACTTGAAAATTACAGAATCTAACACAATTTGGTTCTCCTCTACAGAATATGATGCCTTTTGATCTTGGTACCAGTATTTGTAATACAGCCAAAGTATGGTTTTCAAGCACTCAGTCTCTTATAATTTGTATCATTATCCCTTTACCCAATGTAATGGCCAAAACCGACCAGCGCTATTCATAAAAAAACACCATTCTATTTTTATTATTTTTACATATTTTTTTGTCTCAAAAACATAGCTTATGAACCATCATTGAACGATTTTGTTGACAGATCATAAGCTATGATTCTCCATGTCCCCAAACACACAATCTTGCTCATTCTCTGCCACCGCATAGCAAAATAGCATTTTTATGCGGATCGACCCATATTATGGTATGGCCATGTCCGCCCGTCGTCCACCTGCCTGCCTGCCTGCCTGCCTGCCTGCCTGCCTGCCTGCCCGCCCGCCCGCCCGCCCGCCCGCCCGCCCGCCCGCAGAATACCTTGACCTTGAACTTGAAATGCACCATGAATCCAATTCTTGGTGGTGGATTAGTGGTGACCAGAGGAAGGTTTCTTTCAATAATCAGTTTTCTGCAATATCAAACAATGCCGCCATGGCAGCCATCTTGGTTTTTTGGTAATTTTTGCTTGTTCGTGCAAGAACTTCAAAAAGTAAGGCACCATGGGTCCTATTTGTTTGTTGATAATTTGTGCTTGTCCGCGCAATAACTTGAAAATGAAATGCACCAATAAGTTGAAGCCTATATTTCTTTTGAGTGTGACTGCAGATTATTGTTATTGTCACGAAACTCGGAAAATACCATGACGAAAATTGCTTTCCATGTACAAGTCATACCAACTTCTCGTAACTCAAATAATTGAAGATATCTTCAGATATTTGAGTTTATGTTAACTTGGCTGCCCGTAGTTACAGGCTTTCGAGACATAATTTTTCACTTTGATATAAATTTCGAGATATTTTGCATTTCGTTTTAACTCTCTCAGAGCCTCTTGGGTCATAGATATTGCGAATGTTTCCCAATTAAAACAAATATTTCTCATAATGGATTGAACCATGGTCGGCTCGGTGATCTTCTAATCCCCTGTCGGGTATCCTAACACCTGCGATGGGGAAATCCTGGTATCACCCCTGAATCGCCACAAATCATTTTTTTAATATTTCAATTTTTTTTTGTCACACATATGTTACTATTCAGAATATATCAGTTTTGTACACATTGTTATGAGCAGTGTTCAAATATCTTCAGTATTACGTGTGTTGCTCCATAACGTGACACACGTAAGATCACATTACAGCTTCCCCTGACTGAAATTGTTCTAATCTTTTACGGCATTAGTTTTTGTCCAGCTTTGAAAAAAACATCCATATAGGATACCTATTAGGTTTGAGTAGGTAACAAAAATATATGTTTCAGGATCGGCTGAAAGCCTACTCAAAAACAGTCGGTATTCTATTGATTATATGCATTATGATATTTTAATCGCGATAAGAACATGTTTTAATTGCAGTTCAAACACCCAAATGCTCAAAAAGCGACCAAAACTCCTTGTGGGTTATGTATTTCATTTCCGGAGAGATATTTTCTATATCTGTTGCTACGATACGTATTGAAAGAGACTTTTTGACATATCTTGCTACCTTATGAGGTAGAATGTTATACGGGAGATTATCTGTTAAGGCTAATATTGTTCTTGCGCCGATCTATACCTATCTATACCTATCAGGAACCAATGTTTAACTCTTGTTACCCATTAGAAAACGACAAGACGAGGCACTGTGTAAACAATCTATCACAGGGCTCGGTAAAAAGTTAATTCTACAGCCCCAGGCAGGATCACCTCGGGTCGGACAGTTTTACGGGTGGGGGAAGCCGGAGTACCCGTAGAGAACGACCGAACAGCAGCGAACAACGGGCACCCCAACGTACTAACTCCACTCAAACAGGGTTAGCATTGGTTAAAGACAAGTGCACCATCACCGTGCAGTACACCTTAGTACACCTTAGTACACAGTGTCACCGTTCCCCCACGTAGGTAATCGGAAGTGCCATGCCCAGGGACATGACGCAGTTAACCCCGGTGGGGATCGAACCGTGGACCTTTCGGTTTGAAGTCCAATGCCGTGACCACTATGTCACTGCGCACCTTCATGTGCAGTTTGAAAATATGAGAAAAGCAACCCTCTCTATATTGAGGCCAATGTGCCAGTGGTGAAGATGAATTCGAGGCGCCATTTGCAATGCTTAGCTTCAAACTTCAAGTTAACAAATCACCACATTTCAATGGTAAAACTTGACGTGGAAGCGCAGTGACTCAGTGGTTACGGCATTGGACTTCAGCCGAAAGATCCACGGTTCGATCTCTGCGAGTGGTAACTGCGTTATGTCCTTGGGCAGGCACTTAATCTCGATTGCTCCCGCAGGGAACAGTGGCGCTGTGTACTAAGGCGTACTGCGCGTCGATGGAGCACTTGTCTAAAACTAATACTTACCCTGCTTTTGTAGAGTTAGTACGTGGGGTGGCGGGGGGGGGGGAGCTGGCAGTTGCTTGCTTGTCGCTGCTCGGTGGTTCTCTCCGTGTACTCCGGCTTCCTCCACAGTACAACTGTCCGAAACGAGGTGACTCTGGCTGTCGAAAGTGTAGTTAAACCTCATAAATAATAAATATAAATAAATATCATTGGCAAATAAGAGTTTTACACTCTCAGTACCACGCCCAGTTGTTAAGATGACATGTTGATAAACAGACAGGGTATAAAAGTATTAATAAATGTATTGATAGTGTGATAGTACGGTGATAGTACAGACACTACAAAAGTGTATTGATAGTGAGATATCACGGTGATTGAGGTTGACAGGTCAGTTGATTTAGTTGCATGAAACTGATACTACCCGACTAGGATAGGGTTCAAGTAGCTCGTCTGATGTACTCCTATATAAAATGATATCAAGAGGATTTGCATATCGTGAAAGGAATGTTTTTCTCGTTATAATGGTTAGGTAGGCGTCTAAAACACGACAAACTATTCAAATCTCTTGGAAGAGAGAATAAATACACAGAACGACACGCGTGAGTGAATGGGTTAATCGATATGGCACGAGTGTCAGCGCGGAAGGATAGATCGACAGACCGCAGTCCTCGAGTTTTATCCTTCCACGATGGCGCAAGTGCCATATCGATTAACCCATTCACACACATGTGTCGTTCTGTGTTTATTACACGCCTTCACGTCTTTTAAAACAGTTATTAGAAGGACACTCAGCAACTCATTTGACAACAATCAACAAGAACACATTTTAACGCCAAACAAATTTGCGAGGGCAAGCCTTGTTACTATTTTATTCCATGTGCCTACTGGCACATAGAACACATTGGAACTCGGGACGATTTTTACCTGTCACTTGCGATTCAAGTTGTAATTGCGCTGCGCCATTTGTATAAAATTCCAGTGAAATTTCGCTTCTTTATAGAAAATAATCCGTCAACGATTTCCACATGGTTCAGTGTTCCTGTAGATGGGGATTTCATAGAACACACGTGTAAAAAAAGCATTGACTGTTTCGAAGATGATTTTGTTGGTTTCATTTAGGTAAAACCCACCTCCACAGAGGAGAGTTTTGGTGTCAAATATATGTTGTAATTGCTTGATGGCTTTCCTTTTTACCTGATTAAAAACTGCACACTGGAACAGATAGTAGTCCACTGTTTCGCGCTCTCCACATAAGAACGCATAATTTGAGATAGGTGGTTAATATACAGATCGTTATTACGATTGCTACAATGAAGGCGAAATTTGCAGTGTATGATTTGGGCCATGTGCGACTTGTGAAAGCAAAGCTTTGGAACCACAGACTTGTTTGCATTTAGATACATCGTGATGACATCAAAATTGTTACGTAAATTATTTTTGTTTTGACTTCATATTTATGTTAAGGTCACGATTAGCCATGATGCAGAAATATGTGACCTTAACCCCGTTTACTGCCACGCCCACTTTATCCATATATGGAAGACTTCTATGTACACCTGTTTGCGAGGAAGTTTAATAAAATTTATGACATACTTGAAACTCTACCATCTGATTCGTTTTTGGAAAGGGCTCTCGGAGCCCTTTTCAACAATGAATCAGATGGTAGGTTTGATCTGTGCATACCACAACTTACAGATAATCATCATAAAATAGGTGACAGTAGTCTCTTTCGGCAACGAATGTGTTAAGCACAAATAAATAAATAAATAAATAATTAAATAAATAAATAAACAAATAAATAAATAAATAAATAAATAAATAAATAAATAAATAAATAAATAAATAAATGTGCAGGTGGGAAACACCAAATTGTAATCCCTGTCGTCAACATTTTGTGTTATTTGATTGATCTCCACTGGATGTGGAAATAGCCATGAGTTCGAATGGAAAGATGGATGAACGGAATGTTGCGTGCAATGCACTGCTTTATTACGCATTGTCCGATGAAAACCACAAAAATGTGAGATGTGATAAAAAAATAGCCTACATTATGATATCTTTAGCTCTATTTTTGTAATAAATGTTCAATTAGAGACCTCGTGATTGTAGATAGGTGTACTTTTTTGAGTCGGATTTCTTAACCTTATTAGTGATATGCTGTCATAATCTGTGTGCAACAGAATTTCCTGAATGCTCAATGGTGAGCTGGTCCCAATGAGAAGGTCACAATTGACATATGTGTGAAGAAGAAAATTGAAAACAAAAAATTTGAATGACGAGTTTTGTGAATACTGCTAAATGGTTATGTCTGTCGCTTTCGTAAAAGAGTTAAAGGCAGACAAAGTGTATATTATCGAGAGGCGCCCTTTTAGAATACTCAAGATGCCAACATCAATTAAGGCGACTTCGTGGCTTTGAAACATTTATTTTCCTGCTGATTTATTGTTCTCGTAATCCTCTAGCGTATATTTTAAAGTAAGAAAAGTGGCACAGTCCAAGTAAAAGACCATGCTCTGTTTATTGATCACCCAGAAAAATCTTTTTCAGTGAAAGGTTTTATCACCTTGGCAATATAAACTGTAGCTATTCAACACTGTGTTATAACATGCAATGGCAAACTCTCAGGCACCCAGTCAAATTTTGTAAGGAATCTGACGCTGTTACGGGCTGTTTGTTTACCTACTTTTCGTGAATCTAAACATAGGCGATAGAATTTTTAAAGGCTTGGTTGATTCCAGACCACAACAGCGTCACATTCATTATATATATAATTTCACTGGTGGCTTGAGAGCTTCATGCAATGTCTATTGTATGTTCTGTCTTTTGCCGGGAAGCTATAAGAAACAAAAACGTGTTACGAGTGACAGATTATTTGCCGCAATTGTGCTAACGCGGTTGTTATGTTTGGCTTCCAGTCGTCGGCTTTTCCGAACGTTTGACCTGTTGTCTTCTCCAGCACTTCGTTATTTATTATTTATTTAGGCTTAACGACACTTCAGCAGCTAAGGTCATATTGTGTCGGTGACAGTTTCACGGGTGGAAGAAGCCGGAGTACCGGAGAGAACCCCGAGCAACGACGAGCAGTTGCCAGCTCCCCAACATCTAACTCCGTATTGCAGCACAGACAGGGTTAGATTGGTTGAAGACATGCGCACCATCGACGTGCAGTACGCCCCAGTACACGGCATCATCGTGCCCCCGTGTGGACAATCGAGGTTACGTTCCTTGCCCAGGGACACAACGTGGGAGTCCGAATCGATCTATCAGACGGTCACCCATCCAAGGACTAAGCGGGCTCGACGTTGCTTAACTTCGATGATCTGACGAGAACTGGTTACCACAACGCCATCGCGCCCCCAGCGCGTCGTTAATCGTAACTTTAAAGATTTGCTTTTCCTCCCTCATAAAACTGGAAATATGAGTGTCATTAACATCGCTTTTGGGCATCTGACAGAACAGATTGGGCCATATCTCAAAAGGTCGAAAAAATTAAAATCTGTCTCGGTGTGATTACACAAGAGAACAATAGGTTTAAGGCTATAGTCTAAATCTAATTAGGATCGGGTATTTCACCGAACGACTAACAGCTAATTAACAGCAAACCTGTTTTATTCATAGAACATAGAAATGGGTATATACATACATGAATAAAATACTATAATACTCTAGTGCTTTGGCAAACCTGTTTTTTCTTACAGCATATTTTTACCAAATTTCCTGTGTATGTTAACAGGAAGCTTGTTCCAATTCCTCCTGGTCTTTGTCTACTTTTTCCATGCGTCTTCTTGATAAGAGTGTTTCAAGAAACTTGATGAGTGTTCAATTAGATAAGTTACAGGTAGAGAGAGATAAAAATCTGCTATTGTGACTGTTACTATTAATGGGTGAAGGGTGGGTTTTTTCAGAGCCCACTCCCCACACTCAGAGTTGCGAGGCGTCCTTATAGACTTGATCATGGAGTTCCCAATGATTAGCGATGCAATACTTTATCGGTGTCCACATGGGCTTGGATAGTGCTACGCGTAGGGCATGGCTTTGAACCCTCTGTAGCTTTTGAATGTTGGTTTTGCTCAGGTCACTTGTTATTATGACACCTGTACCGGACGTATAAATGATTTGTAAAGCTCGAGAAGCACGTCTTGGTTTGCTCCCCGATTTTTACCTCTGATTATCTTTAGAAAATTGATACGTTTACTAGTTCTAACCGTAATGGAGTTTATGTGACTGTTCAGACTGAGGCTGCTATCCAGAATAAATCCCCAAAATTTGGCCTCGTTGCTCGCTTCTAATTTGTGATCGTTCAATTGGAAATCAATACTGGGAACGGGTATTTTCTTTGCTTCTTAAAGAACGTAACTCTTTGAGTTTTGGCGGCATTGAGCTTGATGCGCCCTAGGGCGCACCATTTCAGAACACAGAAAACCCACCTTCTATATCTTTGATTGATCTTCGAACGCCGAAATATATCAAGCGTGACCACTTGTTAGATATAAACTATAATCACTATCAAAACAAACTTACCGAAGTGTGAATTTTAGTTTTTCGACGTTTTGAGAACACACCATAGATTGAAAGTACTACTAAGCTCGACTATTTTCCAGTATTGTCCCGAGAAGCTTAGAAATTCGATTCGAAGACGTTTCGATAATTTGATCGAGTCGAGTCGCTAATGCGTCTGGCGTTCTTTTTCGTTTATAACTGCTAAGGCTATCAATTGTGAATATGGACTTCACACAATAAGCAACCTTTTATACATTTTCCGCTTGATAAAGGGCAAGTGGCCGAAAATTTGTGGATAGTAGAGTGATGATATTGTTTATCGTACCCAGCTTCCATTTGGAGGACATAATGTGATGTACTTTTTAATTCCGTTCTGGAATATTCCGCATTTTATTGCTTTTGCCCAAATAGACAAATCGTCGTTATATACAATACTTGAGCAGAGACTGACAATATTTATTTTTTCTAGGACGGTACAAAATCTACAACTTGCTTAGCGATGGGATTTGATGCGATTTCTAATTCCAGGCCTGGCATTTCTTAAAAATGCAGGAGGGCTAAAAATCGCTCCTCTCTCATGGCATAGGGGAGCGATTAGCTCCCCTCAAGCACACAAAAGTAAACGGTGGCAAAATGAAGTTGAACTATACTGAGTCAAAAAAGGAAGTATAATAAACTTTGAGGAGCAGTGTTTTTAGTATTATCGACTTCAATCCCAAATTATTGTAAATTCATATTCCGAGTCTAGCTGTAAGAATTTGCACAATTTCATGGTCTAACTGTTGCCAACCTCACGTCAGAACGTCGCAGTTCAGACATGGGGTGAAATGAAAAGTTCATGTTGGATGGCAAGACATCGACGGCGCATGGACCTGGTAACTCTCTGGATGTCACCATGTGGTATTGCGACGACAAATCTGGCGAAAGTGGGGGCCAGGGAAGAAGTTTGATGCTCTGCTCCTCAAAAGAAAGTCACGACAGATACGCGTCACGTGACATCGGGCATTGTCTTGCTATAATAACTTCGATCCGATGTTAGCGCTGAACAACGAGACGACAACAGCGTTAAGAATTTCGTCCCTATACCGCTGTCCAAGAAAATTCCTGCTCAAGCCATTACACTACCCTCTCCGAAACGATCGCATTCCCGCACGCAAGCATCAGAAAATCGTTCTCCTCGTCGGCGTTACACTCTTGCCCTACCATTAGCGCGCCGTAGACAAAATCGTGTTTCATCACTAAAAAGAACTGTGCTTCAACGCTGCTGAGTCCAGCGAACATACTGACATGCCCATTCAATTCTGATGGTACGGTGACGTTGGGTAAGGATTGGTCCGTGGTATGAATGCCTACTTCGGATGCCGTGTTCAGCTAGTCTGTTGCAAACAGTTTGTGCACTAATTCTATTGTTAGTTCTACTAGGAGTAATTGCTGCTGTCCTCGTCGCCGGAAGGAAGCGATCCCGCAAGTGAGATGTCCTGATGTGTCGGTATTGTGCAGATGTTGGAACTCATGGGCAGTAGATCCAGTGGTTCTGTATCTTCCAGTGAGACGGTAAATAGTGGCCACAGTGACTCCGAACTCAGCAGCGAGCTCATCTGGAGGTATCCCAGCCTCATACATTCCAATGGCACGCAACCTCTGATTTTCGGTTAACCTTGGCATTTTTTAAAACGGCGGAAAACAAAAACTAACGTGCTTTCTCAATAAACCAGACTCTATACCACAACATGACACAAAGAAAATCATCGGCCACCCATTCAATCTGATAGTCTCAGGTAGCACATTCTATTTTGAAATCCGTAGCAAAATTGTATACGGTTGTGTGGACAACAACAACATGTCATTAAACTCTTTACACGACTTCTTGTCCACAAACATGCAACATTAGAAGTATTGTATTTCATCCTTTATGCTATTTTTTTCACATTTGTTTCTATTATACTTTCTTTTTTGACCCAGTACATTAATGAATTCTACCTAGTGGGCATTGCACATTGTATTTCGTGCTGCTAAAAAGGTAGTTTCTGTGAGAAGGCTACACTGCCCATCCCACACTTCCGGGCCCTTTCAAGGCCCGGGGGTATGGGGGAGGAGCAGTATGGCCGTCTTACAGATTCCCTGAACATATCAGAGATCTGAAAAGATGTGGGTTTTAGGAATAGGCTGTTATGGTAATCATTATTTTCTAAGGCCAGGAGGGCTAGTTTTTGCCCTCCTTAATTTTTTTAAGGCGAGCAGTAGACGAGCGAATAAATCTCTCTCCTGAAAATGCCGAAATTCGACATTCGCAGAGCCCTACATTCCAATCTTCATATACCGTGTTGCATTTGCGGCGAGATATCTTTCATGGGATGGAAGATGCACGATTTTTAAACCATATTTTATACCTCATGTCAAACAATAAATGCAGCAGTTTGGGATCTATCGGTTTCTGTGTGCAATGTTTCAGCTTCGTTTGTTCAGACTACCTTTCGAATTGGAAACCTAAACTATTGATTGTCATCGGAAACATCACGAATTATTAATGTGACATTGTTTGTTTTTTGTCGAAAGGTTTGTCGTACATTCAAGCCCCATGATCAGCTATGGGAAGATATATTAACTCTTAATTTACTTGAAATTGTCCATAAAATCCATTCATAGTTGCCATAAAACCACCACTGGCTTCGATGAAATTTTCAAACAAGTCAAGCTCATAAATTATTTATGAAATAATTTATCCTAATTACAGGAATATCTATTGTTAAACAGAAGTAGGGTTATACCTAACCTACTGACAAGAGTAAGGAGCGCCGTGTCTCAGTGTTTACGCTATTGGACGACAAACCGAAAAGTTCACGGCTTGATCCCCGTCGGGGGTAACTGTGTTGGATCCATGGGCAAGGCACTTAATCCCAATTGTCCATGTTGGGGAAAGGTGGCAATGTGCACTAAGGCTTACATCACCTCGATGGTGCACTCGTCTTCAACCAATGTTGACCTTGCTTGTGTGGAGTTAGTACGCTGGGGAGTCTGACAGTAGCTCGCTGCTGCTCGGTGCTTCTCTCCGAGAACTCCGACTTCCTCTATCCGCAAAACTGGTCGACACGAGGTGACCCTGGAGGTCGAAAGTTCCATTAAACCCAATAAATAGGAGAAGGGAAGCACCACAGAACAATATTTCCGTTGAAAGTTCAATACTTTTCTTACATTCCCAATAGATAATTCGACGTAGCTTTCTGACAGTTATCGCACAATCGCTAATGTGACAACGCATAATTTTGTGTTGTGAAATAATATAATGTGTTGGAATTTAAAAGATTGGAAATGTTTGGTACAGCAAAAACCAATGAAGACGACACTTTGTCTGCGTAACCAACGACACACAATCGAATTTTCCCAAACACTGGCTGTCAATGACTTTATGAAAAAGTAATTCTGCGATATTTTTGTCCTGTGTGAACCCCCCTTCATTAGTGCGATATCGATGTTATTTCTGCTAAGATGTGGTGTAGTGCGACACATTGTTTGACTGGGTTCTTTAAATTATGCAGATATGTGGTGCTATGTGGCACATTGTTTGAAACCTCTCGTTGCAGAACGTGAGTTCCGATGCTATGAGAACTGCTTGAAAACCCACACTTGTGTTAAGATGCATTGTGGTGCTTTGTTACGCACTATTTGAAATCTCTGTTTGCACGAAGATGAGTTGTGGTGGCATGTCATACACTGACTGAAACCTCTCTGCGTTAAAATGAGTTGTGATGCAGTAAGACGCCCTGTTTGAAACCTTTCTTTTCATCAAGGTATGTTGTGATGCTATCAGAACACTGTTTGAAAGGGCTATTTCGGTGAAGACGACTTGCAGTTCTATGTGACGCACTGCTTGCAACCTTTCTATACGTTAAAATGGGTTGTGGTGCTATGTAATGCACTGCTTCAAACATCTCTTTGCGTTAGGATGAGATGCGGTGCTATGTGACGCACTAGTTTAAACTTCTCTTTACGATCAGATGAATTGTGGTGCCATGTGACGTACTGTTTAAAACCTCGCTTTATGTTAAGATGATTTGTGGGGCAATGTGACGCACCTTTCGAAGCCTCATTTTGTGTTAAAATGAGTTGTGTGAGGTACTTTTTGAAACCTCTTTTTGTGTTAAGATGAGTTGTGGTATTATGTGAGGTACTGCTTGAAGCCTCTTTTTGTGTTAAGATGAGTTGTGGTGCTATGTGAGGTACTCTTTGAAACCTCTCTTTGTGTTAAGATGAGTTGTAAGGTCATGTGAGGTACTTTTTGAAACCTCTCTTTGTGTTAAGATGAGTTGTAAGGTCATGTGAGGTACTTTTTGAAACCTCTCTTTGTTTTAAGATGAGTTGTGGTAATATGTGAGGTACTATTTGAAACCTCTCTTTGTGTTAAGATGAGTTGTGGTAATATGTGAGGTACTGTTTGAAACCTCCCTTTGTGTTAAGATGAGTTGTAATATGTGAGGTACTATTTGAAACCTCTCTTTGAGTTAAGATAAGTTATTGTATGAGCTATGGTGTCATGTGAGGTACTTTTTGAAACTTCTCTTTGTGCTAAGATGAGTTGTGATGTCATGTGAGGTACTTTTTGAAACCTCTCTTTGTGTTAAGATGAGTTGTGGTAATATGTGCGGTACTGTTTGAAACCTCCCTTTGTGTTAAGATGAGTTGTGGTAATATGTGAGGTACTATCTGAAACTTCTCTTTGTGTTAAGATGAATTGTGGTAATATGTGAGGTACTGTTTGAAACCTCTCTTTGTGTTAAGATGAGTTGTAGGAGAGGTACTTTTTGAAACCCCTTTTTGTGTTAAGATGAGTTTGTGGTGTCATGTGAGGTACTTTTTGAAAATTCTCTGAGGTACGTTTTGAAACCTCTCTTTGTGTTAAGATGAGTTGTGGTGTTATATTATGTACTGCTTGAAACCTCGCTTTGTTGTAAGATGAGCTGTGATAATATGTGAGGCACTTTTTGAAACCTCTCTTTGTGTTAAGATGAGTTGTGATGTTATGTGAGGTACTTTTTGAAACCTCTCTGTGTGTTAAGATGAGTTGTGGTGTTATATGAAGTACTATTGGAAACCTCTCTTTCTTTTAAGATGAGTTGTGGTAATATGTGAGGTACTTTTTGAAACCTCTCTTTGAGACCTACCTTTGCGTTAAGATGAGTTGTGGTGTTATATGTGGTACTTTTTGAAACCTCTCTTTGTGTTATGATGAGGTGTGGTGTTACGTGAGGTACTGTTTGAAACCTCTCCTTGTGTTATGATGAGCTGTGTTGTGTTAGGTACTTTTTGAAACCTCTCTTTGTATTAAGATGAGCTGTGCTTCTATGTGGCGCACTGATTGAAACCGCTTTTAGTAACGATAAGTTGTGATGCTATATGGCGGCAGTGACGCGCTGTTTAAAACCTTTATTTCGTCACTTGAGTGGAACAAACCGCCATATGCAAAGCTTTAGAATTGCAGATGACAACGTGTTCCACCTAAGCTACGATTTGCATTAGGATGTTGTGGTGTTATGTGGCGCACTGTTTGAAACCTCTCTTTGCGTTCAGACTACTTGTGGTACAATATGACGTACTACTTGACACCTCTATTTGCATTAAGATACATTAAGATACATTAAGATGAGCTGCAAATTCTATGTGACGCACTGCTCGAAACCTTGCTTCGAATTACCTGTGCTATATGACACACGGCTTGGCATTTCTTTCTATGACGTTATACAATTATTAGCTTGCATGCATCACAGTTAGAATGTTTCGATCTATATCGGAAATAAGGATACCCATTTATCCTGATGCTTGCATAGCACGGTATGGATTCAGAATAACTACACTTTGTATTCCCAATTGCCTATTGGAGCAACCGATATTTTATTCGGCACTAAACGAAGTCTTCGTGACGTTTTAGTCTGTTCAAAAGAAATTAACTTTTCAGAATTTGTTTTATAAAGCCTTCCAGGTACAGACACGCTTATTAAACTGTTCTCACGACAAACAGGACGTTTCCAATATTAAGTAAATTCCATAATTGTGTTATTTACACTTGATGATTTTCACTTTTATCTATATTCTCGCGGAATGTATATGTCAAATACTGGAAGATTATGTTTTTCTTTCTGCCATTGAAAACATTATTTTTTGTCTTTAGGATACAGCCGTTATGACATTCTCTGTGAGCAAGAATAACGAAAATTAATGAAATGTCTGCATGATTAAGTATAGTAGTAGAAATGGGTTGAAACAAATTCAGTGGAGTCAAACAGAGCATTAATAACTTGCAAAGAGCTCGAAATATTCATTTAAATTAAATCAGCATGTTAGTAGCAATACTATCACTGTTGATGGGCGTAGCTTGGCTAAATGAAGTGGCGGGAAGGGGGCATAATATTTTTCTGCTGACACTGACAGCAGTAAAATATTTTGTACCCCTGCTTGATTTCACCTCGTTTTGATGTTAAGTGAATATATACTCCATAGGTGAAGTTAAGGGTCTGTCTCCGGCAGGATAATAAACTTTCCGTGTCAATTTGAGCACCCTGTGAGTAACAGAGAAGGGGTGGGGGAGCACAGTTTGGGCGCACATGGGTATTAAGGTAATCAACGCCTCTCTTGTGAGAACTGTAACAAAACTGTGGATGGGCCAAGAGCTGCTATTATTATTATTCCATCCGTTTCAACCGAAATTGTCTTCCCATTTCCACAACACTATGATAGTTTTTGCATTTGTGGAATGCATATACAGAGTGTCAAAATAAATTTGATCATGAATAGGACGCACGAGCCTCAGCTCGGGTTAAATAATTAATTTTGCTCATGGACCAACAATTTATTTTAACGCATTATAGATTTATTTTATTTATCCTTTTACATTTTTCTATTTTCTTCCACCATCTGCGTATTGAGATATGCGTGCCTTGGTTGAGATACCTGGGTGAGACAGATATATCTTACCCAACCCCCTCGGACATCCTCATTTGACAATTTATTGATCATTGGTCTATATAATCGTATTCTGCATTTTGTATTAAAACATGGCGCTCCACTTCAGTTGACAGAGATATCCATCCCACCGCCACATTGCCCGGGAATGATTGATTTCTCCCCACCGTGCGCCACATCGTCGCCTGAGTGCTAGAATGTTCTATGTTCCATGGGGGACATAGAACATTCTAGCACTCAGGCGACGACATGACGATATTGAAATCAATAATATAAAGAGTGACGTCATCGGAATGTTAACTGTTTCAAAATAATAGTATTAATAGATTAACCCGCCTTTGTTGTGACCTAAAGTTGATTTTCGAAGTATATACTCTTGGCATTTTTTGATGTTCTTTCAACATAATTATGCAATTCATTTTTCTCTACGATCAATCAACAGAACAGTAAATTTTCATCGCTGTGCTGCGGGAGAAAAACTTTCCTCGAGTGGTTGGGGTGGAATGGGAAAATATCACCATCAGAGAAGAGTTTTGGTCCAGACACTCGGCATGCCTCACGTCTGGATCAAATGTCCTTCCCCTTGGGTAAGATGTCTCCATCCCACCCTACACCACCCGAAGATAATAATAGTCTCTGGGTAAAAATAAAATTTTATACCATGCTCGCCTATGTTACTACATGTGAAAAGCCTGTATGTTAAATTTTAGCTTTTAACCTCACTACTGGTGTAAAGTTTCTACTGTGGTTAACCCTTTACCTAACGTAACGGCCAGAACCGGCCATCGCTATTCTCAAAAATCGCCAATTAATTTTCATTATTTTTTTCATTTTTTGTCTCAAAAACATAGATAATGACGCCTCGTTGGAACGAGCTCGTCGAGCTCGTTCCAACGAGGGGTCATAACCTATGTTTTTGAGACAAAAAATGAAAAAAATTAGTTATTCAAGAATTATTTTTGCAAGTGTCGTCTGCTTTTCAGGTTAGGTAAAGGGTTAAAATTGTTTACACCTATAGTAGGAAGTTCATCCAACTTAATCTTTGACATGACGCAATTTGCCGACTTCGATACATTCACAATTCGCGATGTTTCATTCAAACATACGACCTTTTGTGGTACTGTCCACTACGTGCAATGACTTATTATTATTAAGTTTAAAATACATACAATTAAATATTTAACATAAAATTTAAGAATTGATAATGATAATTTGACCACAGTTACTGGAAGTTGTGGCTGCAGCCACTTTTTTCACTGACAACAATGAAAGCACCACGTCAATCCTGACCCCGTGTTACACATACAGTAGTCTATGTAATAATAGACAAGTAATGAAAGCCTATTTTGACCTGACCGATACCCCCTTCCCAGTTCATTTGTGAATTTGTTCATTGAACAAAGATTCATCAACACAGTTTTCTTGTACAGCTATCCACAAGGTATTTAACTTAATGTTTATCATAAATTAATAATAAAATCATCATACTACGGCTTCTTTATTTGATAAAAAAAACTCTCCGTTCGACTTTTTTGCCCGCGACTCGACGCCATTAGAACAACAATGATGGCGTGACATTTCGTTGCTAGGCTGTACAAAAGTTAACTCGGAAAGCGAAACTACGCACTGCGTTGTTCTTGTGCTGCAGACGACAGAACAGAAGAATAATGGCTGTCGGCTATAATGTAAGAGTCTTTCCTGAAAAACAATTGTTGCACCCCTGTCCTCGAGTTCTATTTATTGTCAAGGCACAACCAACTTGTCCGAACTTTGATAAAAAAAACAAAAAACTGGTGGTTAATTTAAGACAGCGCTACAGTGTTGTCAGAAGGTGAAAATGCAGGAAGCTTTGAAAGGAATGTGTATTGGCGGGTGGAAAGGGTATTAGATCTAGGCTATGGGTCTTTCTGACAGACAGGGATGGATGAGAATGATCTCATAGCCTGAAAAAAGGAAATTCTATTGCATCTCTTTTTTACAATGCCAGCTTGGAATCGTGAAATTGACAACATTTAAATTTAATGCTGAACAACATTAATCATAATAGTGTATTAGGCCCACTAAATGCTGGTTGAAACGTGGATCGGGGGGGGGGGTGAATGGGTTTGGAGCGGCGAGGCTTGTTGTAGGCACATAATATTCAGACGAAGCACTTGGCCGATTAAGATATCTCGGGGTCTCGACAAAAAATCTTTCCCGGAGACATTTATTTTGAAAAAAAGAAAAACCTTTCTAGAAAACCCACTGTGAACATTTGTGCGTGCGTTTGAGAGTCGGTGGGGAGGCAAGGGCAGTGATGCTTTTGGGGGAACGCCGTTCCCCTTGACCCCTTCTACTTGCTGCTGTAAACGTTCTTCCTCCTCAATTGCCAAATTTGAACTGGCTACATCAAAAATTACCTGTTACTTGCATGATGAGTGAGACGTAAACTTGGAAGCTGATGAATGGGAGGTGGGAGGGAGCTTGTAGGCGCAGACTTTCAGATGCGGCGCTTGGTGGATGAAGATTAACAGCCCTCTGCCTTATTAACGGCCCTCGACTCTCGGGTCAGTAATAAACCCTCGGGCTTTTATTCATTCCTCTCGGACCGGCAAAGCCCTCCAAACTCATGGTATTGTTATATTTTTGGACGATATCTTAGGAATCTGTAGTTTATGTTAACTTGGCTGCTCGCAGTTACTGGCTTTCTTGCCTCTAGATTCATGGATAAGCCTATTGTGACTTTTTTCCCAATTAAAACAAAAATTATACACATCAGGCCAAACCATGGTCGGCCCTGGGATTTCCAGACCCCTTCCCGCGGGAACCCGGGAAGTGAAGCAGTGCCTATTCACTGCGGTAAACAGGCTCTGTTTTACGGGTAAAATAAGACCCAGTCACCAATTCTTGGGAGGTGTAAATCCTCTCTAAAATGGGCAACATGGCTTATTAACGCTCTCCTCTGGTATTGAGTTGATACTCATGTTGTGGGCATGATTAGCCATTGTGCAAAAATATGTGACCTTAAACACCAATAAATAAATTGTCTAGACCCGCCCCCCCCCCCGGTGGGGGGGTCATACGCCTACATTGGGAGAATGTTGGGCGCCACCCCAAGATTGCGACGCATTTCCAAAGTCAACCTGAGAGAACGGAATAAGCAACACTAATAAGGTGTTTCAAATCGGGGTAGGCCTAGACTTTATTTATTTATTTAATTTTTTCCTTTGAACTAACCGTAAAATTAGCTGCACATTTTCCGCACATGCAGATACTGCTGCAGACATGTCCAACTTCTAAGTACTTCCTTTTTCTTATCATAAATAGCATAAAACATACGACTGCAGTCTAAAAATTCGCCGACAATCACTGTAAAGCAGATGACAAGAACTTGATCCGTTTCAGTATTCCGCAATGATTTTTAGACGGTATTTTTGGACATTAGAAACGTTACGTCATCATTGTTGTTCTAATGGCGTCGAGTCGCGGGCAAAAAAGTCGAACGGAGAGTTTTTTCTATCAAATAAAGAAGCCGTAGTATGATGATTTGATTATTAATTTATGATAAACATGAAGTTAAATACCTTGTGGATAGCTGTACAAGAAAACTGTGTTGATGAATCTTTGTTCAATGAACGAATTCACAAATGAACTGGGAAGGGGGTATCGGTCAGGTCAAAATAGGCTTTCATTACTTGTCTATTATTATATAGACTGCTGTATGTGTAACACGGGGTCAGGACTGACGTGGTGCTTTCATTGCTGTCGGTGAAAAAAGTGGTTGCAGCCACAACTTCCAGTAACTGTGCTAGTACCTATTTATTCTGTATGTTTTTCTCTATAACTGGTACAGTGTGTCGTAACGAAATTGTAGAAGCTCAATAATGTTCGTGACGTCATACCAACTAAACTGTTCAGGTGTCGTTTTATACTCTAGTACGGGAATTTATTTATTTATTTGTTTATTGGTGTTTAAGTCACATATTTATGCACAATGGCTAATCATGGCCACGGCAGTTTTACGGGTGGAGGAAGCCGGAGTACCCGGAGAGAACCACCGAGCAACGGCGAGCAACTGTCAGCTCCCCAACATAGCATTGGTTGAAGATAATTGCAACGTCGGCGTGCAGTACACAATGCCATCGTTCCCCCAAGTGGGCAATGGGGGTGAAGTGTCTTGCCCAAAGACACAACGCGGTTGCAGGTTGGATTCGAACCGAGGACTCCTCAGCTTGCAGCCTGCACCTCAATCCTACTGAGCCACCACGCCCTCCATAGTGCAAGAATAAAACAGAAAATTATGCGGGCTCTGTATCCATATCATAGACACCTTTTTGGAATAAAGATACGAAGATCTGGGTTGTTTCTTTGGCCTCATATCTATTATTAGTTTATTGTTAATGCAATACTTTTATCTTCGCAAACTGATATTTACTCTGGATAGAAACGTGTTTCTAATTGAATTTCATTCAGGTTATTTTGGGTTATGACGACTCGTGGACAGGGTTCCGATTACCATATGCTCAATGCCGATACTTGCAGTATGATAAGGCGCTTTAGTCATATAAAATGGGTTGTTTTGGAAGATCGGCTGTTAACGGAATTAGACCAGGTCTTCTCAGAGAAAAACAATGAGAAAAACTACATTTTCAATTAGAGAAGCAAAACCAGGTGCAACACGAATAAGCCCCCGATCGGTTAATGTGTTTTCTTCAGCTGATGCGCGTTGCGATAATGCCTGCCCCCAGTTTACACAATAAACTGTTTGAGATTGATATCTTACTGTTTGTTTATTGTTTATTGGATTTTATTGACACTTTCAAAAGTCACATCGTGTCTGGCAGTTTCACGGGTGGAGGAAGCCGGAGCACAAGGATAGAACCACCGAGCAGTGGCGACCAACTGTCAGACTCTCCAACTCACTGATCCTGCACAATAAGAATTAGGTGCAGTTGAAGGCAAATGTACTCTCGGCGTGCAGTACGTCTGAGTACACAGCGTAGCCGTGCCCCCACATGACAATCGAGATTAAGTGTCTTGTCCCAAGGCGTGTAACGTAATGGCACAGCTTAGGATTGAACCATCAATCTGTCAGTTTAAAATCCAATACTCTAAACGATAAGACACGGCGCTCGCGGTATATTATTTGAAACATTTCGATATGACGATATCGAATAACTCATTCTGACATATTGACATATAGTTGACTAGAAAAACAAAAGCGGGTGGTACAAAACTGTTTTATTTTGTTACCTAACACGACCAGCAGACGCGAACAGTTTCTTGAATAACTAAGACTTTTAAATTGTTTGCTTCCAAATCATCGCGCCAATGATGGGTCATTAGTTATGTTATAGAGTCAAAACTTTGAATGGCAGGTTTTATGGGTTTTATGAAGAGTCCCGTCAACATACACCATACCAACAGCTCTGGTAATTCACCCTCAGCAATCAGTAGTGCCGAGGAAAATGCCGAGGAAACTAAAAATATCCAGAGCAAAAATACTGCCGACGATGGCTTCTTCAGAAGGCCTTGTGGTGGCAGAAATTGCACACCTTCCAGGTTACATAAGGAATCAAACCGTGTGGGATGCACTATGCTGTATTGCTAATCTTACAATTTACATTGATAACACCAGAATCTGACACCAGAATCTGACATCAGTTTCTGGAAAGCTCTTACAGAGCTTTCCAGAAACTGATGTCAAATTCTAGTGTTATCAACATAGAATTAGTGAGATACTTAGTTTGTGGTTATGCTGCATCTTATTTTCACTCATACTATACATATGGAGCAAGTCGTCTGCTCACTTCTAAGATATTTTTTCAACATTCACATGGTTCATGATATTGGCATGATATAAATGAGTGAAAGATTCTGCACGCTGATTGTGATTATATACACATGTATCTCGAACTACTTTCACATGTTAAAGTTACTTGAAAGTTTTCACTTCACCGCATACTACATATACATGGCAATTGAGACTGCCCTTCCCCTGATGATTTTTACACAATCGAACAGGCTTCACAGCAATTGCCGTAGAAGCACAAGTTTTCCACAGCAATTTTTTGCCGAGGAAACAAGGATGAATTACCAGGACTGACCAAGAAAAAATTCGAAAAGAACATGTTTTAACTTCTTTGGATCCCAAGAACATACTAAAAGGGCAAGTTCGTACTGTTGCTTATTTTGAACATGGAAAATTATTTTTTTTGTCTTGAGATCCCGTCTTAATATTTCGAGATCTCGACATACGTTATATATTTTGTTGTATAAAACTTGCATTAGGCCAGCGAAAATTGGGGGCGGCAAGACACCCCCACCCCCTCCATGCTTCCCTGGGTACGTCACTCACACCGAATAGGCCTATACAATACATATGTAGGACCAGTACTCTTTATTCGACATAAACTGCGTGCACTGGTACGACAGCAAATCAGTCTACAATTGGTTCGTTTGGTAGTCAGTCGCGCGTCTGATTAGCTTTCACTTTCGACGCTGAATTTATCTGCTATAATTGTCTTGTACACTGCAAAAAATATAGGTTCTCTTTAGAACCAAAACTGGTCCTAATCTTGTCCCTGAGATGGAACCACTTCTGTTTAAACAGTATTTATTTTAAATCAAATAAATTTACCCAAGATTAGCATTCAATTTTAACAGAATATTACATGAACTGAAGTAGATTCAGCAGTAAACTTGGAGCTTATTCAACGCAGTCGCCAAACAATTTGAAACAAAGGAGATATGGACAGTTGGCATATCGAACCAGTTTTGGTTCTGAATAGAACCAAAACTGGTTCGATATGCCAACTGTTCATATCTCCTTTGCTTAATAATGATTTGAGACAACCTCGTATAAGCTCTAAACAACAGCTGAAATCCCCTCAATTTATGTTTAATTCTGTTAATATTTAATGTTAATCTTTATAAATTTATTTGATTTGAAATAAATACTGTTTAAACAGAACTGGTTCCATCTTAGGGACAAGAATAGAACCAGTTTTGGTTCTAAAGAGAACATATATTTTTTGCAGTGTATTCTCATTTTATTGTCGCTTATAATTACTGTATCCACATTTTGTTGCCATTTATAATTATTGCTGTCTATATTACTTATTTCTGCTGTTGTTGTAATACATTTCAATATGGATAATTCGTTTGCTGTATTGTTAGTCCCTTTATGAGGGTTAGGTTCTTACACTGACTGAAAAGTGTGTCAAAGCTGGAACCCAATGTCGCTATGGCACATTGGAAGTCAAGAAAGGAAACTAATTTACACTGACTGCCGGCATCAGTACAAAGAAGTTAAAAGAATCTCTACCACCAATAAACGAAAACGTGACGAGGCGCCCACTCTTTGTTGTATGTTTCCCGAGGTCGGCAAATTTGAATTTAAACAAAATGGTCTGTTTTGTGGGAGATCAATTGAAGAATTGAAAAGAAAAAGTCCTTCAGTGAAGTATACACTGTAATAACAGTAGGTTTTTAGGAAATGATCTCTGGTAAATGCAAAGAGTGACTCCCGACGTGGATATGGGAAGCCCTCCTCAAGTCTTGGAGAAGGAAATTTAAACACTATTTTGTTTCTTTTCCTTATTCTTTTATAAGAATATAGTTTAGAAATTTAAAATAAATCTCTGAACTGTATTCTTATGGTTTTCACAAATTCATAAGCAGATAAAACAAAATGCACAAAAACTTAGTATTACGCGTCGTGGTCGAATTCTCATGACAGGTCGAACGCTGAGGTGATCTCATAAGAGCCGTAAGGTCAAAAATTAAAATGTCGGATTTTTAAAAAAATTAGTATGAGGTAGAGCTGAAAAATTAGGAGATGTCTGGGTTTTTATACGCCCGTTTTGAAAAAACGGGTCGTATTATGGTATACCGCTGTCCGTCTGCCCGGGCCAACTAAACCTGTTTAGGAGCTATTAGTTTTAGGAGGTTAGTCGAAATTAGGGTAGTATTAGGGTTAGGAGAGGGGTGGGGTTAGGGTTAGGGGTAGCCCCAGGGCAGGGCTAAAGGTTGGAGGGGGTTAGGACCCAGAGGGTGGGGGTTGGGTTCAGGGGGTGGGTTTTAGTTTTTATAGCCCCTAAACAAAACATAGCCCCTAATCCTTTTGGTCTGGCTAGGGTGGGGTTAGAGTCAGGGGTGGGGTTGGGTTAGGGTTAGGGGTAGACCCAGAGTAGATCTTAAGGTCGGGGAGGGTTAGGTCTCAGGGAGGTGGAGTTAGGGTCAGGGGTGGGGTTTTAGGGTTTAGGGTCAGGGCAGGGTAGGGTTAGGGTGTGTTTTTGAGTGGATGGGGTGGGGTTAGGGTTAAATATAAGTTCTAGGGTGGAGGGGTGGGGTTCTGGCTAAAATAAGGTGATGGACATATAAAATGTTTTTTTCGTAGCCCTTAATCCCAAATAGTTGGAACGTCCGTCCGTCCGTCCGTCCGTCCGTCTATCCGTCCAGTCACACGTCGTACGATAACTCAAGAACGCTTTGAGAGATTTTCGTGATTTTGGGGTAGGTGGTGTATGTCGATGGAGCTCCCTTTCGTTTAGTGTCGCCGTTGGATTAGTCATTCCAGAGTTATGGGACTTTATTACTTAGAAAATTGTTGATTTTTTACAAGTCGTACGAGAACACTTCGAGAGATTTTCACGATTTTTTGGTAGGTGGTTTATGTTGATGGAAGGAAGCTCCCTTTCGGTTGGTGTCGCCGTTCGATTAGTCATTCCAGAGTTATGGGACTTTATTTTTCACATGTTGAACAATAACTTGAAAATGCTTAGAGCAATTTTCATGATTTTTTGGTTGCAAGTATATGTTGATAGAAGGAATCTCCCTTCCGATTTGTGTCGCTGTCCGATTTGTCCTTCCAGAGTTATGGGACTTTATTAATCAAAATATAGGCAATTTTCCACATGTTGGACTTCGAGCAATTTTCATGATTTTTTGGTGGCAAGTATATGTAACCTGACAAGTACACATGTATACTCATATTGTGTGGTTCCTTTTTGTAATTAATAACGGGCGTATCATGCGCTCATGGCGCAGCTGTTTATTTTGTTTTTGATCTAGCACCGCCATTTTGCCGTTTTTACGTCACTTCAAAATTTAGCCTATTTTTAATATATTTCATAAAAAAGCTACCTTGTGATTCACATAGCTCCCTATTTATACACGATAGAGATAGGAAACTCCACATCCTGTTTTCTGGTTATTTGAAATTGTGCGATTTTATATTTTCATTTCAAACTTACGTACCCGATGCTAGAGATGCCGATTAAGCGTCTTTTTTCGATAACTTTTATGTTCAACCTCATTTTCAGTCTTGGCCGTTCGAAATTTTGGTAATATAATCTACGCAAAAAACTATATCTAAAAATGTGTTACCGCCCAAGGAAATTCTCAACTATTATGGCTGAATGCCGAGGTTACGTCATTATTACTTTATAACATTATTCATTAAAATGCGTCAGATTTAAAAAAAATAGTATGATGTAGAGCTTAAAAAATTAAGAGATTGGTGTTTTTTGTTTTCGATTTGGGGCCAAAAGATAGGTGTTTTTTGTTTTCGATTTTGCGCCATTGACGTATTAACGTCACTTACAAGTTTAGCATATTTTGAACGTATTTCATTAAAAACGCTGTTTTGTTATCAATATAGCTCCATATTTATGAATGACACAGCTACAGTACGGCCGCAGTGGACTGGTCACTTTCCACGAGTACGCAGTATTTCAACGGTCGCAATAATATTAGAATAGAAACACTAATTATTGAAATAATCATCAAAAATTTAATTAATGAAGCACCGGGTTAGACCCGGTGCTTCATTAATTCAAATTTTGCTGGTGATGATTTTTATTACCTGGTGAACGCATGCGTGGACATCAGTGCCCATGCGTGGATTACGACCAATCCACGGCGACTGTACTGTTCAAAACATCATATTTCATTTTGTTGTTATGTGAAACTATTCAATTGTATTTTTTCATTTCAAATCTACGTACTCTATATGATTGATACTGAGTTTACGTTTTTTATATACCTTTAATTTTCAACCTTATTTGGAGACTTAATTTTTCGACATTTAGGTAATCCAGTCTCAAGAAAAAACATATCTAAAATGCGGGACGGCCCTAGAAAATTCCGAACCGTTATGATCGAACTGGGTAACGTCATAGGGGTCATAGGGTAAAAAATTAAATGCGTCGGATTTTTATGAAATTTTATTATGTTGTACAGTTGAAAAAATAAGAGATTGTTGGTTTTTAGTGTTTCCATTTATCGTCATGTTTGTTGTTTTTGCGTCACATCAATGAATGTATACGTTATTTATGTCATAGTTCATTAAAACTAGCGATGACATTCGCCTTATAGAGCTTTTATGTACGTTAAAAGGCGACAGCCCCTCCCCTCCCCCCAACCCGTTGGGCGCTTCGGCGTTGGTCGTGTTTGATTGAATGACTTCTGGAAATTCGCTTGCGATTTCAAAACGATCTAGTGTTTCTCTGTCTTTCGTATTTCTGATTTCATTTTCTTGTGGACATTGCAATGTTCCCAATGACTAATCTTTAACCCTTTACCCAACGCAGACGATATCAAAATTTCTTATTTTAAATATCATTTTTTCACATTTTTCAAAAAATTTTAACAAACCCATATCATGTTTTTCAACTGCTGAATTTGCATATTACGCGGGCGGATGCGGGCGATTCGTTGGGTAAAGGGTTAAGAGCCAAATATTACTACTCTGAATTTGTTGATCTCTATCTCACTATCAAAGTCTGCATAGACGACAGTGTTGATCGCCTCTGAAAGGGACTGAAGAAACTGGAGTTCAATTCAAATATTACCACAATGTATAGGGTGAGCCCACGTCCTGTTACTACTCTAATCAGGTGTCAAGTCAATTCCCCGAAGAGTACATGCCCTTGCATTATCCTGCAAAGATAACCAAATGTTTGATTTTTTTTCCAAAACACCCCATAGCTTCATATAAGGATAGATATGAATTTATTTCAAGCTCCCCTTTGAAATTCCATGGAACGGGACGTGATTTAATTGAATTTCCATCTACGGTTACTTCCAACTTGTTCAAATGAAGATGTTGGAAATTAAATGGAGTGGTGTCAGTATCTCCATTTTTTCTATCAGATACGAAGTTAAGAATACTTCGTTTTGGTATCTGTATATGCAACAGATCGTTTTCTATTTTTGAATGAAGACCGTTTCTAATTGTAAATTTTTTAATTTAACTGTGCCTTATGGGCATTTTGTAATTTGATTGATCTATTTGTGCATTTAGATCATTTGAAAAATGTAAAATCAAATCTGATGCTGGTATTTTCAAAATAGCTTTTTGAATATCAATTTTTCAATTTTTACCACCAAACAGTCAAAATTTAGTTGGAGCACGTTATTGTTTAATTTTCATTTCTTCGCGCTTTGGTAAATAGTTTTCTTGTACAAAAAAGATCTGAGTGTAGTTTACCTCTCAGCTGCACAGATTGATTACAAGCAATTTCTTTGGGACGGTTATTCAGTCCTTTATCAGATGAATTTTTGGCTACTTCTGTGGGTTATCGGGGAGCTTCTGCATACCACACTTCATTAGCAGCCAAATGAGTTTTAGAATAGATGAGAAAATTCTCCAAAAAAATCCAAGATAAGGATGCTCGTCTGTGTTGGTGGTTATAAGGCAGCAATTCAGTTTGACATCAATTTTGCTAAAACATGCGATGAAAAACATTATTAATGGAAGCAATCGGTGTATCTGAAGCCAGCACACACCACCTTGTTTTGTAATTGTAAATCGTACTTCCAAGTGTAGATGCTGTAGGATCTAACCACGTGATTGTTGGTCTTGGACGTAAACAATTCTTTTGGTAAAGAATTGGCTAATCAGGTTATTTTTCAATTCCACCAATATTTTCTATACCACTTGATGTTGTTTGTACATTTTCTGGAGCACAACTACTACCAACATGTTGCACGATTCGTGATTTTTAATAAAAAATACTCTTACGGGAGATCACTTTCCTTCCGACAAACCTCCCGGAGAAATAGTCAATGACTGACGTTCTGGTTCTTCTATCTTTCTATACCTAAAGCAGTTTCATCCACTGATTTCAAAAGATTTGGTCCAAGAGTGTGATTATCTTTATGTGATTTACGTTTTCCTAAAAGTTCTTTTGCCACATCTATACCAAACCCCTGTATCTCTTTCAAATGGAATTGTTTGTTGAGTTAAGTATTTTTTCAAAACAAACAATCAAACAAACAAACAAAAAAACCCTCAAAAACAACAAACGAAAGATAAAAGATGATGTGTATTCGTTAACCGACTTAAAGAACTGATACAAAATGTACTGAGTTATGTAAGCTCTACTTCCGTAACCTTTTCATATCTTTCAGTAGATAATCTTTTGAGGTGCTAAAAAAGGATGAGAAAGTTGTTTACTTTGAAATTCCCACCTCTGATATTCCTTAAATTCAAATTAAATATGCACAAATTATACATCAAAATGAAGGTTGTGGTGTATAGCATACGAAAAATAAATGCCGTCAACTCACAGAGTTGACAACAGGCACCAATGGTCCCTGGAAATCTGCTACCGTATTCGTATCAAAACTGATAATAAAATAATATTTCAGGAGAACAACTCGTGGCCAAGTGTGCTTTAGATATCCAAGAACAACGCTAGGCATTCAAAACACTTTATGATGCAGCGACAGGACTGCGTTTGGGGAAAGGACAACACCTATCCTAGCTTTGTTCTTGGATATCTGAAGCACATTTGGCCACGAGTTGTTTGCCTTAAATATTATTTTATTATCAGGAACAACTGGTGCTTGGTGTCAGCTCTATAAGTTGATTGCATATATTTTTCCTATTATATATATAAACACATTTCTTTTACTTATATAGCACCTCAATGGCGATTGAAACTCAACTGCAGTTTCCAAAGAACTTATTCTCTAATCCAATTGTGGTACACATTACCTGTACAAATAATCTATAATTTGTTCATCATAATATTATCCCACAAAACTCCTGTCAAAATATTTTGTAATAGAAATGACATTTCTGTAAAACTGAAACTTTTATTATACCCTTAGGGTATTGTCTCATATTTATTAACTGCATAATGTTTTATATAAATGAATCTGAATGTTTTGCTTTGTGTTTCACCTGTAACTTGTTTATCCTTATTACGTTTAATTCTGGGTGTATATCCAATGATTAATTTGTAATTTTTCTGTTTTGTGCACATTCGATCATGGACTCACAATTAACTTTCTGTGATGTATTGTAATCTAATATGATACCCTTAACTTTACGTGTAGCATGTGTTTTCCCATCTTTAATATATTTGTACCCACAATTTCCGGAACCTACCCCAAAAAGCTCAATGATTTGCGTCTGGATGTTCATCTGTCCATTGACCTAATCTACTGTTCACAATTCGATTCCAAAGTGATGGGTTGTGTACTTTATAAATACAACTCTCTGTGTCAAAGTATAAGACTCGCGTTCCTAAACGTTTCAAAACTTTATCGTAGTTTCCAACAGATCAATCACTGAAGTTTCTAAAGAAGTTATTATTGGGACGGACGAATATGCACTGATAAGCCTCTAAAAGGGTGGGACTGTACTATTCAGAGAAAAGATAGAAAAATCACCAACAACAGCTATTGTCCCTAAAGCTCGGCCATTTTTCGTAGTTTGAGGGCATATTTTCAGATTCACCAATGGAAGAAATAAATGCTGTGACTGCAACTGATCGACGTTTGTTTTTCTGGAATAGTGCTCGCGATCCGCATTGTCGGAAACCGGGCTTTGTCGCTGCTGGAAAAAATACTCCAGGAGCGTCGCCTGAATCCGTACGTGAACGTATGTCTCACCGTGACGAACCCGCCCGTTTCCCGTTTTGATGGGGTGGTTCTTATCGTGAAGGGTTCTGTGACTTTTCGTCAAAATGCATGAATCAACAGGGGTTCACTGAAAACAACAATTTTAATGCATATGCATAATAAATATGGTAATTTGTGACTTACATGGAATCCAATGAATATGAAAAACAAAACGTCAATCACCCTCTACCCACACAGTTTTAGAGTCGCTTGCGGGCCCGCATTCTCTGTTGTCGCTGTTTTCCCTCCTTCTAGTTAGTGTTTGTTCTTTGGTCCCCTCTTCACTCGTTCGCTGCCGTCGCACGGCCACTAACTTATTGTCACTTTACCGGATGTTTTTACTCAACATGTGACGGAGTGTCACTCTACGCCTGCTGTCACACGGCCGCTAACGTATTGTCACTTTACTATGTCGCCCCCCCCCCCTAACAAGTGACGGAATGTCACTCTTCCATTGCCGTCGTACGGCCACTAGCTTATTGTCACTTTACTGGGCGCTTTTCACTCAAGCAGTCGTCACCAATGGGGTTAAACTCTCCCCTACTTTTATCTGAGAATAATGTTCATACAGGCAAAGCCTTCTTTACCTACGTATGGCTTACCTTCTAGAACAGGTAATGCCGTTTACCTAAATGCAAATAGCTCCCCGTGCTCGTTCTTCGTGTTTCTGATCCTATTCTCATATATGACCACCGACTTGGCCCGCGACTGCTCCTATTCTAAATATGAGCTCTGTGGCTCCCCTACATCACAACGTGCCCATACTTTCGCACCGATGCGGCACCTCCTCTAACATTTAGCATGGGACATCCCCATCTATTCGCAACGGCCCACAGTCTTACGCACCTTCAGACTGGAATGAATTTTCCGAGAAATCCCCCGATTTTTATTTCGATAGCCAAAACATTAACTCTCAGTTTAATTGCTTCTCTTGAACTTAGCCACTTAGATCTATCTTAATTTAATATTCGCTTTAAAGTTCCTTTGAAAGACTCGAATTTCGATATTTCCTGACTTTCGAGGCAGGCTAGATGCGTAATATGGGTGTGTGGCCGGAACATATGCGATGTACTGTATTCACCATAATTACCTATTAACTGGCCATAATTACACAGATAATGACTGCAGAAGAACACTGGTCTCTTTAGCTCTTTCAATCTCTATCAGATAGCCCATGTGGCGTTCAACAAATGCGCAATAATGAACATTAAACTTTATGCTTAATTAGCAGCGCTTGAATTATTACTGGTCTGTTTAAGTGGCAAATCGGTTTTCGGGGTCCGTCATATAAATTCACATTCTTATACCTTTGGCCCGAACGAGAAAAATTATCAAAGATATATACGCTTATATACAACAAAATCGAAAATCCGAACTATTACCTTGAAACACATACCAGATAAGGAGAATGTGGTAGAACATCTGCTGAAAGTAGTTCAATGTAGCTACAAAAGAAGTTGCAAATCTTCGCAGCGAAGTTGTAAGAAAGTCGGTCTGGAATACAATAGTCCCTTTTTCATGCCGAAGAGTTAGCTGTGAAAATTCCCAGAAAACATCGATAAAAAACGATTGAGAAGCAGTTTAACTTTTTCTATGGACAATATACCCAATCTCACGTGAGGGCATGGTTGCGCTGTGTACCAAGGCGTATTGCACGTCGATGGTGCACTTGTCTTCAACCAATGCTAACCCTGCGTGTGTGGCGTTAGTACGTTGTGGAGTTTGATAGCTGCTCGCCGTTGCTCGGTGGTTCTCTCAGAGTACTCCGACTTTCTCTACCTGTAAAACTGTCCGACACGAGATGACCCTGGATGTTGAAAGTGTCGTTACACCCCAATAAATAAATAAATAAATAAATAAATAAATAAATAAATAAATAAATAAATAAATAAATAAATAAATAAATAAATACCCAATCTCGTTTTTATCAAATTCCAGATCATCGTATTTTAATTCAACGCCTATCAATAATCACACACGCGTTGATGCCGTGTTGGTTGTTTCATATAAGAGCTGAAACGGTTAAAGGGTTTTCTTGCTCGATTAATCACATGGATTAATCTTCGTTAACCGATTAATCACTTGCCCTAGTAGGTAGCTGAATAACTGCTGTACCGTTGATGATTTACAGCATTAACCCTTTAGCCTACGTAACGGACAAAATCGGCCAGCGCTGTATACAAAACTCTCTATTCAAATTTTATTATGTTTTCAATATTTGTCTCAAAAACATAGCTTACGACCCCTCATTGGAACTAGCCCATTTGGCTCGAACCAATGAGGGGTCGTAAGCTATGTTTTTGTGACGAAAATTGAAACGTTTGTGTAATTCTTGAGAAAAATACCACTTCTGTTACCACAGTATGTCAAAATCGATTCGGAATTGATATATTGATAAGTAAATAAATGTATAGTTTTTGACGTGTTGGTTGCCAAGGCAAGCTATTAATCAAACATTTCCTTGACCAATCGACATTTTATCTGAGCTTCAACAGGTGTGTCGTCTCCAACAGGTGACCACCCCGAAACATGCGGAGATGCAAATTAGGCGTAGCCAATCGGCTATATCAACATTGTCCAACACGCGAGTGAAAGCAACGGGGAACTGTCACACACTAGTCATTTCAATGGTACTCAAAGAACCAATTAATAACTATTACGGTCTTCAAAGAGAGTTCTTTTGGGAATATCTGTTTGGTATTTGAGAAAGCTGGAAAAACTGAGTAGCTAATGTCCGCTTGGAGGGACGTTGGAACTCCAGCTTGGACTCTTTTGTCGATGGGTGTTGGAATGAGTTGTTTAAGGATTTATTACACTGCTGTTCTATGTAATCCCCATCTACAGCAACACTGAGCCATGCAGAAGATGAAAATTTGTTCCCCACATATGTGCGGAACGGAAATCGTTGAAGGACTATTTTTAAACAGAAACGAAATTTCACTGGAATTTTCTACAAATCGTGCAACGCGATTACACTTTGAATCGCTAGCGATTGCTGAAAATCGTCCCCTGATTTCCAATGTGTTCTATGTGCCAGTAGGCACATCGAACACGTTGGAACTCAGAAGAAGAAATAGTAACACGAGTTCCTATCGCAATTTTGGTAGGCGATAAAATATGTTGTTTTTGTTGATAGTTGTCAAATGAATTGCTGAGTGTCCTTCTAATAATTATTTTTATAGACGTGAAGGCGTGTAATGAACACAGAACGACACACGCGTGTGAATGGGTTAATGGATATGGTAAATGTGCCACCGCGGCAGGGTAACACTCGAGGCCTGTCGCCTCTCGTTTTATCCTTCCGCGCTGGCAGTCGTGCCATATCGATTAACCCATTTTTGTCGTTCTGTGTATAAATGTGGCAAATGCCTTTATCTTTGGCGTATCAACCCCAAATAATAAACTGATCAAATAACCTCTGATTCATTTTGTATGTCGAATTTGTCAGCCATGGCATCGTTAGTTGAATGGAGTGGATGAACCAGAGGAACAAACCAACGAGCATAAAAACTAACAAACACTGACAGATAGACGGGCTTACAATGTTCACTAATCGCAATATCCTTGCTCGACTTTTTCGTGGGGGAGGTAAATATCATTGTGGGAATTTGTGAATGGTTGCCGCAGATTTACAGCTCGACATTGAATGCGCGGAAGTGAAGCGGCTTTAACTTCTATGTTCTGTTGTATTTGCGAAAATGTACTTTTATTAGTCTTGGAAACAATACATTGCCTGTGTGATTGTAATTCACAGTTAGTCATCAGAAATTGTCATCTTGTACCATGTAATTTGATCCAAGCATCGTGTTCATTCTCCATGGACTTTGGATTATATCATATCCCGTCATGCGACGATATGAACCATCTGTAAAACATCGAACCAAGAATTATGCTTTCCAGCACGTTTTTAACCTTTCAACGCGGTATACATTTTTGAGTGACGACTAAATTGGAAGAAGACAAGCAGATCACACACGGAAGAGACGAGCAGACGACACGAGGAACAATAAATCGGTAGTGAGGATCAGTATTAATTTAATCATTACTAAATTAAATTATTACTGAACTTCTGCAGAATAGATTCGCCCATTTCCTAGTAGACAGTCTTCTATAAGACGATACTAGTGTTGAAAGGGTCAGACAAATTTTGTATTTGTTCGCCCATGTTATATTATTTTGAAACTGAATTGCATGTGTGTATGGAGAAATGGAGAAGAGGTGGATACACTCGTCCCTGTCAGAAGGCACTGACCAATTATGTGAAAATACATTAATTTTTTTACCATTTTTAACCTTTTACTTTACGCACATTATTGTGGTAAGATGTGTTTCTAAACGACTACTTTTTTGAGAGGTCATGGTGATGGGTTTTGTTGACTGAAGGTAAATAAAAGTGTAATATGCTCATTGTATACAATCTTTTATCGTGCCTCGACTCATTTTGGGGGAGGCCATCGAGACTCGTAGCTATACGTCCCCAAAAGCACGATAGTAGTATGTCGCACGTTTGAGGACCCATTTAGATGACCTCGGTGGATGACCTCGGAAGTGACGTCATGTCACGTGACGTAGTGGCGCCATGTTGTGTTGTTATGGTAACCCGCGTGAGCGGCCATCTTGTGACGTCATCTCCATAGTGATACGTGGTGTGAGTGCGCATGTGCAGCGCGTGTTGTTAGGGTGATACGTGTTTCCGTCGTCCATTTTGTATACTGGAGGCCGCCATCTTTGTTTCTATGGTAGCACGTGATTGCTATGTAACCCAGTTTTTCTGCAATAAGACGGGGTATGTTCGGAGGGTGTGTTCGATTGTAGAAGAGTAAATCTAATTACCACAAACAACCCGACAATCCCTCCAAATCACCAAAATCCACCTGAAATCACCGAAATTGACTTTATTTCCCCATTTTATCGGTTTAGCACGTAGTGCTATAGTACCGAGAGGGTATCGGGGGTCCATTCGACTGAAGTGGAGTAATTTTCTGGTTCGGATTTTCCCAGAATCCTCATTTAATTACCCAAATAGACCCGTCAAGTTGTATTATTTCGAATTCTTTAAGAATCCCTTTTTTTGGATCCCATGACGTGTTATTTCCCTATTAAGAGTAGCACGTAATACCGAGGGGGTGTGTTCGTTTGAAGTGGAGTAATGTTCCCATTTTTTTGGATCCCATGACGTTTTGTCTCCCTATTAAGAATAGCACGTAGTGCTATAGGACAAATTTACCCAGAAATCCATTATTTAAATTACAAGTAGGACCCATATGTGTGCATGAAGGCCATGAAGCTAAGTTCCACCATATACTCATATGAGGATCTACCCAACAGATGTGTCGTACGAGGTCTAATTTACTATCCCTCATTTTTTTTATTTTTCTTTGTACTTCGATGGAAAGTTTAAAAAAATACAACACTAAATATAAATTTAAATTTCTTTTATTCAACAACAAAAATACATCTTTTTATGGTATGTAGATTGTCAGATATTCATAAACAGTCTTTCTGCAGATTCGACATCTTCTGAGTGGTTTACAGCAGTCTTTGCAGAGGCACAAATGGTTACATGGTCGCGGAGCGACATTGGCTTCAGCTAATAAACACACACTACATTTTGTCCTCCGTGAATCTTCTTCTTGAAATGATGTGTCCATTTCTTCTTCGATGGCCATTTCTTCTTCTTCTTTTTCAACGTCCATGAATTCAAGTGGTAAATTATGAATGTAATAACAGTCTGGAGAATATTTTCTGTGTTCTTCTATAACATCATCTTCTGTTTCCCAGAAACGAACAATAATACCACAATGAAAACATTGAGTTCTGTCTCCTGTCCCCAAATAAAAGAATCCAGCTTTTGTCAGTTCATTCGGGGTTTTCACACTTTCACTTTGTAACATGAATTGAAATGTATTGAGACGATTTTCCTCCAGTGCATACTTGATGTGTTTTGGTGGTCTTTGTTCTGTTTTCTTTCTTATTTTATCTTCTCCACGTAATAACTGCTCTAGTAGCGGTGGCGGAACATCACGAAAATACGTTTCGAATGAATCGCTCATTCTCTCTACAAAGTCTCTTGGATTTCTTGTTTCTTGGTTTCTTGATTGATAATCATTCAGTGCCATCCTGATCAAACATGGAATAGTGAACATTCTTCAATCCTTTTTATCTTCATTCTTCTTTGGTTTTCTTTCTCTTTTTGGTTTGGGTTCTCCTATTTCAAAACTTCTCTTCTTTGCAATATCCACTGCTTTGGTCACTTGTTCCCAATCTCTGGTGGTAAACTGGAACCCAACGTCGTTCTTGAACAGCTGAATCTGTAAATCGTTATTAAGTTTGAAGACGGTCACATTAGTAGACATCCTTCTTCTTTGGCTGTCGAAACACAAATGAGCTGAACACCAAGTGCACCAGTTTTTTATAGTTTTCCTTCAATGCAGCGACATCTAGTGGCTGGTTTCCTCTATGACGTCATTAACCAACAGATCATTATCCGTTAGATCAGTGGTAAACATGTTGGATATGGTTTCCATCGGTACACCGCGACAGCGATGTTTCAAGTAAAACAGACAGTATTGTCCACACACTGGTGATGGTCCTTGAAGGCGTTTCGTATTATACTTCCAATATCTGGAATTCTTCTTCAGGAAATTCTCGAATGGTCTGTGTTGTGGTGGTAATCCGTAGGAATCGAAGTATTCTGCGTTGTGGTGACTCACAAAGAGAGCCACCCAATGTTCTCCTTTTCTGTGGTCTGGACCCGTGTTGACTATCAAAGCCACTGGTCTGTGATCTGGTAATCTTCTTGGTAATTTGTTTCTTGAAAATACACCCAAACATATTCTCTTCAAACAACTATCTGATCGAAGTGCATTCTCTAACTGCAACGTGTTCATGTTGAGTAATCGAAGATTACTTGTCTATTCTTATCCACTTCTATGATGTTCTGGAATTCTGCATACACCAGTACGTTGATTGTGGTTGGTAATGGGTTTTCGAAATGGACTTCTAGTCTCAAGTTTCCTCTCTTCACCAGATCGAAGTGTTGTCCATGTGATAGATCTGGAGTCAGGTCGAATACGAATAGGGTGTATCCATTTATGTACTCTTCTCGGCTGATGTGGTTTCCTTCATTCTCATACATTTGTCCAGTTCCTTGGAACAGAGTTGCATAACATCTGGCCACTTCTTGTTGTTGTTCGAATCTAGGTTGTAATGGTTTGGCTGGAATCTGCTGCCCAGCCACGTACAATGCCAAGTAATTGATTTTGTAGTTCTTGAAATTATATGGATTCTTTGAAAAGTTTCCATTGAAAGCATCGTTGTCTACACATCCCACTACGATGCGTTTAGGTAGTTGGCCTAAAAATAAGTTTTCTTGTGTAATGCTCAGATTTCCTTTCAGCACTGAAAACACCTTGGTTTCCACACGATCGATAGGATATTTTGCAGTTGCTTTTGTTAGTGCTTTCTCGTGAGCCATTCTTACGAATGATTGGAGTCTCTCTTTGCGTACAAACATGGATACATCTAGAATTTTGATCTTGTATGTAGCGGTATCGGCCATCAATGCGAAAGCATCTTTGGCTCTATTCATTTTAACATAAACATTAACTCCATTCAGCAAGTAACGAGTTTGGAAAAACATGTCCAAATGTAATCTTCCAGTCATGTCCACGATTTTACTTTTCTCTATAAATTTCTTTCGAAGAAGAAATCCCTTGTTATCATCTGTCAAATCTTCCATGTGTCCGGCCGTATCCTTGTACCATAATGCATTAGTCAGTTGTGACTTCTTGGCAGCTGGTCCATAACTCAACAAAGTTTCTATGAAAGCTCTGTAATGATAAGTGTTGTTGGAAGGAGATACCAGTTTTTCATTCAAGCGGATATCGATTTGATTAAAAAAGGAATGCATCCATAAATTGATTGGGCCCACTTTGGCATCGGGTGCAATTAATGCCCCATTGGAATCTACAACCGTTGCTTTAACATACAAGTATGTCTGTGCCAAATTCAAATAATCATCTCCTAATCCTGCAATGTGGAATTCTATTGGACCACTGTTTCCTATAGTCGCCAAAGGCCTGTGTTCTACCCATTGCCCATGTTCCACACTAGTCTGTGTTGGTGGTATGGAATGGTATGGAAAACAAGTCGAGTTCGCTGTTGACACACTCACAAGATTTTTCATTAATGAGAGACATCATGCACCGATATGGTCTTGGGTCTGAACAGTTCTCCTTCTTTTTGTCGATTTGCTAGTTTTGCGTGGTGCGGGCCTTTTTATACTTTTCCTACCGGGTGTTTTTGAACCACCAACCACTTCATTCCAAGCTCCTGCACCAACCTCTTTGACTCTTTTGATTGCTGCCTTTTTTACATTTTCCCCTTCAATGACATCTTCGGCAAAGGCTGCTCCTTTTTTCAATAACTCTTTTCCCACGGTCCTGGCTGTAGTTTTCAATAAATGTAGCACCATATTCTTCAGTCCTCCCAATATACTTCCCAAACCATATCCTCTCTGTATTTGAGCTCCAGAAAAAGCCGGTAGACCGTTCCCAGCTTGTTTCGTGTAATATTCTTCGTATAATTTGGACTTACAACAGTAAGTCATGTTTATGTGAAATGAAGAGATCTACGATTTCTGAAATGAAGTGTCACTGTCACTTTCCCGAACTCGAATGGTACTATGGCTCCTGTGTCACCCCTTATATACACCTGGACGGTACTGAAATTTTTTCGTTCTACTGGTACATAATACACATTTTGAAATGTTTTAGAGATGATATCCCCATATTTCCCACGCACGGGTACGATACGAAGAAGTGGTATTCTTGTATCTCCTACGACTTGGTCACGAACCAAGTCACAATATACATAGAGTGAATAAAATCCTTGGTTGACATCGGCAACTCTGGAAGAATTGTAAGTTCCTGATTTAAAAACACACTCATTAAATCCCAAAATATTTTGAAGAGTAGGGCTCAATGTGACCACGACGCCATCACGTACCGTGATACGAACTTTACCAGTCACTTCATCCAGTTCAAAAGCTACCTTATCGTGACGAGGCAAGAGCAATTCTTTAACACCATTGATAGCTCGTATCACATCAATGGGATCCGAATAACGACCTGCCTTGAGAGTAAGTCGGTAATTCTTTTTCGAAGACCAGAACACTGTAACGAAAGCTTCTTCTGCACGAATATTGAACCAAGTATTTGGATACTGAATCTCTGCCAGACCTACTTCCCATTCTCCCGTGAGATTCACTGGTTGTGATAACTGAGTGGTGTACGTAGTCAACGTGTTTTCTGGAAACACGTTCATAGAACTATTACTTGGTAGAGTCAAATAAAACATTACTTTTTCTTAATGGTTGGATTTGGTAACTAATATCCTATGCTACTACTCAAGAGAGCAGTCCACAACTTGCTGTCTGTGTTTTCGAGAGTGAGATTAACGACACTGGTAATGATGATGATATACACAATGATTATTTGTGAAAAATAAGTGATCTCGCTCCTTGGAATTCTTTTACCAAACAGAGGCCAAGAACCGTTCGATCCTTCTTCCATTCTGAAGAAACTTCAGAGGCTCACTTCCTTTTATAGGTGAGCTGACTCTGTTTGATCCACGAATTGAACGAAGTTGGGTATCCCAACCACTTTACGAACAATTCCCTTTTCTTACCTCGACCACGTTTCTTGAGTACGTGTTCGATTTTGTAAATGGTTTTATGTGAAACTCGCTGAAGCTCTTCAGTGTAGAATGACCCTTTCAGTATTTCTCCATTATCATCTTGTAAGATGTATGTGACTGGATGTCCTTTCTTGATGGCTACTACTGTGAATAACTCTTCTGTCCAATTGGGCAAATAACCTTTCTCAAAAGTTTTCTTAACTTTATTGATTCTCACTCTGTCTCCTACTTTGTACTTTGGTGTCTTGTGTTTTATGGGTTGTCCATACAACCTTTGCCAAACCTCATCTTGATTTTCAAAGTTCAGGGCGATGGGGGCCATACCTATACTGCGATGATGAGAATGATTATATGATTTCACCAAGTTTTGAAGTGGAAAAGTTAGTGTATTGTTCTTGGTAAAATATTTCCACATTTTGGTTTTCAAAGTTCTATTGAATCTTTCTACTATGGAACATTTTGTTTCCACATTTTGTGTAGTGAAAAAGTCGACTTTGTGATCTTTGAGAAAATTCTGAAATTTTCTGTTTAGAAATTCTTTGCCTTGATCAGTTTGTAATTTTTCTGGTTTACGACCTTGTTTGAAAATTTTACTAAAAGCTTTCACGATGGAATCACCAAGTTTGTTTTGTAATGGTATCACCCAAGCATATTTACTAAACACATCTATACATGTCAACAAAAAATTTATGTTTTTGTTGAATTTACTTATGTTTGAAACATCTACCAAGTCAGCTTGCCATTGTGCATCTATACCACTAACTATTACTTTTCTTCTAGGAAATGTACGACGAACAGGTTTGTGAAGAGTGTATGTGTCTTGAGTCTCTAACCATTTTACAACTTGTTTGGTTTTTTTCTTGGACGCCCTACGAAGAGCGTCTACACCACCAAAACTACTAGGCACTTCAGAATCATAGTACAATGCTTCCATGACTGCCTTGTTCAAGTGTCAACTCTATTTATACCTTTTTTGGTCCACTATGGTGTTTCTGTTTTCTTTGGTTGTTTTGGTTCCGACTTTATTGGTGCCTGTTTCATAAAATCCCAACGTTCTTTATGACCAATTAATTCTTGGGGTATGTTACTATCTCTCAAAGCTTCGGCCAACATTTCCCATCCCTTTGGTTGGAAAGATTTTCGTCTTCTAAGTAAATCGTTTAGAAGATTTGTTACATTCGACCCTACCACTGTTTGATCTTTGTAGACTAATTCACCCTTCTCATTCCAAGATATATTTGGGTCACTTCTAATACGATTCAACAACAACTTTCCCTTTCTCTTCATTGTCATAGGTACAGAATCGAGAATGTCTTCGTCTTTATTATCTTTCTCGAATTCGACTTTAATTGGTCGAGGAGCCATTACCTTTTGTTGAAATGTCAAGTATCTTTGTAAAATTTGATTATATTGAGTCATCTTTTCATCAGCCGAAAGAAAAGGGGCATCGAGAATATCTCTCATTTCTCTATCCAGTGATGAAACAGCCAGTTCATTCGGTTGTCTTGGAGTCTCTTGTAGACGTTCCAATAACCTTGGTTCTACCAAAGCCATCTTCTTTGCATATTCCATCATCCAAATATACCTTTAACAGCACCCAATAGTACAGGAGGTAGCAATGCCCCCAAGAATCCCCCTTTCTGCAAGATTTGTCTCCTCATTTTGTCAGAGGTACCTTTGTTTGCCACTGCCCTCACTAGTTGTTTCTGACGAACGAGTTTAGTTCTCTGAGCTTTAGTCAGAGGTACTGCTCCCTTCAGTATATTCGAGGCACAGTCACACAAACAAGTTATCAATTCTTTGTCTGCATGTTTTAGTATGGATTTGACGAGTGCGGGTTTCGATTTAATAAGAACCTTGAGAAGAGCGATGTTGCGCTTGAGACGGTCAGACATGCTTCTGACTCGAGTCAGACTTGTTGCTCCCCTTTTATACTTTTCGGAGGTAGACATATTGGGTTTCCCCAGGAAAAATTTGACTTCTTAATCTCATGTGTTCAGGAGTATCTTGTTTGAGATCTATTAAAAGGTAACCATATGGTGTCGAAGTGGCATCTTCGAAAACTTCTCTCAGAAACTTGGAATGACCAGGATACATCTGTGCTGCCAAGTGTGAGATCTGAGAACGATCCCTAGGATTTTTAAACAAGATCATGTAATGACTATTGAGAGCTACAGTCCTATGGACTTTATTTTTATCGAATAAATTTTGAACAATGTAGATCACACTAATGTTACGGTGATGACTACCTTTAGTAAATAATCTAGACACTCGAACATCTGTATCGAGCATCAGATCATCCAATACGACAAAACTATCAGATTTTAATTCTTGAGGGATACCCTCTACGAATTCTACCTGGGGTAAAGTATTGTATAATGGTTGCCATTCACTATAACACCAAATGATGTGACTTGGGACAGGTGATATAATATTTTGAATGTTTTGAATAACCCGATTTACAAAGGATGATTTACCACTACCCGTGGGACCACACAATAAACAAGTGAATGGATGCTTCCAACGAGGATCCATCTTTGTTGTTATATGTGGGTACTACTTCCCTTTTATACTTTTTGGGGAGGTGGCCCCCACCGAACGTGGGGACTACTCTCCCTTTTATACCTTTTGGAGAGGTGGTCAATATGAACCGTCATCCAAAAAATATTTAAAATTGGTGGCCCTCTGACTTACTGGCTGGGGACAGGTTAAGTTTGTTTGATATTTGTCAAGAAGATAAACATCAAATAACTTAAGCGTCATTACCACCTTTTTTTCTTGTTTCTTCATTTTATACTTTTTTTCTTCTTTTTTGTTTTCTTTTTTTATAAAAATCATCTATTTACAACATCTATTTACATCTTCAATTAGAATCCAATTATAACAGGTTTCTTGATGGTCATAAATTCAATCACCAAATCCATAATACAACGTCTCTGTTCATTTGTGAGAGGTTTCTCGAGCATATCTTCATATTCTTTCTGTACTGGTGGTGGATTCATTCCAGAAGTATTATGGTGCCACAGTAGATGAACATCATTCTTGTTAACTCTTTCAAGTGCGTCACTAAAACATGTTATAATCTTCTCTTCTTCAGACATCATTAGGCATACATTATGCTGAATCTGACTTGGGTGATCAACTGTACATCCATAGCATTTTTCTTTCATTACAGCGTCAATGTTCTCTTCGACATAATGAGCATATGCCAAGCAAAGTTCATGCTGCAAACGAACTTGCCTGAGTTCACTATCAATTTCATCAACGATCAATGGTCGTGGTTGGGTTATTCTCACTGTGATCTTCTTCTTCTTCTTCAAAGGTGGTTCTTGATTTGGTTTTTTGAAGTCTTCATGGTTAGTAGGTTTAGTGTCTTCAGTTAAGTTGTTTGTTGGGTTTTGATGGCTGCATCTACTTCTTCTATTTGAGATTTCAAGGCATTCCATTCTTCTAAAGATAGAGCAATACCAGTCTTCGTAGGATAAGGTTTCTGGTCTTTTCCCTCAAAGTATCTTCTGAGATGAATCTTCAGTTCACCCTGGTACTGGGTGACGTTAGCATAAGTCTGCTTCGTGCCAATTCGGAACATATTCTCTGGTCAATGGTTCGATCGTGAATGATGCCAAGTCCATGCTTTGCCTAATCTTATATATCTTTGACGGACGTGATTGAAAACATCACCCAGTTGAACAAATTTTGATTGAATTTTTGATTCTTGGTTGGGGTTTGTGTTTGTTTCCTATAGGATTATAGGTTAAAGTTGGAAAATTTAGAAAATTAGTATAGAAAGTAATGGGAAAGAAACACAATGGGAATCCAGAAGTCTGATTGGTGGATTAACTTCGATCTGATTGGTCAGTTTGGCGACCAAACTGCAATCTTGATCCTTAAACTGTAGGATATGGCCCTCTGCATTTTATACTGGCTTGGGACAGGTCAAGCTACAAACCTCTGTCCAATGGAGATAAGTTAAATAGCTCGAGTGCATTCCCACCCCCTACAGTTCGTATCCTCTTTGAGGGAATTTTTTTTGTTCATCAAAAAAGAAAACGAAAACAACATGTCCAACTTAGCAATTTAGTTTTTCTATCATAAAAATTTCTCATTTTCTTTTAAATATTCACAACAGAGAATTTCTTACTAATGATGATTTATTCCTTTGGTTATACAATAGGGGTAGCCTAAAAGACACCAAGAATCAACTTTAAAAAAAATGAAATGAAACTAAAAAGTAAAGAAGTATCATCTGGTTCCAATAGGTGTAACCTAAAAGATACCACGAATCAACATTTTTTAAAATAAATGGAACTAAAAAGTTTTGAATGAAACTAAAAAGTTTTGAATGAAACTGAAAAGTAAAGAAGTATCATCTGGTTCCAATAGGTGTAACGTAAAAGATACCACGAATCAACATTTTTTAAAATAAATGGAACTAAAAAGTTTTGAATGAAACTAAATTTTGAATAAAGAAGTATCATCTGGTTCCAATAGGTGTAACGTAGAAGATACCATGAATCAACATTTTTTAAAAATAAATTGAACTAAAAAGTTTTGAATGAAACTAAGTTTTGAATGAAACTAAAAAGTAAAGAAGTATCCTCCACTTCCAATAGGGTTAGCCTAAAGTATATCAGGAACATGATGATGATGATGATAATGATGAAAAAACTCTCTGTATTAGAATAAATAAAAAAAATTGAAAAATCTTTACACTAGAAAAAATGTATTGCCTTGTAAGACTTGCCATATAGGACTTTATGAGGACTGCCATAAAGGACTTTAGAGAATGCCATATAGGACTTTATGAGGACTGCCATAAAGGACTTTAGAGAATGCCATATAGGACTTTTTACTTTGAGAAAAACTTGCCATAAAGGATTTTATGAGGACTGCCATAAAGGACCTTAGAGAATGCCATATAGGACTTTATGAGGACTGCCTTAAAGGACTTTATGAGGACTGCCATAAAGGACTTTAGAGAAAAACTGCCATAAAGGACTTTAGAGAATGCCATATAGGACTTTATGAGGACTGCCATAAAGGACTTTAGAGAATGTCATAAAGGACTTTAGAGAAAAACTGCCATAAAGGACTTTAGAGAATGCCATATAGGACTTTATGAGGACTGCCATAAAGGACTTTAGAGAATACCATAAAGGACTTTAAAAATTTGATGAGCCTAATATGATTGAGTAGACCACCTAAAAACCATTTCGGTTTTTTTAGGAATTTTTTGGTCAACTAAATAGAACATTTTTGTAGGCAAAAGCTAGACTTGGTTCAGGTTGTAGAAAAATATGATACTCACTCAATTGTTTCTTCTTTAAATCTCTAGTGGTATGGTGCTAACTCCATCTTCTAAAACTCTTCGTTTTGGGTAGAAATATGATAGTCCATCTCTGCACTGCTGGTAGGTATACATAGTGTTGTCATTCATCACAAATCCTCGGTTGATGCCAGATCCACTTTGTTGAGTCTTCAAAACTTGCAAATATCTGTCTTTCGTCAAATCATTGTGGCGTTTGCTGATTCCCTTACAACTGAATTTATTGGTGGCACCGAAACAATAATATGTTTTACTACACAGTCCAACAATACCAGTTCCTTGCCATTCTGCCTTAAACAAGCCTGGAGTTCTCCTGTCAAAACGCTTTCTTTCTTGGCAGCATGGGGGTGACAGCCATTCTTTGCCTTCTAATTTGGTTTTCACATAATCATCTCTGTGGAAATCACAACACTCTGATGGAAACCACTTGTGATTCTCTTTGTAAAATTCTACTCTCTTCTCTGGTTTCACTAATTCATCTATGGATGGTGACGAGGTACATATATATGCAGAATCTGTGTCCATTTCAGCATATTCGAAATCTTGGCGGTTGATAAAAGTATCGATGACATCATAATAGAACTGAAGCATCCGGAGTTTCGCATACTGGTAAACAAAGAATCCGATGTGAAGTGGCAGATCCAACTTGATGATCTTCTTGTTGAGTTCGACTTCATATAATGTTTCATCTAATGGATTCAAGGCTCTGAAGGACATGTCATTTACAGCTTTGGTGACTTCTTCGTCGTCGCACTAGCACACACGTCGATGCTTCTCTTTGTTGGTGACGGTTTTGCCATATCCAGAATTTCCCAACAGCTTCATGGTGTCGGCAACGATCGACTTGTCAGGGTCAACATCTCCTTGTCTTCTTGCTTCAGATACTTCATCTCCAAATTTTTCAAAACATCTTCTTGGTTTATATTAGATAACTTGATAGACGTGATCAACTTCAATACCATGCTAGAGGTACCACTACAGTAAAGGGGTTGCAAACAACATTTTTTCCGCTCCATAGCTTCCGATCAAACTTCTACGGGGTTTCTTCATGATTCCATTATTCTCGGCAAAGGACTTCATGTGTTCACCAATATCATCTATGGAAATATCTGTATTCTTGAAGATAGGTGTCATCTCTTCAAAGTACTCTTTCAGGTGATCTGGTACATGTATATCACATTCGACTAAACCAAACAGTTCACCAGTCTTCACTTTGTTCAGTATTTCTTCCTCTGTCATCGCACCATCTATTTTGTCTGAAAAGTTCTCTTTCAGGAAGGCTTTGAGTGTGGCACCGGTCTTCTTCATCTCTCTCCACTCACACTCCCAGATTTCAATAAGTTTATATCCCAAATCGGTGATGTACTTTGCATTGGTACGGGTGTCTTGTAGCAGTTCTTTCATCGGTTTATCCCTGACTTCATTCTGGATGATAGGAAGGCCATTCTTATCTTTCATGCAGGTATGTCCGTGCCAGAAGCAGCCATGGAATTGGTATACAGTCTGTGTCTCTTTGCACCAACCACCAACAGGCAACTGTCTTCGACCAATCATTTTTCAGCTCTGTTAAACTGATGTCTGATGTGGATGTCATCTCTTATGGATAAAAACTCTAACCATTGTTCAGCCATTTTACCATACTTCATTGGATGTTCTGGTTTAAACTGGTTTTCTTCACGACGTCTAATACTCCAAGCCGTTGGCATCTCTTGCATTAGGCACCAAAGATATAATGCATTCGCATCAAAGCCTATAATACTTCCACATGGTTTTGCTTCTTTGCCATATTTTGTTTCTCTGATTCAGGTAACATCTTTCTCGTGGTATCGGTTGAAGATAATTGAAGGTCCACCAACGATATTATCTTTCACCAAGTGATGCAGGTCTTTATTCTTCTGGTTAAATAATGTGAAGTAAGTGTCATCATTCATGGTCTGGAACAGGTATTTCAACGTGAGGCCCGGAAGACTGATACCATCTTTAAACATGTCGATGTGGCGTTCTTGGTAGAAAGTAAACTGCTTGTCAACTGCTTCAAGGAATGGTTTTACATCTCGGTTATTATACCAGATCAGAAAATCACGGAAAGTTGTCATCTCCAGGTCGTTCCATACATGCTGGCTGTACTGGTATTCTTCATTGGATATATTTTCTTTCTTGAGAGAACTGTAGAAGGCTTCATGGTCTGGTAGGTGGTCTTGATCCAATTTGTTCAAGCTGTCGATCCATTCATATGGTAAAAATCCCTTCGTCACGGAGCAGCCAAATGCTTTCAAAAACTTGTCATAGCTGAATCCTGGAGCGAGGTAGTTGCAAATATCAACAAACTTGAAAGATTCTGTCGAGACGCACATGTAGTTATTCGATTTCTTCACTGCAAACTTGAGTGGATTCTGTCTCTTCAGGTATGTCATCAGTTCACGCTTGACTACATTCATATCATATTTTCCAGAGTTGAATCCGATGACGGGCATCTCTTGCAGGTAGTCTTGAAATTTCTTCTCCAATTTTTGTAAAGGGTGCATCTTGGATGTATCTTCTCCAGTAGCTCTGGTTTCCGCTTCCAGCGTTTCATCAATTTTCTGTCTGAGTTTAAACAAGGTCCAAGCATGGTAGGTCTGCATCAGTTGGTGGCAATGAGATGAAATAGGTGTGAGGTATGTCATCATTTCTTCAACAAGTTCTTGAGAATTTCCATTTGTAATAAAACATTTCGGTTCTTGGTATTCTGGAACATTACTACATATGCTCACACTCAATGGTCGGTGTTCTGCTTCCCATTTCAGTTTATCACTGTCAGCAGGTAGACTGGATTTGACAAAGTAACTTTCAAAATCAAACGTTGCACGGTATGGATAAAACTTCTTCTCTACAGATACTTCTATACCTTCATCTTCTAACAGATCAAATATGGACTGGGATGGATGGTATACAACATACTGGTAATTTACTTCATCTGTACATCTCGTGACGCCGAAGAAATCGGGCAGATTTCCATAATTTGCCGCATTTGCGGCATTCAAAGGATTTGCAGTATTGGTCTATATCGATTATGTAGCTAAAATGGTTCTTGTAAACGTTCACATACATGGTATCTTCATACTTTCTGTGAGATCTCTGTACTAATTTGGCAACAATTTGGTCATCATCATTCTTGACAAGTTCATATACTTGGATATTTACTTCAAAACATTTCTCCAAGTCAGGTAATTCGGCTAAAGTTACTCCACGGAATTCATTCTTTGGCTTCTTTGTATACTTGTTGTACATGGCATCTGTTGTATTATTCATTGTGTGTGCTGTGGAACCACTCCATAAAGCTAAACAGCGGAACATACACAGGTTATCATCATAATAAAACTGGTGATGTTTATCTTTCACCAAAGCATTTACTGCTTTGTTCTGGAGAATGTAGTCAGGAAGATCTTCTGCCATTCCAATTGGTTGGTCTTTCAGCTTATTCACATAAAATGTGAGGTTCGTAACTCTCTCCACAAGCCATTTGGTGTTGGGTCGTTTTAATTTGGCCCATTCCAGGATATCTTCTTCCATGACATCATCAAGAAATTCTTCAAAGTCTTCTTGGCAGCATACAAGTTGTGGAACATCAAGTATCCGGGCGTTGTTTTGTGGTGGATGGTAATACTTCAGCTCATTCGTTTCATTGTGTCGCAGGATAAAACAAAAACTCAGATTAATTTTAAATCTTAGCTGTTGTGGCAGAAATATGATAGTCATCAATTATCAGTCATCATCTTCAGGTTCACATCGTTGATCCGGTAGTTATATTGGTCCTGCACTCTTCTGGTCATCATTGGCGAGTTCTAATAGAACTCCAGTTATCTTCGTACACGGTCAACATCTCATCTGGCTCTTCTTCGGACATCATATTCTTTTCAAACTCAATTGGGTCAACATCATAATGGGTGGTCGTCGTAGTCCGTGGTTGTTTAGGTGGTCCTCTCTTCGGTTCATCAATCTTCCTTTTAGATGGTACAGGAACTGGTCGGTGGGCAACGCTCTTGTGTCGATTAAAATGGAGTAGTTGGTTGAACTCCTGGCCGCATTCCATACATGTATATGTCTCCAAACATTTCATCAGGTGTTGATCCAGCTTCTGCTTGGAAGCATAACTCTTGTTGCAGTTAGTACAATCGAAAGACTTCTTCTCTCCGGTGGCGTGCTTGGTACTCACATGGCGATTCCGGTTGCAGCGGTCCGTAAAGGTCTTTCCACACTCTTCACAGGCGTAGACATCGGTTCTGGTAACGGCAGTAGCAGCTTCAGACATCTTCATAAATATTTTGCAAAGGCAAAATTGCTATAGAAAACTCTCTAGCGACGGGTTTATTTGGGTAATTAAATGAGGATTCTGGGAAAATCCGAACCAGAAAATTACTCCACTCCAGTCGAATGGACCCCCGATACCCTCTCGGTACTATAGCACTACGTGCTAAACCGATAAAATGGGGAAATAAAGTCAATTTCGGTGATTTCGGGTGAATTTTGGTGATTTGGAGGGATTGTCGGGTTGTTTGTGGTAATTAGATTTACTCTTCTACAATCGAACACACCCTCCGATCATACCCCGTCTTATTGCAGAAAAACTGGGTTACATAGCAATCACGTGCTACCATAGAAACAAAGATGGCGGCCTCCAGTATACAAAATGGACGACGGAAACACGTATCACCCTAACAACACGCGCTGCGCATGCGCACTCACACCACGTATCACTATGGAGATGACGTCACAAGATGGCCGCTCACGCGGGTTAACATAGCAACACAACATGGCGCCACTACGTCACATGACATGACGTCACTTCCGAGGTCATCCACCGGGGTCATCCAAATGGGTCCTCAAACGTGCGAGACATACTACTCACGATGCACACATAATACATATTTATTGCCTGAAACTGACGAGCTCGCGCAACTGATTCAACCCGTACTTTTGATAGATGAGTTTACATGCCGAGTGTCTATCCAAAAAAAAATCCCAACATGATTTGCTCTTCTAAAAAATCTGTACTGGTGAATAACATAGTCCGTATCTGACAAACGACGAAAATGAGTCTGATGTCAAATGTACAGTACGTGGAGAGTGTAATGTAACTAAATCACCCGTGGAGTGGAGTTATCACCCAAAATATCACTTTCAAATTTTGTACATATGGACAAAAACACAAGAAATGTATCGGCCAATGGACCTCCGGGTTTAACCCTTTACCCAACGCAGACGATATCAAAATTTATTATTTTAAATATCATTTTTTTTCAATTTTTCAAAAAATTTCAACAAAACCATATCATGTGACCTCTCGTTGGAACGAGCTCGACGAGCTCGTTCCAACGAGGGGTCACATGATATGGTTTTGTTGAAATTGTTGAAATTGTTCGAAAAATAATATTCTTTCAACTGCTGAATTGATTCGTTAGGTAAAGGGTTAACCCGGAGGTCCATTGGCTAGAACTTTGCTGGTACCTGTTAGACATTGCAACAAATAATTTGCAATTATTGCGGGATGTGAATCTCCAGTCCACGGGTGATATAGTGATAATATATTTTCCACGTATTGTATATGAGGAGGGGCACTGCGAAGATGATCGGTTGTGGTGTATCTGAACCTGAATTGTCCCGAATATAATGACAAAAGACCGGATTGATAAATTAGTAGGGATTACAGTTTAGAAGACTTCTTGGAAATCTATTTCTGTGTAAGCAAAATACTCTCTAAGTAAATGTGACACAGCTTCTTATTTAGTTACTACGTACATTACCGATATTCCAAATAAGTCTTGAGGCCCCTCCTCAACAGCCTGAATCAGGTACTACTGACTTCTAATTTGTACAACCAACTGTGCATGAAACAATAGTCCGTGTATCAGATCTAGTCTGGTAAGAAAGTACACGAATACTAGCATGAACAGATCAATATCTGAGCTTCCAATCCAAATGTCTCGACTGAAAAACTATTGGGGGTGCTACCTCATTAATGGTATCACCGAACTAAATATCTGAATTATACGGAAATGATGCAATCTAAAAAAATAAGCAGCCTTGGGAAAATATATTGTTTCAATAAATGTTTGAAACATTCTATTGACATCTTGTATTATTGTTGAATTCTCCAGATAAATAAAGAGGGTGATTTGATGACTTTTGGGCCTAAAAATACAATTGACTTTTGGTGTGTTTTTGTTGGGAATTCCCTGAAAAAGATGTGCACGTGACCGGTATTTCACTTTCTGACAGTTTTTCTCTCTTATTTGTTGCATGACCCCTTGTTTTCGGGTCAGAAAAGGTTGTCTGAAGGCCTACACTTGACAAAGGTATTTGAATGCCAAAATTAAAGTGATATGATCATATTTCTTTTCGCCTGAACGTTATAATGGTCGCCTATGGGAAAATATTCAGTTCCGTGATACCTATAAATCCCCCTCAGCGACTTCTCTGTATATGAGACACTTTCGCAGATAGAAGTTGTTTGATTCGACTCGCTTTATTCATTAAATTATCGTAATGAGATTATGATGAGAGGTTGAATTAATTGCTGTACGAAAATGTATTTCCTTCAACTTTAAAACTGTTTATAAATGGAACTATTAAATGATTTTAATTATTTATTGCACGCCTATGCTGTTATTTTCATAAAATACACGCCTTTTCTGCAAAAACCATGAAGCAAACAATAATGTTTTTTGTATTTACCTTAAACAATATGGATCATGTGTGCGGACTATTTAATTATTTCCGTTTTTACTTTGGATTATGTTTGGCAATAATTTGTGTTTTTAATATTTTGTTTGTAAACTGTTGTCATGCAATAAATAAAGAACAGCATACGCGTTCGAAATGTCATTTTTTACCGCACTCGATCGATTTCGGCGGAGGGATTATATTGAACAAGAAGCCGAAGGCTGCGAGTTAAATATTATCCCTTCGCCAAAATCGATTAATAATTTTGTAGCAAACTATAGGCGTGCAATAAATACAGAATAGCATACACATTCAAACTGTCATTTGTTACCGCACTCGATATATTTTGGCGGCGGGATAAAACTGAACGCGAAACCTTCGGCTTCTCGTTCAATATTATCCCTCCGTCCAAATCGATCTCGTGCGATCAAAACTGACTATTCAAACGCGTCTGCTGTTCTGTCTATATCTTGACTAAAAGAGTCTCCCTAGCGGTTAATTTTAATGAGATTTTAGATATGGATAAATCACGAAATTTTAGTTGGTGCGTCTTTTTTAATTATTATAAAACTTTGATAAAATGTCAAGTGCACAAACAAAAGTGTTCTTGAAAGCTTTTCCATCCTGGTTAGAAATAAATGGAAAAACTTGGATCGATGAAGTGCCGTTCTTCTTGTAAAGCAGCTTAGGATGAAGCTATTATATTGCCGTAGAAAAGGCCATATCGATATTTCGATGAAAATAGTACTGTTCATCTATTGTCAATCCCGAGAGAAATGTGTCTTACTCAGCTTGCTCACATTTAACTCCTTGCATGCTGCCGGCGGATATTCCTGCCTAGAACATGAAATCTTTTGCCACCGAAATAAGGATAAACTGGGCACCTTTAACCAAAATTCCCTCCTGTAAATTGAATGTGCTTTTTGACCAAGGATTTCTTAACTAAAATTTAGATGAATTTTTCATCGAATCGAGTCATGGCTGCTTCACAACAGCCATGATTAGATTTGATAAGAAAAACATTTGTGAAAATACTCAGCGGGTTAAGAGTTAAAGATTTACTTTATTTACCATTTTGTCCCTATTAACACTTTGATTTCGCCGCGAGAATCCAGTAAGAGTGGTACAGTGTTGTTCAGCGTGGAAGACAAGCTATGCTTTACTGGTAAAATAGCACCGCAACCAATGCCCATGGTGGAAGTATTCTATGATGGGCTGCATAGGTATAAACGATTGGCTTTATTTGGCTTTATCCCTAGGTTGAAGTCATGAGATAGCCGATGGCGAGAAAAGTGACCTTAAACACCAATAAATAAATAATTAACTCTTTGAACCCGAAAGACCGCTTTTTCCGCCCGGTATCAGGATACGTCGTAATTGCATAAAGCATATGCCTGTTTAGTGAATTTGTGGGATAGAAAAATCGGTATTTTCAACGTGCAGGATCAAAGCTTAATTGGTCTACCCCTAAGCAATGAATACCTGATGTCATTGAGTTGATACGAAAGATACCACAGGGTTCATTATTATTTTTTAAAGCTTTGACCAAATTACACAGAGGTTATGGCCCCCTCATTCGAACGAGCTCAACGTGCCACATAACAAATAGAATGTTTTGCCTTATTTACAGTCTTTCCATTATGGATGGTATTTTCGAATTAAAAAAAAACACCTTTCAGTTCTGAATGGAAAGGTAATCCGTTATGCAATATTCCCATCCAAGTGAAGAATGAACAAAACTCCATCGAGTTCAAATTCTTGAAATTAGTCATACAAATTGATGTTTTGTCAATTGTTGTAGTGCCGTAGTTTATGACAAACACGTCTTTATCACGCTAAATGAAAAAAAAACTTTCCCAAGACTCTATAAGTATGGATGATTATGCAGGAATTGCAAGGCATCCTGTTAACAACACACGTCGCGTATAAACCCTCAAACGATGCTAAGTGTTTTTTTTTTATTCTAATGGGAAAATTGGTTTATGCTGAAAATCACGACGGCCGGAATAATAAGGCAGGAGTGCTCCTTAACCCTTTGAATGCAGTAATATTTTCCATGCCAATTCAATGACAGCAATTAGAAGAGACCATATTTATTATTTGGGGTAGACCAGTAGTATGTCATGTATCTTTCACCCCTATTCTGGGGGATCTCATCGGGGATCTCGGAAGTGACGTCATGTCACGTGACCCAGTGGCGCCATGTTGTGTTGTCATGGTAACCCGCGTGAGCGGCCATGTTGTGACGTCATCTCCATAGTGATACGTGATGTGAGTGCGCATGCGCAGCGCGTGTTGTTAGGGTGATACGTGTTTCCTTCGTCCATTTTGTATACTGGAGGCCGCCATCTTGGTTTCTATGGTAGCACGTGATTGCTATGTTACCAATGGCTTCTAACAAGACAGGGGTATGTTCGGGGGTGTGTTCCTTTGTAGAAGAGTAAATCTGATTACCACAAACAATCCGACAATTCCTCCAAATCACCAAAATCCACCCAAAATCACAGAAATTGACTTTATTTCCCCAATTTATCGGCTTAGCACGTAGTGCTATATTACCAATGGCTTCTAACAAGACAGGGGTATGTTCAGAGGGTATGTTCGATTGTAGAAGAGTAAATCTAATTACCACAAACAACCCGACAATCCTTCCAAATCACCAAAATCCACCCGAAATCACCGAAATTGACTTTATTTCCCCAATTTATCGGCTTAGCACGTAGTGCTATAGTACCAAGAGGTACAGGGGGTATGCTCTATTGAATAGGAGTACAGGGCCTGATTTTCCCAGAATCCCATTTTTAGTGCCTATTGCATATATTTCTCTATCACTAACAGTCTATCCAGTTCAAACTATCTCTGGTTCTCTCGTCCAAGTCTTATAATTACCAGTGCTCGATTTCCCATAATGCAGTTATCTCACTTGTGTATATCAAAAGCATTCCCAAACCCAATAAGCAATCGAGCAGTTACTGATAAAGCATTGCTCGAATGACTCGAATCCCATCGAGCAAATGAGCTTTAGAGTAAGTGCTCGATCGAGTGACTCGGCATATTGCTCGAACGACTCGAATCCCATCGAGCAAATGAGCCAACGAGCATTTGCTCGTTCGAGTGACTCCTCGAACGACTCTTAGACTCATTTCAGAAAAAAGGGATTCCATAGTCATAGGCGTTTTCAAAAAAGGGATTCCACAAATGGGATTCCAAAAAGGGATTCCAAAAGTGGGATTCCGTCTTATGTCGAGTGACTCGCAACTATTGCTCGAACGACTCGATTCTCATCGAGCAAATGAGCCAACGAGCATTTGCTCGTTCGAGTAACTCCTCGAACGACTCTTAGACTCATTTCAGAAAAAGGGATTCCATAGTCATAGGCGTTTTCAAAAAAGGGATTCCACAAATGGGATTCCAAAAAGGGATTCCAAAAGTGGGATTCCGTCTTATGTCGAGTGACTCGCAACTATTGCTCGGATGACTCGAATCCCATCGAGCAAATGAGCCAACGAGCAGTTGCTCGATCGAGTGACTCCTCGAACGACTCAACGACTCATTTCAGAAAAAAGGGATTCCATAGCCACAGACGTTTTCGAAAAAGGGATTCCACAAATGGGATTCCAAAAAAGGGATTCCACAAATGGGATTCCGTTTCCATCTTGTCGCCAAAGCTCCAAGTCCACTACAGGTCTATGGTCTATCTGTCCTATCATTAGCTTCTGCAACTTGTTGTAGTCTTGTTCCATTGCGGCCTTGTACCAGTACTATTGGCTTCTGTTATTCTGCCCCATATCTCATCCATTACTTCCTAGCTATACCTATCTCAGTCTCGACTATAACATTGATCAAGGTTGAATCAGATTTCCCCTGTATACATATAAAGCATTCCGTAATTGAGATTCTTAGCCGAGTCCGTAAAATTTGGATTCCGTGTTTTTACATCGACACTCGAGGGTATTCCCATTCCCTATTGGAAGAATTCAGTTCAATGGGTTGTAGTTTAAAAATTCAGATCACCTTTCGTTATATTTTCATTAAGTTAAACAATTTGTTCAGTTCAAAAGGGAGTGTTAATACCTTCATTTAGGTTATAGTTAAAAACTTTCTGGACTTCAAAGGTGTTAATAATATATACATTCATTAGGGTTATCGTTCATTCAAACAGTTCAAAGGGTATTAATACCTTCATTAGGGTTATAGTTCAGTACTTTGTTCAATTTGTAATGGTCAGTTAACTTCGAGTTTGGTTATATTCGATCCGATCAGTTCGATTTTCGTCACTTTGTTTTGATCACTTCGATCTTAGTTGTGTTGGATCTTCGTTCACTGCGACTTCAACAGTTCAATCATAGTTGTAATTGACCAGAGCTGTTCAGTCTGTCCAACTAGTTCGATCAATCCAACTAGTTTGACATTCTTTCACTTTGTTATGTTCACAATTGGTTATGTTGGATCTGTACCTTTGTTGTTTTGTAGTGGTTGGTTGTCTCTGTTCAGGTTCTTGTAATAATTGGGTGTTATTAATCCCTTTCCATACCCTCGAGTGTTGATGTTAAAACACGGAATCCAAATTTTACGGACTCGGCTAAGAATCTCAATTACGGAATGCTTTATATGTATACAGGGGAAATCTGATTCAACCTTGATCAATGTTCTAGTCGAGACTGAGAAAGGTATAGCTAGGAAGTAATGGATGAGATATGGGGCAGAATAACAGAAGCCAATAGTACTGGTACAAGGCCGCAATGGAACAAGACTACAACAAGTTGTAGAAGCTAATGATAGGACAGATAGACCATAGACCTGTAGTGGACTTGGAGCTTTTGCGACAAGATGGAAACGGAATCCCATTTGTGGAATCCCTTTTTTGGAATCCCATTTGTGGAATCCCTTTTTCGAAAACGCCTGTGGCTATGGAATCCCTTTTTCTGAAATGAGTCGTCGAGTCGTTCAAGGAGTCACTCGATCGAGCAATTGCTCGTTGGCTCGGGATTCGAGTCATTCGAGCAATAGTTGCGAGTCACTCGACATAAGACGGAATCCCACTTTTGGAATCCCTTTTTGGAATCCCATTTGTGGAATCCCTTTTTTGAAAACGCCTATGGCTATGGAATCCCTTTTTTCTGAAATGAGTCTAAGAGTCGTTCGAGGAGTCACTCGAACGAGCAAATGCTCGTTGGCTCATTTGCTCGATGGGATTCGAGTCGTTCGAGCAATATGCCGAGTCACTCGATCGAGCACTTACTCTAAAGCTCATTTGCTCGATGGGATTCGAGTCATTCGAGAAATGCTTTATCAGTAACTGCTCGATTGCTTATTGGGTTTGGGAATGCTTTTGATATACACAAGGGAGATAACTGCATTATGGGAAATCGAGCACTGGTAATTATAATATTTGGACGAGAGAACCAGAGATAGTTTGAACTGGATAGACTGTTAGTGATAGAGAAATATATGCAATGGGCATTACAAATGGGATTCTGGGAAAATCAGGCCCTGTACTCCTATTCAATAGAGCATACCCCCTGTACCCCTTGGTAGTATAGCACTACGTGCTAAGCCGATAAATTGGGGAAATAAAGTCAATTTCGGTGATTTCGGGTGGATTTTGGTGATTTGGAAGGATTGTCGGGTTGTTTGTGGTAATTAGATTTACTCTTCTACAATCGAACATACCCTCTAAACATACCCCTGTCTTGTTAGAAGCCATTGGTAATATAGCACTACGTGCTAAGCCGATATATTGGGGAAATAAAGTCAATTTCGGTGATTTTGGGTGGATTTTGGTGATTTGGAGGAATTGTCGGGTTGTTTGTGGTAATCAGATTTACTCTTCTGCAAAGGAACACACCCCCGAACATACCCCTGTCTTGTTAGAAGCCATTGGTAACATAGCAATCACGTGCTACCATAGAAACCAAGATGGCGGCCTCCAGTATACAAAATGGACGAAGGAAACACGTATCACCCTAACAACACGCGCTGCACATGCGCACTCACATCACGTATCACTATGGAGATGACGTCACAACATGGCCGCTCATGCGGGATACCATGACAACACAACATGGCGCCACTGGGTCACGTGACATGACGTCACTTCCGAGATCCCCCGATGAGATCCTCCAGAATAGGGGTGAAAGGTACATGACATACTACTTAGACCAATCAATATTTTCAACGTGCAGCCTCAGGACTGCACGTTGAAAATATTGATTGGTCTACCCCACACCTTTACTGAAGAGCCATCCTATATAATGACGTTATGACGTATCATGTTCTTGGCACGAAAAGCGGCCGCTCGCTTCAAAGGGTTAAATCAACAGAAAGCGCAATCAAGGTAACACTTTGCGTGTTTTTATAGAAACAGAAGTGTTGTGAAATCTACTTTGCGACACTAGTGCAATGGTGTTACGTGGCAGCTGAGGTTATCACCAATAGCTGCAAAAACGTCGATAAACATGTGTGTTGGTTTATTGAGTTATGCGTCATCGGCTCGAATCCCACATGCGGCACCTGCGGTGTATCCTTGGGTAAGACACTTCACCACCATAGCCCACGTACGTCGGTGTACGGTTGCGTTGTGTACTAAGGCGTACTACACGTCGATGGTGCGCTTGTCTTCAACCAATGCCGATCTTGCTCGGTGGTTCTCTCCGAGTATCGCGGCTTCCTCCACCCGTAAAACTCCCCGACATGCTGTGAGAGCATTCCTTCGGAACAACGCCATTAGAACACCACTTTGGCCTGCAATGAGCCCGATTTGAATCCCTCAGAACTTGGACGTCGTATGCAAGCAAGGGATCCGCGGGTACAGAATTTGGCCGATTCGGATGATTTCGAAAGTGTCGTTAATCCCCAATAAATAAATAAATTATTGAGTTATATTGGGTTATAATGTTGACAGACCAGCGGCAAATATGTTCCGAATAAAAAAGTGAAGCGAAGATGACCGATTGTGGAGGTGTAATCCTGATTTGTCCCCACTGTGATGGCTCAAGTCTCGACTGGCTAGTATTCCACCTACATCATTAAGGCATGCCTTGATTATGCAGTTGGAATATTAGTCAGTCGGGATTATATACTGTCCAAAAAAGTTAAGCCCTCCCATCTCCTCGCCACATCCTTATAATACCAGTGGGTATACAGTAAATGGGTAAATTCTCCGGAGAAAACCTGCTTTTGCAGCAGGGGGAATATGCCTTATTGGTGAAGCAAGGGCTTCTATAACTTTCTTTTTTATTGAATGAATATTAGGCACTGCGGACGTCATCACACCGTTAAAACGTCACGTTGTTCAGTACCTGATGGAACAGCCTCGATAATATCTAACACATCTTTACCCTTCACCTAACATGAAAAGCAGACGACACTTGCAAACAAAATTCCACTTAATAACCACTGTTTTTGAGACAAAAATGAAAAAATAATGAAAATTAATTGGCAATTTTTGAGAATTGTGCTGGCCGATTTTGGCCGTTATCTTCAATGTGTATGACAGACCCTGTGTTAGATATTATTATTGGTTTCAGATCTCGTCTGGTAAGGATAAACACTTATACTAACAAGAGTGAATCAATATCTAAAACCCCAATCCAGATAAAAATGTCCCAACTGGAAAATGATTGGGTGGGAAGGGGTGTCAACCCTACCCCCTCCCTCGGATGCGACTCCCCTGTTCCGAACCATCGTGACATTAAGTTGTTATTACATCAATGACACGAATGCGTTTACACATTTTATGGAGGGTGCACAGTTGACGACAAATGTGAACAAAGGACCAAGTAATTATACAAGTTCACCGAACACACAAGTTTGATAACCCGCTATTTCACACACCCATACACATAAAGTCAAGAACGTTGCTACCATTTGAGAGCAAATGACAGCATTAATGGAGAAAATGGTTTCCACTTCCAATAATTTTAAAAAGTTGATCTTGTCCCGATTTTCGAGCAAACTCTAATTCATGTTTGTTAGCTCTTAGCTGAAGGAAAACTTTCTTTAGCATGATATTGTGATGGATGAAATATGCCCCCAAACGTACATTAAACACGATTAACTTACTACAGCTATTGGACAACTTTGATCCACCATTGAGGTGATCGCACAATAACTCGATTCATATCAGAATAAAACAATTCCTTATTCTTCAATCCGGGGACCAATACTGTCAAAATTTTACAATTGTATTTTTTAGAATTTTATTTTTCACCTGTGAATATTAATTACTGAAACAAGTATTGGTGTTTAAAAGTAGTGGTAATTTACCAACCGGTAAATTGCCACGTCTTTGAAAAGGCTAATGATTTATTCAAACCATTTGTAGCGATAGACAGAAAATACAATTCTCGAAAATACAATTGTAAAAGCAAAGTAGTTTGGTCCCAGAGCCTCATGATTGACCTCGCAATTGTTTGGGATACAAGCTATACTCTATACCCAGTAAGCGCGGAGTAATACAGATTATCACAACATTTAATTGATCTGGGTTGGGAGAACAAGAGCCGTCCATAATTTAGCAGATCGCGTTAATGTTCGTATGAAAGACAAAATTATGCATATATGCCATATTTGAAGTCGACATCTTTTAAACTGCCAAAAAGCGTAGCCATCATCTATTTATCTTTTCGGGGGTTCAACGACACTCTCAATAGCCAAGGTAATATCGTGTCGGATTGTTTCACGGAGTGAGGAATCCTGAGTGTGAAGCGAGTATGCACAAGCATGGGCTAACCTACTGCGCGATAAATACCACCTCTTCTGTCAAGGAAGCATTCTAAGACTGCAATGAAAAGTGTGTAACATGTGAAGACAATCAGGGATATAACCACGATTTTCAAAGTAGGGGAGCACTTTTTAAGCTGGTGTCGCAAAACGTTGGCCGAACCTTAACTTCGAAAGAAGTTCGTGGAAAGGGCAGTCAGTTTGCACCACGCATTTGTTATTAGTGTCGGTTCAAGATATACATCGACATGAACCGCCGCTATGAAATATAGTCGTACAGTACTTTCCCACAACGTTCGCAAATGGGTAGAAATTATTTTAAAATACGACTTCAATGATAGGGAAAACACCATAGAACAACTTTTAAGATAAGAGTTCAACGGTCATTTTTCCAATTATCACAGGCGATAGGCTGGATTACTTCATCGCGTGTCTTGTGTTTTTCACAATCGAAAAACCTCTTGTTTGTATAACTGTATTTAATAGACCATTTACAGTTGAGCTTTAATAAAATATAAGATGGAGCGTGGTTAAAGCATTGGACGTGAGATCGACACGTCGACAGTTCAATTCTGGCCCCCGTCCTCTGCGATATGTTCTTGGGCAAGACACTTCATCCCTATTGCCTTTGTAAGAAGAAGTTCGCGCTGTGCACTCAGGCGTATGGCACGGCAATGGTACACTTGCCGTCAACAGATGCTAGCCAGGCTCGTGCCAGGTTGACTGAATTACAGAGTAACAGTGTCTGTCGTCAGTAGCGAGTGTATCCACCACGTGCCCGGATGACAGCCTGAACCTTCCTCCGATTGCTACCAGTGAGCCTGCTGATACGGTCCAGAGGCAACTCCTGCCATTCCTCATGCAACGCAGCTTCCAAGTCGGCGAAATTATGTACATGCCGATCCCTTGCTTGCACACGACGTCCGAGAAAGTCACAGATGTGTTTTAAGGGATTCCAATCGGGACTCAATGGTAGTGTTGTAATAGTGTTGTTCTTAAGGAATGCTCTCGCAGCATTGCGTTGTCGTCCATGAATACAGGGCGAGTAGCCAACGGGTGGTTGTCAAAATGAGGCACAACAACCGAACTGAGATTCCCACGTACAGTCACGATATCAAGTTTACAATCATGAGATAGGCATACGCAGATCATTACTGACCCTCCACCATGAGGAACAGTAGGTCTGATGTTCCTGGGTACGTAATCAGTATTTCTATGCCCCCACACTCTTATGCGTCCATCTGTGACGTGAAGCAGAAACCTACTCTCGTCTGACCAATATACTCTCCTCCATGTCCTGAGATTCCAATGTTGTCGTGCCATACGTCGTCTTTGATGTCGATTGGACAGGCTGGACGCTTGATGACCCTTCTGGACTTCACACCCAGTGTTTTGAGACGGTTTCGGACAGTTCTGTTGCACAAACGCCTGTTGGGGAGCCAGAGGCGTTTCAAAACCCCACTTGAAGCAAAGGGTTTACGCCTAACGAGGCGTGCCAAACTCCGATCTTCCCGAGGAATGGTCTTTTGAGGCACTGGTCGGTCCTTAACATCGTTGGTTTGTTGATGTTTTCGGACAAGTCTGCTAATGACAGAATGACTATAGCCAAGTTGCCTTCCAATAGCTTTGCATGACATGCCTGTTGCATGCATGCCAACGATTTACCATCTTAGTGCTTCTGACAGTCTACTCCTTGCCATGTCAACATTTACTGATAAAGGGAAGTGGCAATTTTGTTTGTTTTATACCCAGATATTGCATGTGGAGGATAGTGTTTTTGTGACATTCGTGGGTAGCATGCTATTCGTGGGGAGCATGCGTGGGTACGCTATCAACAAGAAGCATCATGTTTTTCACGAGCTGAAATGTACTGCAAGACATAATAATCGTTAAAACATAACTAAGAGTAAAAGCAACATCACTGTCATAAAACATTTCAGGGGGTGCTCAATTCAGTTCCAGGTGTATGTGTAATATTTTCAATCCAGTTGCAGTTCATCTACTGCCACAGTCGAATTAATCTGTGAAATAACTGGAAGAAAAAAATCGTTCTCGTTTCTTTTTATTGATAGTAGCAGCGATTGATATTGATTCTCGAAAGATCTGAGCGAGAGACTTTCTGCATACTGGTGTCAACATACCGAAATTTCAAGTTAAAGCCGCATTTTTTTCCGTAATACAACTGAACATTTAACCAAGCCAATCTGGCGTCACAGAGCGTATTGAGTTCTGTCAAACAAGATTGGATTAGTTAAATTTCTAGTTACTTGATGGAAAAATTTTTCAGCTTGAAGTTTGATATTTTGACATTAGATTACAGAAGGTTAATGGCAGTATCATTAGTGAAAGAAAAATAAGACGACCTCATTGTGTCCTTTTATCAGTTTTTTTTCTATACTGGTTTCAAACAATAGAGTATTAAACGATTGAATCACGTGATGACATGTCATACCTTACTTAACATTTGATCTGTTGGGTTGTCAAATTTGAGGGAAACTTGTAGCGTGCCTGATTGTGTTTGGAGACACAACCAGCTTCTGAACAACTGTGATTTCTTCAATTTCATCGGATATCGATTTATTTCAATTTATCAGAGATTGCCAACAAGCTTCACTAATATATTGTAACAAAACAAATTCAAATTAACAAGAAACAATTTAATAATTATTGTATCCTTCCATCAGTTTTTCTATTCTGTTTCTGAACATTAGAGTGTTAAATGACTGAATCACGTGATGACATTTCATACCTTACTTTACACTTCATCTGTTGGGTTGTCAAATTTGAGAGAAACTGGTTGGGTGTCTGATTGTTTTTGGCGACAAAACCTTTTTGTGAGCAATCGTAATTGCTTCAATTTCATCAAAAATCGATTTGTTTAAATTTATTGGAGAGTGCCAGCACGTTTCATTAATAAATTGTAACAAAACAAATCTAAATTAGCAAGAAATAATTCACATTCTTGCACATGAAAATGAGGGACAAAAAATAAAGGATGAGTTATTGAGTTTCCTGTACGTTTTAACCATTTCACAACGAAAGGCCCAGGATCGTGATAAGACCTGGATTCATAAAGTAGATGGTTGCTCAGTGAATTTGTGTGGTAGATCTATTAACATTTTCAAAGTGCAACCCTAAGGCTGCACGTTGAAAATACTGATTGGTCATCCCCAGCGTAGCGAATGTAGTCTGTCCCAGCTGGTGGCTCTGGACTGGCAAGGAATATACTATCAGGGTCTAGATGGTAAATAAAACCCAGATATAGGCTTCCAGCGCCGAGTTAGTTTACACACGTAGTGTACCACACGACTGAAGACGCCACTTGATTTCTGATAAGTAGTATACGTGGACAAAACACAGATAACCTGTGTAAAATATCGTCGTCTTGATATCACTACCGAAATTAGACTCTCTGGTCGAAAACAACACAGAGCATCTTCATTATACCAATTGGGTGTTGTTATAAAATGATACTCTGTTGGAAATGTTTCTCTCAAAAACGGCAAAATGAGATGTTTGGATCGAATCGAATCGAATCTCGGATGGAATCAAGCTAACTATTTCACATAGAATCGAATCGCAGATCCGTTGGTTAACGCCCAGGTACTTATTATCGGGAATTCATGCTATGTGGTATTTAGTAGAGAATATTTGTACTTGGCTATTGTGGGTGTGGCGGCACGCAATAGCCTAGTACAAATATGCTGCTTTTTACCACCTGGGGCCAATACTATAAAACGTTTACAATTGTATTTTCTAGAATTGTATCTTCTAGTTATGACTTCAAACGGGTTAAAATGAACCATTAGCATTTTCAATGATCTGGCAATTTGCCATTCAGCAAATTGCCAGATCTTTCAAAATGCTAATCATCAGTTTAGTCAGTTATATTAATAGGTAAAAAATTCAATTCTAGAAAATATAATTGTAAAAGTTTTATAGTATTGGCTCGTGGTAAATGTGGAAAATGCATCAGCCTTCAGGATGTGTTAGAATTTTGCAGAGATCCGTAAAGTCACAAGCGACTTATTCTTGTACCAATCTTTCAGTAGTAGAAGTTTGCATGTTTATATATGTGGTAGCTGGATGGTTACAATCTATTCTTGGTATAGACCGGATTTTTGTCTTGTTTAGCATTACCCTTAAATCACACTAGCTTTGATATGAGCTAATTTGTTTGCTGTGTTTGTATGTGACCAGGATTTTGAAAATTGATGGCTGGAAAGCGTGGACTGTCTGAAAGCCTGAAAAAATCAATGATGTCTAGCTGTTAAGGGGGGATAAAAGATTCATTTTTTGGACTGATGATAGTGGGAGAGATAAAACGTGGAAAACTGTTGAAATTAAAAAATGTTTTAATCAGTGCCAAAGTATCCAGAATGAACTTGAATGAACGGGTTTCGCTGTCGTCCGTTTTGTAAGTACACTACTTGGCATAATGTAGGGTGCTGTCAATTATAATTCTATTTTCATTGGTGAACGGTGTGATATAAATAGTTTTAAGGGGTCGTCCACCACAACTTTGGTCAAATTTTAGGTAATTTCGTGCAAGTCAAAAAATGGCCAGAAAGGATTAACCCCAATGCATTTTCTATCAAAATGTTTGGAATGAAACATAGAACATGTGGGAACTAATATTTGCAATGAGACTGCTGCCATGTGGTGGAAAGCACTGCCTGGAAGTCTACTATGGAATAAGTAAGAGACCAGATTTTGTGTAATAAAATACCTTCTATTACTTAAGGTGCTGTATAAGTAATGGAAATTTGTTTACTTTGAAACTGCTGTCCCTGATATTTCATCAATTCAAATTAAATATACACAAATTATACATCATTATCATCAGTGATGGTGGTGATGTATAGAACTCGTAAAATATATGCAATGAACTCGCCGAGTTGGCTGCAGAAACTAATGGTTCCTAGAAGAGTGCTAACGTATTCTTACAAGAACTGATAATAAAATAATATGCTACTCAAAGTTTGCTAAGCACCAAATATTTGACACATCATTGTGAAATTTGCTTGTGACATATTTGCGACATTTTTAGTGGATATTACTGAGGAATGTATTGAGATGGTCCCCAGTGCTTTCATTTTCTCTCTTGACAGGCAGACTTTTCTTCACAGTCATGGAAAGCATGTTCCCCTTGATTTTCATGATGTTTTTGTGTACTGTCTACATGTACATGGCATGTATAGGGTATTCAATCTTCATTTCAACACAAACCCTTGTAATTTAATGATTGAATATGGCAAATGCAAATGTAAGAAGACATTTGTCTGAAGCAGAAATGTGGCGGGCTGTAGGGATGGTGGAGCAAGGGGCTACCCGTCGCCAGGTTAGTGAAGCCCTTGCTGTGCATCATACAGTGATCACCAGAGACAGGGCAAGATTTCAGCAGTATGGAACACCAGTACGACGACATGGTGGTGGCAGAGACAGGGCAATATCTGCAGCTGAAGACCGGTTTTTGATCATTCATGCCTGTAGGAACCGCTTTGCCACAGCAACACAGCTTCGCAGTGACCTTCAGAATGCATGCGGGGTAAATGCTTCGACTCAGACTATCCGGGCAAGGTTGCAATAAGGTGGTCTCCGATCGAGACGACCATGTATTCGCATTCACCTGTCCCAGAACCACCGCCAGGCACGATGTGAATGGGCCATGGACCATGTTGGATGGACCAGAGAAGATTGGCGAACTGTCCTTTTTACAGATGAGTCAATGTACTGCCTAGACTACACATATAGGAGTTCTAGGGTATGGAGAAATCCAGGAGAGCGATTCCATGCAGCCAACATTGCTGGACATGACCGCTGTGGTGGAGGGTCAATAATGGTCTGGGGCGGCATCAGATGGGATGGACGTTCAGAGCTCTGTGTCCTTGACCGTCGTACATTGAATGCACTGCGGTATATTGATGAGATCCTGGATGCCTACATCAGATTAGATGCAGGTGCCGTGGATGATAGATTCATTCTGATGAACGATAATGCCCGTCCTCATGTTGCCTATGCTGTCTGGGAGTACCAACAAAGGGGGGGGGGGGATTGAGCGTATGGTCTGGCCAGCAAGATCCCCTGACCTCAATCCAATCGAACATGTCTGGAATGAGTTGCAGCTTGCAATTTCAGCTCGTCCAGTCAAGCCATAAAGTGTCCAGGAGCTTGGCGAGAAGGCGTTGTCAAGCTGTAATTAACAGTAATGGGTCTCATACTCGATATTGAACCCATACCAGTTCGCTCCGTCAACTTTTTGGCAAATTTGAAAAATTTCCTCTTTTACCAATAATATCCATTTTCCATGGTTATCGTATCCAAAAGCTAAAAATAATGTCAAACACAAACAATATCATAATTTCTGTACTTAAATCATTAAAGATATAATTAAATAAAAAATATATACACTTTTCATAACAATATTTCAATTAAAATGTAAAACAGGTAGTTGGATTTCCTTGGTGCTTAGCACACTTTGAGTAGTATATATTTAATTATATCAATATGGTGTATATATCACACAAATGAAACGAAATCCGTGTGGTGCAAATGTAAAAATACAATCTTGAACATAGATAAAACTAAGTGTTTTTGTGTACCCACTCTCTGCCATTTGTGACACATATGCTCCCCGAATAACGAAATGGATTTCGATTTTGAATCGAATCGAATTAATAGAATGGCGTCGAAAGCAACCGAATCTCGAAGCCTCCCTGGCCTCCAATTTTTGGAGGTTTTTCATTATACCGACGGTGTTGTTGTATGACACATTGTTGGTAATGCCTACAAGAGTCTTTTTCAACAGTATGCTGCATAACAGTATTCCATTACCAATTTCAAGTTTATTGACAATTTGTTGATTGGCCAAATTTCAAAGTATGTTCATTATATTTTTCAGGGAATAGTTCGCCACTGTCTATCGACCGATGTACTTACTTAACAGCGATGGAGAAAAAACGAAAGTATTCTAGAAACTTCAAGGAAAGAAATGTGAGCTCCGTTTTATAACAGATGGTGAGTCTCAATTCACACTTTCGTTTTTCTAACTTTCATCATTGTGTTTCTAAATAGTGTCGATATGTTCTCTTTTGATACCTGATGATGATGTGCAAGTTAACCACGAAATTAATGTTCGTGTGCCTAACTGATGTGGACAGTTTATTTTCGATTTAAGTTTCGATAGGTCGAAACTATTTTACCAGTCCCTTGCGACATGTGGCTTTGATCGTCCAAATATCTTTCATACTCACTTCCAAAAGATAAAATGATATATTCATAAACAATATTAACAAAACAGCTCAACGTAAACGCATTGCCTGTCGATCAGCACAAACAACCATATTAAGGCAGAGTCTGAAGGGGAAACCCAAACTAGAGCGAATACTCTGAACTCAGTATATATATTTTCATGTATGCATATGTATGTCTGTGCATATGTATGTATGTATCTATATATACTGAGTCAAAAAAGAAAGAATAATAGAAACAAATGTGAAGAAATAGCATAAAGGATGATATATAATAGTTCTAATGTTGCATGTTTGTGGACAAGAAGTCGTGCAAAGAGTTTAATGACATGTTGTTGTTGTCCACCCAACCGTATACAATTTTGCTACGGATTTAAAAATAGCACGTGCTGCCCGAGAATGTCAAATTGAATGGGTGACTGATGATTTTCTTTGTGTTATGTTGTGCTAGAGAACTTGGGTTATTGAGAAAACACGCTAGTTTTTGTCTTCCGACATTTTAAAAAATGCCAAGGTAAAACCGAAAATCAGAGGTTGCGTGAAATTGGTGTGCATGAGGCTGGGGTACCTCCAGATGAGCTCGCTGCTGAGTTCAGAGTCACTGTGGCCACTATTTACCGTCTTATTGGATGGTATAGAGCCACTGAATCTCCTGCCGATTGACCGCGTTCAGGTCAACCAAGAGTTACGACCCCTGCACAAGACGAACACATCAGGACGTCTCACTTGAGGAATCCGCTTCCTTCCGGCGACGAGGACAGCAGGAATTACTCCTGGTAGAACTAACAATAGAATCAGTGCACAAACTGTCCGCAACAGACTCGCTGAACACGACATCCGAAGTAGGCGTCCATACCACGGACCAATCCTTACCCAACGTCATCATACCGTCAGAATGGAATCGGTACGTCAGCGTGTTCGCCGGACTCAGCAGCATTGGAGTACAGTTCTTTTTAGTGATGAATCACGATTTTGCGTACGGCGCGCTGATGGTAGGGCAAGCGTGTATCGCCGACGAGGAGAACAGTTTTCCGATGCTTGCGTGCGGGAATGCGATCGTTTCAGAAGGGGTGCTGTTATGGCTTGGGCAGGAATTTCCTTGCACAATCGAAAGCAGTTGATCATCATCGATGGTAATCTGAATGGGCAGCGATATAGGGACGAAATTCTAAACGCTGCTGTTGCCCCGTTCTTCAACGCTAACGTCGGATTGCAGTTATTCCAGCAAGACAATGCCCGATGTCACGTGGCGTGTATCTGTCGTGACTTTATTGAGGAGCAGAGCATCGAACGTCTTCCCTGGCCCCCACTTTCGCCAGATTTGTCGCCAATCGAACATCTTTGCGATCAGCTGGACCGTCTGTCACGACTTCATGATCTTCAGACGTTAGGCGATTTACGTAATTTTCTAAGGCAGGAGTGGAACGCAATGCCACAGGGTGACATCCAGAGATTTATCAGGTCCATGCGCTGTCGATGTCTTGCCATCCAAGCGACATACGGTGGACATACACGCTATTGACTGCATGTGTAAACTTTTCATTTCACCTCATGTCTGAATTGCGACGTCCTGACGTGACGCTGGCAACGGTAAGAACACGAAGTTATGCAAATGCATACAGCAAGACTCGAAATATGAATTTACAATAATTTGTTTGGGATTAAAGTCGATAATACTAAAAACAATTGCTCCTCAAAGTTTATTATACTTTCTTTTTTGACTCAGTATATTTAAATGTATGTATGTGTATGTATGCGTATGTGTGGGTGCGTATATATGGTGATTGTGTGTATATGTATGTATGTATCTTCTACGTATAATGTTCGATACTAGTAGGTCTACATAAAAAAAAACCTATTAGTATATACACCTGCTGTCACTAATGTTTTTGGAAAAAATGTTCTCTTGACAGGTACGGTGCTGGAACGGTCCATGATGGAACAATGCCTTTCAATGACTGGCAAAAATGTAACTTGTGACCTTCTGAACACAATAGTAGTGTCTGACGTCTGTAGCGAGTGTACCCATCACGTGCCCGGATGACAGCCTGAACCCTCCTCCCAGTGAGCCTTCTGATACGGTCCAGGGGCAACTGCTGCCACTCCTCATGCAACAGCTTCCAAATCGGCCACATTCTGTACAAACGGATCCATTGCTTGCACACGACGTTCGAGAAAGTCCCAGATGTGCTCTAAGGGATTCAAATCGGGGCTCATTGCAGGCCAAGGTAGTGTTGTAATAGCGTTGTTCTGAAGGAATGCTTTCACAGCATGGGAACGACGTGGCTTTGCGTTGTCGTCAATGAATACAGGGCGAGAAGCCAACCGGTGGTTGTCAAAATGAGGCACGACAATCGGATAGAGAATGTCCCGGATGTACTGCCTCTGAGATTTCCTCGTACAGTCACCATATCGAGTTTACAATCATGAGAAAGTCATCCCCAGGTCATTACTGAGCCTCCACCATAAGGAACAACAGGTCTGATGCTCCTGGGCACGTAAGCAATATTTCTATGCCACCACACTCTCATACGATCATCTGTGACGTGAAGCAGGAATCTACACTCGTCTGACCAATGGACTCTCCTCCATGCACTGAGATTCCAATGTTGTCGTGCCATACACCACTCCAAACATCGTTTTTGATGCTGATCGGACAGAGATGGACACTCACTTGATGGCCTTTCTGGGCCTCATACCCAGTGCTTTGAGACGGTTTCGGACAGTTCTGTTGCACAAACGCCTGGGGAGCCAATTGCGTTTCAAAACCCCACTTGAAGCAAAGGGTTCACGCCTAACGAGGCGTGCAAGACTCCGATCTTCCAGAGGAATGATCTTTCGGGGTTATCTAGGCCTTGGTCGTTCCTTAAGATCGTTGGTTTGTTGATGTTTTCGGACAAGTCAGCTGATGACAGAATGACTATAGCCAAGTTGCCTTCCAATAGCTTTGAATTACACGCCTGTTGCATGCATGCGAACTATTTGCCATCTTAATGCCTCTGACAATCTCCTCCTTGCCATTTCAACATTTACTGATAAAAGAAGTGAGAATTTTTTATATTTTATACCCAGATTTTGCATGTGGATGGTATTGTTTTTTGTGACATTCGAGGGTAGCATACTTCACGTGGACGAGGGAGTGTGTTTGGGTACGCTATCAACCAGAAACATCATGTTTTTCACGAGATGAAACGTTCTGCAAGACATAGCAATCATTAAAACATAATGATCAGTAACAGCAACTTCACTGTCTTGAAACATTCCAGAGGATGTTTAATTTAATTAAGTTCCAGGTGTATACTTCTGGCTCTGAAGGCCTATCACTATTAGTTTTATTATTATTCGGACAACGGAGAGGATGCAACTCACAGATTACTAGCACAAGTAATATAAGTAATATATATCTTGTCTTTATCTTCCTGAACACATCAGAGCACGCCCCTCCCTCCTCTAACTCCCGATTACCAATATCTCCACGATTTACTCCGTAAATCAACATTACACATATGGTAACTATCAAATAAGTTGATTGGTTATAGTATCCTTCAAATACTACCAAACTCTGGAAAAACTCCCAGATGCCTGCCACGTGCAATTGTAGGTACAGTTAAAACTAGAAGTCCCATCATGAAATGCGCACCAATAGCACGTCGACATGCGCGTTAATTTACACGTTATGACCATACTAAGGCTATCAAATTCTGTACATATGGCCTGTGCACATGCAATGTTTCAGCCAATGGACCTCCGGGTAACCCGGAGGTCCATTGGCAGAAACATTGCCTGTGTTTGCTATGAGTAACCAGGAGAACCTGTCGTGCTTTGGATGCCATTCGATATAGCAATTGCGCGCAATTCCTACGTGCAATTAAGCATAGATAAGCGCACAGTTCGTGACAGGACTTCTAGTTTTAACTGTTCACCTTCTTATAAGTAAAGTATATAAAAATAATTAAAAAAAAACATGTAGCTGCAGGTTAAAAATGTTAATTAGTCTACTCTTCATCGTTTCGTTATTTGTTTGGGCTTAACGACACTTTTGAGAGCCAGGGTCATCTGATGTCGAACAGTTTTACGGCTGAAGGAAGTCGGTGTTCCAACAAAAAACCACCGAGCAACAGCGAGCAACTGTCAGACTCCCCAACGTACTAATTCCACACAAGCATTAGTTGAAGACAAGTGCACCATCGAAGTGCAGTACGCCCTTGTACACAGCACCACCATGCCCTCACGTGAGCAATCGTGATGAAGTACCTTGCCCATGGATGCAACTCATTTACCCTAGGCGGGGATCGAACCGTGGATCTTTCGGCTTGAACGCAATTCCGTAACCACTGAGTCACCGCACTCCCCAACTCCTCGGTTAAGCCCATCCTGAATAAAAAGGGTCATCGTTGCCAAAAGTACGGTATTTTTATCGTAATATTTAACAGTAGAGGTATCTGCAGCTGTTTTCCAGTCTTTTTCTACATTTTGTGTGCAGTATACCGAATATTTTACCTGTCGTATGTGGCAAGCGCATTTTTATAAACATTAAGGTCTGACAACAAGTTTGGAAATCGTTTATGGTTTGCCACGCAGGTCTGTACAATTAAAGATACAGACCATCTGAAGAAAGGGTGTCTTATTAGTCCCCTACGGGAACCGTAAGGGGACTATAGGATTGCACTCCGTCCGTCTGTCCGTCTGTCTTTCCGTCTGTCCATCCATCCGTCTGTTTGTCTGTTTTTTGTTACCACCTCTCCCTCCGACATGCTTTAAGCTACACCTTTCATATTTGACACATGGATAAATGGTTCTGAGGGGATGATGCACGCACAAAATCTTTGTTTCAAAATCCAAGATGGCGGAATGGCGGCCATTTTTGTTGTGCTTTTTTAAGCTTTCTTCTCTATGTTCATGTTACCACCCTTCCCTCCAACATGGTTCAAGCTACACTTTGCATATTTGGTACATGGAGAGAGGGCTGGGAGGGGATGATGCACGATCAATATTTTTTTTTCAAAATCCAAGATGGCGGCATGGCGGCCATTTTTGTTGTTTTTTTAAGCTTTTTTCTCTATTTTATGTTACCACCCCTCACTCCAACATGGTTCAAACTACACTTTTCATATTTGGCACATGGATAGAGGGTTGTGATGGGATGATGCATGTTCAGTATTTTTTTTTCAAAATTCAAGATGGCATCATGGCAGCCATTTTTGTGTTTTTTAATTTTTTTTTTCCATTTTAAGTTACCACCCCTCCCTCCAACATGGTTCAAGCTACATCTTTCATATATGGTACATGGATAAAGGATTGTGAGGGGATTATGCACGCTCAATATTGTTGTTCAAAATCTGTCTGTCTGTCTGTCTGTCTGTCTGTCTCTGTCTGTCTGTCTGTCCTGTCCTGTCCTGTCCTGTCTGTCTGTCTGTCTGTCTGTCTGTCTGTCTGTCTGTCTGTCTGTCTGTCTGTCTGTCTGTCTGTCTGTCTGTCTGTCTGTCTGTCTGTCTGTCTGTCTGTCTGTCTGTCTGTCTGTCTGTCTGTCTGTCTGTCTGTCTGTCTGTCTGTCTGTCTGTCTGTCTGTCTGTCTGTCTGTCTGTCTGTCTGTCTGTCTGTCTGTCTGTCTGTCTGTCTGTCTGTCTGTCTGTCTGTCTGTCTGTCTGTCTGTCTGTCTGTCTGTCTGTCTGTCTGTCTGTCTGTCTGTCTGTCTGTCTGTCTGTCTGTCTGTCTGTCTGTCTGTCTGTCTGTCTGTCTGTCTGTCTGTCTGTCTGTCTGTCTGTCTGTCTGTCTGTCTGTCTGTCTGTCTGTCTGTCTGTCTGTCTGTCTGTCTGTCTGTCTGTCTGTCTGTCTGTCTGTCTGTCTGTCTGTCTGTCTGTCTGTCTGTCTGTCTGTCTGTCTGTCTGTCTGTCTGTCTGTCTGTCTGTCTGTCTGTCTGTCTGTCTGTCTGTCTGTCTGTCTGTCTGTCTGTCTGTCTGTCTGTCTGTCTGTCTGTCTGTCTGTCTGTCTGTCTGTCTGTCTGTCTGTCTGTCTGTCTGTCTGTCTGTCTGTCTGTCTGTCTGTCTGTCTGTCTGTCTGTCTGTCTGTCTGTCTGTCTGTCTGTCTGTCTGTCTGTCTGTCTGTCTGTCTGTCTGTCTGTCTGTCTGTCTGTCTGTCTGTCTGTCTGTCTGTCTGTCTGTCTGTCTGTCTGTCTGTCTGTCTGTCTGTCTGTCTGTCTGTCTGTCTGTCTGTCTGTCTGTCTGTCTGTCTGTCTGTCTGTCTGTCTGTCTGTCTGTCTGTCTGTCTGTCTGTCTGTCTGTCTGTCTGTCTGTCTGTCTGTCTGTCTGTCTGTCTGTCTGTTTGTTTGTTTGTTTGTTTTTATGTTACCACCTCTCCCTCCAACATACTTTAAGCTACACCTTTCATATTCGGTACGTGGATAAATGGTTCTGAAGGGATCATGCACGCTTAATATTTTTTTTTTTTTCAAAATCCAAGATGGCGGAATGGCGGCCATTTTTGCTGTGTTTTTTAAAGCTTTTTTTCTCTATTTTCATGTTACCACCCCTCCCTCCAACATGGTTTAAGCTACACTTCTCTCAATTCTCAATTTTTAGATTCATTCACATTTGAAATCCTGTCTGATAACCTGTATTTTACCCAAACCACCCCCCAGGTCTGACACTCCTGTTGACTGTTGTCATGAAACCCGAATTGTCCCCAAGCCGAACCGTCCCCAGGCCGAACCGTCCCCAGGCCGAACAGTCCCCAATTATTTTACCAAAACTCCCCCCCCCCCCCCCCACCCCCAGGTCTGATTCTCCTGCTGACTGTGGGCATATCTTATGTGACAAAAAATACCTTATGTCACAAAAGCGCCGTAGGGGACTAATACCAACCTCGGTGGTCAAACACTTGTTTTAAACTTTTAAGATTTTTAAAGAAAGAAAGAAACAATGTTATAGTGTATGTTTTCATGTATTATTGGAAAGGTTGAAATGGGCAAATACAATATTGTAGCTTATTTCTCATGAGTTCCCTTTGTTAGGTCGATGACCAAGCTCTCTAGCCCGAGTCTAATTCTGTTCGGAATTCGACACTATAATGGGCTGGTTGTTTATCCACTTTGGAAATTTGTGCGCAGACTGCCATTGATGCAATGTGATGTCCTTTTACCCACAAAGATACACAGATATTCTTTCCGTCTATAGACATTCCAACCAATGCGTATTTACTTCACTATCTTGATTCCACAATTAGTGGAACTACCCTTTGTAATCACAAAACTACGGCTGTGGTGAGTCTTCATTTCTAATGTTAATGTCATCAAAAGTTTTTTTTCAAAATCTTTCGTTGGTTCAAAAAAATGAAAGTTCATGTTATTTTGTAGATACAACCCTCTTGAATATACCAGTTTGGCGGAACTGAACTAATTATTCCAGACCAGGGGCGTAGCTAGGATTTCTTGTTGGGGCATCATTTTTGGGGGAATGCCAAGTTGATATTTGCCACAGGCATATCAAAGACCATAGGCCAGAGGCTGGGGTAGGTATGCCCACCCCTCCTCAGATCTGTGGTTTCCCCCATTGGTGAGGGTTCGGGGAGCTCCCCGGGAAACTTTTGAAAATTCAATGCATCCTGTGGGGCTTTAATTTTCCCATTTTGAGAAAGGGGGACACTGTAATTTTTAGGGGGCACCCCCCCCCCCCCCCTCACCGGCTGCGCCACTGTTCCAGACGCGTGAATCTAAACATAGGAGATAAACTATTTAAAGGCTTGACTAGTTCCAGGCCATAACAACGTCGAATTCGTAACAGAATTCGACTAGGTCTGAGAGATTGATCGATGAAATGCTGTGATTTAAAACATTGTTGGGAAGCTGCATGTGCCATCGTAGTATTCATTCGCTAAAGTTCAGAATAAACTTTCTGTTTATCACAACTTATGCGTTCGAAAAATTGACCACTCTATTTCTTTTAAGGCGAAAGATACGCGAACAAAAAGATCGCGCGCCTAATTTGTACAGGCCTGTCATATTAGTGGGAGGCATTGTCAACTTGAAGGTACGGCCAAGCGAATCGCGATTTGTTACTCGAAAAGAATGTGAATGAATAGAATCGGACCGAAGACTTCGTATCGAATCATACCCAAATGCTAACGTATGTGATCGTGGTTATCGAGAACTATTTCCCCTAGTAACCAAGCGGTTTTAGGGTCCAATATCTGTACTAAACTATTTCGCACCGTCAATTTCCGTATGAAGCCAACTAGCTTCGTATAAACGTGTGACGGAATGCAATAGCCTAGTACACATACCCTATACTAAATACCGCCGGGTATATAGTTCTTGTACATCACCTTTTACGAAGCGTTTAGAATTTTGCAGAGATTGCTATTTTTCCCGAGTATTCCAACGAAAATTCGAATCGAATCGAATCACTGATAGGATTTTGAATCGAATTAAATCTCGAAGCGTCGCCGGATCCTACTCAAAAAGGGCAGTGTATCGATTCTTCTTCCCTCTTTTGTCAATCTTTTGATCTTGTCACGCTGGCGAATACATTGTAATTATTATACGAAAAGTTAATCCAAACAAATAAAATAGCAGGAAGTGTCATGGACATTTTAAATACTCAGTCAAAAGTCAACTCTAAATTCGCCTAGGATAACCTGGAAAAGCTCCTGGGAAGTAGCAAGTTAACCCTTTACCCAACGCAGACGATATCAAAATTTATTATTTTAAATATCATTTTTTCAAATTTTTCAAAAAATTTCAACAAAACCATATCATGTGACCCCTCGTTGGAACGAGCTCGACGAGCTCGTTCCAACGAGGAGTCACATGTTATGGTTTTGTTGAAATTTGTTGAAAAATAATATTTTTTCAACTGCTGAATTTGCATATTACGCGGGCGGATGCGGGCGATTGGGTAAAGGGTTAATACCCTTCATGTACGGAATGGGCCACATTACCTCGCGTAATTTTAAAATTGAGCTGTTGAAAAAAAATTGTTTCAAAAGTATTTCAATTTATTTATTTATTTATATATTTATTGGTGTTTTAAGGTCACATATTTCTGCACAATGGCTAACCATGAACCTGACAGTTTTACGGGTGGAGGAATCCGGAGTACCCGGAGAGAACCACCGAGCAACGGCGAGCAACTGTCAGCTCCCCAACATACCAACTCCACACGAGCAGGGTTAGCATTGGTTGAAGACAGGTGCACCGTCGACGTGCAGTACGCCTTAGTACACAACGTCACCGTGCCCCCACGTGGGCAATGGGGGTGAAGTGTCTTGCCCAAGGACACAACGCGGTTGCCGCAGGTGGGATTCGAACTGAGGACCTCTCGGCTTGAAGACTGCACCTCTACCAACTGAGCCACCGCGCCCCCAAAGTATTTCAATAAAACGTTATCAAATTACTCTTCATTGCAACGAGCTCGTCCCAACGAAGGAGTCACATGATATTATTTTGTTGGTATTTTTTTTAAAAATTAAAAAAATAAAAATAACAAATTTTAATATTGTGTGCGGTAAGTAAAGAGTTAAGTTCGCGAACTAGCGGCATAACTATCTTCGTCAGTTTCATAAAACTAAACTTAACATTTTTTTCACGGCCACTAAAATGAATGGTACCTTTTTATCATCGTGTATGGTTTCACTGTAATTTGCTAACAGAAAGAAAGACTAGATTTGCAAATCAGATGTGCTTTGCCCTCACTCATAAACCTTTTTGTTGTTATGGCACATTTTCAGATAGAGAAGCAAACAAAATGCAGCGAGCGAGTGGATGAAAGGTTTTCAAAGTATTATGTTAACACTTCACAACAAACAGTAGTTTCTTTATATTCTACTCAAAATTTGTAAGCACCAAGTATTATCCAACTACCTGTTATACGTTTTAGTCGAAATATTGTTATGAAAAGTGTATCTATTTTTTATTTAATGATATCTTTAATGATTTAAGTACAGAAATTAAAATTTTATTTATGTTTGGCATTATTTTTTAGCTTTTGAATACGATAACCATGGAAAATGGATATTATTGGTAAAAGAGGAAATTTTTCAATTTGCCAAAAAGGTTACGGAGCGAACTGGTATGGCTTCAATATCGAGTATGAGACCCATTACTTTTAATTACAACTTGACAACGCCTTCTCATGCTCCCAATCAGGTTCCTGGTGGTCCTTTGTGGGATGTTGTTCCATTCTTGGACAAGCATGGCACCAAGCTCTTGGACATTTCTTGGCTGGACTGGACGGGCTGAAATTGCAAGCTGCAATTCATTCCAGACATGTTCGATTGGATTGAGGTCGGGGAATGTTGCTGGCCAGTACATACGCTCAATCCCCTCCCTCTGTCGGTACTCCCGAACAGCATGGGCAACATGAGGACGGGCATTATCGTCCATCAGAATGAATCTATCACGCACTGCACCTGCATACAATCTGACGAGGACATCCAGGATCTCATCAATATACCGTTGTTCAGTCAATGTACCACGTTCAAGAACACAGAGCTCTGTACGTCCATCCCTGCTGATGCCGCTCCAGACCATTACTGACCCTCCACCATAGCGGTCGTGCTCAGCAATGTTGGCTGCATGGAATCGCTCTCCTGGTTTTCTCTATACCCTAGAACGCCTATCTGTGTGGTCTAGGCACTACCTTGACCCATCTTTAAAACGGACAGGTCGCCACTATTTGGTCCATCCAACGTGGTCCATGGCCCATTCATATCTTGCCAGCTGATGGTACTGGGGCAGCGGAATGCGAATACATGGTATTCTCGATCGGAGACCACCTTTGTGCAACCTTGCCCGGATAGTCTGCGTCGAAACATTTACCCCGGATGCATTCTGAAGGTCACTGCGAAGCTGGGTTGCTGTGGCGAAGCGGTTCCTACGGGCCTGAATGATCAAAACCGGTCTTCAACTGCAGATATTGCCCTGTCTCGGCCACCACCAATCGGTCTTACTGGTGTGCCATACTGTTGAAATCTTGTCCAGGCTCTGTGATCACCGTATGGTGCACACCAAGGGCTTCGCCAACCTGACGATGGGTAGCCCCTTGCTCCACCATCCCTACAGCCCGCCACATTTCTACTTCAGAAAAAAATGTCTTCTTACAATTGCATTTGTCATATTCAATCATTAAATCACAAGGGTTTGTGTTGAAATGAAGACTGAATACCCTACACATGTCATATACATGTTGACAGTACACGAAAACATCATGAAAATCAAGGAGTACATACTTTCCATGACTGTCACGAAAAGACTGCCTGTCAAGAGAGCTAATGTAAACACTGTGGACCATCTCAATACACTCCTTGCAAAATTCGTGAATAACTAATTTTTTTCATTTTTTGTCTCAAAAACATAGTTTATGACCCCTCATTGGAACGAGCTCAACGAGCTCGTTCCAAAGAGGGGCCATAACCTATGTTTTTGAGACAAAAAATGAAAAAATAATGCAAATTAATTGGTGACTTTTGTTATAGCGCTGGCCGGTTTTTTCCGTTACGTTGGGTAAAGGGTTAATACCACTGACAGGTGCCGACGCGCCAAGTATGTTTGAGGAGATTCAAAATTTGCTCATGTCGAACGCTATTGGTTTCAAAAACGTCTATTTCATTGGTGTACATTGTAAAAATGCTAGGTCTGGTGAGAAGGGTGGGTTTCAAAGAATGGTCAGACATGAGGCACCATTTTGTAAATATATTAACTGTCGTTGCCACCGCCTTGCACTCGCATTTGTGCATCTCATGACGACGTACGGGGACCTCAAGTTTGTTCATACTACGTTAATGACACTGGAGACAATTCGATAAATCTCCTAAAAAAAATTGCAGAGAAAAAGCCACTACGCCTAGTCATGTCTTCTACAACAAGATGGCTATCTAATAGGTATTGCTGTATACAACTCTTCCAGAGATATTCTGAAATCCTTAATGCACTTGTCTCCATCTTTTTAGATACGAGTGATGCAGAGGTCCTGGGGTTGAAACTCCATCTCACTGTTTCAAAGTTTATATTCATTTGGTTATTTCTCTGTGACGTGCTAGCAATTACTGGGAAACTGAATAAAACCTTTCAAAGTCAAAAGTTGAATTTCATGGCAACTCATCTTGTTCGGGTGGCGCAACATGAGTTTGACTCTATTAAGGAGGTTTAGTTTCCGGGGAAAAGGCTAACACGGATAGTTCACCTACTCATTTCGATGAAGCTGCAAAATTCATGGAAGGAGCATCAGAAAGGTTTTCAGGGGCTCGCCCTTCTAGGACAAGACCACGGTCTGACCAAGTGCAGATATTCATTTCCAAAAGTGCAGTTAAATTAATAGCCGATTTAAAAGATGAAGTTGAAAAGACTTTTGATTGTGCCTCGTTAATAAATAACTTCGGCATATTTGTTCCCAGAAACCTGCCTGATCATCACGTGGGTGGCTATGGAGAGGCGAATCTCGACGAACTTCTTGGTTTTTACGGTAAAGGCGGGATGATGTATACAGGGGAGATTGTGTGACGGCAATGCCAACAGTTGATATCACAAAAACAAAAGCTGGGTTTTCCGGATTCATCAGGCTGATGGAGGGGCTAAAACAAAGCTACTGGAATCGCATAACAACTGAGGTTTCACGCATGTCCTCTGCTACCCTGTCACAGAAAGAAGAAAGGGGTCAACAGTTAAAAAGCCGGGAACATTACACCCCGAATGAGTTTCTGAAGGACTTGAATTCAAATACTCTAGCAAGCATAATTCCCGCTGGTACACCATCTGTTGAGAGGTTATTTAGCCAAATGAATGATATAAAATCATAATCGCGAAGCAGACTCGAAACAATACCTTCAGAAACGCTTAACAACCACCGAAAGTACAGAGACTGTGATCTGGAAATTATTGTTATAAATTTTTAAAATATTACTAAACGTAAAATTAATTTTTGAAGAACTTGCTGTTGAACTGGCAGATAATTTGTGATTACATTACTGGTTTATAATTTATTATTTTTATTCCAATACTAAAATGACGAATAATCGGCCACTTGATAATTATTGGAATAATATTGAACTGACAGACTAACTGACATTTTTATCAAAACTGAAAATAAAATTCCGCGGCATTGATAATGTTAATGTAGTGTCATCATTTATTCGCCAATAAAGATTGTAGCAATAAAACAACGGATGGCGGCGGCGGCGGCGGCGGCGACGACGACAACAGTATGAAGAAAAGAGAGGATGAGATGACGATTATGGCAACTGCAAAATAAATACGGTCAAGACACTTGATCAATTAACAAATTCGATTTCCAACCAAATATGTGTAGAATACCAAATATGTTAATCGACCAAGCTCCTTCCTTCGCGTTTCAAAATAGGGTCATCATCAATTAAGTTTCATGCAGTTCTCGGCGTGGCTGGAATTTGATGGCCATTTATACCAATTTCAGAGCAAGTCGAGAACCGCAAGAAACCAACCTATTTGATGACAATTCTATTTTTGGATTTAGAGACCGAACTGCTGCCTTTTTGCTAGCGTTTTATGCGCCTGTAGATTTTAATTTAGTTCTTTGTATCCCCGGGTTCTTATATCCCCCAACAAACTTATCTCAGACTTTTTGTGACGGTTAGAAAATGTTTAAATTAATGATAAATCATGATGACATATTACCCATTTAATGGGTAAGGACCCTTGTTGTTGGCTTATGTCAGCTTCATTTTATCTCCTGAGTAACACGATAAAATAAAACTGCCGTAAGTCGACAGCCTACATTACATGTGCAATGTAAAACTATTATTCTGTTGTGCACAAGAGTCCAAGTGGGTTTCGGGTCATTCTTTCTCCAATTTCAATTCGCTTCCCCCACCGTGACCCCACCATCCCCAGTCATGTTGCTACAATTCCCGTTCACTTCCCCTTCAACTCCCCACCGGATCGATTCGTCCCACATTCAGAAGTCTGACGCTTCATCCCTAAAAGTGTCGGGTAGTGACGATTAACCCTACACGACGAAGAAGCATTGTGCATTTCTCCTCCAAACTGGAGTTCCGTATACAATCTCAATAATACAAATACCATTTTAATGGGTGAATGTGTGAAGATAAAACTAGAAACACTTTAATTTTCTTGTCACGTTTATTGGTATAATTCTGTAAAAACATAATTAAGTTTCTCGTTGGCTGTTCCTTTCTCTTCTCTGCAAATACCCCCCCCCCCCCCCCCACCCCCACTCGAATGTTGCTGCAAATTTAAAGGAATTTTTCTGTTGAAACCTTCCCGTCTTTGTACAGATATCAACTCTAAACAAAAGAATTGAAAAAATTAATTTTATGTAACAAACGCCGTTTCGTTTTAAAATCGGGGCGAAACTTTCTGGGCTAACGGGAATTGGAAACTAAGAACCATTACCTTACTAATAACTCTTTATAATTTTGTTTGATGAACTAAACTCACATTGCAATACCAGTTCATGGTGTTTACAGGTAAGATACTTCTATGATCTATCTTCACTTTGCCCAGATCCAACTGTGCGCCGCCACATCTTTTTCACGAAATTTCGACGGGCAGGATCGTTTTCAAATTGGGAAAATTCCCTATCTTGTCGGGGTACAATAATTCGTTCAGATGCAAGGAAATTGAGAATTTCCAGTTAAAAATTTAAAATTTTCGGGCGACGGGGGCGAATCGATGGCCGCATTATTTTAACCTTAGCAGAAACCCTGCCCGGGACCCAAGAAAATCTTACGTCTAGTCATAAGTGGACTGAAAACAGGTGAACAAACGACCCAGACTTAATCCGATAATACAAGAAATGGAAAGGAACGGATCCAACATAAATAACACGGAGTACGTTCAAACAACACAAAGGCCCTGACAAACACATCCCATCAAAATCCATGAAGTCAAATAATAGACTGCCATTGTTCAACCATAGAAACAAAAGCGGTCGAGGAGAAAACAAACTCATTACAACCAGGCAAAGAGAACAGAAGAATAGTCAAACTACAAATACTACAAAAAGGAATTTAGGGGAGAAACGCGTAAAACAGAATGGAACTATATCAACTATACAAACAGAGAGTGGTGGCCGACTGGATAAATTCGCTGGTCTCTCGGTCCGGGAAAGTTCTCGAGGTAACCCTACACTCTCTGTCAGCATCAGCTGTGGGGTTGATGCTGTTGCAGCGCACCGTTCTATCGGATTGTGACGCAAAATGGCTGCCCTCTGTGCGGAGAGTGACACACTCCGTGCAGACTAAAGCTCTATTCGTAGTAATCGAGAAGATCGAGGCCAGGAAGTTGCCGCTACGAAGGTCATCCCACACACCTGTGCAATTGGACCAAGGAGAGGCGTTAATTTAAGTTCGTCAATTCTTGTAAAACAAATAAGATTAAAAAAAAAAAAACATTAAATGGGATGGAACAAAACCATTCTGGAAATATGTAAAATCAAGAAAACAAGATAACATCGGAGTAGCACCACTTGAAGAAAACGATCAATTGCTGAACTGCAGCGAAAAAACACCCGGTCAAACATTTTTCGTCGGTTTTCACGAAGGAAAAAGGATAACCTCTCTGCTCAAGATACCAGTCAATGTCCGTAAAACCATACCAACTGTCGAACTCAAACAAAACGGACTGGCAAAATTACTTTAAAAATGTCAATCCTGCAAAACCCTCGGGTCCAGACAATATTACAAATAGAGCACTGAAACAGTATGCAGACAACTCGATAGATCATGGTACACTAGCAAACGATTGGCGCAACGCAAATATATCTAGAATATTCAAAGACGGAGAACAATACGCGGCAGAAAATTATCCCTAACCTCAGTACCACGTAAGCTACTCGAACATATAATCTTTAAACATATGCTGAAACACCTGGAGAAGCACAAAGTATAACACATTAAATCATGGATCCAGGTCCAGAAACACATCTTGCTTTCTCAGCCCACGACAATTTACAATCATTCGACCAAGGCAAACAAGTCGACATAGCCATACTGGACATTTCCAAATCGTTCGACACAGTACCCCACGACACCATCCTCCATAAAATAGAGCAATACGGAATCAGAGCACCGCTTCACACATGACTCACCAAGGTTCCTCGCAGAAAGGAAAATGCGAGTAGATCTAGAAGGGGAATTCTTGGAAGAAGCAACTGCTGCCGCTGGTGTACCCTGAGGAACTATGCTGGGTCCTATACCTTTTCTAAACCACATCCACGACCTCTCAAGCTCAGGAAAATCCTCAGTAAGGCAATCTTCAGACGACAGCCTATTGTGCTGGGGAAGAAACAACGAGAGGGATCACACAACCCTACAAAACGACCTAAAATATCTACAAAAATGGGCATCAGACTGGAGAATGCTCTTCAACGCCAAAAAGTGTAATAATCTGCGCATGAAAGGAAACATTAATCAATTCTGCACCCAAAATGGCCAAAAACTCGAACACTTCCATCTAACTCTGACATGTACCTCGGCCAATAAATACAACAAGATCTTAAATTGAAAGAATGTATCAACAATGAAAGCAAAAAAGCAAGCTCATCTCTCGGATTTCTCCACAGAAACCTCCAACACAGTCCAAGGGAATGCCGAAGAACTACCTATATTGCACTCACTCGTAAGATCGATAACGGAATACGGAGCCATCTTCTGGGGGACATATACAAAGCAAGAGATCACAAAACTAGAAAACATACAAAGAAGGGGTGCAGGATTTATCAAGAAAAACAATAAATCAAGAGAAGATGTCAAAAATGCTGCAGGAGCTAAAATTACCTTCTTGCAATCCAAAAGGCAGAAACAGCCGGACAAATGCCAGCAACGTATCTAGATAAATTCATTCCAAACACAAAAGCGAAAGATCCGGGCTAAAGAAATTAACTGCTAAGTCGCCAACATCTTTTGATCTTCAGTAAAGAACACTGGTAGATCCGTAAGTGTTCCAGCATGCAAAGCAGACTAAAACAAACTTTCGTTTTTTATCCGCACAGCAATCGATTGAGACCACCTTGACGTAAAAACTGTGGCAGCTAGAGCAATACATGGCTTTAAATCAGCCCAAGCGGACAATCGATATAAACCCACTCTCCTGCGTGCGTTGTGATTACCCAGTAGGGACTCTTATTATGTATCCATTAAGCTCCATCACTTCCGAACTACTATTACTGTTACGTATTGGTCTGGTAACATTTGTAGAAAAGATCACGTCATTCTGACACGATGTCCTATTGGTCACACAAACTTACACATTCCTTTTTGTTAGAGGGTAGTATGCGACCAGAATGTGAACCATCTAAATGTACTTTGACAGTAGAGCACATTCTCGTAGACTACGGATTTTAATCACATCGAACGGCAGGGACTCTATGACGTATCCATCAAGTTCCATCGCTTCCGAACAACTATTACTGATAAGTATCGATCTGGTAACGTTTATAGAAAAGATCACGTCATTCTGACACAATGTCATATTGGTCATACAAGACTGCACGTTCCTTGTTGCTAGAGAGTAGTATTCGAACAGAATGCGACCAATAAATAAGTAGATAAAATGAATTAATAAATAAACAAAAAATAAATGAATAAATTTCGTATTCATGTAGAAACAGATGCAGATACAGATTCTGTTCACAAACTCTTGTTGGATAGTTCCTGCTGGGACTCTCCAACATATTGTGACAGACTGCTCTAGGCAAATCCAGAGTAACATATACCAATACTCAATGTATTATAACAATACTCACTGTATTATAACTATTGTTTATAACAATAGCTGTTTGTTGCAATTTGTTGCAGAGTTCCTATTGGGACTTTCCAACAAATTGAGACAGACTACTCCAGTCTACTCTAGAGTGACACGTTTCTACTATTCACTTTATGTGAGAGATGTTTACAACAATAGCTGTTTGTTACAATTTGTTGGAGAGTTTCTGTTGGGACTTTCCAACGGATTGTGACAGTCAACTCCGGGCTACTCCAGAGTGACACACTACTACTATTCACTTCATGTGAGAAATGATTACAAAAATAGCTGTTTGTTACATTTTGTTGGAGAGTTCCTGTTGGGACAGACTACTCAAGGCTACCCCAGAGTGACATATACCAATACTCACTTCACGTTCGAGATGTTTATAACAATAGCAGTTTGTTACAATTTGTTGGAGAGTTCTTGTTGGGAATACTCACTTCACGTCAGAGATGTTTATAACAATAGCAATTTGTTACAATTTGTTGGAGAGTTCCTGTTGGGACTTTCCAACAAGTTGTGACAGACTACTTCCGGTTACCCGAGAGTGACACACTACTACTATTCACCTCATGTGAGAGATGTTTACAGCAATAGCTGTTTGTTACAATTTGCTGGAGAGTTCCTGCGGGGACTTTCCAACAAATTGTGACAGACTGCTCCAGGCTACGCCAGAGTGATATACTACCAATACTCACTTGATGTGAGAGATGTTTATAACAATAGCTGCTTGTTACAGTTTGTTGGAGAGCCCACTCCAGAATCACATACTACTACTATCCATGTAAGTGATGTTTATAACAATAGCTGCAAGTTACAATTTGTTGGAGAGTTCCTGTTGGGACACACTACTGCTATTCACTTCATGTGAGAGATGTTTACAAAAATAGATGCTTGTTATAATTTGTTGGAGGGTTGGCGTTGGGACTTCCCAACACGTTGTGACAGACCAATCCAGGCTACTCCAGAGTGACATACTTCAACTATTCACTTTGTGTGAGAGATGTTTATAACAATATCTGTTTGTTACAATTTGTTGGATAGTTCCTGTTGGGACTTTCCAAAAAATTGAGACAGACAACTCCAGAGGGACATACTACTACTATTCACTTCATGTGAGAGATGTTTACAACAATAGCTGTCTGTTACAGTTTGCTGGAGAGTTCCCGTTGGCACTTTCCAACAAATTGTAACGGACTACTCCAGACTACTCCAGAGTGACACACTACTACTATTCACTTCATGTGAGAGATGATTACAACAATAGCTGTTTGTTACAATTTGTTGGAGAGTTCCTATTGGGACTTTCCAACAAATTGTGACAGACTATTTAAGGCTACCCCAGAATGACGTATACCAATACTCACTTCACGTGAGAGATGTTTATAACAATAGCAGTTTGTTACAATTTGTTGGAGAATCCCTGCTGGGACTTTCCAACAAATTGTGACAGACTTCTCCAGGCAAATCCAGAGTGGCATATACCAATACTCACCTCACGTGAGAGATGACAATAACAATAGCTGTTTGTTGCAATTTGTTGGAGAGTTCTGTTGGGACTATCCAACAAATTGTGACAGACTACTTCAGGCTACTCCAGAGTGACACACTACTACTATCCAACTACGTGTTAGAGATGTTTATAACAATAGCTGTTTGTTACAATTTGTTGGATGGTTCTTGTCGGGATTTTCCAACAGATTGTGACAGACTACTTCATGGCTAGTCCAGAATGGCATACTACTACTGTTCAATTCATGTGAGAGATGTTCATAACAATAGCTGTTTGTTACAATTTGTTGGAGAGTTCCGGTTGGGAATTTCCAACGAATTGTGACAGACTACTCCAAGCTAACCCAGATTACTATATTTTCACTTCATATGAGAGATGTTATAACAATAGCTGTTTGTTACAGATTGTTGGAGAGATTCAATGTGACAGATGTTTATAATAATAGCTACTTGCTACAGTTAGTTAGAGAGTTCCTGTTGGGACTCTCCAACAATCTGTGACAGACTACACTCAACCTTACCTCATCTTATTTATTTTTCTACCATTTTTTAGACCCACCGCCTGGTTTCCGTGCCATTGCCTCTAATTCCACATTGATGCTATTGATTCCAAAATCTGGTATATTTTTACTACTTTTCATATTGTTATTGCAACAGACTGTGACCAAAGATCTAGCAGAAGTGACGTTGAACTCGTATCAAAATCGTAATGGGGTCCGGAACTTTTCTATTGCCCTGGGGAAAACTATCTTTCGAGTATCCTACGGTCAGTTTTACACAAATATCCGGTTGGAGATCAAGTTGGTACTGTGGTATTATATGGCGGGTAACTTTTCACTCGACGAGTTGCAGACTAATGCAGAGTACAACTTTATAGAGCTCTATAATGATAAAGTGTGTTCTTTGCCTGAAAATGACGATTCGCCACTCTGACAAAATGCAAATGAGTGTAGGTATTTCTCGCCGAGCGACATTCGATCAACAGCAAATACATTAGATACCGGATTTTCTTTATTCCATATTAATTGCCAGAGTTTAAAAGCTCACTGGGATTCTCTTCAACACCTGTTATGCAACGTGCAAACGAAAGAAAATATCTTTGACATAATCGGACTGACAGAAATATTTCAAATTCCATCAAATAGCTCGTACACTCTGGAGGGCTATACTCCAATCATTAAAAACATGAGATCCGAGAATGATGACGGCCGAGGAGCAGTGGGGTTTTATATAAAAGAAGAAATACAATACAAAGAGCGAAGTGATTTCTCGGTCTTTATTCCCCATGTTTTCGAATCGCTTTTTATTGATCATTGAAATACCCAATCCCAAAATTATTGGTGTCATCTGTAGACTAAATACACCACCAAAAGCCGATATTAATCTGTTCTTATCCAAATTAAATGAATTAACTGATGTTCTAAGTGCGGAAAGTAAAAAGGTTTATATTATGGGCGACTTTAACCTTGATTTGCTAAAAGCAACCACGCACTCAAAGACAGGAGAATATATTGACCTCATGTTCAGTCAAGGATTCTTGCCCTACATTACAAAACCGACAAGAGTAACGAGTCATTCTGCTTCTCTAATAGATCATATATTCACTAATAATATGTCAAGAAATACCCCTTCCGGAATAATTATTACGGGTGTTTCAGACCACTTTGGTGTCTTCTATATTGAATCAGCGCCAAGATTAAATAACACACCAAGATTCACCCCGAAGAGAACGATAAATGCCGAGAGTATTGCTGAATTCAAAATACTCCTCTCTCAAAGTGACTTTTCAACAGTAATGCGGTCCAACTGTCCAAACTCCTCATATGAAACTTTTTTAGACATTTATAAGGAAGCCTACGAAAAAGCATTTCCACTTAAAAACATACGCCAGAGTAGCAAATTTATCAAAAAACAACTATGGATGATCAGAGGACTGCTCATATCTTCTCACAATAAACAAAATTCTATAATAAAAAGCTTAAACTACCGAATGAACAGAATAAACTAAACTACAAAAACTATTGTAGAATTTTTAACAAGGTTAAAAAACAATGCAAGGCAATTTATTATAGAGATATCCTTAATGAAAATAAGAATAATATGCGCCGAACATGGCAAATTTTAAACCAAGCAATCATAAAAAATAAAGGAGAATCAAAACTACCCTCGTTTTTTATTCAGGATAATAAGGAAATAAACGAAGGGCAAGACATTGCTAAAGAATTCAATAACTTTTTTGTCAATATTGGGAAGACAACGTCCGAACAGATTAAGCAAACCAACAAGTCCTATCTAGATTACATGAGCAGTGACGTTACGAATAACTTTTACTTAATTGCAACTAATCCCCAAGACGTCCGCTATGTAGTAAACAAAATGAAGCCCAAAACATCAAATGATTCCGATAATATCTCTACACGTCTTCTTAAACAAACGATAAACGAAGCTATAGATCCTGATGCACATATCATTAATAATTCCTTCACCCGTGGCATAGTGCCAGATAAGATGAAAGTTGCAAAGGTGATACCCATCTTCAAAACAGGCGATGAACACAGTTTCACAAACTATAAACCTATTAGTATACGTCTGGTGTTTTCAAAAGCTATGGAGAAGCTAATGGAGAAAAGGCTCACGAGCTTCTTAAATAGATTTGACATTCTCTTCCCTAACCAATATGGATTCAGAAAACAGCATGCCACAATCCACCCTATTCTACAGTTCCTAAAAAGCACTGCAATAGAAATAATAAACAAGGGAAAGATAGTACCCTAGCAGTGTTCTTGGATTTATCCAAGGCATTTGACTCAATAAATCACGAAATATTATTACGTAAGATGGAGAAATATGGAATTAGAGGGCTCGTCAACAACTGGTTCAAAAGCTACTTGTCCAACAGGTCTCAGTATGTTACATACCAGGATCATACGTCGGACCCTGCAATACAGACCTGTGGTGTTCCTCAGGGCTCGATCTTAGGACCCGTCCTCTTTTTGTTGTATATCAATGACATCAGTAATTCAACTTCACTGAAACTTTTATCATTTGCTGACGATACTACAGCTCACGGCTCCGGCCCCAATAATAACTTATTAATTTAAAGCGTATTTTAATGAGGAACTTCATAAAGTATTTGAATGATGCTCCGCAAATCAATTGCTGTTGAATGCGAAAAAAACACATACATAGTATTGAACCCAAACAAAACAAGTAACACTAATATTGGCAAGGAGACAACAATAAATAATCAAATAATAAAGAAAGTTGTAGCAACCGAAACAGAAAAATCAACAAAATTTCTGGGAATAAATATTGATGAACATTTGTCATACAAAGCCCACATATCCCAGGTATGTTCGAAAGTAGCTCGTGCTAACTGCAGTCTCAACAAAGTAAAGAAAATCCTTCCACATGGGTCCATGAAAACACTCTACTACGCCTTAATACATAGCTATCTGCTGTACGGAATACAGACTTGGGGTAACGCTAAGGAAGTAAAAAAAACTAGTGATCTTGCAAAAGCGATCTTTGCGAATAATCAACAATAAAGGATATAACGCCCATACCGACCCCTTATTCAAAAAGATAAAATACTAAAGGTTGACGACCTGTTTAAACTTCACGCTTGCTTGTTTGTCTTTGACTGCAAAAATGGTAGACTATCAGCATCCTTTAGCGATATCTTCAGCATCGTGGACAATTCGTCTGGTAGGGCCACCAGACAGTCGGGTCTCTTACACATAGAAAAAAACGCGAACCAAATCTCTAGACAAACTTCCTCTGTATGCGCTCCCAAAAATATGGAACGCCCTAGACAATATAACTCGTCGTATCAATGATAGAAACATACTCAAGAGAACACTGACTTCAAAATTTATATCATCATACTCAACCGATGTCCGCTGTAATAATCCCTATTGTCCAGACTGCACATTTTAAACTTGTAAATCTTCAGGATTATTGAACAATATTGCGTTTGGTAACTCTTTATATAGTTATAGGCAACTGACGTACTCTGCACAACAATCTGGAACCCTCATCCGATCTAAACTTGCTGCTCGTGTCCGCGCCTTCACGATCCGCGTAGCCTCATCAATATTCAGCAATTTTCAACCGAATCACACACACCAGGCTTATACTCTCGCATTTGGATGTACCATAACGCAAACATGTACTCTCTGATGTGACACAAGACTCGTCGGTAAGCGCACATGCTGAGCACTCTTAAATATGTGTTCAATGGGTGTGATGACCGACGTGGACTTTGTGCCCCAAACATACCAAGTGTACTCTCGAAGCCGGTTTCGCAACGAGTTTTCGCAGGGACTAGGAGTTCCACGGAGTGGTGAGGTGGGCACGATAAGCCGGTTGCCTTCTTTCAATTTGAAACCACCAGCCTCCAGCCGGTATAGGTGTAGGTGTAAGTGTAGGACGGAACCTGTATATGGAAGTAGCATGGCCCCCAGCTATGAAATTACCCATGCTCTGTCATCATATATCAGTTGCGTGTAATCTGCTACATATAAACAATTTTTGGTCACAGTCTGTCTGCAATTCCAAGGGGGTAACAGGTAGACAGCCAATCTGGCTCTGTCATCTCCCTCAGTATACACATCAATATTACTTGTACTATATAACTGTAACTGTTTTTTTTAAGTATACTGTAAATAAAGAATCTAAATCTAAACTCCAAACTTCACAAAATCAATTTATCTGAAACAGAACTGCTTACTTTTTGCAATAAAACAATTTTTCTATGAATGTCTTTTCTCATAAACAATTTTTTTTTAAAATTTGATAAGCTTGTTCAGACAAACGTGTGCGATCCTTTTAGGCCATAACAATGACAAGTTAAAACAGCCATTAATAGTCAACTGTTGCTTCTTCCGAGAATTTTCCTTCTAGAGTACACTCATACATAGAAAATCCAGTTATTCCTGTAAGGAGAGAAAGTGTTCTCCAGCTTTCACGGGGTTCATTGAACTATTGGAAGAGTATAACTCTATCGAACTAATGTCCATCGAGGCATACTCTGCAAAATAGCTATTGAAGTTAAAACGAGATGGTTCACATTGTCTTTCATTATGTAATTTTTCCACTTCAATAATATTTCTGCAGTCGTTGGGATGCAACGAACTTGTTGGAATGTTAGTTTAAACCAAGATCAATGGACATCAAGAATAGAACCACAGTTCTATAAAGACAATTCGTACTAAACAATTCCTCGTTGATATTAACTGCTTCCGCGACATCCCATAACTTTTATTTGATATGGTAATTTATTGTAGACAAGGTGAGTTTTGAGTTTTAGGGGTGTAAAGTTCTAGAAGAGCAATACATTGAAGCTGGCATCAGCTGAGCTTTAAACTTTTGAAGTTAAGGGCGCCACCCTTTGTCTGGTGCTTCACGTTATGGTTTGACAGATATCTGTACACTTCATTAACATGCATATACTGTACACATCACAAACGCCTGTGTGTATCCTGTGCTGTTGAGCTTTATTAAGACGAATATATATATATATACTATTCAAATAAAGTAGAGGATATCCAAACTGATTTTGATATTTTCGGAAAATGGTATTGGATACGCGTGATTGGACACATCGATAAGTTACCAAGATTATTGCGAATCATGGACCTCACCGGCCCACGAAAACTTCGTGCAGATTTTTCGCACGAGCGCCACGTTAATGTCGTGGGGTACGTTCTGAAATTGTTTTTTGTACTTGAAGGGTTTTTTTCGGAGGCCTCATCGTTCTTTTCTTGGTATAACCTCGTTCATCAATAGTTTCTGGTCGAAAACGTAAGTTTTGAGGTTTGCGAAGACTGACACGTAATGAACGTTTACGTGCCGTTGACACGTTGAAAGCTGGCAACAGACAGACTGCAGTGGCTCCAATTCTCAACGTTACTCCATCGATGATTAGCAGGTTGTGGTCACGCTACCGTCAGATAGGCAATATTAATGACAGAACGTCGGTCAGGTCGCCCAAGGGCGACAATTGCTAACCAGGATCGTTTCATCCGAACCACAGCATTACGTAACCATCATGAAAGTGCCTCAGAAATTGGACAGCAGCTTCACCGAGCGACAGATGTGCGAGTCAGAGGTCAGACTATCCGAAATCGCCTACACAGCTGGAATTTGTACGCTTGACGACCTCGAATAATTCCACGTTTGATTGAACATCACAATCACATCGCAGCAAGGCGTAATTGTTGTGGCGCACGACAGCGCCTACACAGCTGGAATTTGTACGCTTGACAACCTCGAATAATTCCACGTTTGATTGAACATCACAATCACATCGCAGCAAGGCGTAATTGTTGTGGCGCACGACAGCGCTGTGACAATCGTCACTGGAGCAATATCATGTTTTCCGATGAATCGAGGTTCACTCTCCACTTCCACGGGCGAAACAGAGTGTGGCGGCGGCGGCGGCGGCGGCGGCGGCGGCGGAACGAACAATACCATGACGTTACCGTTAGACAGCACGATCGTTTTGGTGTTGGATCGGTTATGGTCTGGGGAGGCAAAACCATAACAAGCAGAACAGCATTACATGTCATCCAGGGGCGTGTCACAGGGCAGTACTACCGTGACAACTTGTGAGCAGCTCATGTGGTGCCATTTGCGCGACGTGACGGCCGTCGATTCATTTTCTGAGATGACAGTGCAAGAGCACAGAGGGCCCGTGTCGCAACAGAATTCCGCCAAGAGCAGAACATCACTACACTGCCTTGGTCAGCACTAAGTCCAGACCTTTCACCAATCGAGCACGTCTGGGATATGCTTGGCAGGCGCCTACGACAACGCCAACAGCTCCTACCAATGTCCAGGAACTTGCCGCGGCACGGCAGGAAGAATGGAATAACATCAGCCAAGCTGATATTGGACGTTTGGTGAGGAGTATGCCACGTCGGATCCGCGCTAGTCTCGCGAACCGAGGTATTGAGGTCTTAGATTTAATGTGGGAAATTCTCTGACTGACCGCCCATGTCTTCTACAGCACAGTGCGTGAAATGTGTGATTGACAGACACCCAACTGTCGCTGAAATCATTCATCAGATGTCACAGTGCAATGCCTCTACTGTCGTTTTGATGAAAATATAAATACATTGCTTCATTTTTCTCGCTTTTATCAAATATCCCCCACTTTTTATACGCCCGTTTAAAAAACGGTCGTATTATGTTATCAGTCTATCTGCCTGTCTGTCTGTCCGTCCGTCTGTCTGTCTGTCTGTCGGTCTGTCGGTCTGTCGGTCTGTCTGTCCGTCCGTCTGGTTTCCGTTCATTTAAAGTCGAACGCCTTGACGGATCGACATCAAACTTTCAGAAGTTGTTTTAGCATTAAAATACAGGTCAAGTTCGATATTGGTGTTTCTCAGTCCATCTGCTGTAGAGATATGGCTCTTTGGAAACACAATTTTTCTAAAAAAATTGGTTTCCGTTCATTTAAAGCTGAACGCCTTGACGGATTGACACCAAATTTTTCAGATGTTGTTTTTAGCAATGAAATACAGGTCAAGTTCGATACTGGTATTTCTCAGTCCATCCACTGCAGAGTTATGGCTCTTTGAAAACACAATCTTTCGAAAAAAATTGGTTTCCCTTCATTTAAAGTCGAACGCCTTGACGGATCGACATCAAACTTTCAGATGTTGTTTGTAGCAATAAAATACAGGTCAAGTTCGATATTGGTGTTTCTCAGTCCTTCCGCTGTAGAGTTATGGCCCTTTGAAAACACAATTTTTGAGAAAAAAAATGGTCTCCGTTCATTTAAAGCCGAACGCCTTGACGGATTGACACCAAATTTTTCAGATGTTGATTTTATACACCCGTTTGAAAAGCGGGACGTATTATGTGAATGGTCACTCCACCTGTCTGTCTGCCTGTCCATCCATGGACACATTTTGTTTCCGGACGATAACTTTAGTTGTAATGGTGTGAGCTGAGTTAAGTTTGGCATGTGGATTTAATATGACAGAATACAGGATGGGTTCGATTTCCGTTTCTAGCGGCCCATTTGCAGTAGAGTTATGACCCTTTATTTATGGGAATTTAGCCCAACTATTCGTTTCCGGACGATAACTTTAGTTTGCCTTGACTGATTTATTTCAGATTTTCATTTTTTTGTTTTTGACCACAAAATACAGCTCTAGTTCACTTTTGACTACAATCGCATATACCTTTCCAGAGTTATTCCCCTTGAATGATTGCAAATTTGTGGATTTTGTGGTTTCCGGATGACAACTTTAGTTTGCCTTGACCGATTTTTTTCAAATTCTCAGATTTTGTTTTTGACCACAAAGCACACTTCAAGTTCACCTTTGGCCATAATCGCATGTACCGTTTCATAGTTATTCCCCTTGAATGATTGCAAATTTGTGAATTATGTGGTTTCCGGATGATAACTTTAGTTGGCCTTGACTAATTTGTTTCAAATTCTCAGATTTTGTTTATGACCACAAAGCACAGCTCAAGTTTACTTTCGGCCAAAATCGCATGTACCTTTCCAGAGTTATTCCTCTTGAATTTGTGCATTTTGTGTTTTCCGGATTATAACTTTAGTATGGCCTAACTGATTTTTTATACGCCTTTTGAAAAACCGTCGAAGTTTGGAATCAGTCTGTCTATCTGTCCATTTGTCCATCCATTTGTCCATCCGTCGGTCTGTCCGTTCGTCAACATTTGGTTTCCAGATGATAACTTTATTATTTTTTTTCGATTGATTCCTAAACTTGGTATGTGGTTTAATCAAAACAAAAGACAGGTCAAGTTCGAATATGGGGTGAGTTCGAACTTCGAAGTTCCCCTGAATTATGGACCTTGTTGGACATAGAATGCTTCAAATATTTGGTTTCCGGATGATAACTTTTATTATTTGTTTTCCGATTGGTTCCAAACTTGGTATGTTGTTTAATCACAACAAAATACAGGTCAAGTTCGAATATGGGGTTGGTCCAAACAATTTTCACCCTCACCCTCATCCTTACCCCAACCCTTCAAAAATACAAAACGGGCGTATATTGTCCCGCTACGCGGTGCTCTTGTTTAAATTTTTGAATAGTGTATATTCGTCTAAATAAAGCTCAAACAGCACAGGAAAAGGAATCAATTTTCACTCAGCTTTCGGTCTTATGAACACCATCTTCAGGGTGGTGATAAAAGTTCTCGTAAGCCAAATTCTGACTGAACGGGTGTGTAATACAACCCGAAAAGAAAAGAAACCAGGGTGAAAGTAGAAAGCAAAAGGTATAAAAAATACTGTTAGACAAATTCGGAAAAGTATTCTAGAAAGTCCCTAACTCCCGGTAAAACCCGATTTTGATATACCCTATGAAAAATGAAAGGAACTGGAATTTTAGAAATGTCAAGATACTTCCATGTTTTACATGGTAGTATGATAACTGTATGATTTAAACAAATTTATTTGCAGTTCGTCACCTTAAAATGCACCAAGTAGCCCGCTAGGAGGAAATTTTAGAGTTTGGTGTTTTTCTGGCTGGTGCGAACGACGTGGGGATGTGCTGTGACTGTCCCCTTAATGGGATTGTGACACTAAAGGCTTGTTATTCACTGTTACTGGTGCAGGGAAGCGACAAAGTAAAAGTTGCGCTGCCTAAAACACTTATATATATATAATATAAGTTTGCTAAGCACCAAGTACATCCAACTACCTGTTTTACGTTTTAGTTGAAATATTGTAATGAAAAGTATATATATTTGTTCTATATTTATATCTTTAATGATTCAAGTACAGAAATTAAGATTTTATTTGTGTTTGACATTATTTTTTAGCTTTTGAATACGATAACCATGGAAAATGGATATTTTTGGTAAAAGAGGATTTTTTTCAATATACCAAAAAGTTGACGGAGCGAACTGGTATGGCTTCAATATCGAGTATGAGACCCATTACTGTTAATTACAGCTTGACAACGCCTTCTCATGCTCCCAATCAGGTTCCTGGTGGTCCTTTGTGGGATGTTGTTCCATTCTTGGACCAGCATGGCACCAAGCTCCTGGACACTTCTTGGCTGGACTGGACAGGCTGAAATTGCAAGCTGCAACTCATTCCAGTCATGTTCGATTGGATTGAGGTCAGGGGATCTTGCTGGCCAGTCCATACGCTCAATCCCCTCCCTCTGTCGGTACTCCCCGACAGCATGGGCAACATGCAGACGGGCATTATCGTCCATCAGAATGAATCTATCACCCACTGCACCGGCATACAATCTGACGTGGACATCCAGGATCTCATCAATATACCACTGTGCAGTCAATGTACCACGTTCAAGGACACAGAGCTCTATACATCATCGCAGCTGATGCCCCTCCAGACCATGATTGACCCTCCACCATAGCGGTCATGATCAGCAATGTTGGCTGCATGGAATCGCTCTCCTGGTCTTCTCCATACCCCAGAACGCCTATCTGTGTGGTCTAGGCAGTACCTTGACTCATCTGTAAAACGGACAGGTCGCCAATCTTCTCTGGTCCATCCAACGTGGTCCATGGCCCATTCATATCGTACCTGGCGGTGGTTCTGGGACAGCTGAATGCGAATACATGGTCCTCTCGATCGGAGACCACCTTATTGTAACCTTGCCTGGATAGTCTGCGTCGAAACATTTACCCCGGATGCATTCTGAAGGTCACTGCGAAGCTGGGTTGCTGTGGCAAAGCTGTTCCTACAGGCCTCAGTGATCAAAAACCGGTCTTCTGCTGCAGATATTGCCCTGTCTCTGCCACCACCATGCCGTCTTACTGGTGTGCCATACTGCTGAAATCTTGCCCAGTCTCTAGTGATCACCGTATGGTGCACACCAAGGACTTCACCAACCTGGTGATGGGTAGCCCCTTGCTCCACCATCGCTGCAGCCCGCCACATTTCTGCTTCAGACAAATGTCTTCTTATATTGGCATTTGCCATATTAAATCATTAAATCACAAGGGTTTGTGTTGAAATGAAGATTGAATACCCTACACATGTCATGTACATGTAGACAGCACACGAAAACATCATGAAAATCATGCTTTCCATGACTGTCACGAAAGGTCTGCCTGTCAAGAGAGCTAATGTAAACACTGGGGACCATCTCAATACATTCCTCAATCATATCCACCATATGATGCGTCAAATATTTGGTGCTTAGCAAACTGTGCGTATTATATAATAATAAAAACACTTTGGCCGGTCGCTGATTTGTCGCGGTTCTCGTATGAGAAGGCGTTGGTTACCCCTGTTCTACCAACTGCCTCCCTATTTCCACGCTTCTTCTCTCCTCCCAGCACTCGGAGACGAACTGCTTGATGGCATCCTTTGCCCCATTCTTCCCAATCTCTCTGATTAGCATATTAACTCTCTCCTTTGAGTCTCCTTTGAGTCGCCCCCTAACCACATGTTTTTCATTCTCCCATCCCACTTCCCCATTATACTATATATATAGAACTCACAAGTATACAAAACCAAACGCAACTTACATGAAATGTACATACTTACAATACAAAGTTTTGAAACGTTACATTTTAAATACACTAATTTACGTATGTACACTGGCAGGGAAAGGCATAGCTAAATTGGCAGTCTTCCCACCTTTCCCTAAATGAGGCAGAGACAGGGGAACATATATACTACTCGCTGTTTGATATAAGTAATACTTATTGCTCGACATATCAGTTATTATGCTTTGATAATAGTCTCCCAGGAAAAATAGTACACTCGCTTTCGGCGCTTGGTATATTCGTCCTCGAGGACAAGTTGTTTGGTTTTGTCAACTCCAAGCCTTGTTGTATTTATAATAGCGGTGATGAAAATCTATTCACATGATCGCATAGATAGGGAATCTATAAGGCGGCCATACTGCCCCCCCCCCCCCATACCTCCGGGCAGAGACTACCTTGTTAGAAGCACCAAATAAAATGTACAATAGGCAGAATTCATTAATATACTGAGTCAAAAAAGAAAGTATAATAGAAATAAGTGTGAAAAATTAGCATAAAGGATGAAATATAATAGTTCTAATGTTGCATGTTTGTGGACAAGAAGTCGTGCAAAGAGTTTAATGATATGTTGTTGTCCACCCAACCGTATACAATTTTGCTACGGATTTCAAAATAGCACGTGCCACCCGAGAATGTCAAATTGAATTGGTGACCGACGATTTTCTTTGTGTTGTGCTAGAGATCCTGGGTTATTGAGAAAGCACGCTAGTTTTTGTCTTCCGACATTTTAAAACATGCTAAGGTTACCCGAAAATCAAAGGTTGCTTGCCATTGGGATGCATGAGGCTGGGATACCTCCAGATGAGCTCGCTGCTGAGTTCGGAGTCATTGTGGCCACTATTTACCCTCTCATTGAGAGATATAGAACCACTGGATCAACTGCCGGCCGACGCGTTCAGGTCGACCAAGAGTTACAACCCTGCACAAGACCGACACATCAGGACTTCTCCCTTGTGGGATCGCTTACTTCCGGCGACGAGGACAGCAGCAATTACTCCTGATAGAACTAACAATAAAATCAGTGCACAAACTGTCCGCAACAGAAGCGCTGAACACGACATCCATACCACGGACCAATCCTTACCCATCGTCATCGTACCGTCAGAATGGAATGGGTACGTCAGCGTGTTCGCTGGACTCAGCAGCGTTGGAGTACAGTTCTTTTTGGTGATGAATCACGATTTTGTCTACGGCGCGCTGATGGTAGGGCAAGAGTGTATCGCCGACGGGCAGAACGGTTTTCAGGTGCATGCGTGCGGGAATGCGACCGTTTCGGCGGTGGTAGTGTAATGGTTTGGGCATGAATTTCCTTGCACCATCGAACGTAGTTGATCTTCATCGATGGTAATCTGAATGGACAGCGATAGAGGGACGAAATTCTTAACGCTGTTGTCCCGTTGTTCAACGCTAATGTCGAATTGCAGTTATTCAGCAAGACAATGCCCGTATCTGTCGTGACTTTCTTGAGGAGCAGAGCATCGCACTTCTTCACAGGCCCCCACTCCCGCCAGATTTGTCACCAATCGAGCATCTTTGGGATCAATTGGACCGTCGGGTACGATTTCATGATCTTCAGACGTTAGGCGATTTACGTAATGTTCTAAGGCAGGAGTGGAACGCAATACCACAGGGTGACATCCAGAGACTTATCAGGTCCATGTGCCGTCGATGTCTTGCCATCCAAGATCCAAAACGGTGGACATAAACGCTATTGACTGCATTTGTGAACTTTTCATTTCACCCATGTCTGAATTCCGACGTCCTGGCGTGACGCGGCAACAGTAAGAACACGAAATTATGCAAATTCATACAGCTCGACTAAGATATGAATTTACAATAATTTGTTTGGGATTAAAGTCGATAATACTAAAAAAACGCTCCTCAAAGTTTTTTATACTTTCTTTTTTGACTCAGTATATATATATATATATATTCGTCTAAATAAAGCTCATACAGCACAGCAAAAGATGATGACCTGCTTCAGGGTACAGACACAACAAGAAACAATACACACAGACGACGAAAGAAATTAAATATGGCGATAAAAATTCTCGGATGTATAATACAGCCCGGAAAGAAAAGAAATCGGGGTAAAAGTAGAAAGCAAAAGGTAAAAAAAAATACTGTTATATATATTAAAAGGACACGAGTAACATATACGCAGAAAATATACACTTAACAAAAAGGTCGTCAAACATAATTTTACTTGAGATATTTCAATGTATTTATCTCTTCATTTCTGAAGAGATGAATACATTGAAATATATCAAGTAAAATTATCTTTCGGGACTTTTTTTTAATAAGTATATAAAAATACTTGGAAATAACAAAACAGAATTACGGAAGAAAATCTCTAAAGAATGGTGCATTGTGTTCCCTCAGTCGAACGTCCCTGAAAATTCCACGGCTCTTTATAGAAAGTAATCGAACTTCTTCATAAATATGCCCTGCTGGGTGTGCCAAAAGTGCACGGCAGAAGCGCACGAGTATTTCTAGAACCCGCTATAGGTAAAACTATCGGAAAGTATAGAACCTCTCGACCAGTCAGAGAAAGGGAAAGTCGTGTTCGATATAAGTCCAAGAGAGTATATATTATACCTTTGCTTACTTGTTCGTTAGTAAAACATGGATTGAGTAACTGACGTTTTGAGGTGGGATATAATCAGGTTTCTTGAATAGGGGATGAAACAGAATTCCATGTTTCGACGTCACTCGCTGTGTCACAATAACAATACAGCAGAAACCCTCACAAGGTGTTCATACTACCCTTACTCATACGTTAACAAAAAAGTTAGCGTTTCTTTTCCAACATTAAAGAGTATAGTCGTTTTTCTGTAAAGGGGTTGGCATGTCAATCCATAATTTTTTTTCGGGGGCGGGAGGAGTGGGAGGGGAAGGTCTATCTATGTGTCAATTAAACTACAAACAACGTCTCTGCTGATGGATCACCATATTTAACCTGACTGCGATATCTGAATAGAACTAAGGGCTCCTACAGACTCGAAGCCAGCAAATGCCGAAAAATGTGGTTTAAATTGCTGATAGAACTGGAAGAGATTAATTACTAAGTGAAAATTTACAGTAAGTAATGTTTCAGTTTACAGGTGGTTAGGAATCTTCTGCCCTTTCTCTGTTTACGATAGCATACATCATATGTTATTTGCATGGATAAAAGGTTTGTCTGGAAAACCTTCGTAAAAATTAGTTTACATTCTCACAAAGGAATCCAATATCATAATAATGTCTTTCCACGGAATACACAATATTTACACTCGATTTATTGAAAATATTGATTTATTTATAATACGGTCAAAAACTGGAGTAGATTCTAGCTTTCCTTTGTCAAACCCCATGTGTATGAAACAGGAGTTGATCTCGCCGTGAACGTATTATCCCTTTGAACCCCAGAGGCCTTTTTTCCGGTCCAGTAACATGATGCTTCATAATTTCATTAAGTAGGTTGACTTTTAAGTGAAAGTGTGGTGTAGACCAATCAATATTTTCAACGTACAGCCCCAAGGCTGCACGTTGAAAATATTAATTGGTTTACCCCCAAATAAAGAATATGGACTCTTCCAGTTGCTGCCATTGAACTGATATGGAAGATACCACTAGGGTTCAAAGGATTAAATGCGATGTTGGCTTTGACATGCAGTCCTGTTGGAAGCCCGGGAAATGGTGCAGTGCTTGTTATTTGTGGTAAACAAGTTCTATTTTAATGGTAAAAGATGACCCTTCCTCGAGAGGTGAAGCAGTGCTCGTTTGTTGTGGGAAACAAGCTCTGTTTTACTGGTAAAATATTACCGCTATCCAAAGCCTGGGAGTGGAAGGTCTCTAAGATGGACAACATGGGTATAATCGATTAACTGGTCTTGACTTTATATCCATGTGGCTGCCACAATTAGCTGTTGTGCAGAAATGTGTGACAATAAACACTAGTAAATAAATAATTAAAATAGGACTTGGTCACAAACGTCTGAAGTGGATATCCTTTAAAGTGGGTAGAATAGGTCTAAACGATTTGTTATCCTTGACTTCATACTTATGCTACTGTCGTCTTATAGCCATAGATACCAACAATTACCTGAACATCAATGGATAAATATTTGCTGCGCACCCTCATGACAGCCTGTTATAATTGTTTTGATAAAAAAAATGCAACAGAAATAGTCTATAGAACGAGTCGATCCAAAACATAGGAAGCTTCCCTTTCTCTTGTCTTTTTCAAATAAAATCCTTTGGACAATAATTCCAAGGACAGAACTTTTTCAAATAACTTACGTTTAGCAGGAGTGATGAGAAGAGGCGGACTGGTCGTATGGTCCACCGAGAAAATTCCCGGTACGCCCTCTTTTGGGTGGCCCCAGGGCCCCCAAAATTAATGCAGCACAACACCTGTTGGTGCTTGAAATCTCGTGAAAATGCCCATCAGGCGAAATGGATCTTCTGGCATAGAGTTCCAGCATATTGAAATGTTCTTTATGTGGCCTGCCAATGACAGTCCACAAAGAGAACATTTTGAAATTCCAGCAGTCTAGTCTTCCACTGATCGCTCAGATGCAAGGAAACAGCGTTCTTTTATTTTGAAAAATCGACATTCTCTCCCATTGGGCCGAACTATGGTCGCCCCGCGGAGTCCGCGCATCAACACCTCCTGTTGATACCATTCTTGCCGAATGAATGATGAAGTTGATACAAATATGCCATCGAAATGTCCTCTCTGCGAACTGTCATTGATCACTCAGATGTGAGGAAGCAGCGTACGTCCAGTCGAAAAAGCAAAATTTTCTCCAGGTCCGGGGTCCACCTTGGTTCTTTTCCCGGTAACTTTTCTTGGGCCAGTCCGCCCCTAATGATGAGATCCTAATGTCCCGATAGATATAAGAGAATATCTCTCCAGAAAAGGCGCTCATTACGTAACAATTTAAATCGACATCACTGTGCGTTTTCTTCGTTTTGGTGTTTTAATTGCATTTGAAACATTTATTTGCAGTTAAATGCTCTCAAAGAATATAATGAAAATAATACCTATTGTTTTCTTCAGTAGGTACCAGAATTATTGTATATTTTTATCATAATAACAGTTAGTCTGTTGTCTCGTCCTCCGTATGAATACCTGAATTTATCCCTTTTAGACCTTTAGTCATACTTTTTGCGAAAAGGAAATATTAGCATTTGGTGACAAAACAGCACAATAGACGATAAATCCGTAGGGAGAAGCCGAAATATTCAACATGCCTAAAAGAACGACAATATTCAATTTTTACGGAACCTCCCTTTGAATAGAAAACCGATTCGCCCACTTTACTCTAAACTATATTTGTAGGGTAGTACCATCCCGGAGCTCAGTATGGAAAGAGTTAATGTAGACGATGATGTAAATATCACACCAGTACCAAGCTGTTTTTCTCATAGTTTTGTCATGCTCAATCAGACAACTGTACAATTTACCTTCTTACCCGTATCCACTCGGTACTATCGGGAGCGCGGTGGCTGCGTCGTTAGCGCATTGCACTTCAAACTGGACGTTCGACGGTACAATAATGAGAGCGATAGCTCTGTTGTGTCCTTGGGTAGTGCACCTAATCCCAATTGCGCACGTATGGGCACAGTGGCGCTGTGTTCTTAAGCGTACTGCATGTCATCTCCAATCAGTGCTAACCCTGCTTGTGGAGAAATAGTACGTTGGGGAGGTTGACTGTTGCTCGCCACTATCCGGTGGTTCTCTACGTCCACTCCGGCTTCCTCCACCCGCAAAACTGCCCGATACGAAGGTCACCCTGGCTGCCGAAAGCGTTACTAAAACCCAATAAATAAATAAATAAATTATCATACTTAATGAGACTTCATAGTTTGTCTCCTTACGTTATTATCGTTATTATCGTGGTACTACTGCAAGCACGAAGGCGTTTAGTCTGTAGTATTCCTGTACAGTTTGATTTCGTGTATGTAGAATTGTGTACAGTTTGATTTCATGTCTGTAGAATGCTATGTACAGTTTGATTTCGTGCCTGTAGTATTCTGTACAGTTTGCCTTCGTATCTAGTATTCTGTACAGTTTGGTTCTGTGCTTGTAGTATTCTGTTCAGTTTGATTTCGTGTCATTATATGACCGAGTAGGGTTATCGTGTGACGTCGGGAGTACTCAGAACGTAAAATAAAATTAATTGTACTGAATATAAAGAGGATGGTGTATACTATTAGAACTGAAATTTTGATATAGAAAAGAGAAAGTAAAAAAATTACAGGAAGCTACAGAATGTGTTCTAAGGCTAGTCATTAAAAAGCGTTCTTAATTTACAGTCTTCAAATTATCAAGATCTATATATTTGCAGGCTGGTGAACACAATTACCATAAAAAATATGCGTTTTCTTCACAATGAGGAAGAATTACTTTTTATACAAATTCATGAGACAGGGAATAATCGAACGAAAATTAACAAGGATGCTAATGAGACGCACACCACAACAATTGTATAATGTAGTTTACCCTTTGCAATCCTATTTTTATAGATGATCATTCACTCTCGGTGCATTGAAATTGAAATTTTTAGATGGGCAAGGAAGGTCCAATTAAGGAGCATGTAGTTGTTAAGAAAACATCAGTGACATCAGTAGAAACTATCGCGAAGTTTCATTTTGATACTTTTAATAAACGAAAACAACAGACAGCTCTCGGAGCTGTCTGTTGTTTTCATTAAAAGTTACAAAAGCAGACGTGGCTTTTTACGGCAAGCTAATTAGAAGCAATTAAGTAACCGCCCACTTCGGCCATTTGTTTAGCGAATATATTTTTACAGCAATTTGCAAGTTCTTATTCTTCCCAGGGAAAAAGTGGTAAATCTTACCAACTAGTCTTTTTTATATTAATGGAAAGGATAGTTTTTACACGCATGTTCTATGTAATCCCCATCTACAGCAACACTGAACCATGCAGAAAATGAAAATCTGTTCCGCACATATGTGCGGTACGGAAATTGTTGACAGACTATTTTTAACTAGAAGAGAAATTTCACTGGAATTTTCTTCAATTCGTGCAACGCAATATCAATTGGAATTGATAGCAATAGATGAAAAATCGTCCCCTGAGTTCTAATGTGTTCTATGTACCTGTAGGCACATAGAACACATTGGAACTCAGGGGACGAAATAGTAACCCGGTTCCCTTAGCAAATGTGGTTGGCGGTAAAATGTGTTCTTTTTGTTGATAGCTGTCAAATGAATTGCTGAGTGTCATTCTCATAATTGTTTTTCTAAAAGATGTGAAGGCGTGTAATAAACACAGAACGACACGCGTGTGTGAATGGGCTAGTCGGTATGGCACTTGTGCCATCGCGGAAGGATAAAACTCGAAGCGTGCGGCATCTCGTTCTATCCTTCCGCGCTGGCACTCGTGCCATATCGATTAACCCATTCACACACGCGTGTCGTTCTGTGTATGTCTGTATTATATGTCACGATGCGCACACGGTTGATATATTGGACAGAAAAATACGTTACAGAACATCAAAAGATGGTGAAAGCACCGGTTTGTTATTTTTAAATGGGTTTAAACTGAGAATAATAGCCAAACTTTCAAACTGATTGGGACAAAGACTATAAAAAGCCGGCGCCTGCATCGTTTTACTACGCTAGAGGAAAATGCCTGAAATTTGTGAAATGATACGCACATCGATGATACAACTTCGCTACCATTTTGAAGTTTCAATTTTAATATGAAATTTCCTATACCCTTAGTGTAAAATTTACAGACAATTTTAGAAAATTAAGGGGAGCTAACTTTCCTGTAAATCTCTTCATTGAAGAAAATTGTCAGCCATAGTGACAAATATAGATCAGTAACGCAATGGAAAGGGGCGATATATTCTCGAAGACATGGTGGAGCAGGGACAGTTGTCCTGTAGAACGAATTACTGTCATCCTCTGTAGTCATAGGGTAGAACTTGTCTTTGAGGGTATTTTTTTTCTTTGTATTTGTGCTGTGTGCGTGACACTTACTCGCTTTTAGACTATACAGTTTTTTAGTTGCCTTTAATTATCTGCTATTAATGCGGTGTGCTCCTCGGATCTTGATCGCCAGATCATACTAAAGTGATTTTCAGGTTCCGTGTCAGCTTGGTTGGCCCCACAACAAAGTCTGCGCGGAAAAAAATCAAATCGAATCCACCCAACTCACACCATCCGTTTCTAGGAGCACTTTATTTTGTAAATAGATAAAAAAGGTTCTAACAGCTTGTCTTAGTAATATTATGCTAAACTAGTTACAGCTGTTTTGTTAAATTCTAGCCGATTTTTTGTCCTGAAAAACGCATTTGTTTCCAATTGCGCCTCACTCTCCGTACACGTAAATTGCTAAATAAAACAAATAACATATGTGGAAAATAATAAGGTTCAAGTGTCAACAATACGTTATTTGCCACGAGCTTGATAACTTGTGTAGAATGTAAATTTTAGAAACAATGTGTAATAAATTTAATTCGAACAATGACACTTAGAATTCAGATAGATAGTCGAGACATATTTGTAGCACCGAATTATCTGAATTCTGGTCTTCTCTCCAACCGAATTCCATATGTTGAAGTCTGAACTATATTTATGTCTTTGTTAAGGTGTCTTATTCGTCAGGTTAGGTTAGTGTCATGCTTCCTTCTTGAGCAGTTGCCGTTTCGCTTTGAGTCTGTGTGTGAGAAACAACGCTTCATACTAACTTTCCAAGCTATGAAGTTAATGTTTAGCAATCCGATTTGCGTTTTTAGTCTGTGTGAAACACACAGACTATTGTTTTTGCACGGTTTCTTTTTCTTTTCTTTTTTTCTTTTTTTTTCTTTTTTCTTCTTCTTCTTCTTCTTCTTTTTCTTCTTCTTCTTCTTCTTCTTCTTCTTCTTCTTCTTCTTCTTCTTCTTCTTCTTCTTCTTCTTCTTCTCCTGTCTTCTGTCTTCTCATCACTTTTTTGTCCGCAAGATAACTCGAAAACCAATTGCCCTATCTCGTTGATTTTTGGCATGCTGATAGACAGCCACATGTTCTCGGCCACCTATGTTTTTCAGGTTCCTGGCTATCAGGGGTGTCTGTAGCGGTGTTTTGAAAGTGGGTCACGCCCATATCTCAGGCGTAGTATGACCTACAGACCTGGGACCAACAGCAAATGAGTCGACATTCGACGGAGGTTCAAAATATGGGTGAAGGTCACGGAGGTCATCTAGGGGTCATTGAGTGCATTTTTCAAAATTGCTAGAAATCACATTTTTTGACCCCCTAAAGTATTCCTGACGTACACACATGCATTTTGACGTAAAAAAGTGGGCGTGGCCAAAATTTTTGATAGTGGGTCACGCTCATATCTCAAGCATGGTATGACGTATGGACCTGGGACCAACACCAAATGAGTCGACACTCGACGGAGATTCAAAATATGGGTCAAGGTCACGGAGGTCACCTAGGGGTCATTAAGTGCATTTTTCATAATTGCTAGAAATCACATTTTTTGACCCCCTATAACATTCCTGACATGCACACATGCATTTTGACGTAAAAAAGTGGGCGTGGCCAAAATTTTTGAAAGTGGGTCACGCTCATAACTCAAGCATGGTATGACGTATGGACCTGGGACCAACACCAAATGAGTCGACACTCGATGGAGATTCAAAATATGGGTCAAGGTCACGGAGGTCACCTAGGGGTCATTAACTGCATTTTTCATAATTGCTAGAAATCACATTTTTGACCCCCTAAAGCATTCCTGACATACACACATGCATTTTGACGTAAAAAAAAGTGGGCGTGGCCAAAATTTTTGAATGTGGGTCACGCTCATATCTCAAGCATGGTATGACGTATGGACCTGGGACCAACACCAAATGAGTCGATACTCGATGGAGATTCAAAATATGGGTCAATGTCACGGAGGTCACTTGGGGTCATTAAGTGCATTTTTCATAATTGCTAGAAATCACATTTTTTGACCCTCTAAAGCATTCCTGACGTACACACATGTATTTTGAAGTAAAAAAAGTGGGCGTGGCCAAAATTTTTGAAAGTGGGTCACGCTCATATCTCAAGCATGGTAGGACGTATGGACCTGGGATCAACACCAAATGAGTCGACACTCGATGGAGATTCAGAATATGGGTCAAGGTCATGGAAGTCACCTAGGGGTCATTAAGTGCATTTTTTATAATTGCTAGAAATCACATTATTTGACACCCTAAAGCCTTCCTGACATACACACATGCATTTTGACATAAAAAAGTGGGCGTGGCAAAATTTTTTTAAAGTGGGTCACGCTCATATCTCAAGCATGGTATGACGTATGGACCTGGGACCAACACCAAATGAGTCGACACTCGACGGAGATTCAAAATATGAATGTCTTCTATGCACTGTTTGTCAACATGATAATCCAAATACAATCAATCCTATCTCAATGTTTTTGGTATACTGATAGAGTGCCTGCCATTGGTACTTGGTCATCTATGATTTGGAGGCATGTGGGGCCTTCGGGCTCTAGATGTTAACAATATGTTTACAACTTTTACTGGGAAATGAGTTAGCTGAAGCAGTAACCATTATCTAAAACAGAAATCTCCAGAGAGAAAGCTGAGATAGAATTCTTTGTTACATTGAACATCACTGTATATTTATGTTGTATCATGTTACAAAACTTCAGTCTCAGTCATTGAAGATAGAGAGAAACCTTCACTTTTCAAAGCATTTTTTTTTAAAATCTATTTATTCTCAATCATAACTCAAGATTGAGAGGTTTTGGGATGGAGTGGTGTGTGGCTTTCTCGAAACACCTATCACAGTTACAAAGTAATAAAATGGAATATTTGAATGGTCAGATTTTAACCCTCTTAATACTTCGATGTGAGTAAAAAAATATCTTTAATATAACTCATGGCTACAGAATGTTTTCACTCTCTTTTCTGAAACATTTAATTCTATGTGGAATGGGACACCTTTTCAGTGTGCTTTCCAAACTAAGGGATTCTTAACCCTTTAGCCAACATAACGGCAAAAACCGGTCAGCTTTATACACAGAAATGTCTATTCAGTTTTAATTACTTTTTCATTTTTGCTTGAAAAACATAGCTTATGACCCTTCATTGGAATGAGCTCATTTTTTAAAGGATTATTTATTTATTGGTGTTTAATGTCACATATTTCTGCACAGTGGTTTACCATGACCAGGACAGTTTTACGGGCGGAGAAAGCCAGAGTACCTAGGGAGAACCTCCGGGCAACAGCGAGCAACTATCAGATTCCCCACATACTAACTCCACACAAGCAGGGTTAGCATTGGTTGAATACAGGTGCACCATCGATGTGCAGCACGCTTTAGTACACATCGCCACCATGCACCCACGTGGGCAATGGGGTGAAGTGTCTTGCCCAAGGACAGAGTGAGGACCGCTCGACTTGCAGCCTGCACCTCTGCCAACTCAGCCACTGCGCCCCCATTTAACCCTTTACCCAACGGAGACTATAGCAAAATTTATTATTTCAAATATCATTTTTTTCAAATTTTCCAAACAATTTCAACAAAACCATATCATGGGACCCCTCGTTGGAACTAATATTTTTTCAACTTCTCAGTTTGCATATTACGCGGGCGGATGCGGCCTATTCGTTGTGTAAAGGTTTTTTTTTATTTTTATTGGTGTTTTAAGGTCACATATTTCTGCACAATGGCTAACCATGACTGTGACAGTTTTATGGGTGGAGGAAGCCGGAGTACCCGGAGAGAACCACCGAGCAACGGCGAGCAACTGTCAGCTCCCCAACATACCAACTCCACACAAGCAGGGTTAGCATTGGTTGAAGACAGGTGCACCATCGACGTACAGTACGCCTTAGTACACATCGTCACCGTGCCCACACGTGGGCAATGGGGGTGAAGTGTCTTGCCCAAGGACACAACGCGGTTGCCGCAGGTGGGATTCGAACCGAGGACCTCTCGGCTTGCAGCCTGCACCTCTACCATCTGGGTAAAGGGTTAAAGGATTAAAATGGAATATTTTAATCCTCTGAAAATCTTAATATGGGGGCACGGTGGCGCTGTGTACTAAAGCGTACTGCACTTCGATGGTGCACCTCTCTTCGAAAAAATCATTGAGAATAATGAAAACCATTTCCATTCTCACAGTGTTGTTCTAAACACACATGGATATAGATGGGACCTCGGTATTTTGACAATGCCAATAAGTCTTCAGACAGGCCCTTGGGGTCTTCAAGGCCTTTCAACGTCTACATTCCAACATTACTGAACCTTTTTACTTGCAATATATTTTCCAGAGGTACCATGCATGCACTCCATCATTGCCTTGCTAATATGGACATTTGCCATCATCTACAAATATGGCAGATCTGGAGTTGGTGGAGCCAATATTTATAAAGTAGTTTGTGCTCATACTTCAGGTTTAGTATGACCTATAGTAATGGTACCTACACCAAATGAGTTGAAACTTGCTGGAGGTTCAAAATGTGGTCCACCTCTAGGCGGTCAAGAGAGGTCATTAAATGCATACTTTTTCTTCCTATTGGGAATTTCATTTTATACCAATTAATGGAGTTCTGAAGATTATACATGTATCTCATCAGCGGCAGTAATGTCCATTTCTGATTCCTTGAATATGGTGTGCACATATATGCCTTTTCGGGTTTCTTAGAAAAATTGTTCTGATTCCTGTATGAATATTTTCTCCATGAAAGAATTTCACAAAAAGCAGTGGGGAGAAAGCTGTGACTGTCACATACAATAACATGATCTATTTATTTAATCTCATTGTGCAGAATTAATTCCCAAACCAAGTTTATATAAAAACAAACAACTTGATAATGAAGATATTTAATCTCATTGTGCAGAATTAATTCCCAAACCAAGTTTATATAAAAACAAACAACTTGATAATGAAGAATTCCAGTGTACATGTAATTGTAAAACTACACTGGAGATTTGTTATTTAAACCTATCACAATACTGTCAGGATGCTGGTAAAAGATGCAATACTGACATAGTTGAATGTTCTGTTAACTGTGTTAGTGCTATGACTGTTTAAAATTAATTTATTAGAGAAGTTCTAGTTTTATGTATGCCTTGTTTAGGTCACTAGATGCTATTTTAAGAGCAGGCTTTCAAATGAGCTCTTGGGGTTTTTTAAGGTTTTTATGACAATATCTCCGACATAGAGTCTATGCACCCTTTGTCAGCGCGACAACTCAAATACGGACCGTCCTATCTCTATGCATTTTGGCATGCTGGTTAACAATAACCAGTTTGCACTCATCTATGTTTTTTTCACCCGTTCGATCTGAATGTCAGATGACAGATCTGAAGTTGGTGGAGCTATTATTTCAAAGTGGGTTGCGCTCATTCTTCAATGTAGATGTGGACATGGGACTACACCGACTGAGTTAAACATTGCTGGAGATTCAATATATGGTCCACCTGAATGAGGTCATCAAGTGCATATTATTCAGAAAGACTGGGAAATGCATTTACACCTTAATGTATTTCTAAAGTTTATGAATGTATTTCATCACTCAAATTCGTGGGCAGAGCCAAAATTGTCCATTTCTGATTCGTGTATCGAACCCTTTAAATGCTGGTCACATATATGCCTTTTCTGGTTTCTTATAAAAATTGTTCTGATTCCTGTATGAATATCTGTAAATACTGTTAACGAAACACCCATTTCTGATTTGTTAAAAAATATTTTACACCAGAAGATAAGCCTCCATAAATTCTCTTCCTGTAGAGTTTATTCCTGATACTTTAACCCTTTTCACACAGACTTGAATTTACTGGATGCAGTAAATTCTGTTTCTCTAGTTCAATCCGATTTTGCTTACTCCTCCTAATTTAGGTCATAAGGAAGCACATGGATGGAAATTACTATAGAACTGATTGTATCCATATAAATGAACATGTGGGAAACGTATAACAACTTTCAGTTTCAGTGATAAATTAATTTACTTTAACATTTTTGTCTCATATGCGCAAGCCCAATTGCTCATTATGTGGTATTTTAAATTTCAAAATGTACTTTGTTAATAGAGTACATTTCTCATGTTTTTCCCGAAATTCATAGAGAACTGCCCGCTAGCACTCTGCACTGAAGCGTGAGAAATTAAATTTCCATGAATAAAATCGCTGTGTTGCCAAGTAACACAACATAAAGGAATGACAAACATTAAACACTGAATCAATGCGTAAAAAATGTGAGTGATTAACCTTTTCGGAGCCGTTGGCGATCAAATGAAAGCCTTAACCGTTGACGAACAAGTGAAAGCCCTACCAAACGTACCGGTACATACTACGTCAGTAAATGCGACCCGACCCGTCGCTGCCATTCAAATTCTTTCGCGTTGGCGTTGGACATATTGCGGCGATAGTTTGTCCTCTGCTCCACTAGCGGATCTAACATTCTGGGTTTGAGGAGCGGGGCACATTTCAATCCTGAGTCACGATGCGAGTTGACGGCGAACATGAGAGGGAGTTCGAGGTAGGGGTGTCCCCGAGAACATTTTTTTCGAAAATGGATGGTTAGTGTGGCCTTCCGATGCTTTCTTTCCCTCATGAACACAATGTTTTTCATCGAAAATATTCCCTCAATTTTATAGACTCATGTAAATTTTAGTTCACGGGAGAGAATAGTCGTATGCATGGTTACGTTATGGTATTATCCTCAGTGACACATAAGCAATCATTACCTCCGATAGTGGAAGTCCATGTATTATCGCGGATAATACCGTGTCCCCCAGTCTCGATGCTTGTGAAAAAATGAGTTACAGATAATAGGGCGGGGTGCACCCGTTGGATAGCCCATACTCTGACCGCTTTTCGCCAAACTATGGCCAACGCTTTCTACCTGTTTTCGAAATAACGAGCTAGATTTTTTAAAAACAAAATGGCCGTACCACGAAAATAAGATATTACACTTCTGAAAGGACAAATCATCATTTCATATTATCTTTAGTGACACTTCCAACATGGGCATCGCCGTGAAAAATATACGTATATCTTTGTGGCTGGTGTGCAGAAATATAAGAAAAAGAAAACATATAATTACAAGCGAATTTTATTTGATTTGAGTTTGGAAAGAATGTTTTAAAATCGGCGTACTATAAGATGAATTAATCGCATCTTGGCAACTTCTCTTCAAACTCTCTTTCCTTCTTCTTAGGGATGTTGCTATATTGCATGTGGTGTTTTTTATCCCCGCTTTCGTCGGGGATATTGTCGTTATCTCCGTCCGTACGTCCGTCCGTCCGTACGTCCGTCCGGTGTTACATTCACTTGCATTAATGTTTAAACTATGCTAATGTGTTCAGGTATCACCAGTACATGTGCATGAAGGTTTCGGGATTTTGATTTAGTTCCAAGTGGTTCCAGTGGAACCATTTTTATCCTTAGAAAATCTTTGTCCGCTCAAAGGTTCTTAGGGTATTGAATTCGATACGTTTAAACCATGTTAACATGTTCAGATAGCATCTGTAGATGTGCATGAAGGTTTCGGAATTTTGATTTGGGTTCAAGTGGTTCCAGTGGAACCACTTTTATCCTTAGAAAATCTTTGTCCGCTCAAAGGCTCTTAGGGTATTGAATTCGAAACTTTTAAACCATGTTAACATGTTCAGATAGCATCTGTAGATGTGCATGAAGGTTTCGGAATTTTGATTTGGGTCCAAGTGGTTCCAGTGGAACCACTTTTACCCTCAGAAAATCTTTGTCCGCTCAAAGGCTCTTAGGGTATTGAATTCGAAACATTTAAACCATGTTAACATGTTCAGATAGCATCTGTAGATGTGCATGAAGGTTTCGGAATTTTGATTTTGTTCCAGGTGGTTCCAGTGGAACCACTTTTATCCTTAGAAAATCTTTGTCCGCTCAAAGGTTCTTAGGGTATTGAATTCGAAACGTTTAAACCATGTTAACATGTTCAGATAGCATCTGTAGATGTGCATGAAGGTTTCGGAATTTTGATTTGGGTCCAAGTGGTTCCAGTGGAACCACTTTTATCCTTACAAAATCTTTGTCCGCTCAAAGGCTCTTAGGGTATTGAATTCGAAATATTTAAACCATGTTAACATGTTCAGATAGCATCTGTAGATGTGCATGAAGGTTTTGGAATTTTCATTTGGGTCCAAGTGGTTCCAGTGGAACCACTTTTACCCTCAGAAAATCTTTGTCCGCTCAAAGGCTCTTAGGGTATTGAATTCGAAACGTTTAAACCATGTTAACATGTTCAGATAGCATCTGTAGATGTGCATGAAGGTTTCGGAATTTTTATTTGGTTCCAGGTGGTTCCAGTGGAACCACTTTTATCCTTAGAAAATCTTTGTCCACACAAAGGCTCGTAGGGTATTGAATTTGAAACGTTTAAACCATGTTAACATGTTCAGATAGCATCTGTAGATGTGCATGAAGGTTTTGGAATTTTGATTTGGGTCCAAGTGGTTCCAGTGGAACCACTTTTATCCTTAGAAAGTCTTTGTCCGCTCAAAGGCTCTTAGGGTATTGAATTCGAAACGTTTAAACCATGTTAACATGTTCAGAGAGCATCTGTAGATGTGCATGAAGGTTTCGGAATTTTGATTTGGTTCCAGGTGGTTCCAGTGGAACCACTTTTATCCTTAGAAAATCTTTGTCCGCTCAAAGGTTCTTAGGGTATTGAATTCGAAACGTTTAAACCATGTTAACATGTTCAGATAGCATCTGTAGATGTGCATGAAGGTTTCGGAATTTTGATTTGGGTCCAAGTGGTTCCAGTGGAACCACTTTTATCCTTACAAAATCTTTGTCCGCTCAAAGGCTCTTAGGGTATTAAATTCGAAACGTTTAAACCATGTTAACATGTTCAGATAGCATCTGTAGATGTGCATGAAGGTTTCACAATTTTGATTTGGGTCCAAGTGGTTCCAGTGAACCACTTTTACCCTCAGAAAATCTTTGTCTGCTCAAAGGCTCTTAGGGTATTGAATTCGAAACGTTTAAACCATGTTAACATGTTCAGATAGCATCTGTAGATGTGCATGAAGGTTTCAGAATTTTGATTTGGTTCCAGGTGGTTCCAGTGGAACCACTTTTATCCTTAGAAAATCTTTGTCGACTCAAAGGCTCGTAGGGTATTGAATTTGAAACATTTAAACCATGTTAACATGTTCAGATAGCATCTGTAGATGTGCATGAAAGTTTTGGAATTTTGATTTGGGTCCAAGTGGTTCCAGTGGAAACACTTTTACCCTCAGAAAATCTTTGTCCGCTAAAAGGCTCGTAGGGTATTCAATTTGAAACATTTAAACCATGTTAACATGTTCAGATAGCATCTTAGGGTATTGTCGGGGATATTGTCGTTATCTCCGTCCGTAGGTACGTACGTACGTACGTCCGTCCATCCGTCCGTCCGTACGTACGTCCGTCCGGTGTTACATTCACTTGCATTAATGTTTAAACTATGCTAATGTGTTCAGGTATCACCAGTACATGTGCATGAAGGTTTCGGGATTTTGATTTGGTTCCAAGTGGTTCCAGTGGAACCATTTTTATCCTTAGAAAATCTTTTTCCGCTCAAAGGTTCTTAGGGTATTGAATTCGATACGTTTAAACCATGTTAACATGTTCAGATAGCATCTGTAGATGTGCATGAAGGTTTCGGAATTTTGATTTGGGTCCAAGTGGTTCCAGTGGAACCACTTTTATCCTTAGAAAATCTTTGTCCGCTCAAAGGCTCTTAGGGTATTGAATTCGAAACTTTTAAACCATGTTAACATGTTCAGATAGCATCTGTAGATGTGCATGAAGGTTTCGGAATTTTGATTTGGGTCCAAGTGGTTCCAGTGGAACCACTTTTACCCTCAGAAAATCTTTGTCCGCTCAAAGGCTCTTAGGGTATTGAATTCAAAACATTTAAACCATGTTAACATGTTCAGATATTATCTGTAGATGTGCATGAAGGTTTCGGAATTTTTATTTTGTTCCATGTGGTTCCAGTGGAACCACTTTTATCCTTAGAAAATCTTTGTCCGCTCAAAGGTTCTTAAGGTATTGAATTCGAAACGTTTAAACCATGTTAACATGTTCAGATAGCATCTGTAGATGTGCATGAAGGTTTCGGAATTTTGATTTGGGTCCAAGTGGTTCCAGTGGAACCACTTTTATCCTTACAAAATCTTTGTCCGCTCAAAGGCTCTTAGGGTATTGAATTCGAAATGTTTAAACCATGTTAACATGTTCAGATAGCATCTGTATATGTGCATGAAGGTTTTGGAATTTTCATTTGGGTCCAAGTGGTTCCAGTGGAACCACTTTTACCCTCAGAAAATCTTTGTCCGCTCAAAGGCTCTTAGGGTATTGAATTCGAAACGTTTAAACCATGTTAACATGTTCAGAGAGCATCTGTAGATGTGCATGAAGGTTTCGGAATTTTGATTTGGTTCCAGGTGGTTCCAGTGGAACCACTTTTATCCTTAGAAAATCTTTGTCCGCTCAAAGGTTCTTAGGGTATTGAATTCGAAACGTTTAAACCATGTTAACATGTTCAGATAGCATCTGTAGATGTGCATGAAGGTTTCGGAATTTTGATTTGGGTCCAAGTGGTTCCAGTGGAACCACTTTTACCCTCAGAAAATCTTTGTCCGCTCAAAGGCTCTTAGGATATTGAATTCGAAACGTTTAAACCATGTTAACATGTTCAGATAGCATCTGTAGATGTGCATGAAGGTTTTGGAATTTTGATTTGGGTCCAAGTGGTTTTTCAATCATGTGACAATGATGTGATCAGAACACTACCCTTTATACATCATGTTGGGTGAAGTATCTTGTTTGAAATATTGAAGTAGTTTCACATGTGAGTCTTCAGAAGGAAATTAAATACTGTTTTATCATTTTAAATCACACACATGCGTGAAGCCTTTTTATCCAAGTCTGTATCCTGCACTAACCAAAAAGGAAAGTGCAAATGCGGGGATATACTATAGTGTGCTTCGCACACAAATGGCACCATCTAGTTTCTTTTGCCCTTGACTCTTGTCATTATATCTTTCTCACGACATTTAAAAACACTTCCAGTGTCTTTCAGATTTATTGTCCGTGCTCTTCGATTCGAAAGAACACATTTTAACAAATGTACAGTTTTACTATTATAAACACAGTCAACGAGAAAGCTAGAGAAAAGTGCAGACATGTCTACCTGGGAAGCGTCCATCTGAGCCAGTCTATGTGGAAAGCGTCCATGTGGGAAACGTCTAACTCATCATTAAAGCCTGTTGTGGAGACAAATTAAATGAGAGAATCTTCGGTCACATTATGAGTAAAAAGTGGGTGCAACCCACTTCCCAATAATACTACAATAGCCGGAACCCAATGTGAAATACTAGTGTCAGGTGACTGCATTAAGGGGCAGTTGAATCTTGAAGGACCCCTCTCCCACATCACTTTTTTGGTAGCGTTACCATGGTTTCAGTGAGCATAGTGAGTTTTCAAAAAGAGTACCATAACACTGGTTTCAGATCACACAGTAGCTGGATGTCAGAGTGGTCTGGGGCCAATACTATAAAACTTTTAGAATTGTATTTTTTTCAGAATTCTTTATAAATATAAATCACTGAAATAAATCATTAGCGTTTCAAAAGACGTGGCAATGTTCCTACTGGTATACTGCCATGTCTTTTTAAACGCTAATAATCCATTTCCGTCAGTTATTTCAATAAACAGAAAATACAATCCTGGAAAATACAATCTTGGAAAATACAATTTTGAATTTGATATAGTTTTGACCCCTGGTTGTTATTTCTAATCAAGCTTGACTGACCGAAGTGAATGATAAAACATGTTCTTAACCCGTTACCTAAAATAACGGCCAAAACCGGCCAGCGCTATTCTTAAAAATCGCCAATTAATTTTTATTTTTTTTTTTATTTTTTGTCTCAAAAACATAGGTTATGACCCCTCGTTGGAACGAGCCCGCCGAGCTCGTTCCAATGAGAGGTCATAACCTATGTTTTTAAGACAAAAAATGAAACAAATGAGTTATTCAAGAATTTTTTGCAAGTGTCGTCTGCTTTTTATGTTAGGTAAACATCTGTTATAAGTTACGATAGGAAGATGTGTAAATTGGTCAAAACCGCTGAATGAATCAGACAGCCAAGCACCACTAGTATGGCTTTGGTCTTCTTGGACGACTGAAGATCCTCGAAGCCCAATTACACGAACGTGCAATGAATATGTATATATATATATAGGCGAATATATTATATTTGTATAGAACACCTTTTTGAAAGATTTAGCATGCAGTCTATCTTGAGACGCTTGCACTGGAATTGAGAATACAATCGTAAACTAGACATTATGATTCTGGAGAATTATGGCTTTCCCCGATGAGATTCCATGATTTTTCATGACCCCACAGTGTCTGCTGAATTGTTTTTAACTGTCTCACTGAAGTTCCTTCGTTGTTATGAGAAAGGTGAGTATAGTAGTCTCAAATGACTCAGTTTGATAAAAAAAATTGTTTAGGTAAAAACCATCATTAACGGTGGAGTGGGTTAATGTCAATATCGTCGTCCAACAAGTTATTGACCGACAAAAAGAGTTATGTTTGTTTGACACATACCCATGTAGAGCTGTGGCTATTTGAAAATGGTCCATTTTATCTCAAATGCATCCGAAATATTGATGTCTGGCAGCTTGTAGAGGGTTAACAAGTGCTAACAGGAATATTCATTCATGCAACTTGTAATGTCACACCAAGAACTGCGAATGGCCATTTTTTCTTTAAAATCTACAAGACGTTTTCAGAGAAATCCAGGGAGAACATGAATTTTAAGCTTTTGATGGGCATCATTGTTTATCCAGCCCAAAACGGGTTAAGTGTTGTTTTTTGAATACTCTTATTACTTCCAAAAATAATTCTCAGTGAATTCTACTTCCACTTATTTTGATCTCTCGTCTCAAATTCGGGTGCTGTGGGTATGCAAACACAGCCCATTTTATCAACATTTTGATGTTTGAGAACCTGTATAGGATTAACAAATGCTTCCAGGAATATTTTATATTTTGTACATGCAGTCTGTAATGTCACACTAAGATCGGAGAATGGCCATTTTTTCTTGAAAATCTACGAGATGTTTTTAGAGAAATCCTCGATAACATGAATTTTTAACCTTTTGAGGGGTATCTTTCTGTAATCAGCCCAAAACGGATTAATGCTTGGTTTTGTGAATACCTTCATTAGATACAAAAATGATCATCGGTGAATTCCACTTCCAATGAAGGAGGTTATGTTTATCTCGCAGGTACACATTTGGTGTTATGGTTGCCCAAGAACAGCCCATTTTCTCGAAATGTCTATGCTTGGCAGCCTCTGGAGGGTTAACAAATGCTTACCGAAATATTTTGTCCATGCAACTTGAACTGTCACTCCAAGACCTGCAAAAGGTCCATTTTTCTTGAAATTTTGTTTGAGAAATCCACAGAAAACTGGAATTTTAAGCTTTTAAGGGGTATATCTCTTTAACTAGTCAAAAATGGGTTAAGACCTCGATTTTTGAATACACTTACTACTTACAAAAATGTTTCCCTGTCAGTTTTGCATCCGGTAAAAGAAGTTATGCATTTCGGTTGCATTCCCATTTGATGTTGTTGGTGTCCAAAAACAGACTATTTTTTCAAAAGTTTCACATTTAGCAGCCCATGGAGGGTTAACAAATGCTTCCCGGAATAAATTGTCCTATCAACTGGTAATGTGACACCAAGACCTATCAGTGGCCATTTTTTCTTGAAAACTCTACCAGATGTTTGTAAAGAAATCCAGGGAAAACATAAATTTTTAAGCTTTTGATGGGTATCACTATTGACAACCACAAAAGGGGTTAACGCTTGGTTTTTTGAATACTCTTATTACTTACAAAAATGGCCCTTGGTGAATTCCACTTCCAACAAAGGAGATTATGTTTATTTCTCAGGTACACATTGGGTGCTGTGCGTGTCCGAAAACAGCCCATTTCAACAAAATTACGATGCTTGGCAGCCTATAGAGGGTTAATAAACACTCACCGGAATATTTTGTCCATGCAACTTGTATTATCACACAAAAACCTGCGAGTAGTCAATTTTTCTTGAAAACTTACAGGATGTTTTTAGAGAAATCCACAGAAAATGGAAATTTTAAGATTTTAAGGGGTCTCTCTCTTTAGCCTGTCCAAAATGGGTTAAGACTTCGACTTTTGAATACCCTTACTACTTACAAAAATGTTTCCGTATAGTTTGTGCGCTCGATAAAAGAAGGTACTTTTCTTTGCGGCGTACCCATTGGGTGCTGTTGGCGTCCAAAAACAGCCCATATTATCACAATTTTGACTTTTAGCAGCCCGTGGAGGGTTAACAAATGCTCACCGCAGTATTTTGTCCATGCAACTTCTATTGTCAAAACAAGGCCTGGGAGTGACAAATTTTTCTTGAAAATCTACGAGACTCGTTTAGAGAAATCCACGAAAAACATGAATTTTTTAGCTTTATGGGGGTATTGCTGTTTAACCAGCCCAAAACGGGCTAACGCTTGGTTTTTTTAACACCCTTATTACTTACAAAAATGATCCTAGGTGAATTCCACTTCCAATAAAGGAAGATATGTTTACCTCTCTGGTATCGTTTGGGTGCTGTGGGGGCTTGAAACCGGCCCATTTCATCAAAATTTCGATGTTTGGCAGCTTGTGGAGAGTTACCATATGCATCGCCTAATATGTCGTGTGTATCAAAGGTCGTGTCATAGGCAGGTCTAGCAATGATGAATGTTTAAAAAAAATCTACAAGACGTGTTTCGAGAAAGTGCCGATAAACCCCCAATTTTGACAGTTTTTTGCCAATTCTGGCGAAATAAGGGTTAAATGGAAAATTCCGCTTTGGTACATTTTTAGATTTTTTGCCTCTCTATCCGTGTGCCAAATTTTGTGAAAATCGGTTCGAAAATGGCTTCTGAATCGTACGGACAAAAATGAGTGGAAAAAAAAAAAAAAAAAAAAAAAACCCAAAACTAGACTATATGATTCTGGAGAATCATGGCTTTTCCCGATGAGATTCCATGATTTTTCATGACCCCACAGTGTCTGATGAATTGTTTTTAACTGTCTCACTGATGTTCCTTCATTGATGTTATGAGAAAGGTGAAGATAGTAGTCTCAAATGACACAGGTTGATAAAAAATTGTTCAGGTAAAAACCATCATTAACGGTGGAGCGGGTTAATGTCAGTATCGTCGTCCAACAAGTCAATGACCGACAAAAGGAGTTATGTTTGTTTGACACATACTCTCTGAGTGCTATGTCAATTTAAAAATGGTCCATTTTATCTCAAATATATCCAAAATATTGATGTCTGGCAGCTTGTAGAGGGTTAACAAGTGCCAACAGGAATATTTATTCATGCAACTTGTAATGTCACACCAAGAACTGTGAATGGCCATTTTTTCTTTAAAATCTACAAGATGTTTTCAGAGAAATCCAGGGAGAACAGGAATTTTAAGCTTTTGATGGGTATCATTGTTTTTCCAGCCCAAAACGGGTTAAGTGTTGTTTTTTGAATACTCTTATTACTTCCAAAAATAATTCTCAGTGAATTCTACTTCCACTTATTTTGATCTCTCCTCCCAACTTCGGGTGCTGTGGGTACGCAAACACAGCCTATTTTATCATCATTTTGAGGTTTGAGAACCTGCATATGGTTAAAAAATGCTTACAGGAATAGTTTGTACATGCGCCTTGTAATGTCACACTAAGATATGAGAATGGCCATTTTTTCCTGTAAATCTACGGGATGTTTTTAAAGAAATCCTCAGATAACATAAATTTTTAACCTTTTGAGGGGTATCTCTCTTTAACCAACTCTAAAGGGTTAATGCTTGGTTTTGTGAATAACTTCATTACTTACAAAAATGATCGACGGTGAATTCCACTTCCAGTGAAGGAGGTTATGTTTATCTCGTAGGTACACATTTGGTGTTATGGTTGCCCAAGAACAGCCCATTTTCTCCAAATGTGAATGCTTGGCAGCCCCAGGGGGTTAACAAATGCTTACCGAAACATTTTGTACATGCAATTTGTAATGTCACTCGATGACCTGTGAATGATCAATTGCTCTTGAAATTTTTTTTTTTAGAAACCGAGAAAAGCACATAAAACTGGAATTTTAAGCTTTTAAGGGGTATATCTCCTTAACCAGTCAAAAATGGGTTAAGACCTCGATCTTTGAATACATTTACTACTTACAAAATGTTTCCCTGTCAGTTTTGCGTCCGATAAAAGAAGTTACGTTCCTCTGTTGTATTCCCATTTGATGATGTTGTTGTTCAAAAACAAACTATTTTTTTCAAAATTTTGACATTTAGTAGCCCATGGAGGGTTAACAAATGCTGAGAGGCATAATTTATCCAATCAACTGGTAATGTGACACCATGACCTATCAATGGCCATTTTCACTTGAAAACCCCACCAGATGTTTGTAAAGAATCCAGGGAAAACATAAATTTTTAAGCCTTTGATGGGTATCACTATTAACAACCACAAAATGGGTTAACGCTTGGTTTTTTGCATACCCTTATTACTTACAAAAATGGTCTTCGGTGAATTCCACTTCCAACAAAGGAGATTATGTTCATTTCTCAGGTACACGTTGGGTGATGTGCGTGCCTGAAAACAGCCCATTTCAACAAAATTACGATGCTTGGCAGCCTCTAGAGGGTTAATAGACGATCACCGGAATATTTTGTCCATGCAGCTTGTAATATCACACAAAGACCTGCGAGTAGTCGTTTTTTCTTGAAAACCTGCAGGATGTTTTTAGAGAAATCCACAGAAAATGGGAATTTTAAGATTTTAAGGGGTCCCTCTCTTTAGCCTGTCCAAAATGGGTTAAGACTTCGACTTTTGAATACCTTTACTACTTACAAAAATGTTTGCGTATAGACTGTGCGCTCGATAAAAGATGGCACGTTTCTTTGTAGCGTACCCATTGGGAGCTGTTGGCGTCCAAAAACAGCCCATTTTATCACAATTTTGACTTTTAGCAGCCCGTGGAGGGTTAACAAATGCTCACCGCAGTATTTTGTCCATGCAACTTCTATTGTCACACCAAGGCCTGGGAGTGACAAATTTTTCTTGAAAATCTACAAGACTCGTTTAGAGAAATCCACGGAAAACACAATTTTTTTTAGCTTTATGGGGGTATTGCTGTTTAACCAGCCCAAAGCGGGTTAACGCTTGGTTTTTTGAACACCCTTATTACTGACAAAAATGATCCTCGGTGAATTCCACTCCCAATAAAGGAAGTTATGTTTATCTCTCGTGTATTGTTTGGGTGCAGTGGGGCCTGAATCCGGCCTATTTCATCAACATTTCGATGTTTGGCAGCCTGTGGAGGGTTACCATATGCATCGCCTGATATGTCGTGTGTATCAAAGGGCGTGTCACGGACAGGTCTAGCAATGACGAATGTATAAAGAAAATCTACAGGACGTGATTCGAGAAAGTGCCGATAAACCCCAATTTTGACAGTTTTTTGCCAATTCTGACGAATTAAGGGTTAAATCGAAAATTCCGCTTAGGTACATTTTTAGATTTTGTGCCCCTCTATGAGTGTGCAAAATTTCGTGAAAATCGGTTCGAAAATGGCTTCTGAATCGTACGGACAAAATGTGTGGAAAAAAAAAAAAAAAAAAAAAATTACACGAACGTGCAATGAATATGTATATATATATAGGCGAATATATTATATTTGTATAGAACACCTTTTTGAAAGATTTAGCATGCAGTCTATCTTGAGACGCTTGCACTGGAATTGAGAATACAATCGTAAACTAGACTTTATGATTCTGGAGAATCATGGCTTTTCCCGATGAGATTCCATGATTTGTCATGACCCCACAGTGTATGATGAATTACTTTTTGACTGTCTCACTGAAGTTCCTTCAGTGATGTCATGAAAAAGGTGAGTACAGAAGTCTCAAATGACTCAGTTTGATAAAAAAAATTGTTTAGGTAAAAACCATCATTAACGGTGGAGAGGGTTAATATCAATATCGTCGTCCAACATGTTAATGACCGACAAAAGGAGTTATGTTTGTTTGACACATACCCACTGAGTGCTGTATCTATTTGAAAACGGTCCGTTTTATCTCAAATGTATCCAAAATATTGATGTCTGGCAGCTTGTTAAGGGTTAACAAGTGCTAACAGGAATATTTATTCATGCAGCTTGTAATTTCACACCAAAAACTGTGAATGGCCATTTTTACTTAAAAATCTACGAGATGTTTTCAGAGAAATCCAGGGAGAACATGAATTTTAAGCTGTTGATGGGTATAATTGTTTATCCAGCCCAAAACGGGTTAAGGGTTGTTTTTTTAACACGCTTATTACTTATAAAAATAATTCTCAGTGAATTCTACTTCCACTTATGTTGATTTCTCCTCTTAACTTTGGGTGCTGCGTGTATGCAAACACAGCCCACTTTTTCAACATTTTGATGTTTGAGAACCAGCATAGGGTTAACAAATGCTTACTGGAATATTTTGTACATGCAACTTGTAATTCACACTAAGATCTGAGAATGGCCAATTTTTCTTGAAAATCTATGTGATGTTTTTAGAGAAATCCTCGGATAACATGAATTTTTAACCTTTTGAGGGGTATCACCCTGTAACCAGCCCTAAACGGGCTAATGCTTGGTATTATGAATACCTTCATTACTTACAAATATGATCCACGGTGAATCCCACTTCCAATGAAGGTGGTTATGTTCATCTCACAGGTACACATTGGGTGTAATGGGTGACCAAGTTCAGCCCATTTTCTCAAAATTTGCTACCTCTGGAGGGTTAACAAACGCTTACCGGAATCTTTTGTTCATGCAACTTGTAATGTCACTCCAAGACCTGCAAATGTCAATTTCTCTTGAATACTTACTAGATTTGTTTGAGAAATCCACAGAAAATGGGAATTTTAAGCTTTTAAGGGGTACATCTCCTTAACCGGGCGAAAATGGGTTAAGACCTCAATTTTTGAATACCCTTACAACTTACTAAAAATTTTAGCTATCAGTTTTGTGTCCAGTAAAAGAAGTTATGTTTTTCTGCAGCATTCCCATTTGATGTTGTTGGTGTCCAAAAACAGACTACTTTTTTCGAAATTTTGATATTTAGCAGCCCATGGAGGGTTAACAAATGCTTATCTGAATATTTTATCCATGCAACTAGTAATGTGACTCTAAGACCTATCAACGGCCATTTTCTCTTGAAACCCTACGAGACGCTTGTAAAGAAATTCAGGGAAAACATGATTTTTTAAGCTTTTGATGGACATTGCTATTAACCATCCCAAAAGGGGGTTAATGCTTGGTTTTTTGAATACCCTTATTGCTAACAAATTTGGTCCTCGGTGAATTCCACTTCCAACAAAGTAGATTACGTTTTCTCTCGGGTATGCATTGGGTGCTGTGCGCATCTGAAAACAGCCTATTTCAACAAAATTAGAATGCTTAGCAGCCTGTAGAGGGTTAATAAATGATCACCGGAATATTTTTGTCCATGCAACTTGTAATGTCACACAAAGACCTGCGAATAGTCAATTTTTCCTGAAAACCTACAATTTGCTTTTAGAGAAATCCACAGAAAATGGGAATTTTAAGCTTTTAAGGGGTATCTCTCTTTAACCAATCCAAAATGGGTTAAGACTTCGACTTTTGAATACCCTTATCACTATCAAAAATGTTTCCCCATCAATTTTGCGTCCGATAAAAGAAGGAACCTTTCTCGGTGGTACACCAAGTGGGTGCTGTTGGTGTCCAAAAACAGCCCATTTTATCACAATTTATCACAATTTTGACTTTTAGCAGTCCGTGGAGGGTTAACAAATGCTCGCCGCAGTATTTTGTCCATGCAACTTCTATTGTCACACCAAGGCCTAGGAGTGACATTTTTTTTCTTGAAAATCTACAGGACTCGTTTAGAGAAATCCACGGAAAATACGAATTTTTTAGCTTTATGGGTGTATTGCTGTTTAACCAGCCCAAAACGGGTTAACGCTTGGTTTTTTGAACACTCTTATTACTGACAAAAATGATCCTCGGTGAATTCCACTCCCAGTAAATGAAGTCATGTTTATCTCTCGTGTATTGTTTGGGTGTAGTGGGGGCCTGAAACCGGCCTATTTCATCAAAATTTCAATGTTTGGCAGCCTGTGGAGGGTTACCATATGCATCGCCGGATATGTCGTGTGTATCAAAGGGCGTGTCACAGACAGGTCTAGTAATGACGAATGTATAAAAAAAATCTACAAGACGTGTTTCGAGAAAGTGCCGATAAACCCCAATTTTGGCAGTTTTTTGCCAATTCTGATGAAATAAGGGTTAAAACGAAAATTCCGCTTAGGTACATTTTTAGACTTTGTGCCCCTCTATGCGTGTGCAAAATTTCGTGAAAATCGGTTCGAAAATGGCTTCTGAATCGTACGGACAAAATGTGTGGGAAAAAAAAAAAAAAAAAAAAAAAAAAAAAATAACTAGACTTTATGATTCTGGAGAATCATGGCTTTTCCCGATTAGATTCCATGATTTTTCTTGACCCCACAGTGTCTGATGAATTGTTTTTAACTGTCTCACTAAAGTTCCTTCATTGATGTTATGAGAAAGGTGAGTATAGTAGTCTCAAATGACTCGGTTTGGGTTTGATAAAAAAATGTTTAGGTAAAACCCATCATTAATGGTAGAATGGGTTAATATCAATATCAATGTTTCCCTATCAGTTTTGCGTCTGGTAAAAGAAGTTACGTTTCTCTGTGGCATTTCCATTTGATGTTGTTGGTGTCCAAAAACAGACTATTTCCTCATTTTTTTTACATTTAGCAGCCCATGAAGGGTTGCCAAATGCCTACCAGAATAATTGATCCATGCAACTGGTCATATGACACCAAGACCTATCAACGGCCATTTTCTCTTGAAAACCCCACAAAATGTTTGTAGAAATCCAGGGAAAACGATTTTTTAAGCTTTTGATGGGTATCCGTGTTAACCTCCCCATCAGGGGTTAACGCTTGGCTTTTTGAATACCTTTATTACTTACAAAAATGGTCCTCTTTGAATTCCACTTCAAACAAAGGAGATTATGTTTATCTCTCATGTATACATTAGGTGCTGTGCGTGTCTGAAAACAGTTCTGATTGTCCATATGGGGGCATGATGCCGCCATGTACTAAAGCGTACTGCACGTCGACGGTACGCATGTCTTCAACCAATCTAACCCTGCCTGTGCTGCAGTTCGGAGTTACGATGTTGGGAAGCTGGCAGCTGCTCGTCGTTGCTCGGTGGTTCTCTCCAGGTACTGTGGCTTCCTCCACCCGTAAAACTGTCACGGTCATGATTAGCCATTGTGCATAAGTATATGCCCTTAAACACCAATAAATAAATAATAAATGATATCATGCAGGGCAGTGTGGAAAAGGAGGGGAGGAGTACCTTTCAATGTGTGTTTGGTTGGAGAAAGAGGCAGGGAGGATGTGGTAACCTTGGTAATTTTGTTTGGATAAATCGAGCGCTGGCGTGGGACACCGTGGAATTGACCGATGAAGCGGGACACAGTGAGAGTGGAACTTATGGGCAGTTATTCTTGATGATAAATAACTATACACTTACTTTGAGATCATACAAGGTGAGTATAGTTGTCTCAAATGAGAATGGCCAATATTTGTCTTGAAAACCTACGAGAGGCTTTTAGAGAAATCCTCGGAAAATACGAATTTTTAACCTTTTGAGGGGTATCGCTCTGTAACCAGCCCTAAACGGATTAATGCTTGGTTTTATGAATACCTTCATTACTTACAAAAATTATCCTCAGTGAATTTCACTTCCAATGAGGAAGGTTATGTTTATCACGCAGGTACACATTGGGTGTTATGGGTGCTCCAAAACAGCCCATTTTCTCAAAATGTCTATACTTTGCAGGCTCTGGTGGTTAATAATTGCTTACCGGAATATTTTGTCCATGCAACTTGTAATGTCACTCAAAGACCTGCAAATGGTCAATTTTTCTTGAAAACGTGCTAGATTTTTTTGAGAAATCCACAGAAAACGGGAATTTTAAGCTTTTGAGGGGTATATCTCCTTAACTAGTCGACAATGGGTTAAGACCTCGATTTTTGAATATCCTTACTACTTACAAAAATGTTTCTCTATCAGGTTTGCGTCCAGTAAAAGAAGTTACGTTTCTCTGTGGCATTTCCATTTGATGTTGTCAGTGTCCAAAAACAGACTATTTCTTCAAATTTTTTGACATTTAGCAGCCCATGGAGGTTAACAAATACCTACCAGAATAATGTATGCAACTGGTAATGTGATACCAAGACCTATCAATGGCCATTTTCTCTTGAAACCCTACAAGATGTTTGTAAAGAAATCCAGGTGAAACGATTTTTAAGCTTTTGATGGGTATCCCTTTAACCTCCCCAATAGGGGTTAACGCTTGGTTTTTTGAATACCCTTATTACTTACAAAAAATGGTCCTCTATGAATTCCACTTCCAACAAAGGTGATTATGTTTATCTCTCGTGTATACTTTGGGTGCTGTGCATGTCCGAAAACAGCCCCATGTCTACAAAATTACGATGCTTGGCAGCTTGTAGATGGTTAATAAACGCTCACCGGAGTATTTTGTCCCTGCAACTTGTAATGTCACATAAAGACCTACGAATAGTCATTTTTTCTTGAACCCCTACGAGTTACTGTTAGGGAAATTCACAGAAAATGGGAATTTAAAGCTTTTAAGGGATATCTCTCTTAGCCTACCCAAAATGGGTTAAGACTTCGACTTTTGAATACCCTTACTACTTACAAAAATGTTTCTGTATAAATTGTACACTCGATAAAAGGAGGCGCTTTTCTTGTGGTGTACCCATTGGGTGCTGTTAGTGTCCAAAAACAGCCCATTTTATCACAATTTTGACGTTGGGGAGCCCTGGGAGGGTTAACTAATGCTGAACGGAATATTTTGTCCATGCAACTTGTAATGTCGCACCAAGACCCTGCGAAATAGCCGATTTTTTCTTGAAAACCTACAAGATGTTTTTAGAGAAATCCACAGAAAATAGGTATTTTAAGATTTTAATGGGTATCTCTCTTTAACCAGCCCAAAATGGGTTAAGACGTCGAATCTTGAATACCCTTACCACTTTCAAAAATATTTTCCGATCAATTTTGCGTCCGATAAATGAAGGCCACTTTCTCTGTGGTATACCGTTTGGGTGCTGTTGGCGTCCAAAAACAGCCCATTTTATCACAATTTTGACTTTTAGCAGCCCGTGGAGGGTTAACAAATGTTCACCGCAGTATTTTGTCCATGCAACTTCTATTGTCACATCAAGGCCTGGGAGTGACAATTTTTTCTTGAAAATCTACAAGACTCGTTTGGAGAAATCCACGGAAAACCTGCATTTTTTAGCTTTTGGGGGTATTGCTGTTTAACCAGCCCAAAACGGGTTAACGCTTGGTTTTTTGAACACCCATATTACTTACAAAAATGATCCTCGGTGAATTCCACTTCCAATAAATGAAGTTATGTTTATCTCTCGTGTATCGTTTGGGTTCTCTGGGGGCCTAAAACCGGCCCATTTCATCAAAATTTCGATGTTTGGCAGCCTGTGGAGGGTTACCATATGCATCGCCAGATATGTCATGTGTATCAAAGGTCGTGGCACAGGCAGGTTATCAATGATGAAGGTTTAAAAAAAAATCTACAAGACTTGTTTCGAGAAAGTGCCGATAAACCCCAATTTTGACAGTTTTTTGCCAATTCTGACGGAATAAGGGTTAAATCGAAAATTCCGCTTCGGTACATTTTTAGATTTTGTGCCCCTCTATGCGTGTGCAAAATTTTGTGAAAATCGGTCCGAAAATGGCTTCGGAATCGTGCGGACAAAATGTGTGGAAAAAAAAAAAAAAAACCCAAAACCCCCCCCCCCCCCCAAAAAAAAAAAAAAAAAAAAAATAATAATAATCCGTAGAAAAACAATAGTCTTTTCCTGAGGGAAAAGCCTAATAATCCGTAGAACAACAATAGTCTTTTCCAAAGGGAAAAGCCTAATAATCCGTAGAAAAACAATAGTCTTTTCCAGAGGGAAAAGCCTTATTAGGTTACTTCTTTGGATACGAGACCTGATTTGTGGGAGTTTGAAATTGTTCGCCTTGTAAGTTAAAAATATAAATAATTGTTTGCAGTTGAACGGTCTAAATCCCATTAATCACTGAGACTTTCACCTGCCTAACTTCCACATGCTTTCATTGTGTGACTTTCCCAAACTCGTAATCCACCAGTCATGCTTCTAAACAGAACTGACGCTGTTGTGGTCTGGAACCAGTCTAGCCCTCAAATCGTCCATCACCTATTTTTAAATTCAATCGGCTGAAATGCTTCAGTTTGTTGAAAAAATGAGCATGTGGTTCGCTTTAAACCACCAACTGAAATATTCCATCTGATTGCATCTAAGATACCATAAACATTCATTTTCTTTGAATAAACAGAAGAAATGTTTCTGAATCGAGATTTCATTTGACCGAATCCTTGACTTGATGAATTAATAATAATAATAACTAGACTTTATGATTCTGGAGAATCATGGCTTTTCCCGATGAGATTTCCATGATTTTTCATGACTCCACAGTGTCTGATGAATTGTTTTTAACTGTCTCACTGAAGTTCTTTCATTGATGTTATGAGAAAGGTGAGTACAGCAGTCTCAAATGACTCAGTTTGATAAAAAAAAATTGTTCAGGTAAAAACCATCATTAACGGTGGAGTGGGTTAATATCAATATCGCCGTCCAACAAGTTAATGACCCACAAAAGGAGTTATGTTTGTTTGACACATACCCACTGAGTGCTGTGTCTATTTGAAAATGGTCCATTTTATCTCAAATGTATCCAAAATATTGATGTCTGGCAGCTTGTAGAGGGTTGACAAGTGCTAACAGGAATATTTTTCCATGCAACTTATAATGTCACACTAAGAACTGCAAATGGCCATTTTTTTTCTTAAAATCTTCCAAGATGTTTTCAGAGAAATCCCTGCGCATACGCTCTTTTCGAATTCGACGTGACGAAATGCGAAATTCATGTCGCTCTTCATGGAAAGTGATGCCGCAACTATTCATGAACAAGGAGTGAAAATTTCATGGTAATCTGCATAGAAATGGCTGAGATATGGCATTTTGGAGAGGGGAGGTAATTGTTTGTATTTGGTCCTTCCTTTTCAAGCCAGTTCGAAAAAAGACGTCGGGAATGGGCGCAGAATCCTTCAGTGCACCCTTGCTGGAGTAAGTCCACTTAAATGTTACAATTGTGTGTGACTGGCGGACAGTTGGCTGTAAATGGAAGTTGCTTCTTTAAGACAGCCACCCAGGGATCCCAACACAACCTTTAAACCTACGAGAATCGTCAGAAGTTTAAAGTCAAGAGAAATTGGCGGTGATTGGGTTTCTGGCAGGCAGGAAAAGATTGACGAAGATTTGCATATTGGACATTAAAATAGCACTTCTGACATACACGATTGGTGTTCAGACCGCTGGAGGCAGCGACTTGAACTTTTCAGCACTTGTTCTACGAACCCTGGTCGGCATTTTGGGATCTGTTTGGAGTGTCCGGACCGCGTGGAAAACACAACGCATCGCTTGGAATGTGAGAGTACTATTCGCCCCGACTCTATCAGTTTAGAATGGTCATGGGCAGTGTTGTAGACGACTGTGGAGTTGCGATTGAGCATAACGTCCCAGGTGTCGGTGCCACATTGCCTAACCTGCTCCAAGGTATGATCGTTTGTCTCAATATCGTCCTTACTACTTGTAGTTTATACCGTTGCCATACGTTAATGTAGCCTCTTGTTATTTTCGAGACTTTCGACCCAGAACGCCGCCAAGGTGGGGAAGTGCGGGGTGTGTGTGGGGGGGGGGGTGGCTGGAGCGGGCGGGGGAGGGGTATCCTGACATTATCTTTAAACCTTAGATAATCGTCAGACGTTGAAGTGAAAAGAAATCGGCGGTGAGTAGGTTTTTGGGCGGGAAACGATTAACGAAAATGTGCCAATTAAACATTAAAATTGCACTTTTCACAAACACAAAGGCTCCGACTTCCAATTTTCAGAACTTGTTCTACGCACCCTGGCCGACATTTTGGCATCTGTTGTGAGTGTCGAGACCGCGTGGAGCACACCAAGCATCGCGTGGAAAGTGAGAGTACTATTCGTCCCGACTCTATCAGTTTGGAATGGACTTGGGCACTGTTGTAGACTACTGTAGAGCAGCGATTGAGCATAAAGTCGGAGTTTTTTGTGCCAAATTGCCTAACCGGCTCCAAGGTATGATTTTTCGTCTGTACATCACCCAGATCGCCTGTAGTTTATACCGTTACCATACGTTGAAGTAGCCTTTTGTCATTTTCGCCCTTTTCGACCCAGATTTGAGGGTACCTTCCTTCAACCACATTTTATAGCAAAATCTAGCCATGCTCCCAACCACGCCCTCTCCCCGTCGGCTCGGGTGCTTCTAAAGATAGAAAAGTCAATGGGGAGGGGCCCGTTAGCAAACAAACGGTGGCAGGTGTACTTGGTGAAAAAACAGTTGTGTGAACATCCTCAGAAGTGAAAACCTATGCTTAGTGGCAGTAATCAAGATGTTAATTTAGACTCACATTGTGGCCAAGTTACTACAGAATGCAAATGGGTGGGTGGCGGGCAACATCACTGGATCTAATGTTGTATTTCATGTTTTCTTTTTTTGTTTATATTCTATTTATTTTTTTATATCTAACTCTCTCTCTCTCTCTCTCTCTCTCTCTCTCTCTCTCTCTCTCTCTCTCTCTCTCTCTCTCTCTCTCTCTCTCAGTTTAATTTGTGTTTGTCTATAATGTTTATACTATTTAGATTTTGCTAGATTCTGTTATTTATGGAATACGTTCTGCCATATTGTTAATTGTTAGTCATTGTACAGGAACGGAGGGGCTTCTAAGTGGTAAGCACTTGTCCTCCAATCCTGATTTGCATTGTCAAATGGCAAATAAAATATGTGTAATCTAATCTAACAGTAGGGGGGGGGGGGGGCATGTGTCCTAGGTAAAAAAGAAAAAGAACAGCAGGGGGCAGGTGTCCTAGGTAAAATAAACAGCGGGGGGGGGGGGGGGGGGGGGGGGATGTCCCCGCTAATTAATTTTAATAGGAGGCAGTTGTTCATGGGGCAGGTGTCCTATCCCACTGCCCAGTATTCCGAATTTTCTATGGTACTTGGCCTTGACGGAAACAACATTTCAATAAGAAACAACGGGAAACCTATTTGCAGTAAAACTGCAAATATAAACTTGATTTTAGGACCATTCCATGGACAGTTTAAAGCCTACTGCGATATCAGCGTTTCTTACTCTCGTCCTTTCACTCCATCACCGCAGTATTTCACCAGAGTCGAGTTCTGACATCAGTCAAGTTTGACCACATGCTTTCAATTTTGTTATTGACAACAACATATTTATAATTTCGTGCTTACTGATCCGAATTTTGAAAACGACACACGCAATCGCGAAAGCGTTTTCTGAAAAACACGATTCTGCAAAAGGTTTTAGTGAAATTTGATTATTTTTTTATTTTCAATTTCGATGGCTCTTATCGAAAAAGTGCTAATCACTGATCGTCCCAAACGAGATCACAGACACGCCGTAGATTAATAACAGACAGAGAATCTTCTTAGAATACACATGCGCAATCCTAAAATGCAATAAATCAAGTGTTTTTTCACGTTTTATGAGAGAAATATGTCGAATTGTATCATTGAATCATTTTTATGTATATGTGGGTGAGAAATTTTCTATACGGACAAAATACAGGCTAAATAAAATATTTGCCATTATTTTCCGCAGACGTATTTTTGTCTTTGCTTCATGGGGAAATCCATGCTGCTAAATACAACGAAGGAGTGTTATTTGATGAGGTCAGAACCGTCAGGTGGTCGGGTCCGAAACCGCACCTAGCAGAAGATTTAGTGGAGGTGTCAATTTTACAAGTAATGTAGGCAGCGTACACGGCATAGCCTGTCTATCTTTAATCCGACAAAACAGGGTTAAGGCTTGGTTTTTTGAATACCCTTATTTATTTATTGGTGTTTAAGGTCACATACCTCTGCACATTGGCTAATCGTGACCGTGACAGTTTTGCAGGTGGAGGAAGCCGGAGTACCCGGAGAGTACCACCAAGCATCGACGAGCAACTGTCAGCTCCTCAACATTCTAACTCTGTTCAAGCTCCGCTCAAGCAGGGTTACAGAGGTTGAAGACATGTGTACCATCGACGTACAGTATGCCTTAGTACACGGTAACATCGTTCCCCCATGTCGGCAACCGGGCCAAAGTGTCTTGCCCAATGACACAACGTGAGTCGTCCCGGACGGGGATCGAACTCGGGACCTCTAGCATAGAAGTACAACAGCCTACCACTGAGCCACCGCGCTCCCTTGAATACCCTTAATACTATCATACATTATCCCTCAGGAATTCTGAGTCTGATTAAAGAGGTCATGTTTATCTATTACATACCCATTTGCTGCCCGAAAACAGCCGATTTTATTAAAATTTTGACGTTTAGCAGCCTGTAGAGGGATTTACTATCCCCCCGAAAAAAAATTTCGGGGGATATAGTCGTCACGCGTTTTTTTTTTTTGTCCGTCCGTCCGTCCGTCCGTACGTCCGTCCGTCCGTTTACATTTCGTTTCCGGATGATAACTTCCCTTAAAATAGTTTGATTGTAACCAAACTTGATATGTGGCTTAAACATATAAAAATACAGGTCAAGTTCGAATCCGGGTTCATCCTGATTAATATTACCAGAGTTATGCCCCTTTTTAATTTAGAAAATCTTATGATTTTTGGTTTCCGGATGGTAACTTCCCTCAAGATAGTTTGATTGTAACCAAACTTGATATGTGGTGCAAACATATCAAAATACGGGTCAAGTTCGAAAATGGGTTTGTCCTGATTAATTTTACCAGAGTTATGCCCCTTTTCAACTTAGAAAATCTTATGATGACCACACTTTTTTCGGGGGGGGGGATCAGCTGCCCCGTGGATGTGGCAGCCCTCTAGTTTATTTATTTATTGGTGTTTAAGGTCACATACTTATGCACAATGGCTAATCGTGACCGTGACAGTTTTACGGGTGGAGGAAGCCGGAGTACCCGGAGAGAACCACCGAGCAACGACGAGCAGCTGTCAGCTCTCCAACATCGTAACTCTGAACTCTGCACCGCAGCACAGGCAGGGTTAGATTGGTTGAAGACATGCGCACCATCGACGTGCAGTACGCCTCAGTACACAGCGTCATCGTGCCCCCATTTAGGCAATTGGGGTGAAGTGTCTTGCCCAAGGACACAACGCGGTTGTGTAGAGGGATTAACAAACGACTAACGGAATATTCTATCTATGCAATTTGTAAGACCTGCCAATGTCCATTTGTTCTTGAAAATCCCCAACAAGCAGTTAGCGAAATTCACGGAAAATGTAAATTTTAAGCGTCTAAGGGGCATCTCTCCTTGTCCAGTCCAAAATGGGTTAAGTTTCATTCTTTTAAATACCCTTACTACTTACAAACCTTAAACACCAATAAATAAATAATATCATGCAGTGCAGTGTGGAAAATGAAGTGAGGCGGTTCAAAACATTTTAACAAGAAATACGGGAAATCTATTTGCAGTAACGCTGCAAACATGAACTTGATTTTAGGACCATTCCATGAACAGTTTAAAGCCTACTTCGATATCAGCGTTCCTTATTCTCAACCTTTCAGTGCATCACCGCAGTATTTTACCCGAATCGAGTTCTGACGTCATGCATGTTTGGCCGACATGCCTTCAATTTTGTTATTGCTAACTACATATTTATAATTTCATTATTTCTGATCGGAATTTTGAAAATGACACACGCAATCGCGACAGAGTTTTCTGAAAAACTCGATTCTGCAAAAGGTTTTAGTGAAATTTGATTATTTTTTTATTTTAAATTTCGATGGCTCTTGTCGAAAAGGTGTTAATTACTGATCGACCCAAACGAGATCAAAGACTGACGCCGAAGATTAAAAATAGACAGAGAATCTTCTAAAAATATACATGTGGAATCCTAAAATGCAATAAATCAAGTCTTTTTTCACGTTTTATGCATGTTTTATGAGAGAAATATGTCCAATCGTATCATTGAATCATTTTTAGGTATATGTGGGTGAGAAATTTTGTATACGGACAAAATACACACTAAATAAAACAATTGGCATTATTTTCCGATGACGTATTTTTATCTTTGCTTCTTGGGGAATTCCATGCTGCTAAATACGGCGAAGGAGTGTTATCTATTGAGGTCAGGTGGTCGGGTCTGACACTCCACCTCGAAGTAGGTTTAGTGGGGATGTCGATTTTACACGTAATGTAGGCAGCATACATGGCATGGGCTGTCTGTCTTTAATCAGGAAAAAACAGGTTAAGGCTTGGTTTTTTGAATACCCTTAATACTATCAAACATTATCCCTCGTGAATTCTGATTCTGATAAAAGAGGATATGTTTATCTATTACATACGCATTTGGAGCCCGATAACAGCCAACTTTATCAAAATTATGACGTTTAGCAGTCTGTAGAGGGGATAGCAAATGATTAGCGGAATATTCTATCCATGCAACTTGTAATACCAACCAAGAGCTGCCAATGTCCAATTGTTCTTGAAGCAACAAGCAGTTGGCGAACTCCACGGAAAATGTAAATTTTATGCTTCTAAGGGGCATCTCTCCTTATCCAGTCCAAAATGGGTTAAGCTTCATTCTTTTAAATACCCTTACTACATACAAAAACTGATCCTCTGTGAATTCTACGCGCAGTAAAAGAAGTTTTGTTTTGCCTTTACATACCCATTGGATGCTGTTGGTGTCTCAAAGCAGCCCATTTTATCAAACTTTTGATGTTCAGCAGCTGGTGGAGAGCTAACAAATTCTGACTGGAATAGTTTGTCCATGCAACTTGTAATGGCACACTAAGACCTATGAATGACCATTTTTTCTTGAAATCTACAAGATGTTTTTAAAGAAATCCAGGGAAAACATGAATTTTTAAGCCTTTGATAGGTATCGCTGTTTAACCAGCCCAAAACGGGTTAAGGCTTGGTTTTTTGAATACCCTTATTACTTACAAAAATTATCCTCGGTGATTTCCACTTCCAACAGAGGAAGTTATGTTTATTTCCCAGTTATAGGTTGGGTGCTGTGGGGGGGGGGGGGGGGGTGTCTGAAAACAGCCTATTTTATCAAAGTGTTGATATTTGACAGTCTGTGGAGGGTTAACAAATGGTTATCAGAATATTTTGTCCTTGCAGTTTATAATGTTACACCAAGATCTGCGACGGACCAGTTTTTTCTTGAAAATCTACTTGACATTTTTAGAGAAATCCACGTAAAACATGATTGTTTAAGCATTTGGGGGAATCACTCTTAAACCACCCCAAAACGGGTTAACACTTGGTTTTTTGAATACCCTTTTTACTTACAAAAATGGTCCTCGGTGAATTCCACTTCCAACAAAGGAGATTATGTTTATTTCTCAGGTACACATTGGGTGCTGTGCGTGTCCTAAAACAGCCCATTTCAACAAAATTACAAAGCCTGGCAGCCTGTGGAGGGTTAATAAACGCTCACCGGAATATTTTGTCCATGCCACTTGTAATGTCACACAAAGACCCGCGAGTAGTCAATTTTTCTTGAAAACCTACAAGATGTTTTTAGAGAAATCCACAGAAAATTCGAATTTTAAGGTTTTAAGGGGTCTCTCTCTTTAGCTTGCCCAAAAAGGGTTAAGACTTCGACTTTTGAATATCCTTACTACTTACAAAAATGTTTCCGTATAGAGTGTGGGCTCGATAAAAGAAGGCACTTTTCTTTATGGCGTACCCATTGGGTTCCGTTGGCGTCCAAAAACAGCCCATTTTATCACAATTTTGACTTTCAGCAGCCCATGGGGGTTAACAAATGCTCCCCTTAGTATTTTGTCCATGCAACTTCTATTGTCACACCAAGACCTGGGAGTGACAAATTTTTCTTGAAAATCTACAAGACTAATTTAGAGAAATCCACGGAAAACATGAATTTTTTAGCTTTATGGGGGTATTGCCGTTTAACCAGTCCAAAACGGGTTAATGCTTGGTTTTATGAACACCCTTATTACTAACAAAAATGATCCTCGGTGAATTCCACTTCCAATAAAGGAAGTTGTGTTTATCTCTCATGTATTGTTTGGGTGCAGTGTGGCCTGAAACCGACCCATTTCATCAAAATTTCAATGTTTGGCAGCCTGTGGAGGGTTACCATATGCATCGCCAAATATGTCGTGTGTATCAAAGGTCGTGTTACAGGCAGGACTAGAAATGATGAATGTTTAAAAAAAATCTACAAGACGTGTTTCGAGAAAGTGCCGATAAACTCCAATTTTGACAGTTTTTTGCCAATTCTGACGAAATAAGGGTTAAATCGAAAATTCCGCTTTGGTACATTTTTAGATTTTGTGCTCCTCCATGAGTGTGCAAAATTTTGTGAAAATCGGTCCGAAAATGGCTTCGGAATCGTGCGGACAAAATGTGTGGACCCCCCCCCCCCCCCCCCCCAAAAAAAAAAAAAAATAATAATAATAATAATCCGTAGAAAAACAATAGTCTTTTCCAGAGGGAAAAGCCTAATAATAATAATAATAATAATAATAATAATAATAATAATAATAATAATAATAATAATAATAAATAATTATGAATGAAGACTAACCACACCCGTAGTTTCATGAATACGTCACGTAGTTGCACTAAGTGTGCCCATACCTTAAATTTTTAAGGGTGAAAAAATAAATATTGATTGAAATAGCTGTAACTGAAGCTGAACGAATATGTATATTTTGTGAGCAAAGGGACATCAAATTAAATCGACAGTAGATTGCGGGCAAACTCCACGAAAAGTAGGTAAACAAACAGCCCATGACATAGTTGAATTTGTTACAGAATTCGACTAGTGATCTGAGAGTTTGTGACTCTCTCTTTGGAAACTTCGGGAAGTGTTACAGTGCTTCATTATTGTGACAATCAAGTGTTGTGGCCATCGTTTTTATTGTCCTGCCAATCACACATTTTCGATTCGAATCGAAGCATGTCTATTATTCGAAATCGAATCGAACCTCGAATCGAATCAGTGATGTCTTGAAGATGACCGATGTTAGTCGGGGGTGCTATAAACATGATTTGTTCCGCCTGTGATGGCTCAAGTCCCGACTGATACAATAATCCAACTACATCATCAAGACATGCCTTCGTCGAAGGCATGCCTTGATGATGTAGTTGGAACATTGCACTGTGAGGATTATAGTTCATCGTCGACATTGCTTGGAAACCTTGAATTTGCATTTAACAGTGGTAGGGGCTAGTGATACTGGAATTAGCATGGCTGGTGGAATAAGTATGTGTTAAAGTAGCGGAGGATGCACTCCGTCTTTTATTTAACATTTATGTAAGATTTCCATCTGATTTGTACGTTTTGTGAGAAGATGAAGATGATTGATACCAAACCATATTCCCATGAAAAAGATTCGAGATGAAACGAAGCGGGCAGTCGATTTCGAATCGAACCGAATATCTACTTAAGGTTCGAAATCAAATCTAATCTCGAAGCTTCGCAGAGCTCAACATCGTTGCCATTTAACACTGAGAGAAGAGCGCTCTCAAGTGCACAGCTGAGGAATAAATGATTAAATAAACTTGATTCCATAATAATGCTATCGTCATGATAGGACCACAGATGTCCAAAGTGGTCTCTGATACCGATAAACATCAGACAAGTGACTTTGTGCAACCCAAGGAAAAAATATATTCTCGCGATAAGAATCCATAAGTATATACTACCAAATACTGATATTATGTAACCATATGACCTCAATGGTGAAAAGGGTGTAAGAAAAAGCAAACCATATCTGACATAAACAACACAATTGATTCTACAAAGCGGTTTGTTACCCTGAATAATGGAAACGTAACAAACTGGGGCTATTATTTTTGTAAAATAACTCGTGAATTACACTGTCTCTTAATACTTCATTTGAACGTTTCCAAAGTTGATTCAGTGGTGGTGGGGTGTAGCGTATTTTGATGATTTCAAGTAAATTCGCTGCTTTGTATCGTCGGCATGGAACACTGGACTATACGAATAAAGAGCTGATTGAAGCGGTCTTCAAGTCCATTGTGACAGAGTCGAATATTTTTGGTGTAGTGCGGTAATTTTTATAGTGTGCAATTTTACTTGGTTTTTCGCAAGAGTAACCAATAATGTCCCGCAGCTTTGGTGTTCGTAATGTCGGGGTTACATGGTACACTATATCTCACTGACAAATTCATCCACTTTGTTATGGTCGATTAATATGTGCCTAGTCGTCTATTGCCAGAAAGAACACAAATGGATTCAATATGTCATTTTTGTTTAGTACTGTAGTATAATTTGGATATCAAAAACGTTCTTCATTTTCGTTCCCCGCCTTAGATATTAATTTAACGCTTCACCTAACACAACTAAATGACGACATCTTCGAAATCATTTCTTGAATAGCAACGAAGTTTCATTTGTAGCCTCAAAACCAGAGTTTATGTCCACCTCATTGGAACGAGCTAGAGGAGCTCGTCCCAATGCTGGTCCATAAACTATGAACTGGCTACAAAAACTGAAACAGAAACAAAGTTAGAGTTTTTGTTTATTGGCGCTGGCACTTCAAGAGTGCTGATATTGATTAACAGCCAGCAGTCTGGGAGTGCTATTCTATTTTTTGAATAACACTCACAGAATGATGTCCGGAAATCAATATCAGATGCTAATGTTCTTTGTTCAGGGAGAATGAAAAAGATTTTTTTAAGATTCTCTTAAAAGTTATTTCAACTGACGTATGCTTCTGCCCACTGAGGATTTCATTTGGAGACAAGTTTCGTTCTACACTTACAACAGACACGTCCCAATACCGTGCCTGAACTACCACCATGTTGCTTTGAATACTCGATATTCTTAGAATCACACACCCTGTTTTCTCAGCCGCCTGTTAATCATAAACATGAAGAATGTGTCTCTGATTCCCTAATTCGACTTTCGAGCTTTTGGTAAGATGATAATAGTTGACAGTTGAATTATTGCATTATTTTCCTTACTCGGAATCAATGTCAGTGTCCTTGGCTGCAAGTAAGTATTGAGTGGAAACGTCGTTACGTCGTATTTGACCTTGATCAGTCTTGATCAGTCTTTCAAAATCACTCGCATCAACTCATCGATTGATTTATGAAACATGCCTATGATTCAGGAAAATGATTTTATGAATGTCCATTTAGCACATCTCTTCTGTAACCCATTGAGGACTGAAGAATTCTTACACAATTTCGCTACATTACGATAGTTTATGTTCTGTGACTTTGAAGTCGTGTCTTGGAAAGTATTGACTGCCTATATAAGCAGGCAAAACTTGTCTAGAAATAACGGCCAGGTTGATTGTGGAATATACCTAGAAAAGTATGCAAATACTGCATGCTGTGGCACCCGTTCTAAGGTAGTGGAAATTGGCAAAAATCGGAAATAGGCCTATAAGGGTTAAACTTAAAAGTATTGATCAAACATATTGCCCTTCTTAGATACAAATTCTTGGCGTGAGCACATGTAAAGATTACTCCCGGCGGAACCAACCTCCAAACAATTCGTGGCAATGCAACTTATTTACGCCCTTTCTATTTCTAAGAGTTGGAAAATATGTGAATAAATTGCCTCCAAAAATTTCATTATTGGGCATCAAATAACCCACATTATAATATATTTTGTGCGGTGTTAGAATTCTAGCTTTTGTGGAGACTTGCGTGTAATTGTACTGATTAATTAGTTTATGCATTGGACATTCAACACGTAATCGTCAAATGGATCTTGGTGTCTCGTTGATATGCGCATCTCACTTCACATCGAAAGGTAGTGGGTTCCATCCTCTCTCTTTTCATCTGTGCTGTGTCATTAGGCAAATGAGCCAAGTGGAAGTACAATGGCGTAGTGTGTTGAGCGCTTCAATACGTTTCGGGTACACATGCATTTGGTTAATACTAACCTCTTGCTTGTAATGGGTTAGTCAGATGAAACGTCCGACAGTTGTTCGTTTATGGTTCTCTACAGGTATTGCGTTCTCCTCTACCTGTAAATCTTCCCGATGCGATATGGCCCTTCTTGATGAACTTGATGTCGTTAAAGCACAATAGACAAACATTCTTAAAAAGCAATATCTGATGCTAATAATTAATCGTTGACAACCTGGAAATAATATAAGTTACTTGTGAAAACCTTATACCCAGCAAATAGACCGCTTCTTTCCGCGTAATATACAAATTATGCAGTGGCTGGGTACTTAATTGGGAACTTAATCTGGTCACAAGTCTTACCAAACGTCCATCATTAACCCATTACCTAACACGAAAGGTAGACGACATTTGCAAATAAAATTCTTCAACAACTATTTTTTTCCATTTTTGCGTCAAAAACAAAGCGTATGACCCCTCATTGAAACAAGCTCTTTTAAGACAAAAAATGATAAAAAATAATGAAATTTGAATGGTGATGTTTTGTGAATAGTTGTGGCCAGTTTTGGCGTTACGTTGGGTAAAGGTTAATCTGACATTCGTTTTTCATTCACACGTAGTTCTAACCTACGAATTTACCACAGAGCTAACAACATTGAAAGTAAACATGAACCAAGGTGCGTAACGAATTACGGGAACTAATTGTCAGACTGGAACTGTATAAATATGAAAATGCCATGTGTGGGGTTCACTACTTCTAAGCTGAAATGTTTGCCGATATATCGGTATATCGCGATATTGTTTAAGATTTGTAGGTATCGGTATTGAAATCTAAATACAGAGAAGCCCAAGGAGGTGGCGCCATGCCGGATATCATATGAGTTGTTATTGTAACGCACGAGAGTGGCTTGTCAGGAGGCAACTGTCATGTGACAAGTGATGTAAAATCACGTTGCATGATGGGGTCACGTGACGGTGTGTTGTCACGGTAACGCGCGTGTGCAGGTAAGGCTCCACTTATATATTCCTATCTCCAGATGGGCAGAATTTGACATTTTCAGTCCAAAAAATGCCCGGAAAATCTTTCTACGGTTATGGATGTTGCGTTGGAACAAATTAGGAAAATATACCGTGGCTCCCATATGTACTTCCCTGATAGTCATTCAAAGAGATATTTTCTCCATATGGTCGAAGTAAGGTTCGTTCTCTCAACGAATTAGCATAACACAGACTCTCACAAATACAACAGATCTATAATTTAGACGACAATAATTAGTCTGTGTGAAACACACATGCTATTGTTTTTGCAAGGTTTCTTTTTCTTTTTTTTTTCTTCTTTTTTTTCTTCTTCTTCTTCTTCTTCTTCTTCTTCTTCTTCTTCTTCTTCTTCTTCTTCTTCTTCTTCTTCTTCTTCTTCTGTCTTCTCATCACAAACGAATTACCCTATCTCGTTGATTTTTGGCATGCTAAGGTCTCGGCCACCTAAGTTTTTTAGATTCCTGGGGTATCAGGGGTGCCTGCAGGGGTCTTCTTCTTCTTCTTCTTCTTCTTCTTCTTCTTCTTCTTCTTCTTCTTCTTCTTCTGTCTTCTCATCACAAACGAATTACCTCATCTGGTTGATTTTTGGCATGCTGAGGTCTCGGCCACCTAAGTTTTTTAGATTCCTGGGGTATCAGGGGTGCCTGCAGGGGTCTTCTTCTTCTTCTTCGTCTTCTTCTTCTTCTTCTTCTTCTTCTTCTTCTTCTTCTTCTTCTTCTTCTTCTTCTTCTTCTGTCTTCTGTCTTCTCATCACAAACGAATTACCCTATCTGGTTGATTTTTGGCATGCTGAGGTCTCGGCCACCTAAGTTTTTCAGATTCCTGGGGTATCAGGGGTGTCTGCAGGGGTGTTTTGAAAGTGGGTCACGCCAATATCTCAGGCGTGGTATGACCTACAGGCCTGGAATCAACACCAAATGAGTCGACACTCGATGGAGGTTCAAAATATGGGTCAAGGTCACGGAGGTCATCTAGGGGTCTTTGAGTGCATTTTTCAGAATTGCTGAAAATCACATTTTTTGACCCCCTAAAGTATTTCTGACGTACACACATGCATTTCGACGTAAAAAAGTGGGCGTGGTCAAAATTTTTGAAAGTGTGTCACGCCCATATCTCAAGCGTGGTATGATGTATGGACCTGTGACCAACACCAAATGAGTCGACACTTGATGGAGATTCAAAATATGGGTTAAGGTCACGGAGGTCACCTAGGGGTCATTGAGCTCATTTTTCAGAATTGCTGGAAATCACATTTTTTGATCCCCTAAAGTATTCCTGACGTACACACATGCATTTTGACTTAAAAAAGTGGGCGTGGCCAAAAAGTTTTTGAAAGTGGGTCACGCCCATACCTCAGGCGTGGTATGACGTATGGACCTGGGACCAACACCAAATGAGTCGACACTTGATGGAGATTCAAAATATGGGTCAAGGTCACGGAGGTCACCTAGGGTCATTGAGTGCATTTTTCAGAATTGCTGAAAATCACAATTTTTACCCCCTAAAGTATTCCTGACGTAAACACATGCATTTTGACGTAAAAAAGTGGGCGTGGCCAAATTTTTTGAAACTGCGTCACGCCCATATCTCAGGCGTGGTATGACGTATGGACCTGGGACCAACACTAAATGAGTCGACACTTGATGGAGGTTCAAAATATGGGTCAAGGTCACAGAGGTCACCTAGGGGTCATTGAGTGCATTTTTCAGAATTGCTGGAAATCACATTTTTGACCCCCTAAAGTATTCCTGACGTACACACATGCATTTTTACGTAAAAAAAAGTGGGCGTGGCCAAAATTTTTGAAAGTGGGTTACGCCCATATCTCAGGCGTGGTATGACCTACAGACCTGGGACCAACACCAAATGAGTCGATACACGATGGAGGTTCAAAATATGGGTCAAGGTCACGGAGGTCAACTAGGGGTCATTGAGTGCATTTTTCAGAATTGCTTGAAATCACATTTTTTGCCCCCCCCCCCCCCCAAAGCATTCCTTAGATTCATGCATGCATTTTTACGTTAAAAAAGTGGGCGTGGCCAAAAAATTTGAAAGTGGGTCACGCTCATATCTCAAGCATGGTATGATGAATGGACCTAGGACTAACACCAAATGAGTCGACACTTGATGGAGATTCAAAATATGGGTCAGGGTCAAGGAGGTCACCTAGGGTCAGTAAGTGTATTTTTCATAATTGCTGGAAATCACATTTTTTGACCCCCCCCCCCCCCCAAAGCATTCCTGAGGTCCATACATGCATTTTTATGTTAAAAAAGTGGGCGTAGCCAACATTTTTGAAAGTGGGTCATGCTCATATCTCAATCGTGGTATGATGAATGGACCTGGAACTAACACCAAATGAGTCGACACTTGATGGAAATTCAAAATATGGGTCAAGGTCACGGAGGTCACCTAGGAGTCCGCCTGAAAGAGGTCACCAAAGTCATCAAGTGCATATTATTCAGAAATACTGGGAAATGAATTTTATTACACCTTAATGCATTTCTAAAGTTTATGAACGTATTTCATCACTCAAATTAGTGGGCAGAGCCAAAAATGTCCATTTCTGATTCGAGTATCGAACCCTTTGAATGTTGGACACATATATGCCTTTTCTGATTTCTTATAAATAATTATTCTGATTCCAGTATGAATATCTGTAAATACTATTAACGAAAACCCATTTCTGGTTTGTTTAAAAATATTTTACTCCTGAAAATAAGCCTCCATAAATTCTCTTTCTGTATAGTTTATTCCTGATAATTTAATCCTTTTCACACAGACTTGAATTTACTGGGTGCAGTAAATTTTGTTTCTCTAGTTAATGAGCTGGTTTCGAAAAAGTCTAAATTGTCGTCCGCAACTTAAATCAGACAGCATATTAACGTTCCAGTTCAATGTCTTTACGCATACCATCGTTGGCGCCAAACGACGATTATATTAAAATGAATTTGAGGCATTAATTTTTCTTCGCGCAATAAAAGGAATTTAAAAACCATTCAATCATTTTCTTCTTTGGAATTATTTCCTTTACAACGATGCACCTGTCACAGATGTTCACATAAAAGCTCTTTCACTGAAAATGTATTGCATCGTGTTGGCCTAATACTCATCATACACAAACAACAATTTTTGCAACATTTTTCATGAATTTATTCACAAACTCGACGGCGTTCATTACTATTTTGGCGATAAATACAGAATAGTCTTCCCGTGCAAAAAGTCGGATAACGCCCCACAAAGTAGATCTTCTGTTTCTCGGGGCATGTTTTCTGTAAAATTACATGTGGGCGGGCGGTTTTTAATTTAATTTTTTATCTTCGTAATTATTTCTTTGCCATCAAAAATTCATGTTCTTGGGTTGTTTTATGTTTTAAGCTTCATAATCTACAGAATAGCCTAGACGGTGGTGTATTTCGTCCCTTAAATACAAGAAGGCTTTGTACTCAGGGGGAACAAATTTCAATTTCATTAACTTGGATAAAATATCAGACATAAACCTGCATAAACCATTTATGTTTTAACTTTTAATAAAAAGAGAGCATGCGGCAGCCAAAAGTACCATGCTGGAGTGGTTGAGAAACAGATTTTTAACTTTTTAGGCCTTATATTCCTTATGTTTTTTTCAGCAGCCGCATTGTGATTTTCAATCTGGTTGAACTTACCTGGCCGCTGTCCTCCCCACATCACTATAATATCTAACACGTCCGAAAGGAAAAGCAAGAATATTGGCTAGAATGTATCAGTTGGCCATTCATGGTTGCATTTCGACCAACTGCAACATTCCATTCGACTGAATCTAAAATAGGCAATGGACTATTGAATTGATGTGGGTTGGGGTGCTACAAACCTGATTTGTTCCGACTTTGATGGCGCAAGTCCCGACTGATAAAATAATACAACTACGTCATCACGGCATGCCTTCGTCGAAGGCATGCCTTTTTAGTTGGAACATGATCCTGTAAGGATTATAGTTCATCGTAGACATTGCTTGGAAGCCTTAAATGTGCATTTAACACTGATAGGGGCTAGTGATACTAGAATTAGCATGGCCGGTAGCATAAGTATATGCTAGTGGAGCGGAAGTTACACTCAGTCTTTTATTTCAACATTATTTATGCACGATTTCCATCTGAACTATACATTTTGTGAGACGATGAAGATGACTGATACCAAGCTGTATTCCTATGAAAAAGATTCGAGAGGAAACGAATCAGGCAGCCGATTTCGAATCGAAGTGAATATCTACTTAAGAATCGAAATCGAGAACTTGATGAGTTGGGAGGGAGTATGATGGTAAAGGGCGGTTGCGCCTGGCGCTGGATATCTCAACACTAGTTTGCAGGAAGGTAGTCTCTTGCACAGGTTGGGAGAGGAGTCCTGCCAAGTAGTGCTTGCATCATGGGGATGACTCTACCGTGGTTACATGTGATTGTGGAGAATGTTCGTGGGTGGAGCTAAACAGGTAATACATTTCGGGAGTAAGTTTCAGTGTCGAGTACTTCCACCTCTGCCCTTTGGTCGTTTCAACTCTAACGAAACCCAAACGGTCAGATTATCATGAATCGAAGTCGAATCACAAATTGAGCTACGGGCGGATCAGCTGATTACAGTAGTGGTATGATATAGGTGTAGCTAAACGCATCGTAATGGGTGATTATCTCCCTTACATACCAGGCGGTGTTTAGTATTGAAAAATTTGTATTAGCCTGCAGTGTACCGTCACGCGTCCTAGTTGACTTATGGACGCATGACTGTACACAATAGCTTAGAACTGTAGAAATTGAAAAATACTCTAGCGACTTTTTTGTTATTTGTTGTTCAGAAAAAAACATCTTCAACTTTTTTCACGTTATTGTGTTAAAGACTAGCCTGCCGCATTCTATAGAACTTTTCAGTACACATATCGTGTACTGAATATCGTCGGGTATATTGGTGGTGGGAGAAATAATTACAGATAGTCAGTACCATAAACGTAACGGCCGGAAACGCAAATGCGTATCCGATTTTATATGAAACCGTTTGTCTGATTCGATTCGAGATTCAATTCAACTACGCCTCTCGTTCTATCGTTCCGCGCTGGTACTCGTGGCGTATTGATGAACACATTCACTCATCGTAACGTTCTGGGTATGTATGGAACTCTAGCATTCAGACAGTTTTAGATAAGACAGGCGAGGGAGCTAATAGAGTATTACTCTATAAAGACTGAAGATCTAGAAGGAGGACTGAAGCGGGGGAGTAACTTTATCAGGGAAAAGGTTCTCGACCATTGCACTAGAAACTGACAGGCTTCTATTGCACGCGGTTAACACCACTTCGGCGCGCGGTTAACACCACTTCACCACGAGTGGTGAACATTTGGTACACCAAGCTACTTTGGGTATATTTTATTTATACCATGATCGTCAGATTATTAAGAGTCGCAATTATTTTTTCACGATTTTAATGAGTAGCAGCCGTACAACGTGCGAATTTGTTTTTGTTTACATGAGCATCGGTGGGCTGTACTTCCGCTGTCAATTTTATCACAGAAACGAAATAGGAAAAGAAACGGGGCCTTTTTCATTTTAATAACATAATAACATACTATTTCGAGTTATGGATGCTTTATTAACATGAGACAATGCATGTTTGTTAAGTTTTGGTGTTTTATGGGGTAAACGTATTTAAAAACGTAATATATAATTGCCACTTTCATTTCACTCTTCGCGAGGCGACGTGCGATAAATTTAGACAAGTTCGCATTCAGGTGGACGTCACCAAAGATCAACTTGGATGTAGTTCCACTGTAGGTGTAAATTTTAACTATTGAAATCCCATTGCTGGCGTGTTCACAAACGGTTGGTGTATAAAGCTGAAATTTATGTCATAAGCTTTTCATATATAGTAGAATAGGTAATCATGGTATAAAGAGACATACTTGGCAGCAGAGATGTATAACTGGGGACTTGTGATAATGAATTTAATTTCCATAATTTCGTGCATTTGTGGACTATGGCAAATTTGGTTTTGTAAAAACGCAAGTCTTCATAATCAGTTGGCTAACACTTTACCTAAAGGATGGCCATAATATCTATTCACCGCTACATGTGCACACCAAAATCAGATACTGTTCTTATTGATTAACTGTCTGCTCCACAATATATTCCAAACCAAATCAGTATTGAACCCATAACATACCTCAGGGGTAGAGGTAGATGTAACCTACTTCAGCAGCATGTCATGAGCTCAACACCACTCGTGCATATTTCTATGGGTGGTAAGGCAGCACTATTGGGGTATCGACGTGATTGCAATTGGGTAAAGGGCGTAGATAAGATATTTTTTTGATAAATAGAGGATCTGTAATGAGTTTCTCTTTGATATAAGATTTATGAAACGAGTGTAGACAATTTTATTTTAGCGAGCCTCTGGCGAGCTAAAATAAAATTGTCGAAACGAGTTTCATAAATCTTATGTCAAAGAGAAACGAATTTCAGATTCTTTTTATCACATGACACACACAAACGAACTTGAACCGATTTATTTTTAACGAGTCTGTGTTCCCGTACATGGAAAAAGAAAATTAACCTACTTTCGCCATGTTGACTGAATGCGTTCAATACTTCCGCTTTACAAAATAGTTCTCAAAACAAACGGTCTTATTGACATTTAATAAACAGACTGCAACAAAACCCTCATTAGTAATTCAATTGTCAACAATAAGAGAAGCAAATCCAAAGAAGGGATTTGCAATTTCTATATTTTATAAACTTTAATCCGAGTCGCTGTCGGACACAATGATGCGCCTACGTTTCTGAGCGGGTTGGGCTGATGATGTTTCTGGGTAATGAATGTGTATTTCAAAGTGCCCACCATAAATGTTGCCTGTGAACATATTCTGTAGTCTACCCGCAAATTGTGTGTTTCGATCAGTGGAATTTGTGTTAGAAATTGACTGGTTTTGAAAAACTACATCTGTGTCCATGGATTTAGGATATTGAGGCCTATTTTCAGTTTGAAGATTGGAGTTAGATAACACACGAGAAATTTGTTTATGTTGTTGTTCATTGATATGGCTGTAATTGTTAATTGACTGGATATTCTTGTGTCCTGTGATTTGCATAATCTGGTGAGCAGGGATGTTATTTTCACTAAGTTTCTGAACAAGATGTTTGCGAGCACTGTGATTTGTAAGTTTCTTTTCCGGCGAGAGACCAGCTGCTTTTGCCATGCGCTTCATGATGGAGGTAAGTTTATTTATTCCAATCGGCTGTCTTTTAAACCACTGATCACCGACATTCATAATATCTTGTTTAGTATGTGTTGCTATATAAAAAGGGTCACTTTCGTCACTGTAACCAGAGGGCCTTAAAAGAGAGTACTTTTTATAAATATTCACAGGACACCTTTCTGGTAAATCAAAGTTACACCACATTCTGGGTGGCACACTTCGAACATCTCTCACATTGTCACCAGGGCGAGTTTTTGTTTGTCTTTCTATAAACTGTAAATATTCCTGGCCATTTGGGTCCTTGTGCAAACTAACATCCCCCCAACACATTTTACGGTGCTCATCTGAGCCCCGTAAACCAAAGTGAATAGTGTTTAAAAACCACAAGGAGTTTATTATAGATTCGGGTGACGAAGAACCCAGTTGACCGCTTTGCCACAAAATGTCAATTTCATTGTCACTTATTGGCTCCGCCTTCTTTTCCCGATTGCCCAAGCCACTTTGTTTCAGTTGTCGTTGTTTGGCCTTCAATATGTCTCATATTCAGAGCCGTCAGATTTTCTGACTGACAGGATAAATTTGCATAAAATAACACACAGTTCACTGGGCGGTATGTTGTGAATTTCACGATGCTCATTTATATTATTGCTTTGAAGAAAATTTCTTACTAACTTCATATCATAAAAGGTCTTGCTTAAAGTGTTTTTATTTGTTTCTTTTTCAACAAATCCATCTATATCTGCACCGCTGATATTAACAAAACGACGCTGTTGAGTAGCGTCCGTTTGCTTAGCAACGCCAACAGTTTCTTGGCAATCTAGCGTCTCGTAGCGTTCATCGTGTAATGGGCTCAAACGTTCTGCCGACAGAGTCACTTCAAAGTCGATACCTATTATTTTCACAGTGTACAACAAGCCTTTTGTGGAATCAATGATCTTAACAATTTCCCCTTCTCCTTTTCCATCTATTTTCACAATTTCGTTCATTCGATAGTTAAGTACACGCGACATATTTTGTTTGTAAACAATGGGGTGGTACAATATGAATATTAATTAGGTGATGAGGCTTAAAATTCAGCCAATGAAAATCCTTGCAGGTCATATTACACGTGTTCTCATATAGAAGAATATCAGATGGACTTTTTCATTGAACTTTACAATAGTCATGTGATAACACGAGTTATGTGTACAAGTAAATGCACGTGTCTTGATAACATGTTGGCTGATCCTTTACCTGGAGGTGACCATATCTCTCAACAGCTGTATACAGACGTCAAATACAATTCATCTAGAATGATTGTATTCCTTTAATCCAGGATGGGTACCGAGCCTAGATGAAATCAACTCTATGCCGTGCCTCCGATGTACGTGTACCATCTACTTCAAAAACACGGCATGGATCCAATATTGTCTAGATTCGGGTTTAATAAATAGAGAGCAATCGTTTGACTGGACTGGTTACGTGAAATAATTCATGAGAGGTGAGGGACGTTGTACAAACACGATTGCGCGAATGCGCACGAGTGTTTTACAATATAGTCCCTCGCCTCGAATGAATTATTCCATGTAACCAGTCCAGTCAAGCAATTACTCTGTTTATTACGTTTCATTATTAACGATAATTATATTATTTAACCCTTTACCTAACGTAACAGCCAAAAAACGGGCAGCGCTATTCTCAAAACTCGCCAATTAATTTTCTTTATTTTTTTCATTTTTTGTCTCTAAAACATAGGTTATGACCCCTCATTGGAACGAGGGATCATAACCTATGTTTTTGAGACAAAAAATGAAAATAATTGTTATTCAAGAATTTTTTTTGCAAGTGTAGTCTGCTTTTCATGTTAGGTAAAGGGTTAAAAAACAAAAAAACAATGAAGTCCACATTACACCCAAGGCAAAGCGTCTTCGTTTGCGCACACGGATACATGGCACAATTGTTGATTGCATAATTCACTTGTGAAGTTATCGTTTATAATCAAACCCGAAAATCCCAGTAAATCACACTTTGGAAAGTAATAATACCACTGCTTCATGGTGGGATGAGAAACATTCACAGGTGGATGCACATTTTATGAAGAGGCGAGAGACGTATACAGCTGAAACAGACGTCGAATGCTGTTCTTCTAGAGTGGCCGATTTCTCTAGAATGGATACCGAACCTAGACAACTTCGGCACCATACCTCATAACCTCGGCCTCAAAAGCATGGCATGGTCCCAATATTGAATGGATTCTTCGGATTTAAAGACTTTATGGAAGTTGCCTTGTCTCCTTTCAGGTAAAGAGTGTAGAAATTTCTTGATGAGATTAGAAAAATATACAGGTGGATGCACATGAGTGCATTTTCTTTTTTTAACCTCCATAAACCTACGAGTGAATAAGTTATAAAGTGCAATCGGGACATCTAGGGTTGTCACATTCGACCCTGGTGGAATTCAGGAATCTATCCGTTATCGCATTCAAATTTTATTATTTTTTTATTTTTCGTCTCTAAAACATAGCTATGATCCTTATTGGGACGACTTCAACGAGCTCGTTCCAATGAGGGATCATGAGCTACGTTTCTGAGGAAAAAAGGATGACAATTTCAAGTTATTCAAGAATTGTTTTTCTTTCAAGTATCGTCTTCTATTCGTTTTGGTTGAAGGGTTGGAAGCGCGGTGGCTCAGTGGTAGACTGTTGGATTTCTATGCTTGAGGTCCAAAGTTCTATACCCGTCTGGGACGACCCGCGTTGCGTCCTTGGGCAAGGCACTTTATCCCGGTTGCCTATATGGGGGCGCGATGACGCCGTGTACTAAGGTGTACTGCACGTCGATGGTGCACATGTCTTCAACCGCTGTAACCCTGCTTGAGCGGAACTTGAACAGAGTTAGAATGTTGAGGAGTTGCCAGTTGATTGTCGATGCTCGGTGGTTCTCTCTGTTCTTCCTCCACCCGTAAAACCGTCACGGTCAGGATTAGCCATTGTGCATAAGTGTGTGCCCTTAAACACGAATAAATAAATATATCGTTTTAAATAGATATAACTTTCTTGTCAAACGATCATAAAAAATTAGGGTCGGGTATGAAAAGTAAGCTTGGTCGGGAAACTTGAACCATTTCATTTCCCCCCAGACTAAAGTATTACGCTATGCATGTAAGCTATCCGGGGAGAGGTATCTTCCATGTCAGTTCAATTGAAGCAATTGGAAGAGTCCATAGTTATTATCTGGGGGTTGAAAATATTGATTGATCTACCCCACACGTTACTTTGCAGCCATCTTACTTAATGAAAGTATGATGTACCTTGTCCCTGCACTGGGAAATCGGTCTCTAGGGTTCGAAGGGTTAAGCATTATGAATGGTTTTAGAAAACCAATTATTCATTCGAAGTATAAGAATTCGATATACCACGCGAATTATATAATTTTTTTTCAAATCTAACACTAACAGACATTGCGAAATGATTCATTTTCTGTTTGTTGTTTATCGACAAAACATGCATAAGAGATTATTCCCCTTAATTAAGCCTTTGACAGATAACGCATAGTTATTTCTGCTGGTTCATTTATTGCGACAGTAATGCATCACAAATTGTTTTTTCGTGTCTTTTTACCACGTGTCTCTAAATGGTATAGCCATTAACACAACCTGCAGTAAAGTGAACCAATCAGTTTTGCATTTATAGGGAGGGCTAGCAATAATTTAGTCACCTAGCTGAGATCCAATGTTACACTGACATTGCTTTATGGAGGTGACGTTCCGAGAGATTAGCCTTAGGCCCCCAAAGTAGATCTTCTGTTTCTCATGCCATTTCTTGTAAAATTGCATGTGGGCGGGGTTTTTTTTTATTTTATTTTTAGTTCAACTTGACAAAGTCAAGCTGAGCTATTGCCATTACTTCTAGTCCGTCGGCGTACGTTCGTCCACACTTTCGTTTGGCACACCTCACAGGTCACATTTATGATCAGATCGCTTTGAAACTTGGTATGCTTGTTTGGTGTGACCTCTAGATGGGAGCTGTCGATTTTCTGCGATTTCTGTCAAAACATGTTACCGCGGCCAATGTTCTTAGAACTTAGTTTAGTCAGACCTCAATATTTCCCTTTGGCACACCCTACATGGCACATTTATGATTGGATTGCTTTGAAACTTGCTATGCCTGTTCGGAGTGACCTCTAGATGGGTGCCTTGGATTTTCTTCCATTTCCGTCGAAAAATGTTGCCGCGTCCAACGTTCTTAGATCTTAGTTTAGTCAGAAGACCTCATTATTTCCCTTTGGCACACCCTACAGGGTACATTTATGTTTGGATTGCTTTGAAACCCGGCATGCTTGTTTAGGGTGACCTCTAGATGGGAGCTATCGATTTTCGTCAATTTCCGTCAAAAACTGTTGCAGCGGCCAACGTCCTTAGAACTTAGTTTAGTCAAACCACAATATTTCCCTTTGGCACACCCTACGGGGCACATTTATGATTGGATTGCTTTGAAACCTGGTATGCTTTTTTGGGGTGACCTCTAAATGGGAGCTATCCATTTTCTTCCATTTCTGTCGAAAAATGTTGCCGCGTCCAACGTTCTTAGAACTTAGTTTAGTCAGAAGACCTCAATATTTCCCTTTGGCACACCCTACAGCGCACATTTATGATCAGATTACTTTGAAACCTAGCATGCTTGTTTGGGATGACATCTAGATGGGAGCTATCGATTTTCTTCCATTTCCGTCAAAAAATGTTGCCACGGCCAAAGTTATTAGAACTTAGTTTAGTCAGACCTCAATATTTCCCTCAACATTTATGATCGGATTGCTTTGAAACCTGGTATGTTTGTTTTAGGAGACCTCTAGATGGGAGCTATCAATTTTCTTCCATTTCCGTCGAAAAATGTTGTCGTGGCCAACGTTCTTAGAACTTAGTTTAGTCAGACCTCAATATTTCCCTTTGACATACCCTACAGGGTACATTTATGTTTGGATTGCTTTGAAACCTGGCATGCTTGTTTGGGGTGACCTCCAGACGGGAGCTATCGATTTTCTTCCAATTCCGTCCGTCAAAGAATGTTGCCGCTGGCAACGATCTTTAAACTTAGTTTAGTCAGGCATCAATATATTCCTTTGGCATGCCCTACAGGACACATTTATGATCAGATCGGTTGAAACTTTGTATGCTTGTTTGGGGTTACCTCTAGATGGGAGCTATTGATTTTCTTCGATTTTCGTCAAAAAATGTAGTCACTGGCAATAACCTTCGATAAACTTAGTAAAAGCTTAGTGCAGTTAAGCATCAATATTTCCATTTGACACACCCTGCAGTGCACATTTAAGATTAGATCGCTTGCAAACTTGGTGTGCTTGTGTGGGGTGACATCTATATGGGAGCTATCGATTTTCTTCCATTTCTGTCAAAAAATGTTGCCGCTGACCTTTGAACTTAGTTTTGTCAGTCCTCAATATTTCCCTTTAACACACCCTTCAGGGCACTTTTATGATTGGATCACTTTGAAACTTGGTATGTGTGTTTGGGGTGACATCTAGATGTGAGCTATTGCTTTTTTACATTTCCATAAAAAATTATTGTTATCACCAGCCTTTGAACTTACTGCATTTGTGCATCAACTTATCCCTTTTGTACTCTCTGCAGGGTATATTTATGAATTTCCATAAAAAACACAAAAAACATCATTGCCACAAAGCAATGACCTTCTACTTAGTGCATTTGTGCATTAACATCTTCCTTTGGCATGCCTCAGAGGGCACATTCATTATCAGGTTGTTTTGAAACTTTGTATGCTTATGCAGGGTGACAAAGATAGGAGCTATTGATTTTCTTTTCATTTTCATCAAAAACTGTTGCTGTTAGCAACAATTGTTGAATTTATTGCATTTGTGCATCAACATTCTTTGATATGGCCTATAGGCGACATTTATCATAGGATTGTTTTTAACTTGGTGTGCTCATTAGTCAAGAACTCTAGATAAGAGCTGTTGATTAGCATTCATTTCTGTGGAAAAGTTGCCATTAATAACCTCTGAACATACTGCATTTGTGTATCAACATTCTTCCTTTAGCCAGTCTTACAGTTTACATTTAAAAATGCATGGATTACTCTGACGTTGTGCACACACAATGCTGTTATGTTGAAATTTCATCAAATAACATTGGTACCAATGATCTTCAATTTTGTCATTCCATTTATAACTCACCAAGTTCAAGTTTGTCAAGTTGAGCTACAGTGTCATTGACACTTCCATTTTATTTTTGTAATCATTTCATTGCCATCAGAAGTTCATGTTCTTGGTTTGTTTTATGTTTTAGGCCTCAAAATCTACCGAATAGCATGGGCAGTGGTGTATTTCGTCCGTTGAGTGCAAGAAGGCTTAGCAATGCTGAATCATTACAAAGCCTTGTTGCACTCAATGGATAAATTTATCAATTTTATTAACTTGCATAACATATCTGACATAAACCAATTTAATCTTTATTTTTTTAAGTTTGCATTGGTTATAAAAAGAGAGCATGCGATAGCCAAAAGACCGTGCGGGAGGGCCTGAGAAACAGATTTTTAACTTTTTTTAGGCCTGATCCATGTTTTTTTTTTATAAACGATCTGTTTCAAGTGGACTGACTTAATTTCCTCTAAGCACAATGACAACCTCTGGTAAACACAGCTGATTAGAACAACAGCCACTGTTGTCTGCTTATTGCATCTCACTCTTTGAAATTCAACAAAAAACATAACCGGAATCTGCTGTTTATTGTTAACATGGAAAGAGCCCCAACTTGTGTTTAGTCTAAACAATATTTATTCCCAGTTCTCAAATATATACAATTGTATCAGTTATAGCAAGTGTGGATCCAACAGTAAACTGTAAGCTTATACGAGATTGTTTCCACCGGTCAAACACTTAAGCACAATTCTCTGAGAAGACAGGGACGCATACAATCTAGGTTACCGTCCAAACCCTATAATGATGAATTATTCATTACACTTTCAAATTATAGTTACAATTTGAGAGTGGGTTCGGTATTTATTTATTTATTTATTTATTTATTTATTTATTGGTGTTTAAGGCCACACATTTCTGCAAAATGGCTAACCATGACCGTGACAGTTTTACGGGTGGAGGAAGTCGGTGTACCCGGAGAGAACCACCGAGCAACGGCGAGCAACTGTCAGCTCCCCAACATACCAACTCCACACAAGCAGGGTTAGCATTGGTTGAACACAGGTGCACCATCGACGTGCAGTACGCCTTGGTACACAGCGTCACCGTGCCCCCACATGAGCGTCTTGCCCAAGGACACAACGCGGTTGCCGCAGATGGGATTCGAACCGAGGACCTCTCGGCTTGCAGCCTGCACCTCTACCAACTGAGCCACCGCTCCCCTAGTGGGTTCGGTAAAGAGGGAAATAAGAGATACTTGTATATGGTGATAACCTAACCCTTTGAACCCCAGCGGCCGTTTTTCTGACCAGAAACATGATACGTCATAACGTCATTATATAGGATGGCTGTTCAGTAAATATTATGGGGTAGACCAGTCAGTATTTTCAACGTGCAGCCCGAGGCTGTACGTTGAAAATACTGATTAGTCTACCCCAAACAATGAATATGGACTCTTCTAATTGCTGCCATTGAACTGGCATGGAAGATACCACTAGAGTCCAAAGGGTTAAATAAGGGGATAAGAAGAAAATGGGAAGAAATGGCAGGAAAGAGTTATTGATTATATTGGGTACAAATAACTGCTTGTTTGAATAACCACCTCCATTCCGTACTTCGTTTCATTTGAGGTATCTGGATAACTGTCGGTTTTTACGATAGTTTATCTTAGGTGAGTAAATTTCACTAATGTGTTTCAAGTAGTACTGGCCGCTGACTCAGGTCAGAAACACGAGAATAAGAATGTCCGAATGAGACAATAGAATTCAAATAGGCACGTATATTTCCACAAAAAAGAAATGTCACCAACTTCAAAAAGCTAAGTGAACTTTTCTACCATTTGCAATGATAAACAAAAACTATAATCGACCCAACACAGGTACAAGGGTCACATAGTATTACCCCCACCCCGTTAGGTAGAGTAAGGCGTTCGGTGATAGACCAAACAACTAACAGCCATTTGTTTGTGAAGTGTCAGAACGGGAGTGGTTCAGTAAACCAGCTAGTGATTTACCGGATAACTACAGAACGTGGAGAGTGGATTGCAACCAAATCACCAGCGGAGCGGAATTATCACTCAAAATAAATTGCGATAATTCAGCGACTAGCAGATAATTTTATTATTAGTTACATGAACCATTGGTGCCTGCTGTTATCTTTGTGAGTAGAATGCATATATTTTGTGTGTTCTATACTCCATACCCTTCATTTTAATGTATAATTTGTGTACATTTAATTTGCATTTATGGAATCTCTGGGGTGGTAATTTCATTTCAAAGTAAACAAATTTCCCTTACTTATTTATATATTAACTAAAATAGTGTAGATTTTCTTTTCTTTTTATTATATGCGTGACACATATAAGTGACATTTTACTGCGCAATATTGAGCCCAATTTGACTACAAACACCTACGTTTCAAAACAATTACAAAGATCAGCTGATCGTTCATTCAAGGCGACGTCATGCAGCGAAGGATGACGTCATTTAGGAAGCTACTGGGGGATATTTCTCGTTATCCATCAAGTCGATGGATGTCGAGAAATATCTTTTAGATAATTTAAGGTAATTCACAGGCTAGCATATAATAAATAAATAGTTTTACTTTTGCATCCAAAACATAGATTATGACCCCTCATCGACGAGCTTGTTCCAATGAGGGGTTATAAGCTATGTTTTGAAGACAACAGTTTTTAAAAATATTAAATTTTCATGGTGATTTTTGTGAATAGCGTGGATATGATTTTGTTATTCCGATTGATAAAGGTTTAGTTTCATGTGCAGATCCCACTGTTTGCTAGAACAATGTTTGACGCTATGGGTCGTTACAGAAAGCCACAATGTTCAGCGTTTTATAGTTCTTTTTCTCTCTTTTTGTTGGAAGTTTTACTCTTAAAAAATATGTTCTTTATGACCCACTCCACCGGGTGTCATGATGCCGTTTATTTCGTCTACTTCTATTTCGGGTTGAAAGATGGTTGAAGTAGAAGAAAGAGTCCAAACAGGTCATAGGTGGAGCCACAGGTGGAATTCTTTCGCCAAACACAACTAAATCTTTTTGCATTCGCAGACAATATACCACGTAGCTCGTGAAATAATGTAACATATCTACTGAAAGAAATGCAGAGGCACGTGGCCCTGGTTCCACCGCCCTTGTTTTTGTTGTCTTTTGCCGACAGCAGTGCTCAGATTGAAGGCCTCATACTATGTCAATATTTCAAAGTGAGAATGGAAAAAACCTGTAATTATTTGCTCACTGAAGGGAGCTAAACTTATCTCTTGCCGTCCGTCGTCGTCCGTCGTCGTCCGGCGTCGTGAACATTTTTTAACGACTTCTCCTCTGAAACCGCTAGGTCGATTTGCTCGAAACTTGGTATGGATGTTCATTACCGTATGTCAATTCAAGTTTGTTCAAATGAAATGGACATGCCCACTTGGAGCTCCATAGGGGGCATAACTCCGATAGCACCCTATGTATATTAGAGAAATTACTAAAAAATCTTCTTGTCCTGCACAAGTGGGCAGAATCATTTGATATTTGGTATACAGCATTATGGGGTGGATCTGATTCAAGATTGTTCAAATCGCCCCCTGGATTCATATTTGGGCTCACTATAGAAGCCTAAATTCGAACTTAGTGCATTTCAGGCAAATTTCTTAAAAAATCTTCTTCTCCTGTTCCAGCAGACAGAATCTTTTGATATTTGGTATGCAACATTGTGGGGTGGATCTGATTCAAGTTTGTTCAAATCGGCCCCCTGGATTCACATTTGGGCTCAGTATAGAAGCCCGGATTCGAACCTAGTGCATTTTGGGCAAATGTCTTCAAAAATCTTCTTCTCCAGATCCAGCAGGCAGAATCTTTTGATATTTGGTATGCAACATTGTGGGGTGGATCTGATTCAAATTTGTTCAAATCGGCCCCTGGATTCATATTTGGGCTCAGTATAGAAGCCCGAATTCGAACTTAGTTCATTTCAGGCAAATTTCTTAAAAAATCTTCTTCTCCAGATCCAGCAGGCAGAATCTTTTGATATTTGGTATGCAACATTGTGGGGTGGATCTGATTCACGTTTGTTCAAATCGCCCCCCTGGATTCATATTTGGGCTCACTATAGAAGCCCGAATTCGAACTTAGTGCATTTCAGGCAAATTTCTTTAAAAATCTTCTTCTCCAGATCCAGCAGGCAGAATCGTTTGATATTTGGTATGCAACATTGTGGGTGGATCTGATTCAAGTTTGTTCAAATCGGCCCCTGGGTTAATAATTGGACTCAGTATAGGAGCCCAAATTTGAACTTAGTGCATTTCAGGCAAATTTCTTTAAAAATCTTCTTCTCAGGATGCAGCTGGCAGAATCTTTTGATATTGGGTATGCAGCATGCTTGGGGGGGGGGGGGGGGGGGGGTATTCAAGTTTGTTCAAGCCAAGTCCCTGGGTTCATATTACCGTGGTAGCCCGAATTATAACTTAGTTCAAAATGAGGAATTTTCTTTAAAAATCTTCTTCTTCAGATCCAGCAGTCAGAATGTTTTGATATTTGGTATGCAGCATCCTTAGGGCGTGGGATTCAAGTTTGTTCAAGCCATGTCCCTAGGTCTATATTTGGGCTCACTGTGGGAGCCCGAATGATAACTTAGTTCAAAATGAGGAATTTTCTTTAAAAATCTTCTTCAGATCCAGCAGTCAGAATGTTTTGATATTTAGTATGCAGCATCCTTAGGGGGGGTGAAATTCAAGTTTGTTCAAGCCATGTCCCTAGGTCCATATTTGGGCTCACTGTGGGAGCTTGAATTGTAACTTACTTCGAAATGAGGAATTTTCTTAAACAAATCTTCTTCTTCAGATCCAGCAGTCGGAATGTTTTGATATGTGGTGTGTAGCATCCTTAAGGGGGTGAGATTCAAGTTTGGTAAAGCCAAGTCCCTGGGTCCATATTTGGGCTCCCTGTGGGAGCCCGAATTATAACTTAGTCAATATGAGGAATTTTTCTTTAAAAATCTTCTTCAGATTCAGCAGTCGGAATGTTTTGATATTTGGCATGCAGCATCCTTATGGGTGAGATTCAAGTTTGTTCAAGCCAAGTCCCTGGGTTCATATTTGGACTCAATGTGGGAGCCCGAATGATAAATTAGTTCAAAATGAGGAATTTTCTTTAAAAATCTTCTTCTTCAGATCCAGCAGATAAATGCTTTTGATATTTGGTATGCAGCATCCTCAGGGGGGTAAGATTAAAGTTTGTTCAAGCAATGTCCCTAGTTCCATAAAATTTGTCTCTCATGACTTCATTCCTTTGTAGTATTGATGAACCATGTCTAACTGAATGTGTCCCCAAATACTTCTTTGAACCACATTGGCCGGTGAGCGATTGAGGCTCCTTGGGGCCTCTTGCTTTTAAAAATCCTCTTCTTTAGACCCTGTAGTTAGAATGTTTTCATATTTGGTATACAACATCTCTAGGAGGGTCCGATTCAAGTTTGTTCAAATCTGGACTATGGGTTGATATTTGGCTTCCTATGGGAGCCCGAATTTTAACTTAGTGCAATATGAGGAAATTTCTTTTAAAAGTCTTCTTCTTCAGATCCATCAATCAGAATTCTTTCATATTTGGTATACAACATCTCTAGGTGGGTCAGATTCAAATTTGTTCAAATCGGGTCCCTGGGTTAATATTTTGGCTCCCTATTTGGGCCCAAAGTTTAACTTAGTGCATGTGAGAACATTTATTTAAAAACTTCCTTGTTCAGATCCACCAGTCAGAATTCTTTCATATTTGGTACACATATTTGTAACATCTCAAGAGGGATCAGATTCAAGTTTGTTCAATTTGAGTCCCTGGCTTATTATTTGGGCTCTCTATGGGCAGGGTTGGGGGGGGGGGGGGCAGGGGGAGCATGTTAGGTTCAGGTTTGTTCAGATCCATTTCCATTGCCATTGCATGGCTTCATTCCTTTGTAGTGTTGATGAACCACGTCTAACTGAATGTGACCCCAAACACTTCTTTGAACCGCTTTGGCCGGTGAGCGATTAAGGCCCCTTGGGGCCTCTTGTTAATTTATCGTACTGTATTCAACGCTTGTATCGTGTCCAGACCTCCGTGTGGACCCAGGGAAGTGGGGCAGTGCTCGTTCACTGCGGTAAAGAAGTTCTGCTTTGCTGGTTAAATTACGACCCGGATCCAACTCCTGGGTGGAAGTTCTCTAAGGTGGCAGCATATGTCTAAACCTTTGGCTAAACTTGATTCCACACCAATGTTGCGTTCATGATGTAGCCAGAAATGCTGAAACTGACCTTAAGCATCAATAAATAAATCGCGTCCAGTGTGCGATGCATTTTCACTTTTAGCTGTACAGTTAAAACTAGAAGTCCTGTCACGAAGTGTGCGCTTATCTAGGCTTAATTGTGCGTTGGAATTGCGCGCAATTGCCATATCGTATGGCATCCAAAGTACGGCGGGGGAAGGTTCTCCTGGTTCCTCATAGCAAACACAGGCAATGTTTTCGCCAATGGACCTCCCGGAGGTGCATTGGCTGAAACATTGCTTGTGCACGGGCCATATGTTCATAATTTGATAGCCTTACTATGGTCATAACGCGTAGATTAAGGCGCAGATCGACGTGCATTTCATGACAAGACTTCTAGTTTCAGCTGTATGCTGGCAAATAAAATAAATATATTTTATGCTTGGTAATCCTGTTGAAGTAAAATGCAGACACAGTTATTTGTTATGCAAACATGAATTCACAATCATTTCAAGTTCTGATAGAAATTACTTTTGATTTGAAACAGCCTTTTATCAGCAAATAGTGGATTCGTATCACGTCTCACTTGTCTTCATTGGATTCCGTACTGTTTTGAATGCATATACAGACGTTAGCTGCCTACTTCATTTGATAATTTACAAAATGAGAAGACAGGTGGTTGTCATTACTCTCTGCATTTCTGTCGTCAAGCAAGCTAACACTCTACTATCCCTTCTCATGCAGTATATAAACATTATTGGGTGGCTATAATACGAATCCTTTGTAGGGGCGAAATTTAGGTTGGCAGTGTGTCAAACATTTTCAAAACCTCTAGAAACGCATTTTGACGGGAAGTTGTGTCACAGTTTATTTGATAATGTCTTCTGAAGCTTTCCTATAATTTGTGATAAAACAAATGCCTATGAACAAATTCTGACCACCGCTAGTTTTCTGGTATGCTTTCAGTTAATATGTGTAACATTTCAGTTTTTGATCTTGGACCAAAAATATAAAATGTTTGCAATTGCATTTTCTAGAATTGTATTTTCTATTTATGAAAATGACTAACTGAAATGGATCCTAGTGTTTCAAAAGACATAGCATTTTTGGTAGTTACCGGTAGGTGGGAAGGTATCGGTAGGTGGGTAGGTACCGGTAAGTGGGTAGGAACCGGTAGTGGGTAGGAACCGGTAGGTGGGTAGGTACCGGTGGTTGTGTAGGTACCGGTAGATGGGTAGCAACCGGTAGGTGGTTAGCAACCGGTGGGTGGGTAGGTACCGATGGGTGGGTGGGTAGGTACCGGTGGGTAGGTACCTTAGGTGGGGAGGAAACGGTAGGTCGATTTGAAATTATCCCGATTATTCGAAAAATATCGAATCCCGGAGAGGTTTCGATTTCATACATTTCTTTAGTGTCGATATTCTACAGATAACAACTCATCCTGTAGTCCGAGAAACGAGGCTGACCGTATCCAGTCGAACTAGATAGTCAGAAAATTCCTTAAAATGTCATTTGAAGCGATAGTATTGGATGAATGAAGACACCTGCAATGCTACAGCACTGAATGAAATATTTATAACTGAAGGGCGAAATATATATGTATATCTTTGTGAATGAAAGGACATCACATTAAACAACGGTAGTCTGAGCGCAAACTTAACGAAAAGTGGATAAATAAGCAAGCCACAACAGCGTCAGATTTCTTACAAAATTAGACTGGTGACCCGAGAACTTGATCTAGTTCATAAATTCAACATTCAGAACGAGGAAAAGCAAGCTCGGCAAAGGGATTAAGTCTGAGTTCACGTTTAGATTTGTGGTTATGTTGACTAAACTAAACTAAACTATTGCTGGTATAGAATAAGTTTCCAATCCAATGGGTTTACCAAAATATGAACATCGGAGCAGTTCGGTTTACAAAATAATGGAAATGTAAGTGCACTTGACAATGTTTTATTGCAGAAGTGAAGTTGATGAAATTCAGAATGCAACAGTTTGGCACACAATTTGACACAGAGGATCATCGGAGACTGCTAAATACAAAAAATATATCTCAAAACCTATTTCATCTATCGAAAAAGAACACCACTCTGGAGGATGGTGAAACGTGGCCAAGAGGTGGATCTAACTCGTAGACCGAGTCTGACAGTGCCCACAAGAAAAGAAGGTGAGTAAAACATTCTTGATTGAGTGCAGCGAAGCAACTATCTCGCCCCTCTTATCCCCAAAATAAAAAGTTTAAAATAGAACACAGTATTCTGCAAACTCGTCCTCTCGGGAGTCGAGATCAAACGGCATTCCTTGCAATCCGAAAAAACATAAATATTCATGCAGGTACATGTGCGTAGCCTTCAACGGGAGAATTTTGCCTATGGTTTCCTGTCTTGGTGCTTGATAGTTTGACGACGACGAATCAGTGTCATTAAAGGTATGTTCTGTTTATCTGGGTTGCTCCGTATTATTCGAAAGGGGACATTAGAAAGGATGTAGTGGTCGGTCTTTACTCTAGAATAAAGTTGTACGGTTTTATGGGTTTACTTTGAACATGAATACAAATGGTTACATGGGGTCAAAGCAAACAATGAACGACTATTTAATAATGTTTTATTTTTGGAATTCATCTTTATTGTGAATAAATGTTTCGTGAAAAAAAACATGGTTTCTCATATGCAACGTGTTGCGATTCTTGGCCGAGGAGATGGGTTGATCCCGTTCATTATTTCGAGAGATTTTGTCATTTTTCAATGCGATATTGATAAAGCATTTGTCACCGGTCAAGGGGATGTCCAAGAATCTTTTGTCAAATTTCAGGTAATTTTCTCCAAAGTCCAGAGAAGATCAGAAAGGCATACCCCAATAAATTATATATCAATTTTTTTGGAATGAAACATAGACTTTGTGAAAACTAATAATTACCATGGAACCGTTACCATGTGGCAGAAAGGCACTGCCTGAAAGTCTACTATTTCATAAGTAAGAGACCAGATTTTATACAATAAAACACCTTAAATTTACTGAATAGTTAAATTCAACAATTCTTCTTGTACAGACTCAAAGAAATCTATTTCTCATTTTTGCAAGGAACGGACAGCAAGACTAAGGGTAGTTTAGGATGTCTAAATTTCAAAAGGGCTGCCATTTTTCTTATGTTTGTTTACATTTTATGAAGTCCACCAAGGGTCAAATGCACATAGTTCACAAGAACAAGTATGGAGTCATGAGAGAGTGCTTCAATTTAAAATGAAGATGTCCAACGTGGCTTTTGTGAATCTGCTGTGACCATACCCCCTACAATTCTGTACCATTTTGTATGAGATCCCCATTTCTGGGGTTGCATGAGCAATGACAGCTGTCAAGAGTGCATTTAAATGCTCAAGTGTGTCCAAAACAACAAAAAAATGACATGCCTCGTGTGTAGAATACTAACATCAGTCGGCTTCGTTAAGTTAGAAAACATGGCTTTAATTCATTTGTGTACATGGTTTGGTATTCTTCTTTTGTTTTGAAACTATCGCCCTTCTAGAGTTGCTGTTTGGTGAGGCTTTACTGATGCTTACTCGTCAGATTTAACCCTTTACCCAAACGCAGACGACATCAAAATTTATTATTTTAAATATCATTTTTTCAAATTTTTCAAAACATTTCTACAAAATCATATCATGTGACCCCCTCGTTGGAACGAGCTCGTTCCAACGAGGGGTCACATGATATGGTTTTGTTGAAATTTTTTGAAAAATAATATTTTTTTAACTGCTGAATTTGCATATTACGCGGGCAGATGCGGTCGATTCGTTGGGGTAAAGGGTTAAGAACATTAATAACTGATCTGCTTACCAATACTAATTTTATAGGCGGAGGGTTACCGGCCTGAACAATATCGGAATTATGTTGGCTATTAAATTCATTGATCTAAAAACTTGTGAGACATTCTGGTCTCATTCCGATAATTCGTGTGATTTTTGTCCGCCAGGCGACTTCACGCTATTTCTGTCAACAGATTATCAATACACATATATTTTTGCAACCTTTTGGTGCGAATAGCGATCAAAACCGAAGTAGATCCATTTTACACACACTGCGGTTGTGCGAGGAAGACATTTAATTTTACGATGATACTAAATTTCGCTATATTTGGTGAACAGGAAAAATCCTTTCTGAAAATTCTCCTTGACATTGGTCTTCTTTTTTCCAAGCAGACTTCACCAAGACTTCTTCACGTCATAAATATATACTCTTCCAAAAAAGAAAGTGTGCATGCTAAAAAATAACACTGAAAAAAGATATATATCATTTTCATTCCTGGAAATTTTATTCAATCACAAATGAATCAATTTGTGATCAACACGAGAAATTTCATTACGCTACGACGAATACTCTTGGTGCCATAGAGAGTCAAAGACACTAAGGGTCAAACACAAAAGTCACACACTCAATATCTGGTATGACCTCCGTCTGCATCGACTACTGCTGTGCATCTACGCCTCATGGAAGCGAACAAGTTAGCATGGAAGTGTTGTAGGATGTTGTTCCATATTCTGATAAGCTGTCTTTGGAGTTCCACAAGCGTTGACGGTGCACGGGGAAGCCGGCGTAGCTGACGTTTCATTTCGTCCCATACGTGCTCAATGGGTGAGATATCGGGCGAATTTGCGGGCCAGGGAAGAACATCCACTTGTTGTTGCTGCAGATACTGTTGAACAACACGAGCTGCGTGGGGTCGGGCGTTGTCCTGCTGTAGAATGACGTCGGGGCCGTGACGTTGCAGAAATGGGACAACAACAGGTGTAAGCACTTCATCACGATATCTGGCTGCATTGAGATTGCCATCAATAATGACCAGCTCAGTTCTGTTACGGGCAGTGATGCCACCCCACACCATGAGAGACCCACCCCAATAACGGTTTCGCTCCACGACACATGGATCTGCGTAGCGTTCGGTTCGACGTTTGTACACTCTCTGGCGGCCATCTGATGATGAAAGATGGAAACGACATATATCTGTGAATAAAACACGTCGCCACCAGTGTAAGGGATGCCTGAGATGTTGTCTACACCACTGCAGTCGAGCACGTAACGTCAAAATCGGACGAATTGCATGTCTTCGAGGACGTAAGCCATATTCTCTCACCCGGTTGATTACTGTTTGAGGATGTATCCGTCTCAGGTTAGGGATGTTCCTGGCTGTCGTCGTTGTCGTTTGTTGCCCGTTCCGGAGATGGACGACACGGATATACCGATCTTGTGCAGGGGTGGTAACTCGGGGTCTCCCGGAGCGGGGTTGGTCTCGAACGTCATCATGTTGTGCATGTCGATGGACTAGCCTGTCTACAGTGTTAAGGTGGCAGTTCAAATGCTGGGTAACCTCTCTGTGTGTTCTGCCAGCTCTAATCATACCCAGGGCAAGGAGACGCTGATTCATTGTCAATCTTGGCATGCTAATGTGGACTCGTTTTAACAGCAGCGCAAGTTTGAATGTGAACGATAGGAAGGCCTTACTTTAGTGTTTAAATACCCAAGGATTCACACTGCTGCATGAATTTTCAGACTCTCCACGTGCAAAACATGCCTTTTCACAAACGTGCAGCACGTCATTTAACGTTAATGCAATTTTAACGGGGGAAAGCTGTTTTTGTGTTCAATATAACTTATTCATGAATAGGTTAACACTCTTTACACCTACGAAATTATTTTTTTGGAGTTTGATCAATTTCTGCAATGCACACTTTCTTTTTTGGGCGAGTATAGTTCGTCGACAGTAAAATGACTTTTTCGCAAATATTCAGTTGTGAGGACTGCAATGTATGTTGATGTGAATATATTTTTGTTTTCAAATATAATTTTCCCTTTTTATGTTTTGATCATCGTCTCCAACCAAATAATAATAGGAGTTTGAATCGGTGACGTATTAACCCTTTACCTAACCTGAAAAGTAGACGACACTAAAATCTTGAATAAGTATTTTTTTTTTCATTTTTTGCCTCAAAAACATAGGTTGTGACCCCTCATTGGAACGAACTCGTCGAGCTCGTTCCAATGAAGGGTCATAACCTATGTTTGTGAGACAAAAAATGAAAAATAATAAAAATTAATTGGCGATTTTTGTGAATATAGCTGGCCGGTTTTGACCGTTACGTTGGGTAACGGGTTAATCCATTGCTAACACTTGAGTAGCATTCTACAGGTTCCGAACTCAACATTGCTACTAAGAACTGTGTGTCGCATTTACTACAATGTCATCTGAATATTTTCCTGTGAATGTATAGTGTGTTGAACATTACATCGTCTCTCAGATTCGAAAACAGCAGTGAAATGTTTGAAGATTTCAGATCTTGGGATATCAAATCGTTTCCCAACTTTGCCCGAAAACCACGTGATCATAACAAACATGTCATCTGAACACAATCTATACTTTGTGGTCATCCATTTTTTCTGAGCGCTCTCAACACGTTGGAGATGAAATGATAAATATGCTTTCTCCGAGTATGGATTGTGGAGTCTTTTATTTGCACCTCAGACATTCGAATTACCGATTTATTCCTTGTTAATCCTGTCGGTTTCTTATGTGGTTGGTAATTTGTTTGTCAGCTAAAGCAAAAAAAAAAATTTTGTAATTTTAAGAAGTGGATAATTTCCGGTTTTGTGTACTTTTCTCCTTATTTTGGTATATAATATGTCGTTATTCACCTCTTCAATTCGTATTTAGGGCATTGTGGACATTTTTTTAAAAAATGTCAAGTTTTGTTCGATGACCCCCCCATCCCCCCCCCCCTCCCCTTTAAGGCATAGAGTAAACTAATCTTTGTGTTGAAGGTGCTGCATCGGATCAGTATAACTGCACGGATCTGTTCAGGAAGGATGTACATAAAATTTGTGTACAAATTGAATTGTTTTTTTTTTTTCATATAATAAGCGTCTTTCCAACTCTCCACAACCACTAGCTGATATTTATTTATTAGGGTTTAATGACACTGTAACAGCCAGGGTCATAACATGTCGGTGACAGTTTTACGAGTGGAGGAAGCCGGAGTACCCGTAGAGAACCACCGAGCAGCGACGAGCAGCTGCCAGCTCCCCAAAATCGTGACGCCGCACTGCAGCTAAGGCAGGATGAGATTGGTTGAAGACATGCGCACCATCGACGTGCAGTACGCCTTAGCACACAACGTCATCATGCCCCGTGTAGGCAATCGGAGTTAAGTGCCTTGCCCAAGGACACAACGCGGGAGCGCGAATCTGTCGCTGAAATGGTCACCCATCCAACTGCTAACCGGCTCGATGTTACTTAACTTCGGTGATCTGACGAGAACCGGTTATCGCAACGCCACCGTCCCCCACCCCCCCCCCCCCCCACACACACACATCCCTTAGCTGATAAGAAATCTGCATAATTTTTAACACTTCGATTGTGTTTTATAGCTCTTTATTTCCACATTATAGCCCAAAGATTAGCAGTCAAGTGAACTGGGGTGTGACTTGAATTATTCGAGTTATGAGTGATTTCTGCATCGTAGGGTCGAATCCTGCAGATATTTTGTTTTAGTAGGCAGCGTATAAAAACATTTTTGTTATCTCGATGGACTTTCCGAGCTTCCCACATCAATCACATATTCACGTAAGCATTTTCTGTTGAAATACAATCATGCCTGAACGGCAATCGTAAAACTATTCTGTAATTCAGACTAACCTTTGATATAGAGATAACTAAATTCATTTGGATCTCTCTGCCCGATTTCACTAACCTCCTCACTTGGTATTTCCGAGAGTAAACATATGTCGACTTCTCTACCAATTATCGCAAATTAATTTGCATACACTGAAAAACAAAAAGAAAGAACGACAAGCACGGTGAAATTTCAAACCTGCAACTTTCTACACCGTAAAGTCTTCCCTAATGCCATCATATACTACTCAAAGTTTGCTAAGCACCTAGTATATCCAACTACCTGTTTTACATTTTAGTTGAAATATTGTTATGAAAAGTTTATATATTTTATATTTAATTATAATGATTTAAGCATAGAAATTAAGATTTTGTTTGTATTTGACATTATTTTTTTAGCTTTTGAATACGATAACCATGGAAAATGGATATTATTGGAAAAAGAGGAATTTTTTCAAATTTGTCAAAAAGTTGACGAAGCGAACTGATATGGGTTCAATATCGAGTATGAGACCCATTATTGTTAATTACAGCTGGACAACGCCTTCTCATGCTGCCAATCAGGTTCCAGATGGTCCTTTGTGGGATGCTGTTCCATTCTTGGACCAGCATGGCACCACGCTCCTGGACACTTCTGGGTTGGACTGGACGGACCGAAATTGCAAGCTGTAACTCATTCTAGACATGTTCGATTCGATTGAGGTCAGAGGATCTTGCTGACCAGTCCATACGCTCAATCCCCTCCCTCTGTCGGTACTCCCGAACAACATGGGCAACACGAGGACGGGCATTATCGTCCATCAGAATGAATCTATCACCCACTGCACCTGCATATAATCTGACGTGGGCATCCAGGATCTCATCAATATACCGCTGTGCAGTCAATGTACCACGGTCAAGGACACAGAGCTCTGTACGTCCATCCCAGCTGATGCCGCCACAGACCATTATTGACCCTCTACCATAGCGGCCATGCTATGCAATGTTGACCGCATGGGATCGCTCTCCTGGTCTTCTCCATACCCTAGAACGCCTATCTGTGTTGTCTTGGCAGTACCTTGACTCATCTGTAAAAAGGACAGATCGTCAATCTTCTCTGGTCCATCCAACGTGATCCATGGCCCATTCATATCGTGCCTGGCGGTTGTTCTGGGACAACTGAATACATGGTCTTCTCGATCGGAGACAACCTTCGTGCAACCTTGCCCGGACAATCTGCGTCGAAACATTTACCCCGGATGCATTCTGAAGGTCACTACGAAGCTGGGTTGCTGTGTCAAAGCAGTTCCTACGAGCCTGAATGATCAAAAACCGGTCTTCAGCTGCAGATGTTGCCCTGTCTCTGCCACCACCATGCCGTCTTACTGGTGTGCCATACTGCTGAAATCTTGCCCAGACTCTGGTGATCACCGTGCACACCAAGAGCTTCACCAACCAGAGGATGGGTAGCTCCTTGTTTCACTATCCCTACATCCCATCACATTTCTGCTTCAGACAAATGTCTTCTTACATTTGCATTCGCCATATTCAATCATTAAATCACAAGGGTTTGTATTGAAATGAAGGCTGAATACCTTACACACAGCTCCTGTACATGTAGACAGTACACGGAAACACCATGGAAATCAAGGGGTACATGCTTTCCATGACTGTCACGAAATGTCTGTCTGTCAAGAGAGCTAATGTAAAGCATGGGGACCATCTCAATACATTCCTCAATCATATCCACCAAACATATCGCAAATGTGTTACAAGAAAATGTCACAATGATGTGTCAAATATGTGGTGCTTAGCAAACTTTGAGTAGTATAGTTTAAAAGGCAACTTAAATGTATTGTGTTGTATAACAGTACTAAATATTTTCCCCATTGGCTACCCCTGTAACTTCACTAGAGAGTATCGTCGCATCAAAAAGTATCTATCTATTTGGCTGTCTGCCTGACCGTCCATAGGTCCACCCACCCGCCTGCCCTCGCCCCGTCCCGCCCCGCCCGCCCCGCCCCGTCTCATCCCTTTCTCATCTAATTTTTTTCTTATCTTATCTCATCTCCTCTCATCTCAACTCATCTTACATATCTTATCCTATCATATCCCGTCCTATCTTATCCTATCTTATCATACCATATCTTATCCTATCATATCCTATCTTATCCTGTCTTATCTTATCTTATCTTATCTTATCTTATCTTATCTATCTATCCTATCTATCTATCCCATCTATCCGATCTATCTATTCTATCTGTCTTCGCCACCCAGCATTTAAGAAAGAATCCTCAACGGAATAGTGAAGTGTTGGTGTCACAAATACAACATTTAATAGTCCATTAGGATAATGCCCACCATCCTCATCAAGAACGTGCTCTGTATGTGAATGCAAGTGTTTTGATCAACACATAAAGCAAATAATTCCAAAGAAAGAAGACTGCACTTGACAAATCATAAAACACAAAGACGTAATTCGGGACTGCATGTTTAATGTTTGAATGATCTACCCACACAAGATTCATTCCCCCAAACACAGTGGCGGGCTATTGGGAGGGTAGCATGGGAAGTCCCCCACTCCAATAATAGGCACTGCCTCATACCGCCCCCCCCAATCAATCACACGTACTGCACATGCATATATACAAACATAAACAGCCGGAGGTGTCCCAGTCGAGGCTTAAAGGTATGGCGTGCGTCTGCAGTTGCACGCGATTACTAGTAACACCACCTGCACCTACTCAGTTGGGAGACGGCCGAGGTATGGTCTCCATTTCCTTTTGTGAGAAAATAGGGAGGCGAGCAAGTGTCTGTTCAGTGCATATTAGTGAATGTTCGGCGGGGGGGGGGGGGGGGGGGGGGCGGTGGAACTATACCCCATATTTTCAAACTTTGCCTCGAGAGATGAAAACTATTTCTTAGTTTCAATTATGCCGAAGGACAATGGCGAAATAGAGGGAGGGGGAGAGGAAGTTGATCTGATCCACTCAAAGGATTTCTTTTCTTTTCTTTTACTTATAATTCAGTAGATATAGTCATTTGGGTAGTAGACCAGTTAACTCCTGTATTTCTGGTTGTATTTCAAAATTGCCGTCATCGATTCCAAGTTGCTTCGTCTCATGAAAAATACAAATTATATCTTATTTGACAGAGCTCAATGAGCCCTGTCAAATAAAATATAATTTATTAAATTCCCAGTTGCATTGTGGGAAAAATTTGCTGCTGAAATCTCCGGTATATTGACATCAGAGTGCAGAAGGTTAATGGTTAAGAAATAAGTATTTTAATTATATACTTTTTTTGTTTTGTTTTTGTGTTTGTAAAAATTCGGTTGAAAACCACGCACCAGGACATATTTTTTTAAAGTCAAATAATCGACAACTTTAGGTAGCAGTGAAGTTACCGTTCTGATGATTCAATTCGATTCGATTGAACAAAAACCTACGCGGAGGGTGTCGCTACTTGTTCTCCTCTTCTGTCATTAGGTCTCAGGGAGGTTCCGCACCTCAAACTGCCTTGACTCCGTTTGTGGAATATTCCACTGCTGTGATTGAGTCATGGAAACAGACGTGGCGATTAAGAATACAGTACTTGAGTGGAGACTGATAATATTTCCTATATTTCATATAGCTGTAAGAAGGTGTTATATCTCAATTCGTTTCAAGATTCGATTCGACCCGAAAGTTTAGTTTCGCGGGGCCCTATATTAACTTGGTAGCATCGTACACCGGACATGTGAGGAGCTCAAGCGGCGAAATTTCAATTTTGAACCCACCCTGCCCAATATTTTATCATTTTTATCCGAGTTTTCTGCGCTGAATAGTAGGTGATATTTGCGGGTTCAATCATCATCGTACATGTACGTGTACACGTACATGTAAACCTCCATAGGATTTAGTGTTAAAATCGTGTACGTGTACAAGATTTTAACGTTTTTAGGGTGCCTTAGAAGCCATTTGCGGATTCAAACATCACTGATTGAATCCAAGAATGATGAAATTTTACGTACAGTACATGTACCGTTTCGATGCTTGAACCCGCAAATAATTCTCCCATAGGATTCAGTGTTAAATTGCGAGTAAAAAAACGTTTTTGCGGTTTCTAACATCATCCTCTCGCCGATTCTAACAATCCGCGTACGTACATGATTTTAACACTGAAACCCAATGGAGGCGTACACGGAGATCCGCTCTGCGGATTTTTAGGTCTGATGATGTTTGAATCCGCAAATGGATTTCTCCCATAGGATTCAGTGTTAAATTGCGAGGAAAAAACGTTTTGCGGTTTCTAACATCATCCTCTTGCCGATTCTAACAATCTAACAATCCGCGTTCGTATACACGATTTTAAGACTGAAACCCAATGGAGGCTTAGACGGAGATTTTGAAATCGACTCACGTGAAGAGGTGATGTTTGAATCCGCAAACCCACTGTAGCGTTTCTCGAAGTGAGACTGGCGCACGTTATTGCGAGGTGGGGGGGGGGGGGGGGTCTCGACGAGCACTTGATGGAAATGGTTTGAACGAAGAGTGTTGTCGGTGTGTTGGAAATTTGCGAACCCAGTCACGTCTTCCTGAAGTAAAAAAAACTAACACATGTTATCGTAATGAGTGAATGAGGTTTTTTGTTCAAAAAGAGTCGATTATGAATATAGTCTGTATTATAGACATTGATGTTTTCTGTTGATGGGACGGATAGAAATTGAGTTTTGAGGGTTTTTTTGTTCGAAGGGAGTTGATCTGTAATAGATATTCATGTTTTGTCTTGATCAGAGAGATTGACTGTTAAGCGTTCGTTGGAAAAAGTCAAAAACACTTATCGGAATGTTTAAAATGCATTTTCCGCTCAATTAGGTTTTGAGTGGTAAAATTTTTAATATATTCATCATAGCAATCACAGTCATCAAAAGGATTCTCTCTTAATTCGACACTCAGTGAATTGATGTGTGAATGAAAAATCTTTTGACGAATGTAAAAAACTACTGTCAAAATGCGTTAAATCAGAAACCGGTTTGTCATGTACTGTTTAAAAGTATTTTTTTTAAACTTCAATTAACACAGTCAGTTTGAGATGTGAATATTTTCAGATTATTATATTAAGACGGAAAGAGTTATTTTTATTACTTAAAACATAAAAAATATAATTAAACATTTAATTTTGAAAAATAAATAAAAACAATTAAAACGAAAGATGTTTTTACAGATGGATTCTAGACACCGAGATCGAATTTTAGAACAGTATGAACGTGCTAAGAAGGGGATTCAGTCAGCTGATAGGAGCAGACGTCTTGGTGAGATGGAACTCAGACGCGAAGCCACAAAAATATTTAAACCCGTGACGGATGGTCAAGAGCGAAGCAGGAAGGAGATAGTCGAAGAATTGAGACCCATAAAGGAGAGTTCTTTGAGAATGGGTTCGTTGCCTCCTAGTTTTGGAAATCGGTATTCCGTTCAATCTACACCGGATTACGTTCCCACGGGAATTCAAACAGATATGAGCGAGTCTGATGATACGGCTTCGACTATCACCACTAGTAGCATCGCATCGTCCGATGATGATGGCGGTAAGAGAGATCAGTCGTATGGAATTTATAAGGATTCTGAGGGTAGAACTTTCGTAGGTGATACGTTAGTGGAAATGGATGATGATGAATTTATCGTGGGTTCGAATAAATATAAAGTAACTGATGGTCTGCGGAGATTGCTCCTTTACGACAAGCCTGGAGATTACTAGGAACAGGATTTCGACAATTACGGTGACATTCTAGTTCAAACTCACGCCATGAAGAGAAATAACGATGCCAGAGAGACGAGACCCAAAGCCAACAGAGGTTACAAGTGGACGAAAGTGGTGAAACCCATATGGGATATGAACAAGAAGTTCGTCGAATCGGTGACTGGCAAAGGGGTGAAAACCACTTTTCTTCCGAGCGATTCCGATGCTCTGTCTCAGAGATTGAGTTTGTTGATGGCGAGCAGACGGGCTGGTAACACGGGATTAGATAATCAGATAGTTGCAATATCTGACGAATTGTTGAGACAGAAGGTTTTGAATAAAAACCAGTATAAAAGGCTGATAAACGAATTGAAGGATTGATGTGTATATAATAAGTAGAGAGAAACAAACAAACAAAAAAACAAAAAAAATAAAACAGTAAATTCTTACACTAGAATAATAAAAGTATTTAAAAACGACAAAACGATTTACCAGTGAAAAAAAAACAAAAATATATCATAAAAATAAAATATGTTGGTGATAAAGAACAGGGGATACGTCAGAACTTACGTTCAAGGCAGTTCTGGCATCATCAATTCTATAATGCGAGCATTCACGAGCAATGCGGGTAGAAAACTCGCATCGACCGCGTTTGAGGTCGGTAAGAAGACGGCTTTGGATGCTGGTAAGAAAGCCGCTTCTGAAGCCAATGGTAGGATAGCTTCTGTGGCTGGCAAGAGGGCAGCCGACGCGTTGATCGACAAGTTGATCAGTCCGCCGGCGAAGCGAGCTGCGTTAGAGCGAACGCCGAAAAGTTGGAAAGATTTTAAGGATGCCGTGGTGCCCATACAAGATTTAGCCAAAATGACGAGTGGATCCGGATTGAAGAGAACTCGCGATGGTGCGATATAAATAAATAATAATAACATTAAAAAAACAAAGTTTGAAAAAACATAAAAAAAATTTGTGTTTGAAAAGAATCTAAAATAACAAACAAAATAAAACAAAGATGAACATTAAAGATATGTCTTGCAACGACACCGCGACCAAGAGGTCGAATAACGAGTTCTTTCCCAAGAGCATAAGAGGCTTGATAGTGAGAAAATCGAATTGTGGAAAGACCAGTCTGTTGATGAATCTGTTGTCCCGACCCGACTGGTTGGATTATGACAGATTGTTCGTGTTTGGCAAGAGCTTGTTTCAACCCGAATACAGATTGCTTCGAGAGTGCATGGATCGCAGATTGCCCAAGGACGTCATAGCCAGAATCTTTGACAGTAGGGAGGAATTCGACAAGAGCGGAGCTCCACTCTCGACCATTTTGGATGGCGCAGCAACGGAGCTGATGAAGAGAAATGCATCTTCGAACGTCGAGTGTCGATTTTATGAGAACGCTAGCGACGTTCCGGATCCTAGAGAACTGAAATCGGAAGATAAAAATCTCATGATTTTCGATGATCTGCTTTTGGAGAGACAGAACCGATGCGAATCGTATTACATTAGGGGTCGACACAGCAACATGGACTGTTTCTACCTGTCGCAGAGATTTTTTCGATTGCCCAGACAGACGATAAGGGAGAACGCTAATTTTCTATGTCTCTTTCGCCAAGATCTCAAGAATCTCAATCACATCTACGGCGATCATGTCACAAACGACATGAGCGCTGCGGAATTCAGGAGATTCTGCAAGAGGGTTTGGGATGGTGGACTTTACAATTTCATCGTGATCGATTTGACAAGCGAATTTAATCGCAGAAAATATCGGTGCGGATTCGAGAAGTTTTATGTTTCCGATGATAATAATAATAAGATAGAGCGTGAAAATAAAATTTAGAAAAATAATAAATCTTCAAATAATTAGTTTTGAATAAAAAAAATAAAATTAAAATATAATGTTCGAACATGGAGAATTGCTAGAACGGATAGCCGAGAATACGGCTGCGAAACAATCCATTCAAATCGTGGTGAGTGGCGATTCGACTCGATTCGCTACGAAATTCGAACCTTCCATCGAATTGAATAGAGAGAAAACTTACGAGATGGCTTTGGTGAATCTGGAGACTTATTATTCCTTTCCCAACGTCACCGAAAAGAATAACTCGTTCAAGTATTCCGACGGAACGGATTGGTTGGAGATTCGAATTCCCAAAGGGAGTTACGACATAGATGATTTGAACCATTACATTCAGACGCGAATGAAGACGGATGGAAAGGGAAGCAACAAGATCAGACTCACTCCCAATCCTAATACCTTACAGACGATGTTGGATTTGGAAGATAATTTTCGTGTGGATTTCAACACGGACGATTCTATAGGCAAGATGTTGGGATTCGATCGAAAGATGTATCGAGGCCACGTGGCATCTGAAAATATGGTCGACATTCTCGCTGTCAATAGCATTCTGGTGAACGTGGACGTGATTGCTGGAAGCTACATGAATGGTAGTGCTCAACCGACGATCTATTCCTTCTTTCCAAACGTGTCGCCGGGTTATAAGATCGTGGAGCGACCTCGAAATTTAGTTTATCTACCAGTGATTTTAGACACGTTGTATAGTCTGAAAACCACGTTGACGGATCAAAATGGTGAACTGTTAGATCTTCGCAGAGAGAGAGTGACGATACGATTTCACAAAAGAGAAATATAAAAGCAAAAAAAAAAATATTGTATATATATAGATAACAAAAATAAAAATAAACGCAATATTAATTTTACAAAATTATTTTAATATAATTATTAAACAAGAAACAATTGAAGTAAATATATTTTAAAAAACAGAATTATGACAGAATACGTGGTTAAAAACGTGAACATATCCGCAGGACAGAGGAAGAAACTTAAGAGAGCGTTAACAACTCGAGGCGAGGCGGTGAGATTCAAATTCACTCACGAAGATCTGACGAGAGGCGGTCAGGATTCGATCGCCTGGACCAGAAGTCAAAGCAAAAGGATGGAGAAAGCGATTCGCGATGGAAGAGGGTTGATGGTGAGAATGAGTCCCGCTCAATTGAGATACAATTTGAGAATGAAAGGTGGTTTCCTACCGCTATTGGCAGGAATAGCCGCAAAAGCATTACCCTTCGCCGCAAAGGCGCTACCCTTTCTCGGAAAGACTCTCGGCGTGGGAGCTCTCATGGGACTCGCTAGTTCAGCAGTTGAGGAATTAATGGGTGGCAGCGGACTGTTTTTGAAGAAGGGAGGAGCCGTGTGTCGTATTCACGTAGATGACAGCGGTAAAGGATTGTATCTAGAACCTGTTAGAGGTGGCAACTCTCTGAGAGGAAACGGTCTCTATCTGAAGAGTGGACGGAACGTCGAGTGACTCGGCAAGGGTTTGTTGCTTGGTGAGAATTCACTGTTTAAGAACATACCGATTTTGAATATGTTATTATAATATAAACTTATATAAAATATATAAAATCATAGAAAGTATAAAATAATATATTTAAAATGGATAAAAAGGTGGAGAAACAAATTTATCACCTGGATGAAAAGGTGGAGAAACAATTTGACGATAATGACGAACATTGCGAGCCAGAGAGCGAAAAAATAAAAAAATGGTTAGACGCTAATGATGGATATCTAAGGGAAGAACTAATGAAAGAGATAGATAAAGCCCGGGATAGACGGTTGAGAATGAGACGATGTTTTCCACGGTCACCACTACCTTCTGAAGAGAATGGTAATGATGCGAGTGTTACCAAGAGATGCACAACATTCGTTCATAATTATGATTCGGATAAACAAAAATGTTATTATAATCGTATCATATCACAAAGAAAAAGAAAAAAAGAAAAAGAAGAAGAATCGACGCTGAAAACTGAGAGAAAAGGAAACGTTATAATAATATATTATGATGATAGTGAAGAAGAAGGAAAACAAAAAAAAACCAAAAAGTAATGAGATCTAAAGATGATCTTATTTTTTTTTTTTTTTCATTTTTCTTCGCTAAAAATCAATCACTCTATTGTTTAGATTTCCAAGTCCGTTATTAGCATGTTGACGCTCGTGTTTTCTCCTTTTTCGAAATTGTGTTGAATGTTTATCTTTACTCTTTTGAGTTTTTTTACATCGGTCAACTCGCTCTCACCACCCAATTTCTTCACGAGTTCGAACGAGATGTTTGGAAATATGTAATTTCCATAGGGCAACGACAAATCGTCCTTGTCGAATTCTCTATCTTCAGTGATGATGATGTTCTGCAGATCGCTTTGGTACTCGTAAATCAAATCGAGCGCGGCTTCGTCCAATTTCAAAGGCATCTTATATTTCTCGTATTTGTGCTTTAAGCCCTTCGTCTCGACCTCGTTCAATTCGATGGGATCGTGTCATTGTAATCTATAGATTTTATGACCGAATTTCTTATACGTTTCGACTCGTTTCAATTTCAATTCGCATCTTTTAGGTGTTGTCTTCATGATCGATTATTTAGTATTTAAATAATAATTTGTTTAAAAAGTTTTTTTTTTTTTGCTCTTTATATATATAAAAAAGTTGTTTTTTTAATTTTTAATTTTCTTTAATGTAAAATTTTTTTAGTAAAAGTTTTTTTTCTCTTTATATATATATATAAAAAGTTAAATTTTAATTTCAATCTCTCTATTGTTTATATTTCCAAGCCCGTTATTAGCAAGTTGACATTCGTCATTTTTCCACATACGAAAATGGTGTGAATGTTTATCTTTACTCTTTTGAGTTTTTTTTCATAGGCGAATGCGCTCTCACCACCCGATTTCTTCACGAGTTCAGGTGAGATTATTGGATATATGTAATCTCCATAGAACAACAATAAATCACCCCTGTCGAATTCTCTGTCTTAGGCGATGATGATATTAACCAGCAGTTCACTTTGGTACTTGTAAAACAAATCGTGCGCGGCTTCATCCACTTTCAAACACATTCGATATTTGTGATAGTAGCGCTCTAAGTCCACCATCTCAACCTCATTGAATTCGATGGGATCGTGTGGTTGTAATGTATAGATATTAAAACTGGATTTCATACTTTTCGTCTCGTTTCAATTTCAGTTCGCATCTTTTAGGTGTTGTTGTCATGATTGATTATTTGGTTTTTATGAATTCTTGCAAATAATGTATATTTTAAATTTGTATTTAAATAATAATTTGTTAAAAAAAAAAGTTTCTCTTTATTTCTCTTTATATATAAATAAAAGTTAAAAAAAAAAAATTCTTACAAACTCAATTTTGAGGTAAAAACAATGATCAAGTCCAAACATCCGAATTATAGTCTAGAACGTGCAAGACTTCAAACGTTCAAAAATTGGCCTTTGCATCTCGCTCAAAAACCCGAAGACTTAGCCGCCGCGGGTTTCGTTTACGTGGGTAGAGACGACAAAGTCAAATGTTTTTGTTGTGACATACATTTGATGAAATGGGAACCTCACGACGCACCTTTACTAGAACACATAAGTAATATTGAAAAAGGCGAATGCGATTATTTGAACAAGATCCTAACGTTGGGATTGATCAAAATCCAAGACGAAGAGAGGGATAGAGACAAAACCAAAAATTATTGATGGATATGTTACAACTCGTATACACCAGAGAACAATTGTACAATGCGTTAAATAAAGCGAACAAGACCCTGTCTCAATTCATGACTTTAGAACATCTCATCAAATTCATGGCGGAAGTGGACGAGTTATCGTCACTCATCGAAAATAAACCGAGTAAAACGTCCACCACCAAGTGTCTGGTCTGTGAAGGTGTCGCAAATGTCTTGTTTCTACCGTGCGCACACCTGCGTTACTGTAGAGAATGTCATTCCAAAGACGAGAAAACGTGTTCAGTTTGCGAGCGAGAAATAGAAGCGGTCTTAAATTGTTTTTGAATAAAAACACATTAAAGAAAAAAAAAAAATCGAATTTAAAATTTAACTTTTTTTTATTTTTTTTTTTATTATATATTTAAAAAGAGTAAAAAAGCAAAACTTTTTAACAAATTATTTAATACAAAATTCCCCCAAAAAAATATTCTTACAAATTGAAACAAACAGATAAAAAAAAATTGGAAAATTTAAATGAGAAAACCATACCTCAGTTAAACGAGATTTGTAAACTATTAAAAATTTCACATTTCAGAAATCATAGAACTAAATCAAAAAAGATTGATGTCATACAGAAACATTTGCGAAACGATGGAAAGGCAAACGAAATGCTGATAGCAACGACGTCAAAAAATGCATCGTTTGTGAAAAATGAGAAGAAGAAGAAAAAGATAGTAAAAGGAATCGAAATGCCGACGTCGAAAAAAACCAAAAACGTTTCGATTGTGAAAAATAAGAAGACGACTAAACGAAAAGCCGTTGAAGAAGAACTTCAAGTTTCCAAAGAAAAGAAAAGAAAAACGAAAACGAGTGATGCACATCAGATTCTAGGCAAAGGAGATATATCGAGCGAACTTCAACGAGCAATAGACGAAGAAAAAGGAGAAGAATATCTAGCGTGACTCACCGCGGAACTATTTCAATCGAAGTCTGTGGAACGGGAAAGTGCGATCAAAGGTATTTTTAAAACTTTCGATGTGGTTCCCTCGTTGAAGAAAATCAATCCGAAATTGTTCATGGAACGGGTGAAGAAAAAAGTATTGGATTTGTTTCGCAAACACATGAACGTGGGACTAAAAATTAAGATGATACTCCATTGCGTGATGAATAAAATCGACGTTAAGTCCGGCGAGAGCATCGTGAAAAATGCATATTTCAGATCTAACGTCAAACCCGTATTTCGAGGTTCATATTTATCGGACGTTTTCGAAAAGATGAAAGACAAGATGTTGACGTCTCTCGCGAATTATCAACATGAAGGTAGTAATTGGACGTTCGATGAGATGTTGAAACTCGAAATTCACATAACTAAAAACGATTTGTTGAAAGGGTCTTCCTACGTGAAATTACCGTATTTCCTAGCAAAAAAACACAACGTAATCAACGTGAAAAAAAAAGATGATCAGTGTTTTAAATGGGCAGTCACTTCCGCTTTATACCCTGTCAAAATGAACATCGAAAGAGTTTCTTCTTACGAGGTAACTTCAAAAAATCTCGATTGGACCGGAGTGACTTTTCCAATGCAGTTAAAACACATCGAACGTTTCGAGGCACAAAATCCCACAGTAGCGGTGAACGTCTTGGGATATGACGAAAAACAAAATATCTATCCTCTCAGATTGACTTCGTATCTCGGAAGAGAAAAGACGATTATTTTATTGTTGATTTTGAATGGTGACAATCATCATTATTGTTGGGTTAAACATCTGAGCCGATTACTAGCGAAACAATATAATAAACATAAAGGAAAGATATCTTTATGTTTCAATTGCATGAATGCGTTTCACAGCGAAAAATCGTTGGCGAAACATCAGGAATATTGCAACGAAAATCAAGGTGTCACCGTCGAAATGCCCAAACCCAACACCATCGTGAAGTTTGAAAATCACAATAGAAGGTTAAAAGTACCATTCGTCGTGTACGCCGATTTCGAATGTTTCACCGCGAAAATGAGTTCCTGTCAACCCAACGCTCTTCAAAGTTACGTCGAAAAATATCAAAAACACATACCTTCGGGCTATTGCATTTACGTGAAATGCGCTTTCGACTCGCAACAGGACATGGGTCCCTTCACCTACACGAAACAGTATGAAGATGACGACGTGGCTCAAAGGTTCGTGGAAGAGTTAGAATGGAAACTTCAAATGTTATACGACAAATTCAAAACTCCGGCAAAAATGATCATCACGCGAGAGCAGCAGGACGAAAATAACAGAGCCACCAAATGTCACATATGCAGACAATCATTCGATGAGAATTCGGAGGAAAATAAGAAGGTCAGAGACCACGATCATTACACGGGTCTGTATCGCGGTCCGGCTCACAGCAAGTGTAATTTAAAATATCGAGACACCGCTTTCTATCCGGTGATGTTTCACAATCTCTCTGGTTACGACAGTCATCTGTTCATGAAAAATCTCGGCACCTCATAGTCCAGATACATTAGACATAAAAATGAGAAAGTAAGGAAAAAATTGGAGAAAGCTGATTTTTGTATATGTTTCCGGGACACACATTGCGGATAAAGTGTGAAAAGTCCCCGCGAATCCGAGTTGAGCTTTTTTAGTTATAGCGTTTTTTTGATGAAAAAAAAAATTTTTTTAAAAAATTCGACCCAGCTCCATATTTCTCATTCTTATTCGCCTTAGTAGGGTGAGAATCATAAATATCGTGCTGAATTATATTGAGAATACATATCCCCAACAGAAAATGCCAACTTTGTACCAATCCTCACACTCAATGGTGAAATATTCACGAAAATGTACAAAATTACGAAAAAATTTTATTGTTTTCATACACACAACGGTACACAACGTCCATTAAATCAAATCTACGACTACTTTGGGAGTTAAATTATATATCAAAAATTGCAGAAAAGCAGTGGCTTTATAATGATATATAACAATAGTCATTTATTCCATAATGAACTGGTGAAACGTGTGAAATATTAACCATACCCCCTAAACTCAAATTCAAACGGCATCGACTTTTCTCATTCAAATACCGTATTATAGCATCATCCAGTGACGTTTGACCAACTACTTTATATCAAAGCAGTGGAGATTGTGTCTTCGTCAGATAAATTGACAAAAGTTTTCGTTAGACTCGGCGGCTTCCATATGATTATGTCATATTTAGGGGCAATTGGTTCGATCATGGCTGGTAGCGGCTTGGATGAACTTTGGGGGACTGTTTATGCTGGTGGGTCAATCCATCATTTGATCAGTGGTCATGCATATTCAAGAGCAGTTCGTGCCCATTTGCTAACACAAATTGCCATTACAAAACTTGTGTTTGAAGAAAGCCGAACACTAGATAACATAGACTGCACAGAAGTCAATGAAATATTCTGTGGACTTGCCAGAGGTGACTGTACAACAGCTGACGCTGTCAATCAAGAAAGTGTCAACTATCTACTGTCAAAATTACGCGAACTGCTCCAGAATGCGTCCGTAGGACGCACAGGAAAGCTTTGGGTACAATACTACGAGCAAATAGGTCTTCTCCAGTTGTTCTTGAGAGCAGAGCGCACAGGCGACTAGGAACTCCACACATATTGTGTTCGCAATATGATTCCAGTATTTCACGCAGGTGGTCATTTTGCATACGCAAAAAGTTCTCATCTCTATTTGCAGCAGATGAATGAGCTAACAGAAATAATGCAACAGGATGATTTGAAGTTGTTCACTGAGAAAGGTTACTTTACCATAAGGCACTCAGATAAATTCTGGGACGGGATATATTCTGATCAGACCATAGAGCAGTGTTTAATGAGAATGTTCAAGCTCCCTGGTGGTCTCACACATGGCAGGGGAATAACCGATAGCACTGTTGCGAAATGGGTACATGGACTACCTCTTTGCCTTCCGATATGTAATGCTCTCGAAAATTTTGTTCATGTTCACACTGGTCATGGCGAACAACATCGGGATCTCCGTCAAAGTTCACAATTGACTGATGCCAATGATATCACCAAATTATTGAACTGGCTCAGAGTGCATTCCCCCTTTTAGAATAGAGATCCACTACAATTAGTCTCTATAGCGACCGGGCTTGTGGCCGACGAAACTGTGAACTGTGACCAAGTTCGCAAAATTGGTGAATGTTGCGTATCGAATGTTGTAAGCAAAACGTTCAACAGCATCAAACTACGACGTGTTGACACTGTGAAGTCTTTCGCATCGATGGCAAATAGCATCAAAGTCCGTGGAAGTAAGGTAGTGATTGACCCCACAATTCTGTTCAACCGCATCACATGTGTTATTCAGTCACAAGCAGAGATGGAAGAGTATCTCAAATATGAACTCGCCCCGAAACCACCAGCATTGTTTGATTCTGCTGGAATGAGGAAGACACAGAAAAGCACGCTCGGTAAGATGCTCAAAACATACGGTTCCGAGCAAACTAAAATCCCAGAACATTCTCTGTTTGTTGTAGATGGTGGATTTTTATTGAGGGCAGTTGTATGGCCTAAACAGTCGTCATATAAGGACATATGTACATCATATTCCAATTATCTAGTGAGACATTTTGGGGCGAACGTCGTGGTTGTTTTTGATGGTTATGCTTGTACAATGTCGACAAAGGGCATGGAACAAGCCCGTAGATCTAAAGACAGGTATTCCATTGATATCAATATCTCACCCGAGTTACCAGCCACCACACCCCAATCCGATTTCCTTGCAAATGCCAAGAACAAAACCCAACTGATCGATCTTCTAATGCAGGAGCTATCTGCTATCAATATTCAGTCCAAGCATGCCGAGGCTGATGCTGATGTACTGATAGCCGAAACTGCACTTGACATCGCTCAAGATGACAACAATGTTGTCGTTGTGGGAACAGACACAGACTCGTTAGTCATTCTTACCTCTCGAGTTCAACCGGGATGTAATATTCACATGATGTATTCCATTACCCCAAACTTACTAGTTTCAGTTAGTGAAATAGCAACCAAAATGGGTGACCATAGAAGCAACCTCCTTGTAGCACATTCTATAAGTGGTTGTGACACTACTTCTGCACTCTTTCGAGTTGGTAAGAAGAAAGTATTCAGTACAATTGTCTCCTATGTTACTAGCGACTCACAACAGTATGTCAACACAATTTTGGCGGATGACAGTACACCAAGTGCAGTAGCCGCTGCCGGGGAACAACTTCTCCTGATCTTATACGGGAGTAAAACTGTTTCCTCTCTTGACCAATATAGATATGTCACTTACAAGCGTTATGTAGCAAAATCTAAACTGAATAAACCCATCGACCTAGCCTCACTCCCACGAAGCAGCGATGCTGCACAACAACATGTCTACAGATGTTATCTCCAGGTCCAACAATGGCTGGGCACTTCGCTTCCTCTGACGGATTGGGGGTGGTCGCTAGACAATGGACTTCTTGTACCGACTGCAGCCACAAAGCCATGTGCCCCCGATAACCTACTGAATCTGATCAGTTGTGGTTGCAAGAGTGCTTGTACAAACGGTGTGGGTGTAAGAAGGCAGGACTCTCTTGCTCAGGTTTGTGTAATTGCAGTTCGGATTCTTGTAACAACCACAGAAACACTGTCCTGTCGGAAATTTCTGAGTTCGATGAATAATATGTATATAGGTCATGTCATTTCTGTATATAGCGTTGATTATAGTCAATGTAACTTAATTCATGTTGATTGATTTGTATATTCTGTAAATATTATTTATTGATTTTTGTACATTCTGTAAATATTATTTATTGATCTAATGCTGCCAGACACAGACGTGTCTGTTCGGTCCCAAGCCCGAAAATAGTTGAGTTCTCATGCTGACGAATTTTATGCCAAAAGGGGAACTCGGCCAGAAGCAGAGGGGGTCTTCCATAATGTCTATTTTGTAAGCAATGATAAAAGTCTTCAAATGGTGGTGGATTTTTTATCGTCTGTCCAACTAACATCCCGTTCTGTACTACGACCCTTTGGGCAAATCCGTTAGGAAAATCGTCATTTTTTGCGTAAATCCGATACTTTTTTGTGAATTTTCAATAATTTTTCGCAGAAATTGTCACAGAATGCACATTTTCCTCTAGGTAAATGTATATTAGACATTATGTAGCTCGAAATACGCGTAAACAAAAAATACAGTTGGATCAATTCGAGGTTACAAAGTTCATGCGATTTTTTAAAATTTTTTTCAAACGCGTTTTCGAAAAAAGGCTGTAGAAAAAAAAGCTCAACTGGGATTTTAGGGGACTTTTGTCTAATCGTTCAGTGACATGTACTCGACATTCCCTGAAAAAATCAGCTTTCTCCAATTTTTTTCCCTAGTGAAACCTAATGTTCTTGGGCTATCACACGAAGAATTAAATTGCATCGCGAACAGCGAAGAAAGATACATTTCCTTCACGAAATGGAAGCTCATGGAGAAGAAAAGAGTAATCGACGGAAATACGTTTGAAGAAAAAACGAAATCCATTCGTAGAGGCATACGTTTCATCGACAGTTTTAAATTCATGTCGACCACTCTGGAAAAATTAGTCGATAACATGAGCAAGGATAAATTTAAAATCACGAGCGAACATTTTGGAGAACGAGTAGATGTCATGTTGAGGAAAGGAGTCTATCCTTACGATTACATGAATGATCTAAAGAGATTCGAAGACACCGCACTACCTTTGAAAGAAGATTTTTATTCGAAATTATACGAATCCGACATTTCCGACGAGAATTACGAACATGCTAAAAACGTGTGGAAATCATTCGATATGAAAACCATGAGAGATTATCACGATCTCTATCTGAAGACTGACGTTCTACTCTTGGCAGACGTGTTCGAAAATTTTCGAGACGTCTGTTGTCGAAATTACGATCTGGATCCCGCTTGGTATTTCACCACACCCGGTTTGGCATGGGACGCTCTGTCGAAGACCACCAAAGTCCAGTTGGAATTATTATCCGACGTGGACATGTTGCTCATGTTCGAAAGGGCTGCGAGAGGTGGCGTCTCGATGATCTCCCACAGACATTCTGAAGCTAACAATCCCTACATGAAAGAAGGTTTCGATTCGAAACGGTCGACTAAATACATACAGTATTGGGACAGGAATAATCTGTACAGTTGGGCTATGAGTCATCCTTTACCGATTGGAAATTTCGAATGGGTGAAGGAACCGGAAGAGATGCAAAAATGGAGAGACTATCCTTGCATTTTAGAAGTCGATTTGAACTATCCGGAAGAATTACACGATCCACACAACGATTATCCGCTGGCTCCCGAACGAATGGAACCGAACGAAGGAGACAAGGAAAAACTCATTCCCAATTTATTTAACAAACGTAACTACGTCGTCTACAGCGAGAATTTGAAACAGTACGTCGATTACGGGATGAAATTAGTCAACATACATTGCATCATTCGATTCGACGAAGAGCCTTGGATGAAAAAATACATCGATCTCAACACGAATCTCAGAACTCGAGCCGAGAACGATTTCGAAAAAGATTTCTTCAAACTCATGAACAACTGCGTGTACGGTAAATCGATGGAAAACATCAGGAAGAGAACCGACGTTCGACTCATCACGTCTGAGAAAAGAGCTAAAACATTAGTGGCGAAACCCAATTACAAACGCCGAACCATATTCGGCGAAAATCTAGTGGCCGTTCACATGCAAAAGATGCACCTGAAGTTTGACAAACCATATTATCTCAGACCGATCATCTTAGATGTCAGCAAGCGATTGATGTACGAGTTTCACTACGATTACGTCAAATGAAAATTTGGTGACAGAGCCAAACTACTGTTCACCGACATGGACAGTTTAGTTTACGAGATAGAGACGAAAGACGTCTACCGAGATATATCTCCGGACGTGGCCAAGTGGTTCGACACGAGCAATTATCCTGTCGATCACCCGTCCAACATTCAATCGAACGACAACAAGAAGGTGTTGGGTAAATTTAAGGACGAGAGCGGCGGTAAACAGATCGTCGAATTCGTAGGCTTGAGACCCAAACTGTATGCTTATCGTCTAGAAGATGATGAAGAGATCAAGAAGTGCAAAGGAGTTAAAGCGTGCGTGGTGAAGAAAAACATCTCTTTCCAAGAGTATAAAGATTGTCTGTTAGGAAGTGGTCCGGTGTATAAGACTATGAAATCGATTCGAAGCGAAAATCACGACTTGTATACCAAAATAGTCAACAAGATTTCGCTGATGGCCGATGACTATAAGAGATTCATATTAGACGATAAAATAAGCACTTTGGCACTCGGACATTGGACTGCGGAACTAACTATAGTCGATATGAATGTGGATGATTGGATTCTAGATGCGATTGTGGATGAGAAGATTCCAGATACGATTGTGGATGATAGAATTCCAGAACACAAAATTATGGAAATCGATAGTGACATCGAGAAAGTTAGTTTAAAAAGAAAAAGAAAAAAAAAATAATGTCATTTTAGTAAATTATAATAAAAAAAATATATACTTATTTATGAATAAGAAAATAAAGATATCCGTAGAAGGTGTCATCTTACCCAATGAACCCCTATCCAACATCGATCTGTTGAATGCGGCAAAAGATTTGAAAATCGAAGATTTTCTAGGAGTGTTTTCCAGAGATGCCTTGCCGAAGAGAAGACCTCGACAATCGGAATGCGGAATTTTAAATCTAGACGATTCATCGGGTGAAGGCACTCACTGGGTGGCATGGATGAAGAACGGGAAGAAGAAAAATTATTATTTCGACAGTTACGGAATCTCGCCGCCAAAAGAAATAAAGAACTATTTCAACAAATCGATGGTTCGTTACAACACGGAACAAGTGCAGTCACCAGATCAAGTGTTTTGCGGTCACCTGTGTCTCTACGTTCTCAAGAGATGATCTGAAGGAGATCAATTTCAAGACATTCTCAATGATTTACATTAGAGAGAGATTTTTTTTTTATATAGTATATATAAAGATAAAAAATTATTTTAAAAAAATTTTAATCGAATAAAAACGAAAAATAAAATAACATAGTTCATTTTTTAATAAACTGCGTTTTGAATATATTTTTTCTAAAAACAAAAAAAAATCCTTACAACAACATGCCAGTCGATAAATTTGGCAGAAGTGACGACAAAAAAGTCAACCCGAGAAAAAAGAGGAAGACGTTCGAAGTCGACGATGGTTATGACGTTGCCAACTTGGACGAACGTTACGTGCGGAGATACAAACCTCGAGAAGAACCTTTGTACATGAACGATAAGAAGCTCTACAATCTTCCCGAGCCGATAGATCTCGCAGATGCTGCGACTAAAAAATACGTCGACAGGGGGAATGCCAATTTCGAACGAATCCTGCTGGATAATTACGTGGATAAAACCATGACCGACGATCTCGATCTGAAATCCAAATGTTTGGTGAACGTTGTGAATCCCGTAGATCCCACCGATGCCGCGACCAAGAAATACGCGAACGACTCTCACGCGAGATTCAGTGAACACCTGAGAAAAAAATACGTTACGAAAACGATGCACTCGAAATTGAACAGCAATTATAACAAGATAACGAACGTGGCCACTCCCACGAATCCCAAGGACGTGGCGACCAAACACTACGTAGATCTGGTACAGAGAAAGTCTGACGGACGTGAAATGAAATCAGATCTGAATGCAGGATTCCACAAGATATTGAATCTGTCGAAGATCGACGATGCGGATGCGGACTCAACCGCAGTCAAGAAGGGCTACGTGGATTCTGCCGTGATACAATCGCAAGAATACCTAGAATCGCAAGTGGACGATCTCTACCTGAACAAACAATCTGGCGGAACCATGGAGGGTGGCATCAACATGAACGGTCACAATTTATTCAGTCTCGATCACGATCCCGAATTCGATTCCAGCACTGTCAGCAGAAAGTACGTGGACGACAACTCGGTCTGGAGAAAAGGCGACATCATGGAAGGTAAACTAGACATGGGTGGACACGCGCTCACGAATCTACCGGAACCCGTGCACATGACGGATGCCTGCACCCTGATTTCGGTGGTGGAGAAAGTCAAATATGCTAGACAATTGATCACCATGTGGGCCGAAGAGGCTGGCACCTTAGATGAAGGAAAAGCTGAGTGGTCTTTCGGAAATGGAAGTAGCGGATCGAAACACGGTCAGGTGGGATATCCCATGCCGCTGGGAGGTGAAATCCTTCGAATGAGTCTGGCTTCCTCGGATTTGAATAACAGAGCGGTCGTCAATCTCATGGTGAATGGTGTGGAGAGCGATAAGAGATACAGCGTCGAAAAGACTGAGAATCAACACGCGAATGTTAGCATGTTCGGCACGCCTCTCAAAGTGAACGCCGGAGACAGGATTAATTTCGTCACGAAAACCAATAATCCCAAAGCCGCCACTTCCGTGGTGAGTCTACTGATGGAACTGGATCCTTTGAACAAACAGTGAACGCGTGGAAAATAATGAATTAAAAAAAAAAAATAATGTGTAATTATTAAAAAACAAAAAAAACAACAAAAAAAAAAAAGTAATGAGATATAGAGAGATGTTCAATCTCTCTAGATCACATTACTTTATTTATTTTTTTTTGTTTTTTTTTGTTTTTAATAATGACTCATTACTTTTTTATTTTTTTTTTTTGTTTTTTATTTTTTTTTTTTTTCACACACTCGTCTCTCATCGAATGATCGACATCTTATTTCCGTCCGATTCGAATTGTAATTCTCTGTCCGACAGGACCAGGGCGAAGGCTTCGGTTTTTCTCAGCACGTTCCTATCGAATTGCATCTTGATCTGAATGTCTAACACGCTACTCTTGAGTCATTCACTCTGTTTACTGACGTCGAATACGAACATGGGATACATCGACTTGTATTCACCGGGAGATATGTTAGGATTGCTCATCAATTCGTCTAGACCATGATACTTCTTTCTAAAATCAGCGGCGTCGCCGTACAGCCTGGAGAAATCGTTCTTGTCGAACGACGCGTTGTAATCGATTGCTGGATATCTCGTGGCATTCAGAAACACTTGCATGTTTCTCAAATGGCAGTGATCGAACAGCGACGCATTCTTTTCCTGAGACCCGTCCCTATCAGTCTGAAACGCAACCACGATGAAACGCAGTCTCTTGGAAGCGGATTTCACCGTCAATCTCAATCGAAGTGATTCGTGGAGAGAGGAATGCTAGCCGTGTCGCACTGTCTCATTCTAAATCCCACGGGTAATTTACTCTTGGATTCTATGATCTTGTAGAGACGCGCTTTCTCCACAATCGAAGGCTCCACGTGCGGAACGAACCATGATATCTTGTGTAGAGTTATCTTACCTGCATCGGTCGCGGTGAGTTTCACTATTGCATCGTCGTTTCCTTTTCGAATCAACGTCAGATTGTGTTTGAATCCATACATGATCTTGTTGTAATCGTCTGCGAATCCGAAGATGTGTTTCAAAGGTATCCTGAACGAAAACGTTCCTTTAGGTCTGGACGTCTTGACGACGTAGTCGAATATCGTGGCGGCGCCTGCGCTATCAGGGCCTACGGTGTCTTTCACCCACAACTGATTAAGTCCTCTGGATTTCGAAAAATCATCAGGATACGACAAGAGTCCGAACATCGTGGTGGCCTGACCGGGATGAAAAAACAGATTCTATCTCTTGTCCGGATAGCATGTATTTTATGTTACTGAATAGATGCATGATGCCATTATTGGCTAGAGTAACCCTGTCGTCGTCGGCGTAGTCGCTCCCATCTTCCTTGGTGAGACGTCCCTGCACCACTATATAACTCTCACTAGAATGTATGAATAGATCTTGAGTTTCGACGTTGATTCTTATCTCTCCCGCGATGTTCAAACTCGTCCCAGTTACCGGTTCGTATTCGTGAACCTCATATTCTTGAATACTTTCATCTTTCACTATGCTTTGTGCTATATCTAGTATATTTATCATTTTAAAGGATTTTTAGTTTGTTTTTTTTTTGTTTATTAATTCACTTGCTTTCTTTATCTAAAAAAAATAGTTTTTAATTATTTTTTATTATTATTTTTTTTTCTCTCTTATATATATATGTGTGTAAACAAGAAAATGTCAAAGAGAGTAAATAAAAAAAAAATTTTGTGTTCTTCATCAAAACTTCGTCTTCTGTAATTGTTGTTCGTAAAACTTTCCGATGATCTCTTCTCCATCCAAAGCTTCGATTTCGTAAGTCACCGGATCGGTGTGAAATATTTTGATGATCACGAAAATTTCCGAGGTCCATCGAGGAGTATAACCCTTTTCGAAGTGCTTCTTATAAGCGTAGATTCTCACTCGATCGCCGACCGCAAATTTCTGCATTCTAGACTTCTTCCTGATCTTAGATCTCTCAGGATATAGATTCGCGTAGACCCGTTTTTCGTTTCGAGGATTGCTAGCTTCCGCGGGAGTCATCTTGATCGATCTGTGTCGCGTGTTGTTGTAATCTTTGACCAGACCGTTCAGAGCGTATATGTATTTCTTGGTCGAATTCGCCGTGAAGTATCTGTACATCTTCTCCTTCATCGTTCGATTCCAACGTTCCACCACGCTGGCTTTCTCTTCGTTTTTGATCGAGTAGAGGTCTACCAATCGACGAACCGCCTTGTTGTAGAATTCCTTTCCCTTATCCACCCACAATTTACTCAGTTTTCGAGAAGATGAGTCGAACACGCTCTTCAGAGCCTCGGCGATGCAAGGTCCCGATTTATCCTTCAAAGCTCTGATCCAACCATATTTGGAAAACACGTCGATGACCGTCAATAGATATTTGACGCCCTCGTTCCACCTCGAAAACGATCTCATGTCAACCAAGTCGGCAGACCAAATGTCATCCAGACCCTTCACGAACACCCTTCTCTTTCGAAATTTACCCACTGTGGGTTTGTGTAACTCCTCGGCCAATTCGCTTGTCAATAATCATTTCTTCTTCTTTTCAGATGCGCTTTTTTTTTTGAACGCCCCATCCGAATCGACGTTTCGCACCGATCAGATTGCCGGCCGTCAAACGTTCCATCTTCTCTCTCCTGGTCGGATTCGATATGCCTCTCAATCTCCCCAACATGTTTTTGTCGCAGACGTCGTTGCGAGTCTTGGTGTCGGGATGTCTGGCGTAGCACTGATCGTGATCATACATGGCCACGTCCACCCTATTCACGGGTTTGCTCCAAGATTTGGGAGTCAGATCGGCGTTGAGTCTCTTGTTCAATTTCGTTCCGTGTCCCGTGAAACTGTGACCGGGCAGATGCATTTCGAAAGGTAGATTGTTGATCATTTTATTCACGATGCCTTTACCTTTGCTCGCGTTCTTTTGTTTGACGAATCGAGTCTTGATAGAACCACACACGTCGCAAATTCCGCGAAGCATCCACCTGTCATTTTTAGTTCGCACTTCTCTAGAATTACTCGTCTCGGTAACTCTCTAACACTTTACGCAATACATTTTTTTAAGAGTTATTTAAATTAATTTCGTTTTTTTTATTTTATATATAAATTTAATATTATTTTTTTTTTTTAAATTCTTTTCTTATTATATATATATATATATATATTTGCTCTTGAGTTCTATCATCTTACTGAATTCCTCCCTGGCCTCTTTCCTCCCCTTTTCCATGAGAGAATCCTTCATCTCTTCCTTGATGATCTGACGAGTCTTGATTCTCACGGCTTCTTTCATGGCATCGTATTTCGTTTTCTCGCTCAATATCGTGAAGTATTCTCCGTCCGATATCCTACCGTCTTTCAATGCCATAGAGATCATTTCAGATATCGTGTCGATCTTGGAGTCGGCCAAGACGCGAATCTTGTCGTGTTTCCTCGCCTTCAGATATAATTTCCTACTCAAAAAGTTTCCGACCGTGCTAAACAATCCGGCGGCGAGAGCCACTCCTTCTATGGTCAACACGATCGGAATGCCGACCGCGTTCGACAACAATCTGATGACGGCCGCGTGTAAACCCATGGAAATCATGATGAGTGTCGTGTCGATCGCATTGACGAATTTCACGAAACGCGAATACTTCTTCTTGAGGGAACGACGAGAATCTCTCTCTCGAGTCAGATACAATTGGATTCTATTGATTTGATCGATGTGATACCTCTCTCCTCTTTCCCTTTCTTCTAGTGACGGCGCTGTTGGCAAAATGCCGTTCGGCTTCTCGTCCTCATCGTCCACTAACGTCGGATACAATTTATTTCTGGTTCTCATTTTGTGTTTTTTTCTTTCTTTTCTAATATTAGATAAAAAAATTTATGTGTGTATTTATTTTTTTTTATTTTCTACTCTCCCTTATTTTTATATCAACGAAAAAAAACTTGGACGTATGCTTCGTTCAGCAATAATTTCTTGATGCATCCCTTGTCTTCTAAAGTCAAACTTCTACGCGCCAATTTCAGTTCTTCCGAATCTTTGGGCCTGTCTCGATTCTTACAGAAGACTAATCTCTTCCAAAACGTGATCACATCGTTGAATTTAACGTGTTCGAACGCCGGTTCGAAATACATGATGACCATATCTTCCCTTTCCATCGTCAGACACGAATGATTCTCGTGATCGAAGTCTAGATGATCCCGACATGCGACGCATCGTTCTAACAAGATGGGATGTAGTTCTTCATTCACGCAGATTGCGTATGCTCTCATCAGCATGTTTAAAAGAAACCTCGCTCTAATAGTCTGAGAATCGCTCATGATTTATGTATTTTTTTTTATTATCTATTCAATTTGATATATTTAATTTTCTAAATAACTATTATTTATATTTTTTTTTTTTCTCCCCTATATATATATATCAATCAAAAACGTGACAGCGGGCTCGCGAATTTCCAACACACCGACAACGACAACACTCTTCGTTCAAAACATTTTCCATCAAGTGCTCGTCGAGACCCCCACCTCGCAATAACGTGCGCCAGTCTCACTTCGAGAAACGCTACAGTGGGTTTGCGGATTCAAACATCACCTCTTCACGCGAGTCGATTTCAAAATCTCCATCTAAGCCTCCATTGGGTTTCAGTCTTAAAATCGTGTATACGAACGCGGATTGTTAGATTGTTAGAATCGGCGAGAGGATGATGTTAGAAACCGCAAAACGTTTTTTCCTCGCAATTTAACACTGAACCCTATGGGAGAAATCCATTTGCGGATTCAAACATCATCGGACCTAAAAATCCGCAGAGCGGATCTCCGTGTATGCCTCCATTGGGTTTCAGTGTTAAAATCGTGTACGGACGCGGATTGTTAGAATCGGCGAGAAGATGATTTTAGAAACCGCAAAACGTTTTTTTTGCTCGCAATTTAACACTGAATCCTGTGGGAGAATTATTTGTGGGTTCAAGCATCGAAACGGTACATGTACTGTACGTAAAATTTCATCATTCTTAGATTCAATCAGTGATGTTTGAATCCGCAAATAGACTCTAAAGCACCCTAAAAAACGTTAAAATCTTGTACACGTACACGATTTTAACACTAAATCCTATGGAGGTGTACATGTACGCGTACACGTACATGTACGATGATGCTTGATCCCGCAAATATTACCTGCTCTGAATGTATTTATCTATTTACAAATGGGATTGGAACATGTTGAAAATGTAAATGATTTTTTTTTTTTTTTTTTCTCTTTTTCCTGTTGGTGTCTTTTCCATCCTTTAAAATTGTTCTTCCTGTCTGGTCATGGCTGCAAACCTGCAGCCATGACTGGACAGGAGGAACAATTGGGATATATTAAAATGGCCCTTTAGGTGTTGGTAAAGCACTTCAAAAAGTATTTCCATGATATCCAATCATGGCTGCTCTTGTGAAGCACTTCAAGTCATTTTCTTATGATATCCAAACATGGCTAGTGTTATGAAGCCACTACGGAACATGTTGAAAATGAAAATGATTTTTTTTTTTTTTTTTTTTTTTTTTTTTTTTTCCTGTTGGTGTCTTTTCCATCCTTTAAAATTGTTCCTCCTGTCTGGTCATGGCTGCAAACTTGCAGCCATGACTGGACAGGAGGAACAAATGGGATATATTAAAGCGGCTCTTTAGGTATTGGTAAAGCACTTCAAAAAGTATTTCCATAATATCCAATCATGCCTGCTGTTGTGAAGCACTTCAAGTAATTCTCTTATGATATCCAAACATGGCTAGTGTTATGAAGCCACTATGGAACATGTTGAAAATGTAAATGATTTTTTGTTTTTTTTTTTCTGTTGGTGTCTTTTCCATCCTTTAAAATTGTTCTTCCTGTCTGGTTATGGCTGCAAACTTGCAGCCATAACTGGACAGGAGGAACAAATGGGATATATTAAAGCGGCTCTTTAGGTATTGGTAAAGCACTTCAAAAAGTATTCCCATGATATCCAATCATGGCTGCTGTTGTGAAGCACTTCAAGTAATTTTCTTATGATATCCAAACATGGCTAGTGTTATGAAGCCACTATGGAATATGTTGAAAATGTAAATGATTTTTTTTTTGTTTTTCCTGTTGGTGTCTTTTCCATCCTTTAAAATTGTTCTGCCTGTCTGGTCATGACGGCAAACTTGCAGCCATGACTGGACAGGAAGAACAAATGGGATATATTAAAGCGGCTCTTTAGGTATTGGTAAAGCACTTCAAAAAGTATTTCCATGATATCCAATCATGGCTGCTGTTGTGAAGCACTTTAAGTAATTTTCTTATGATATACAAACATGGCTAGTGTTATGAAGCCACTATGGAACATATTGAAAATGTAAATTATTTTTTGTTCTTTTTCCTGTTGGTGTCTTTTCAATCCTTTAAAATTGTTCTTCCTGTCTGGTCATGGCTGCAAACTTGCAGCCATGACTGGACAGGAGGAACAAATGGGATATATTAAAGCGGCTATTTAGGTATTGGTAAAGCACTTCAAAAAGTATTCCCATGATATCCAATCATGGCTGCTGTTGTGAAGCACTTCAGGTAATTTTCTTATGATACCCAATCATGGCTGCTGTTGTGAAGCACTTCAAGTAACTTTCTTATGATATCCAAACATGGCTAGTGTTATGAAGCCACTATGGAACATGTTGAAAATGTAAATGATTTTTTTTCTCTCTTTTTCCTGTTGGTGTCGTTTCCATCCTTTAAAATTGTTCTTCGTGTCTGGCCATGGCTGCAAACCTGCAGCCATGACTGGACAGGGGGAACAAATGGGATATATTAAAGCGGCTCTTTAGGTATTGGTAAAGCACTTCAAAAAGTATTTCCATGATGTCCAATCATGGCTGCTGTTGTGAAGCACTTCAAGTAATTTTCTTATGATGTCCAAACATGGCTAGTGTTATGAAGCCACTATGGAACATGTTGAAAATGTAAATGATTTTTTTTTCTTTTTCCTGTTGGTGTCTTTTCCATCCTTTTCCATCATAGTGTTAGGAAGCCACTATGGAACATGTTGAAAATGTAAATGATTTTTTTTTCTTTTTCCTGTTGGTGTCTTTTCCATCCTTTAAAATTGTTCTTCCTGTCTGGTCATGGCTGCAAACGTGCAGCCATGACTGGACAGGAAGAACAAATGGGATATATTAAAGCGGCTCTTTAGGTATTGATAAAGCACTTCAAAAAGTATTTCCATGATATCCAATCATGGATGCTGTTGTGAAGCACTTCAAGTAATTCTCTTATGATATCCAAACATGGCTAGTGTTATGAAGCCACTATGGAACATGTTGAAAATGTAAATGATTTTTTTTATTTTTTTTTCCTGATGGTGTCTTTTCCATCCTTTAAAAGTGTTCTTCCTGTCTGGTCATGGCTGCAAACTTGCAGCCATGACTGGACAGGAAGAACAAATGGGATATATTAAAGCGGCTCTTTAGGTATTGGTAAAACACTTCAAAAAGTATTTCCATGATATCCAAACATGGCTGCTGCTGTGAAGCACTTCAAGTAATTTCCTTACGATATCCAAACATGGCTAGTGTTATGAAGCCACTGTGGAACATGTTGAAAATGTAAATGATTTTTTTTCTTTTTCCTGTTGGTGTCTTTTCCATCCTTTAAAATTGTTCTTCCTGTCTGATCATGGCTGCAAACTTGGGATATATTAAAGCGGCTCTTTAGGTATTGGTAAAACACTTCAAAAAGTATTTCCATGATATCCAGTCATGGCTGCTGCTGTGAAGCACTTCAAGTAATTTCCTTACGATATCCAAACATGGCTAGTGTTATGAAGCCACTATGGAACATGTTGAAAATGTAAATGATTTTTTTTTTCTTTTTCCTGTTGGTGTCTTTTCCATCCTTTAAAATTGTTCTTCCTGTCTGATCATGGCTGCAAACTTGCAGCCATGACTGGACAGGAAGAACAAATGGGATATATTAAAGCGGCTCTTTAGGTATTGGTAAAGCACTTCAAAAAGTATTTCCATGATATCCAATCATGGCTGCTGTTGTGAAGCACTTCAAGTAATTTTCTTATGATATCCAAACATGGCTAGGGTTATGAAGCCACTATGAAACATGTTGAAAATGTAAATGATACAATAATTTCGACATATTAAATGGACTTCCAAAATATTTATAAGGTACATCAAAAGTACCCCAGCCTAGCATATAACAGGATATAACTCAAGGTATTTGGCTCTCTCGTATTGTATCCCAACCCACGCTTCTGTGCGATCATGGCTGCTTTTACGAAAACAACCCACGTTTGTTTGTTTTTTTTTTTACTTTTTTCTTTCTGGTGTTTTCTATCTATTCTTTAAAATTGTTCTTCCTGTCTGGTCATGGCTTCAAACCTGCAGCCATGACTGGACAGAAACAACAAATGGGATATATTACAGCGGATCTCTAAATATTGGTAAATTTTACCAATCAAGATGTCAATAAAGGCCCACCTTGTCCACACCATATGAAACCTTTCATCTATCAAGATGCCTTGTGTTGAATCTACTACTTATTAAAACAACATGTCATATAATTCCCATTACATGGCTGCAGTGATGTAGCCGTGGCTGAATGTAGTTGGAGACTCTTGAAGGATCCTATCCCATAAGGTATTGTCTAACAAGTTAAGAAAAAGATTGAATAGGTCTGATACTTACTTCAAATTGTTATTTTAATATAAGTTAACTACCCTCTATCAGCATTTCTACAACTTCATCTGCAATTCTTACTCACCTTACATCACCTCGCCCCCTCTTATCTTCCTTTCTTTTCTTCCTTACATTATTTTCTAACTCGCAACTGAAGATATACCTTACTCTCAATGCATACCTCACGATTATAAATATGCCAATCTTAACACCTATCAAACCTGCGTTCTTGCACATTGTGGAAGATTTTTTAATCACAATTAACCATGGCTAACAAAATCACACTAGATGAGATCCAGAGCCAGGATATGTACAACTTTTCGAAGCTTCTTAATGAACATACTGCTAGTGACTCAGAAGATGTGTCTGATTCCCCCTTTACCGTAAACACACACAATTGTAATTACTATACACCACAAGACTTTAGGAAAATGGCACCACTAAAGCATAAAACGTTCTCAGTCTTTAACTTAAACTGTCGGAGTTTAAATGCAAACTGGGAGCCTCTAAAGGATCTTTTACATAATCTACAAAACGACTCAAATCAGTTTGATATAATAACTCTGACAGAAACGTTTACTGTTAAGGAAAACATCACCTATGAGCTAGAGGGATATCACCCTTTACTTCTGCGAACACGACCCGGTAATGACGATGGAAGAGGCGGTGTAGGCTTATTTATCAAAGAAACGTTACCATTCAATATTCGTGACGATTTATCAGTTTTCATTCCTCATGTCTTTGAATCTATTTTCATAGAAGTCAACTTAAATAAAAAAATCCTAGTTGGTGTAATATACCGCCCAAATACAGCTCCTAAAGCAGACATAGATTCATTTTTGAACAACCTATCCGATTTACTAGGTAAGGTCAACAACGAACATAAATCCACTTATCTGATGGGAGACTTTAACCTTGATTTACTTAACTTTTACAATCACCAAAAAACTAACCAATACGTGAACAGTCTATTCAGCGCAGGATTTCTTCCAGTTATTACCAAGCCAACCAGAGTTACAGATTATTCAGCTACTTTAATAGATCACAGATTATGTAATACTACTGGAAAAATATTGCGATCAGGTATCATAATCACAGACGTAAGTGATCACTTTGCAACTTTTTTAGTAGATGAAAATAGAAGAACCCACTCTCTATCGTCACCCAATCCCACACGGTCCTTTAAAACAGTGAATGTCAATCATTTTAAAAGATTGCTTTCATCCTGCGATTTCTCAAACGTATCGAATGCTACGTCGACTATCGACGCATATTCAAACTTCCAGGAAAGCTACCAAAAGGCATTTGAGGAAGCCTTTCCTCTGCGAACCATTAACACTAGCAAGAAGAAAATTAAGAGAGAACCTTGGATGACGGCAGGTCTCCTAGAATCCTCCCTTCAGAAACATAAACTCTACATGAAAAAAGTCAGGTCGCCAACAGATGTCAATATCAGAACCTACAAAACCTACTGCCGAGAGTTTAACAAGCTAAAGCGGACATGTAAGGCCAACTATTATAAATCAGTTTTAACACAGAACATGTATGATATAAAAAAAAACATGGGATATTATTAAACGCGCTATTAACAGTTCAAAACGTGTATTTAGTCCACCATCATCATTTATTGACGGCAATAATCAGCTAACCGATAATAGGTCAATTGCAAATAAATTCAATTCATTTTTTGCCGGCATCGGCAAAGTCACGAGTGAACAGATACCTCCTTCAAGCAAAAACTTCATGGACCTTCTAACGAGTAACAACAACAATTTGGTAAACACCAATGACACCCCCAACAACAACAACAACAACAGCAACAACAACAACAACAACAACAACAACAACAACAACAATAACTATAATAACACGAACAATAACAGTAACTACAACTCCAACAATACTAATAGCAATAATAATAATAATAATCATTCGACGTCCTTTTTCGTTTACCCTACAAATATACAGGAAGTAATCCTTACAGTTAAAACCTTCCATAGTAAAACAAGCAGAGACTATACTAATATATCCACTAAACTGCTCAAAGAAACTATAACAGAGATAGCCGAACCCTTAACACATATAATAAACCTTTCATTCTCGTCTGGGATAATACCTGACGAACTGAAGATAGCAAAGATCGTTCCTGTTTACAAAGCCGGAGATGCCAGAATTTTTAATAACTACAGGCCCATTAGTCTACTTCCAGCATTCTCCAAAGTTCTGGAAAAGATTATGTACAACCGCTTATCTCATTTCTTAGCAGAACATGACATTCTATATCAATTTCAGTTTGGATTCAGGAAAAAACACTCCACACTACATCCAATAATACAACTTTTGCATAATGTTGCCTTAAGCAACGACAAACCTACCAAGGATCGTACATTGTCAGTTTTCCTTGATTTCTCTTAAGCTTTTGATACTATAGACCACTCTATACTTTTAAGTAAACTGGAATACTATGGTATAAGAGGAACACCTAACTCATGGTTTAGAAGTTATTTGTCTGGAAGAAAGCAGTATGTTCTGTACAAAGACTGCACATCGACCCCCCAGAACATAGCATGTGGGGTTCCGCAAGGCTCAACTCTAGGACCTCTTCTTTTTTTATTATATGTCAATGACATCAGTAAATCGACAACTTTAAACCTCTTGTCTTTTGCCGACGATACTACGACATCCACGGCAAACCATAGCCTGGAAGCATTGACAGAAACAGTAAATACAGAATTAGGAAAAAATTCAGAGTGGTGCTCAGCCAATAAACTATCACTCAATGCTACTAAATAAAAATGCATCTTACTTCACCCCCCAAATGATACTTGGAAGTTAGATGATAGTCTCATATCTATAAACAATAAACATATAATACAAGTAGGAAAAAATCACGAAGCCAGAACGGTCAAATTCTTAGGTGTTGATATAGATGAAAATTTAAACTTCAAGCACCACATCTCTAATGTGAGCTCAAAAATAGCTAAGTCTATTTGGGCTATTAATAGGGTTAAAAAACATTTGCCCCTCAATACGCTAAAACTTCTCTATTTTACGTTAGTGCAAAGCAATTTGATGTACGCAATACACGCATGGGGACACTCGCCAGCGGCAAACAAACTGAGTATCTTACAAAAACGTGCTATTAGAATAATAAACAATAAAAAGTACAACACTCACACCGAGCCGTTATTTAAGAAAAATAAAATTCTTAAATTCGCGGATCTGCACAAGCTACATATTCTGCTATTTATGCACGACTGGGCCCATAACAAACTACCACAATCGCTAAATAGACTCTATACAATTAACACAACCGAAACAGACAGACTCACTAGACAAACAGGCCTGATAAAAAGACTTAAGCCCCGAACACAGTTCACATCAAATCTTCCCCTTCATACGTTTCCAAAACTGTGGAATGACATTGACCCAGATGTTCAAAGATATCCGAGAAATTCCTTTAAAAAGGTGATGACTAATATGTTTCTTGACTCATTTGAAACGTCCGTGAGATGCAACAATATGGCATGTCAGGAATGCAGAGAAGTGGCCGCACGTCTGTAACAAGAACTGACCCACCGAATTAGGTTCATGACACTTGAATACCTGTACTCACTTACGTGTACTATACCCGGTCCATGCATTTTGTCAATTGGTGTACAAGTAATGTACTGACCTTGCTGTCGGCGTTCCTGAATTTGAACAGCCTGCCAGGGTGCTGTCAGTCACCGCAGATTGGTAGGTTGTTAAAGTTCATGAATGCCCCCAGCTTGGTTAGTAACTATTGTATATCTCTCAAATTATGCAACTGTCTCACTCACATTCTCCCTAAGAAAATCTATGACCCATCATTGGGATTGACAGCCTGAGTATGCTCCAGTGGGTGTCATGGGCTATGCTACCAGGAGTTCGAAATTACCAAATTATTTATAATTATGAATGTAGGTGTTATTTTCTTGTTTTATTTCTTTAACTATGGAATTAGCCCAGAATATATACTGTCAACAACGTATTTAATTTTCTATACTAAACTGGCTCTGGATAATACCTCACATCTAATATATCAACTGTACACTGTGCAAGAACCTAATTACAGTTTAACTGACATAATGCATGCGCCACATATCCCGAATTTAGCAAAAACTGTTCCGAAATGATTTTAATTTTTGAGAATAAATACTTTTAAAATATTTTTTCAGTTGCCTCATCCTCCAGCTAACACTTCTCTCTGTTCCTCCCCTTCTTTCTCTCTTTGTTTCTCACTTCTTACTTCTGCTACTTTCCTCTCTCGCATTTTTTTTTTCCTTTCTTCTTTACTAAGGTGGGTGACAATAATACAACCAGTTGGCTAAGTCACCCCCCTGCAGAAAACAAGTATTTAGTTTGACAACGCTATTTAAACCTGCGGTATAAAATGTAAAATATATTTAATATTGTGTAATTATATGACCATATACCTGTACTATAATGTTTTCTGCAAATAAAGTTATTCATTCATTCATTATTTATTAATTTATTTATTGGGATTTAACGACACTTTCGACAGCCAGGGCTACCTCGTGTCGGGCAGTTTTACTGGTAGAGGAAGCCAGAATACCCGGAGAGAAGCACTGAGCAACGGCGAACAACCGCCAGACTCCCCAGCGTACTAACTCCATACTAGCAGGATTAGCATTGGCTGAGGACAAGTGCACCATCGAAGCTGAATGCCGTCGTCTGAGTGCTAGAATATTCTATGTCCCCTATGGCACATAAAACATCCTAGCACTCAGCTGATGATGTATCAATAAATTACCCCTATCAGTTGCCAAGAAAGAACGCCACTAGAAACGGAAATAATATGTGCTACATTCAAAAGGAATTATACCACGACAGACACCAATTCGTCACGCATCCCCCTCCTCCCGTATTTCGTGGTAGCCAACTTTATCGTTATATTCGCTTTAAATAGCACGAATTCAAAACCCAACTAGAGACTTAAATTGGTGGAAATAGTCATATTAACTTTCACCAGAAATGAACTCGGTGTGTGTTGTTTAGAGAAATCTGAGATTTGAGAAAAAAAAGACACTATACGGGTGGTTGCTGTGAGCTATACAGGTGGATGCCGAGCTCAGATTAAATCGATGTACGCTTGGTTGCTTCGTCATTTCCACATAAAGCATGCAATTGGGGCAAATTCGACAAAACACAATCAGTACTGAGGTACGATATATATATATATATATAAATACACCAAGTTTGTCAAAATACTCTCTTCTCTAAAGATAAACGAAAAATAAACGATCATTTTTGAGAGGACAGTGAGCAAACCGACCTCTATATGCCGATGGCTACAGATACAGTTCCCGAAAGGCACCATACTGCATACTGCGTGTTCTATCACAAACATCACCGGCCGCTGATGCACATTTGGTGGTAAAATAATATTACTACAGAATTGTAAGACAGTTCTCTCTGTCTTTCTGAGCTGTATATTCCAGCTAAAGCGTCGTTTTTCACATATCCTGAGCTCCAGTGTACGCTGAAATAAACAATAAGCATTAAGGTACTCATCAATGTATTAGCATACCCGTATATATGATAATGATGATAATAATCGCATTTCTACAGAGCTTTATCTCCACTGAAAATATGTAGGCTCAAAGACTGGAAAAGAAAGACAGCTTGTGAGAATTTACCTTTAGGTACAGAATGAGTCTATAAATAGGAATGTTTTAAGTCACTTTTTGAAACCATGAACAGATGTGCAGTGCCGAATATGGAAAGGTAGACTGTTCCAGATTTTGGGTGCTTGAAAACAGAATGCCCGTTGTCCCCAGCATTTCAAGTTCATTTTTGGACAGATAAGGACTCTGTTTTCAGCACTAGAGCGTAGCGAGTGTATTGGTGTGTATGCATCGAGATGTTCATAGAGATAAGCTGGGAGAGATTCATTAAAGTATTTAACTGGTAGAGTGCTAAATTATTTTTGGTTATCCAAATTTGTCCACGTCTCTTTGTCTTGTTACAATTTATGGGAGAGTGCCACTTGGCACTCTCCCATAAATTGTAACAAAGTAAACCCTCAGAGACTAAATAATTTTAATTCCAAACTAATATGAAGCATATCCACACAATTTGAAGGCATCAATTTGCGGCACCTTGACTTCAGAATAAAGCCCAAATATGGGCTTCCAGCACTCTACCAGTTAAATACTAGAAGGGAGATTTTGAAATCAATCCTAGCCTTAACTGGGAGCCAGTGGCGGTGTCACATGGTCCCCTTTTGGGCTTACGGAATATTAGCCTGGCTGTATGATTTTGATTTTTTTTAAGTCTGTTGATCTACTTCAGTGTCAAGCCAGCTAACAAACAGTTACAGTAATCAGGTTTTGATAAAACAACACAATAGATAGATAAGTTGTGTAGTTGTCTTTTTTTGTCAGAAGATGGCGAATTGCACTTATTATCCTTAGCCCTAGATAGGAAGTACGATAAATATGTCCAACTTGCTCATTCATTGTTAAGCAGGAGTCAATGCGGACCCCGAGGGTCTTAACACAGTTCTGGAAAGGGATGATTGAATTACCAACTGACAAGTGATGGTTTAGGAGTGGGGTGACGTTTGAGTGTGTGCCTACCAATGCGGCTTGTGTCTTATCGTCGTTTAATTTCAATCTGTTTCTAATCATCCATTGTTTAACGGATTTGTTTAACAATCGTCAAGATTGTCGGGAACTGAAGGGTTAAGGAGTTGGGTATCATCAGCGTATTTGTGGTGGTCGCAGCCATTTTGGCTGATTATTGGTGAGAGGGGTTGTGTGTACAACGTAAAGCGAACAAAGCTAATTACAGAGCCTTGTGGGACACCAAATTTGGGTTTCTGAGGGGAGGAGAGCAGACCACCTGTGCTGATGGTCTGATATCTCTCAGCCAGATATGACGAAAACCACTTGAGGGTATTACCAGTGATACCAAAAGTGGTCTGGAGTCTCTCAAGCAGTATCTGGTGATCAATTATGTCAAATGCTGCTGATAGGTCCAATAGAGTCAACACAGTTACTATTCCCTCATCAGCATTACTAAGTAGAGAGTTTGCGATGTGTAAAAGAGCAGTTTCAGTGCTGTCGTTCTCTCGGTAAGCCGACTGAAATGTGTCAAGGCGGGAGTTTAATGCAAGATGCTCTCTTAGCTGAGACAGAACGGTTTTCTCAAGAATTTTTGAAAAAAATGGCAAGTTAGAGAGTGGTCTGTAGTTCTAGCTGTGGTGTGGAGATTGTTTAATTTGTTTTTCAGTTATCTTTAAACGAAAGCATCGGCCTTCCTCGTGACCCCAATCTCATTTGTATTTGGTACTTATTGTATTTCTGAGTAAATAGTGCTCAAAAAGGACTATTTTAGTCGAACTATGTGTTGTTTGTAAAATGCAGATCTTGTGATATTGCTCATGTACTTTGTCCATTGTCCTGTGATAATATTGTATGAAGTAATGGGTGCGTTAAAGGCACAAACCTACACACATTCGTCTCCTAATGTTTCGGCAGAAGATTGTACATACATAACCTGTACGTACATGTACGTCCATTTGTCCGTATATGCATACGACTTTTATTCTGTTAAGGAATACATACACTGTGTCTTTTTGTAGGAACAGAACAAACATATCGTGCAAATGTGTTTTGCATGGAGGTATATCCATCAGGAAAGAGAGATAATACAATGTGTCGATTTAGTGGGATGAGGTAGAGTTATTGATGTAGTTTCTTACTGATCTAAAGGGTGGGTGGGGAAATAAATCGGTGATCCAAATTTCTAATCACATCTAAGAAAGAAAATACAAAGTATGTAGGCTATATGGTGCGCCCAATCTCTAAGTATTTACATGCCGCCAGGTTGATCCATGTTCACTTTGTTTGGAAAAATAACACTGCTCCGATCGCCCAAACAGCCAGTATTGGTTTCGTGGATATGCAGACCATGGACATGTTCGTCTAAAATATACTTAATACTATCTTTAATAATAATAACAGCAGTATTAAATTGAACAAGAGATACTGTAATTTTTAGTTCAACCGTATGTAAGTGTTTAAAAGGCTCTCGTGATAAGGGACAATCAACTGCTAACTGTTTAACGAAATATAACTACTATGTTTCTGCTTGAAATGACGTTCTATAGTATAGTGACATGTTATAATTGTACTGCTAACAAAAGCGTTTACTATCATTTCATTCTCTGTCTGTATCTGTAAGGATACGTCATAGAGTGCCTGCTGGGCTAAAAGGTGGCGGAACAGATAGCGAGTTCATCTTGATTGTCCACTAGGGCTGGTTGGGGGTGGGGGGGGGGGGTGGGTGGGCCTTTATTGTGCTAGCTGTTACAGCGTTTTCGTTCAAGTGGTTCCAATCGATTGCTGTATGGACAACGAATGTTTGTATCGGTCTGGTTTACAAGCTGGGACAGCTACGGATCTACTTTGTCAAATGTTTTAAGCCCGGATCTTTCACTTTTGGTTCTGGAAGCATTGCTCGTACCCCCCCCCCCCCCCCCCAATCACTTTATAGAAGAAAGTAAGGCCCTGTTTCTGCCTTCTGGTTGTAATGAAGGTAATTTTAGTTCCCCTAGTATTTTTGTAATACACCTTCTACTATGGATTTATAGTTTTTCGTGATGAATCTTGCTCCCCTTCTTTGTATGCTTTCTAGTTTTGCTTTTGTGTATGAATCCCAGATGGTAGCTTCATATTCCATTATCGATCTTGTGAGTGCAATGTAGGCTGTTCTTCGGCATTCCCTTGGACAGTGTTGGAGGCTCCTGCAGGGTATTCCGCGAGTGGAGTTTGCCTTTTTACTTAAATTGGTGATGTGTTCTTTTCATTTAAGATCTTCCTGTGATTGTAGGTCGAGATAATGGTTAGATAGAAATTGTTTTTATAACTTCTAGTATTTGACCGTTAAGGGTGTAGAATGTTTGCTCTCTTGCTCAGAATGTAGTATGTTCGCCGTTGAAGCACATTTCCAAGTCTGTTGATCATTTTAGGTCATTTTGTAGGCTGACGTGATGCCTCTCGCCGTTTATTTTCCGGTACATTAGACAATCGTCTGCAATTATCCTCACTGACGATTTTACTGAGGTTGGGAGATCGTTGATGTGCCATAAGAAAAGTATTGGACCCAAACCAGTTCCTTGGTGTACACCTGAGTCAACTCTTGCTTCATCCGAATATTCTCCGTCTTGATCTACTCGCTCATTCCTTTCAGTGAAGAACGCTGTGAGCCGTGTTTTCAGCGATCCTCTGATCCCGTATTGCTCTATTTCATGTGGGGAGTCTGTCATGTAGAAGTGTGTCGAATGCTTTGGAGAAGTCTGGTATGGCCATGTCGACTTGTCTGCCTTGGCCGAATGATCGTAATACGTCGTGTCTGCCTTGGTCGAATGATTGTAATATGTCGCGGGTTGTAAGCTGTGTTTCGTAGAGTAACCGGACCTGAATCCATGATTTAATGATGTTAGTACTTTGTGCTTCAGTGTTTCAGTATATGTCTACAGATTATGTGTTCGAGCAGATTACATGACACTGATGTAAAGGATAGTGGCCTACAATTCCCTGTTGCGTGTTTATCTCCTGTTTGAATATGTAGGATATATTTGCGTTGATCCAGTTGAGTTGGTAGTAGTGTATCACGGTCTGTCGAGCTCTGAAATATGATGGACCTTGCTGGGGTGACGTGGTCTGCTCACTGTTCCAGTATTTTTTTTTTTGGAATATATGTTGTTTATGCAATTTTGTCATTCCGTCTTGATTGATTGTGATGGCGGGTATGGTTTGACAGACATGGATTGATATTTTCGGCTGAGTGCTTGTCGTGTCCCTGATGAAAACTAGGATCTGTGCTTTTTCCATGCTGTTTACAAGTTGTCTTTATTCTTTAAGTGGTGGATGCTGTTAGTACGGGCTTCCGCACAGAGGCTTGACACAATTATCAGTGATGGCAATAGTAAAAATATTAGTTTGTGAGCAATGGGTTTCCTTAGCATCAAAGAAATACGACTCTGGACTTAACTGCGGATTATTGAGACATGCTCTATTATTTTGAACTTCAAAGCATGGCCATTTATAGACACATTTTACCGGACTTGTGTTACAATAACGGTAGACCAAGTTTCTTTCGTCCATGACAGTCGCGAGATATCGGATGAGCAGACTATCGAATACGAAGAATAAGGAACTCATGCCTCGGTTTTTGTTTATATTTATGCCCTGACTTTTGGGCGAAAGTTTTCTAAATTATTTTTGTTCGTACGATAGCAGACACCCGATATTGATATCACGGAAGAATAGTATTCGGTGTAACGTAAATATTTAATGTAACGCCCCTGTCACATCTTTGAGCATTTTGTACGAATGTCCAAGAATAGCCACGAATTCAAATTTCCACGATTGTTTTAAAAGATTACTCTGAATCGACTTCTCTCGCGACCTTACACAACCTTCATACGACTGTGTACGAATCATCACGACTGTAGCAAGAATCTACTAAGATTTTCCACGCCGATTCAGTATGAATCGATGCGACCTTGTGCGGAGGTCGCACCACATCGGTACGAACTAGTACGAACTAGTAAGATGATGCAAGACGTAGCAATCCTCGACAGTCAGAACAGAATGATTTCAGAGCCTCTGATTGCCGGTGTTTATATCTTTTTTGTCGGGAGCGCGGTCGTTCAGTAAGTAGAGATGCAGGATGTAAGCCGAGAGGTCCTCGGTTCGAATCCCAACTACGGCAACCGCGTTGTGTCCTTGGGCAAGACCCTCAATCCCAATTGCCCTCGTGGAGGCACGGTGGCGTTGTGCAATAAGGCGTACTGTACGTCGATGATTCACTTGTCTTCAACCAGTGCTAACCCTGCTTGTGTGGAATTAGTACTTTGGGTAGTCTGACAGTTGCTCGCCGTTGCTCGGTGGTTCTCCCCGGGTACTCTAGCTTCTTCCACTGGTAAAACTCTCCGACACGGGGCGACCCTGGCTGTCGAAAGTGTCGTTAAACCCCAATAAATAAATATATCCTTTTTTGTCGGAAATCGTGGTGAAAAATCGTAAGTTCTTGGAAGTTCCTACTGTGCCCTACTGGACCTTACTGGAATCGTATCAAAATCGTCTAGAATCTTGAAACTTCGTAGAGATTCTTAGTGTGGCCGTGCTAGTTCTTACTGGTGTCGTGATAAATCTTGGTTCGTCTTACTAAAATGTTGGGAAAGTCGTACGGAGTCTTGGCGGAGTCATACGAAATTCGTACAGTTAAAACTAGAAGTCCTGTCATGAATAGCACGTCAATCTGCGCGTTAATCTACGCGTTTTACCATAGGCTATCAAATTCTGTACATATGGCCTGTGCACAGGCAATGTTTCAGCCAATGGACCTCCGGATAACCCGGAGGTCCATTGGCAGAAACATTGCCTGTGTTTGCTATGAGTAACCAGGAGAACCTGCCGTGCTTTGGATGTCATTCGATATGGCAATTGCGCGCAATTCATACGCGCAATTAAGTCTAGATAAGAACACGGTTCGTGACAGGGCTTCTAGTTTTAACTGTAGTGCCGTCGTAGTAGATCTTAATAGGTCTTACTAGTTCTTAGTGAATCTTGACGCAGCCGTAATGGCCAAGTGCGCACGAACACTCAGGAATACCCAAGACTACCCCGTACGGTCTAATACGACAGCGGTACGACGCAGTACGGAAATGAAAAATCGCACGATGGAGTACGAAAGTGTTAAACAGTTCAAAATGTTCGTACGCGTATGTCGATCAACCAAGAATACTCAATAATGATTACGAAGCAGAACGGGTCTTAGTACGGATATCCATGAAGATTTCCATGTCGTATTGATTGTGTCAAAAAAATCGCAAAATGTGACGGGTTTAAACAAAATATCATTTCGGTGCAGTTTTCTAACACTCTCGCTGAAAAATGACGCATGTGAATAATGAATTCGATATTCATTGTGTCATTGTTTCTAATTGTATCACGGAAATGATACAGTCAAATCAGAACTAATTATCCTAAAACGAAATCACACAATAAAGGGATCCGATAGTCATCGGAAACCTCGACACAGTGACGACAAAAGAAGTGCATCTATTCCTACATTACGACTACGGAGAGACATGGGGCGGCACTTCGTCTTTATGATGTTAACTCTTTACCTAATCTGAAAAGCAGACGACACTTGCAAAAATAATTCTTGAATAACTAATTTGTTTTCATTTTTGGTCTCAAAAACATTGGTTATGACCCCTAGTTGGAACGAGCTCGACGAGGTCGTTCCAACGAGGGGTCATAACCTATGTTTTTGAGACAAAAAAATGAAAAAAATAATGAAAATTAATTGGCGATTTTTGAGAATAGCGCTGGCCGGTTTTGACCGTTACGTTAGGTAAAGGGTTAATATTATAATTTAGTCGGAGGCTCACTATATTTTAATTTTGGGAAGTGAAAATGTGGCACACAAATATGTGTCATCAAATCATATATCAAAACCACCTGTCTTATTTGTGGCCCTCCACTTCACCTCGGGCCTCTTATGAAATCTTGGACATTTAATCATTTCAGCAGCTCATGAATATTCATGTTCACCAAATTCGGAGAGCATGCAACGACTTGCTAAAGGTCAGGTAGGAATGTTAACACCCTTTAGAAAACCACAGTGTCCTTATAAATAATGTTATTTATACACTATTTTGCAACTGGATCAGACGTTTTACATTCAAATTACTCTCCAAAGCAATCAAGATAATTTGAATTTGGTATAATACTTTTTTCAAATTAATATATAAAACGTGTGGCTCGGTTGTCTTTCAAAATAGTCACTAACTGGCTACCAGGTACAGAAGTAAACGACAGAAATGTTAATCAGTTTCGTCATTCTTTACAAAAAATTGCTTCACACCCCCAATAAATCTCCTAACCAGCGATGTAATACCCCAAAATAATAATAATACCCCGAAAATCACGAAATACTCTACGGACTGGCAAAACCCATTGGCAACTAGCAGTACACTGCGTTCACAACGAATAGTACACCGATTGCGGGTGTGACGGCAACCAGCAGTATAGCGCAGTTGGAAAATTTGTTTAACCCTTTACCCAAAGTAACGACCAAAACCGGCTAGCGCTATTCACAAAAATCGCCAATTAATTTTCATTATTTTTTCATTCTTTGTCTCAAAAACATAGGTTATGACCCCTGTTTTGAACGAGCTCATCGAGCTCGTTCCAAAGAGGGGCCAAATCTATGTTTTTGAGACAAAAAATGAAAAAAAATAGTTATTCAAGAATTTTGTTTGCAAGTGTCGTCTGCTTTTCATGTTAGAAAAAGGTTAAATATCAGTATCAGCAATGTATTATGGGTATCACGTGGTTATCATGGTAACCCATGTGGGCGGCCATGTTGTGACGTAATTGTCATGGTGATGGCTGATGTGAGTGCGCATGCGCAGCTCGTGTTGTTAGGGTGATACGTGTTTCCGTCGTCCATTTTGTATGAATTGGGGCGCCATCTTTGTTTCTATAGTGGCACGTGGTTGCTATGTTACCCAAAGGCTTCTTATAGGGCTAAGAGGTCTGTAACAGGTATGTTCGATTGACTGGGAGTATTTTCTGGAACGACTTCCCTGTATAATTACCCAAATAAACCCGACAATCCCTCCAAATCTCAAAAAACTACTTTATTTGATATGGATTCCCCGCAGAATCCTGCTTTTAACCGAAATGGACTTGTTTAGAGTAGCACGTAGTGCTATAGATTTTTTCAAAGGTCGTGTTCGATTGAATGGGAGTATTTATGGCTCAACATAATTACCCAAATGAGCCCGACAAACACATATTTCTCTCCCCCAAAAACAAATAACAACACTGAATATAAATTTAAATTTCTTTTATTACTAAACATCATGGAACATATATTGTCAAATATTCATAAACAGTCTTTCTACATATTGGACATCTTTTCAGTTGTTTACAACAGTCCTTGCACAGGCACAAATGATGGCATGGTCGCGGTGTGACATTGGCTTCTGCTGTTAACCACACACAGCATTTCTGTGAATCCGTTTGAACTTTTTCTTGTAATTCGTCTTTGTTTTCCATTTCTTCATCGTCGATTGTATCAGGTAAATTGTGAATGTAACAACATTCTTGGGAATACATTTTGTGTTGTTGTATGACATTGTCTTCTGCCTGCCAGTAGCGTACAATGACCCCACAGTGAAAACATTCACTTCTGTCTTTAATTCCTAGATAGAAAAATCCTGCTCTTGCAAGTTCTTTGGGGGTTTTCGTACATTCACTTAGTAACATTGATTCAAAAGTTTTTAGTCTGTTTGCCTCCAAAGCATATTTTATATGATTGGGTCGACGGATATCAGAGTTTCTCTGAGCAATTATCAGTCGAGGACCAGTTCCTGCGAATACCAACCCCGTTAGGCTCATTCTTTCTTCGAAACCTCTAGGAAAAATGTTTCTAGGAAATTTTTGTCCACGATAGTCGTTTAGAATAGATTGAAACAAACACGGGATTGTAAATATTTGATCTTCGGTTGCACCCCTTATTTATAGTTTTTTTTTTCTATGACATCATTTGTTTTGATTGTCTTTCTTTTTTTAGCTTTAGATTGTTCCATATTTCTTTTTTCGCCGTTTCAACAGATTGAGTCAGTTGCTCCCATTCGTTATATACAAACTTCATTCCAACATCGTTCTTGAACAGGTAAATTTGTAATTGATCATTGAATTTGAACACAGTCACTTCCGAAGACATCTTCACTCTTCGACGGATGGAACGATAATGCCGAGATGCCACCACTGATCCTCTTTTTATACTGTTTAGGCTATGACGTCACCAGAAATAAAGTCTCTAACTAGAATGTCATTGTCCAATAAATCCGCAGAAAACATGTTTACTATCGCATGCATTGGGATGCCACGAGAGCGATGTAAAAGATAGAACAAACAATAATGTCCACACATGGATAACGGTCCTTGAATGCATTTTGTATTGCACTTCCTTCTTTGCTTTTTCAAAAAATTCTTAAATGATCTGTGCTGTGGTGGTATTCCATACGAATCAAAATATTATATGTCCCGATGACTGAAATAGAAGGCCACCCAATGTTCCCCTTCTCTGTGGTCTGGATGTGTGTTGGCCACAAAAGCCAATGGTCTGTGCCTGGGTAATCTTCTTGGTAAGCGGTTTCTCGCAAAGACTCCCAGAGTTTTATTTCTTAACATGCGATCCGAGCGGAAAATATTCTCTATTTGCAAAGTGTTCATGTCGAATAATCAAAGATGACGCTCCTGTTTTTATCGACTTCTATAATGTTCTGAAATTCGGCATACACCAGTACGTTTATGGTGATGGGCAGCGGTTCTTCAAAATGAATTTCTAATCTTAAATTCCCCCGTTTCACCAAATTGAAATGTTGACCATGAGACAGGTCTGGTGTCAGATCGAAGACGAAGAGCGTGTACCCTTTTATGTACTCCTCTCTGTCGATGTGATTTCCTTCGTTCTCGTACATTTGACCAGTTCCTTGAAACAAGGTAGCATAACACCTCGCCACTTCTTGTTGATCGAATCGCGGTTGTAAGGGCTTTGCTGGAATCTGTTGTCCATCCACATACAATGCCAGGTAATTTATGCTGTAATTTTTAAAGTTAAAGGGATTCTTTGAGAAGTTCCCATTGAAAGCATCGTTGTCCACACAACCCACGACGATACGTTTAGGAAGTTGGCCTAAAAATAAATCTTCTTGTGTGATGCTCAGATTTCCCTTCGGCACCGAGAACACTTTGGTTTCTACTCTGTCAATGGGATATTTCGCAGTTGCCTTTTCCAATGCTTTAGTATGTGCCACTCTCACAAAAGGGTGGAGTCTCTCCTTTCTCACAAACAGGGATACGTCTTGGATTTTGATTTTGAATGTTTCCCCATCGGCCATGAAGGCAAATGCATCTTTTGACTTATTCATTTTAATGTGAACGTTAACTCCATTTAGGAGACAACGTATTTGAAAGAACATGTCCAAATGTAACCTCCCAGTCATATCACGAGTTTATTTTCAGCCGTAAACTTTTTTCTTGTGGCAAATCCCTTGTTGTCATCCGTCCTATCATCCATGTGTCCCGCCGTGTCCTTGTACCAGAGAGCACCAGTCAGCTGTGACTTTTTGGCATCGGAGCCTAACTTAACAAAGTCTCTATGTATGCTCTGTAGTGGTAAGTATTATTGGACGGTGACACCAGTTTCTCATTTAGACTGATGTCGACCTGGTTGAAAAGAGAATGCAGCCAGAGATTGACGGGACCCACCTTTGCGTCGTCTGCGATAGGTCCACCACTGGAATAGACGATACGTGCTTTCACGTACAGATAAGGTTGAGCCAAGTTCAGATAGTCGTCCCCAGATCCAGAAATGTTAAATTCTATCGGTCCACTATTCCCTATGGTGGCCAACGGTCGATGTTCTATCCATTGACCATGTTCTACTCTAGTCTGTGTGGGTGGTATCGAAAATAAGTCGAGCTCGCTATTGACACACTCACAGGATTTTTCGTTGATCAAAGACATTATGCACCCAGAGCGTCGATTGTCTTAACAGTTCGCCTTCTTTTTATCTATCTGCCAGTTTTGCGTGGTGCTGCCATTTTTATACCTCTGCGGCCGGGAGGATTCGACCCGCCCCACCACTTCGTTCAGAGCATCGATTCCAGCTTGTTTAAGTCTCCCGATAGCTGCCTGTTTCACATTTTTCCTCTGATGACATCTCCAGCAAATGCGGCTCCTTTTTTCAATAACTGTCTACCCATGGTTTTGGCTGTCGTTTTCAATAAGGGAAGGACTGCATTCTTCAGTCCTCCAAGTAAACTACCCAGCCCATGACCCATCTGCATTTGTGATCCCGAAAAAGCTGGAAGACCGCTACCAGCCTGTTTCGTGTAATACTCTTCGTATAATTTAGCATTACAACAGTAAGGCATCGTTTTTTCAAAGAAAATTCAAAGATCGGCGCTTCCTGAAATGTAGTGTCACTGTCACTTTCCCAAGTTCAAATGGCACTGTGGCTCCCGTGTCGTCCCTTATATACACCTGCACGGTGCTGAAATTCTTCCTTTCAACCGGTACATAGTGCACGTTTTCGAAAGTTTTGGCAGAGTGGGACTCAGTGTGAGTACGACCCCATCTCGTACCTTGATTCGAACTTTACCAGTGACCTCGTCTAATTCAAACTCTGTCTTATCGTGACGCGGTAGCAGCAATTCTTTAACACCATTGATGCCTCGTATCACATCGGAAGGTTCCGAATATCGACCTTCTTTCAGAATGATCTGATAATGTTTTTTCGAAGTCCAGTACACTGTGAAAAAAACTTCCTTGCCACGAATGTTAAACCAAGTGTTTGGATATTGGATCTCCGCCAAACCCACCTCCCATTCCCCCGTGAGGTTCACTGGTTGTGATAACTGGATAGTGAACGTTGTCAATGTGTTTTCTGGAAACACGTCCATGGAACTGTTACTTGGTAGGGTCAGATAAAACATCACGTTTTCTTAATTGTAGATTGGGCAATAAATATCCTATACTACTACTTAAAAGAGCCGTCCACAACTTGCTGTCCGTATTGTCGAGGGTAAGGTTAACGGCGCTAGTGATGATGATTATGTATAGTATGATAATTTGGGAAAAGTAAGTAATCTCGCTCCTTGGGACTTTCTTTCAAAACAAAGGCCACGATCCGTTCGGAGTTCCTCCCTCTTCCATTTTAGGGGAAATTGAGCTCGTTCACACCCTTTTATAGGCTAGCTGGCTTTGATTGATCCATGAGTTGAACGATGCTGGATACCCCAACCATTTTACAAACAGTTCTCTCTTCTTTCCGCGGCCACGTTTTTTGAGTACATGTTCAATTTTATAAATGTTTTTTGGTGTGACACGCTGAAGCTCTTCTGTGTAGAAGGAACCCTTCAATACTTCCCCACTATCGTCTTTTAGAACATAAGTGATGGGGTGACCTTTCTTGACAGATGCCACTGTCAATAATTCTTCTGTCCAATTGGGCAAGCAACCTTTTTCAAAAGTGTTCTTGACTTTATTAATTCGCACCGTGTCACCCACTTTGAACTTTGGAGACTTGTGTTTTATGTGGTTCCCATAAAGTTTTTGCCACACCTCTTCTTGATTTTCCAAACTCACGTCAACAGGGGGCATCCCGATGCTGCGATGATGGGTGTTGTTATACGATTTCACCAAAGTTTGAAGTGGGAAAGTCATTGTATCGTTCTTTGTAAAATATTTCCACATTTTGGTTTTCAAAGTTCTGTTGAATCTCTCAACTATGGAGCATTTTGTTTCTACGTTATGGCTGGTGAAAAATTCTACTTCTCGTTGTTTAAGAAATTTCTGGAATTTTGAATTCAAAAATTCTTTGCCTTGATCACTTTGTAACTTTAAAGGTTTTCGCCCCTGTTTGAAAATTTTGGCAAAAGCTTGCACTATGGAATCACCAAATTTATTTTGTAATGGCATCACCCACACATATTTACTGAAAACATCGACACAAGTCAGAAGGAATTTTGTGTTTTTATTGTATTTACTGATGCTTGTTAAATCAACTAAATCAGCTTGCCATTGTGCATCGATACCACTAACGATCACTTTCCTTCTTGGAAATGTGCGTCGAACGGGTTTGTGAAGGGTGTACGTGTCTTGACCCTGCAACCATTTTACAACTTGCTTAGTTTTTTTCTCGGATGCTCTTCGAAGAGCATCCACACCACCAAAACTCCCGGGAGCTTCGGGATCGTAATAAACGCTTTCCATTGGATTAATATTTCGACCACTTTGACGTACCGGCTACGAGTCTAGCTTTCACCTTTCTTTTAGCAGACGGGGTGGTTTGGGGCTTTTTCTCCACTACAGGCTAACGTTGCATAAAATCCCAACGTTCCCTCTGGCCCACAAGCTCCTGGGGAATATGACTTTCTCTGAGGGCCTGTGCCAACACTTCCCATCCTTTGGGTCGAAAAGTCTTTCGCTTTCTCAAGAGATCGTTCAAGAGATTGGTTATGTTGGAACCTACGACTGTTTCGTCTTTGTGGACGAACTCTCCCTTCTCATTCCAAGACAGATTGGTAGCTGCTTTTATACGGTTCAGCAGCAGTTTGGCTTTTCTTTTCATGGTTATTGGAACGGAGTCTATAATATCTTCGTCTCTAGTATCTTTCTCGAATTCGACCCTAATAGGGCGAGGGGCCATGGCTTTTTCGCGAAATGTTAAAAATCTTTGAAGAACCTGATTATAATGGGTTATCTTATCAGTTTCTGTAAGGTTATTCGAATCTAAAATTTCACGCATTTCCCTGTCAAGAGAACTTGCGGCAATCTTGTTGGGCTGTTTGCTGATAGGGGCCTCCTGCAAACGTTCGAGCAACCTCGGTTCTACTAAGGCCATCTTTTTTGCGTATTCCATCACAACTGTCCGAAAATACCTTTAGCCGCACCAAGTAACACAGGCGCTAACAAAACCCCTAAAAATCCTCCTTTTTGCAAAATTTGCTTCTTTTTTTTTCTCGGACGTACCTTTCTTGGCAATTGTTCTCACAAGTTTTTTGTGTCGAACTAATTTAACTTTGTGAGCTTCACTCAGAGGTACGGCACCTTTCACTATGTTTAAGGCACACTTACAAATACAATTGAATACTTTTAAAATATTTTTTCAGTTGCCTCATCCTCCAGCTAACACTTCTCTCTGTTTCTCCCCCTCTTTCTCTCTTTGTTTCTCACTTCTTACTTCTGCTACTTTCCTCTCTCGCATTTTTTTCCTTTCTTCTTTACTAAGGTGGGTGACAATAATACAGCCAGTTGGCTAAGTCACCCCCCTGCAGAAAACAAGTATTTAGTTTGACAACGCTATTTAAACCTGCGGTATAAAATGTAAAATGTATTTAATATTGTGTAATTATATGACCATATACCTGTACTATAATGTTTTCTGCAAATAAAGTTATTCATTCATTCATTCATTCATTCATTCATTCATTCATTCATTCATTCATTCATTCATTCATTCATTCATTCATTCATTCATTCATTCATTCATTCATTCAATTGATCAAGTCTTTGTCGGTGTGTTTCAAGACAGAATTGACCACAGTGGGTTTTGATTTACTCAGGAGCTTGAGAATCGCGATGTTGCGGTGAAGACGGTCAGACATGATTTCAACTCGACAGCAGATTTGAACTCCCCTTTTATACCTTCCGGAGGTACACATATTATGTTTCTCCGGGAAATATTTGGATTCTTAGTCTCATGTGTTCGGGTGTGTCCTGTTTAAGATCTATTAAAAGGTAACCATATAGGAGAGATGTGGCTTCGTCAAATACTTCTCGCAAAAATTTGGAATGACCAGGATACATCTGGGCTGCCAAGTGTGTCATCTGGGAACGATCTCTGGAGTTTTTGAATAAAATCATGTAATGACTATTGAGAGCCACAGTTCTATGAACTTTGTTTTTGTCAAATAGATTTTGTACAATATAAATCACACTAATTTTACGATGATGACTTCTTTTTGTAAACAACCGAGACACTCGCTCATCCACATCGAGCATCAGATCATCTAAAATTACCAGACTGTCAGATTTTATTTCTTGAGGGAAACCCTCTACGAATTCTACTTGGGGCAAAGCATCATACAATGGTTGCCATTCACTTTTACACCATATTATATGATTGGGAGTTGGAGTAAATAATTCTGCAATGTGTTGGATGACTTTTTTCACAAAAGATGATTTACCACTACCAGTTGGCCCACACAACAAACAGGTAAAAGGGTGCTTCCAGCGGGGATCCGTGTTTACCTAAGAACATGATCTACTCACCCTTTTATACGTTTTTCGGAAGGGGGCATCTAGCGAGTTAAAAAAATGTGTATGAGTGTACTGTATGCAAGGGAACTAATTTTCATTTTTGTTGAAAGAAAAAGGTTCATCCTTGCCAAAAAGTAACCTATCAGGCGACTTGAAGACATCCACGACACCTTTCTCTGTGGTTGCCAAAACAAAATTCAGAATAAAATGTTTCGTCCTTGCCCAAGGGAAACTCATCAGGTAGCTTAAGGGCAACCACGACATTTTTTTTTTTTTTTTTTTGTAATTTTTTTTTTTTATTTTATTTTTTTTTTTGTAATTTTTTTTTTTTTTTTTTTTTCATTTATTTTTTTTTTTTTTGCAATTTTTTTTTTCAACAATTTTTCAGAAACCAGTTGTCAATGGTCTTGTGGCTGTCATTGAACTAACAACCATATCATGTATGCTTGCTTTCTGTTCAGCACTCAATTGTTTGTTAATGAGATGAGAGTATTCACAAGGTGTTGGTGTTTGGTTCATGAGACTCATGTGCGTGTTCCACAATGTATAGACTTTGTCTTTACAGACTCTCTCCAGAGCTGCGTTAAAGCACGCATCATTTCTCTCTTCTAGAGTCATCATTAGACAAACATCGTGTTGTATTTGGCTCGGATGATTCACACTACACCCATAACACTTCTCAACAGCCACAGTGTCAATCAATTCTTTGACAAAATGAGCATATGCCGCATTCATCTCATGCTCAATTCTTTGCATTCTTAACTCTTTATCAACTTCATCAACAATATGTCCATAGTCTGGCTGAGGTGTTACCCTTACATGGATCTTGTGAGACTTTAACTCATCCCACTTTGTTCTTTTCATTTCTATGTCAAGTGGCAGGTCGCCACTTGGTTCGCCATTTGGTTTTCGTGGTTTAGCACTTATTACAACTCTACTATCTTGTTGTGGAAACAAATTGGCATTGATGGCTGATTCCACTTCTTCAACTTGACTTTTTAACGAATTCCATTCTTAAATAGACAGAGCAATTCCTGTCTTTGCAGGAATTTTATCGTCAACAAATCTTCGGACGTGAATCTTTACTTCACCCTGATAACGAGTGACATTCATAAACGTTTGCTTTGAACCAAGTCGTAACATTTTCACTAGGTGTTTCTTCAAACGTTAAGCTTATGAGAAAAACACTTTGTTGGTGCAATCCAAATCTCTTCGTTTTTCAAAGACAGCTCTGGAAAAAACTTTTTTCCAAGTACAGCTTTTGAGAAAAACACTTTGTTGCTGCAAACCAGTTCTTAGTTTTTTCAAACACAACTGGTGAATCAGTCAATTGGTGAAAACCAAGCTCTTCTCCAACCTAGCTTTGGTAGTCAACCAGTGATCCAGACCCGAACATCCGAATACTATTCGAAGTTGGTCGCTGGTATTTATACTTTTGGGGGGGGGGGGGGGGACCGAGCTGACACTTCTCGCAATCTGATTGGCTTTTGAAAATGTAATCTGATTGGTTTAAATTTCTGCAATCTGATTGGTCAGTTTCCTAAACTCAATGCAATCTTGATCCTCAGAGAATTTTTTTTGTCAAAATTTCAAAGTGGTATTACAGTCAGATACGGAGACTACCAGATCTTGTGTACACATTAACACAACAACTCCAACACACATTTTGTTGGAAATTATGTCACCAACACACTTGTCGGTTAACATCAGCTCACTGTTTCAACTATTCACCAGATCTGGTGTACACATTAACACAACAACTGCAACACACATTTTGTTGGAAATTATGTCACCAACACACTTGTCGGTTAACATCAGCTCCCAGCTCACTGTTTCAAATATTCACCAGATCTGGTGTACACATTAACACAACAACTCCAACACACATTTGTTGGAAATTAAGTCACTAACATACTTGTCCGTAAACATTAGCTCCCAGTTCACTGTTTCAACTATTCACTAGATCTGGTGTACATATTATTAACACAACTCCAACGCACATTTGTAGGGGAAATTAAGTCACCAACATACTTGTCAGTAAATGATTTATCAGTTCACTGTTTCAACTATACACCAGAACTGGTAGATGGTGGATTGTGGTTACAAGACTGGAGAAGAATTCAAAGAGACACATATCGATGCGTTAAACATGCATGCCTGATAGGACTTATGAAACTGTATGATTAAATGCTTGGAGAAATTGGAGGAATACTTGGAGGTGTTATATGTCTAGTGGAATTGTGGAAATACCATCAGCTTGCACTTGGCGCTTTGGGTAGAAGTAGGAGAGGCCATCTATGCTCTGCTTATACGTATACATGTGGTTGTCGTTTAAAACAAATCAACGATTTAAGCCTGTTCCACTCTCCTGCATTTGCAACACTTCCAAGTATTTTCTCTTGTTGAGGTCGTTGTGGCGTTTACTGATCCCCTTGCAACTGAACTTGTCCTTTGGACCGAAACAATAATATGTTTTGCTGCAGAGACCGATTATACCATCGCCTTGCCACTCCACTTTAAACAAATTAGGAGTTCTCTTATCGTATGCCTGTCGGTCTCTAGAGCATGGGTTTTCAGCTGACCAGTTTTCTCCTTTCATTTTTGCTGCAACATAATCACTTCTGTGTATATCACACGCTTCGGATGGTAACCAATGATGCAGCTCTTTGAAAAACTGTTTTTTCATGTCGGGTTTTACCACTTCTTCCAGAGATGGAGTACTGAGCACTGAAAGCTATACACAATGAATCCGTGTCCATTTCACATACCTCGTAGTCACACCGATCTACGAAGGTATCAATGAAGTCATAATAAAATTGAAGCATTTTCAGCTTTGCATACTGGTATACAAAAAACCCGATGGTCAACGGCAAGTCCAGATTGATTCTTTTTTTTGTTCATTTCCACCTCATAAATGATATCACTGAGGGGTTTAAGAGTTCTGAACGACACATTATTTATTGCCTGGGTGACTTCCTCCTCTGAACAATAACAGACGCTACGAAACTTCTCCTTATTCGTAACTGTCTTGCCATAACCAGAATTGCCCAGAAGTTTCATTGTATCTGCTACAATGGCCTGATTTGGATCTCGGTCACCCTGGCGTCGAGCCTCGGAAACTTCATTCCCAAACCTTTGGAAACATGCTTTCGGCTGGTATTGCACAATCTGATAAATACGCGTAACTTCCAGCCCATGCTGTATATACCATTGCATCAAAGGAGTGGTGAGCAATATTCTGTTTCCAAAATAACTGCCGATCAGCGATTTCCGAGGCTGTCTCAAAATGTTGTTTGCTTCAGCAAAAGCTCTCATATGATCGCCGATATCCATTTTGGTGATGTTGATATTTTTTAATATCGGCGTCATCTCTTCAAAGTGCGACCTCAATTTATCTGGCACCTGGATATCACATAGTACAAGGCCAAACAGTTCACCATTTAAGATTTGTTTCACAAGTTCAGTTTCTGTCATTTTTCCTGCAGAGCTGGCTGAATCGGAAAACCCACGCAAGAATGTTTGGAGAGTGGGGTCTTTTCTCTTCATGTCTCTCCATTCACACTCAAAAATGTCAACAAGATTGTAACCGAGCAGCTCTCGAATATATTTTGAGTTGGCTTCGGTTTCTTCGAACAATTCTTGCATGGGTTTTTTTCTGATTTCGTTATACAAAACGGAAGAACCACCTTTCTGCTTATTCAACCGACACTCGTGACCGTGCCAAAAGCAGCCATGAAACTGATAGCAAGTCTGTGTGGTGGCGCACCATCCATCTACAGGCAAACGTCTTTTGCCGATGCGTTTCTCAATTCCGTTGAACTGGTGACGAAGCTTCACATCGTCTCTTGCCGCAATAAACTCCAGCCATTGCTCCGCCATTCTCCCATACTTGTGACTATACCCTGGTCGAAAACCATTTTCTTCCCTTCGTCGCACGTACCAACCAGTAGGCATATCCTGTGTCAACGACCACAAGTATAGGGCATTGGCATCGTACCCAACAACACCGGCACACACTTTTGCTTCGTCACCGAAGTTTGCTTTCCTCACAAAGGTACTATCTTTCTCTTGGTGACGATTAAAAATGATGGATGGTCCACCAACAATATGATCTTTCACCAGCTGATGTAAATCTTTATTTTTTTCATCAAACAGTGTGAAAAAGACCTCCCTTTCTACTGTACTGAAGAGGTATTTCAGTTTCAACCCCGGGACACTTATACCATCCTTGAACATATCAATTGATCTTTCTCGATAAAAAGCACACTGCTTTTCAACAGCTTCAACAGCTTAAAGAAATGGTTTAACATCCCGGTTGTTATACCACGTCAGAAAATCTCTAAACGTGGTCATACCATTCTCTTTCCACACTTGTTTGCAATATTCTCTGCCTTTAGAGAACTGTACAATTTTTCCAAATTGGTAATCCACTCATAAGGTAAAAATCCTTTGGTGGCTGAACAATCAAAAGCTTTCAGAAATTTGTCGTGACTGAAGCCAGGTGCCAGATAATTTGTTATGTCAAGAAATTTAAATGAGTCCGTTTTCACACACATGAAGTTGTTTGATTTTTTGACAACAAATTTTAATGGACTCTTCAATTTCAGGAAAGCCATAAACTCACGTTTTATCACATTCATGTAATACTTCCCCGAATTGAAACCCAATACAGGTAATTCCATCATGTAGCGATGGAGTTCTTCCTCCAACTTCTCTAATGGGTGAGGTTTGGAATTTTTCTTCTCCGCAGTAGTTTGTTCTAGTACTTTCATGTCTCCAATTTTTTGCCGGAGGGCAGTCATTGTATAAAAATGAAGCTGTTGCATTCTGTGATAGCTCTCTGTCGACATTGCCGTTAAATAGGTAAACATTTCATTTACCAAATCCTGCGGCTCACCTTTTGACACGAAACACTGTGGTTCATCATAACCTGGGGTGTTACTGCACACACTCACACTGAGTGGTTTCTGTTCTGCTTCCCAGGTTAATTTTTCACTATTTACAGGCAATGTCGATTTATCAAAATACGACTCAAAGTTGTAAGTTGCCCTGTAGGGGAAAAACGATCCTCCGGTGGTACCACGATCCCCTCGTCCTCTAATTTTTCAAAAATTGTCTGGGGGACGTGGTACACTCCACCAGGATAACGGTAACTAACATCTTCCGTACAGGTTGTTTCATGGCGATTTGCTCTGCCAACAGTGTTCCACAATTTGCCACATTTCCTACATGAAAACGACTTACAATAGTCGTCGATACTTTGTATGTAGGAAAAATGATTTGCATAGACATTCACATACATGGTTTCAGGGTATCGGCGATGTGAGCGCTGAACCACCTCGGCAACAACACCATCGTCATTTTCCACAAGTTGGTACACGTTTATGTTCACTTCGAAGTGTTTTTCAACTTGGGATATTTCCCGTAGGCTTACACCGCCGAAATCTCTCCTATCAACATCTGTATATTTACGGAACAGTGCATCAGTGGTTGTATTCAGATTGTGTCTCAAACAACCACTCCACAATGCCAGACATCTGAACAAACATAAATTATCATCATAAATGAAATTACAGTTCTTGTCTTTTACTAGACCCACAATGGCTTTGTTGTTCATGATGAAATCTGGCAACTCGACTTCACCAGCACCGATTGGGTGGTCCTTAATCTTGGTAACAAAAAAGGTCACATTTGTTAAACGGTGGACCACCCATTTAGTGTTTGACGTTGCAGTCTAGCCCACTCTAGAATATCTTCTTGATAGATCGTTTCCAGAAACTTTTCAAAGTCTTCCTGGTTACACACCAGATGTGATGAAAGCAAAACCCGAGAATTATTCTGTGAGGCATGATAATACCTCAGCACTCCAGTCTCATTATTTTGGAGCACAAAGCCATAACTCAAATTTATTTTAAATTTCCATCGGTGTGATTCGAAGATGGTGGTTTTGAGCTCCGAATTAAAGTCAGATAAACCCATCAGTCTATAATTGTATAAATCTTGTACCCGTCTGTTTACAGCATGGTGTGTTCTTATAGAACTCCAAGACTCCCGGTACAAGTTTACCAATTCAGTGTCCTCATCAGTCTCCATAAGACTAGCATTAAAGTTTTCGGGGTCAATATCAAATGATATCGTGTTTTCTGTTGGTCTCATTTTTTTTACCCCAGCCACAGGTTTGGTCGGTGCTTTCCTTTTAACAGACACAGGACGGTGTGCAGAACGTCTGTGCCTTTTAAAATGTAGGAGTTGGGTAAATTCCTGACCGCAGTCCATGCATATCCATGAATCACCACATTTTTTCAAGTGATACTGGAGCTTCTCCAGTCTTTGGAATGATTTTCTGCAGTACGGGCAAGAATGATTTTTTCTACCTTGGTGCACTGTACGTACCTGCCTATTTCTGTTGCACTGATCGGTAAATATTTTACCGCATTCTTCACACTCAAACGATGCCATAATTTTAGAATCTCAGCACTCGGATTCACAACTTGATCTTGGGGTACAATTTATCTATTTTTCACCCAGTTAAACAAAACCAAATGTTTTCACAGCTTATGAGAAAAACACTTTGTTGGTGCAAACCAATTCTTAGTTTTTCAAAGACAGCTCTGGAAAAAACTATTTTTCCAAGTACAACTTTTGAGAAAAACACTTTGTTGGTGCAAACCAATTCTTAGTTTTTCAAAGACAGCTCTGGAAAAAACTTTTTTTCCAAGTACAACTTTTGAGAAAAACACTTTGTTGGTGCAAACCAATTCTTAGTTTTTCAAACACAACTGGTGAATCATTCAATTGGTGAAAACCAAGCTCTTCTCCAACCTAGCTTAGGTAGTCAGTCAACCAGTGATCCAGACCCGAAAATCCGAATTCTATTCGAAGTTGGTCGCTGGTATTTATACTTTTTGGGGGGACCAAGCTGACACTTCTCGCAATCTGATTGGTTCTTTAAAAGAGCTATCAAAAAGGTAAAAATCCTGCAATCTGATTGGTCAGCTCGCTATTAGAGCTGGAATCTTGATCCCCAAAGCGCTTCAAGTGTGTTTTCGATTGTACATAACAATGAAAAATATAAATATTTTTCAGGGTATTTCAACATGGAAAGTGATATTATAAAATAAAATAAAGTGCGTAAAATATATTTTGAAAAGAAAATTATTGTGAAATTATTTTTTTTTAATGTAATTTGATGCTTTAAAGTGAAAATAATGCTGTGTTTTCGGCGTGCCGATCAGGACTGACAGTGGGCAAAAGCCTATTTAGTACAGTGTTCGCCTCGTCATTTTTAAAGCAATGAAAAAAATATATAACCCATCAATACATCGCCAAAAACTTGAAAACTATGTAAAGGGCGAATAAATAAAGTGAAAAAATTATTTTATCGCGGAGAAAAGATTTATTTAATATTTTTTTGGTTGAAAAAATGTTTGGTCAGTTTGTCGGCTTCTTACTGGTAAATCGAGCGTAACGTCGCTTAGAAAAGCGATTTCACAGAATATGTGATCCCATTACGTTCTCATTGTCAGAAACTGAATTAAAGTTGATAAGAAAATGATCTGTTGACATTTATTTTGTAAAAAATTGCACAGTACGTGGTATTTCGGTACACCCAAAAACAAGGTTAGAATTTGCGAACAAAGCGTTTCTCACTGTTGACTGTGTTGTCAAGGAGATATACACAAACAGGGAGGGAGATAACTGAACCAGTTTTACGTTCTCACCAAATTATCAGATGGCGGTGTTCGACCCAACATTGCATATGCAACGAATTCTTTAGAGAGCGCAATCTTATCAAACAATTGATTAACATTGCCACTGTGGCAGAAGAAAATATAGCTGGCTGCAAAGCATTTTTTTGCCTACAGACGTTCTAGATGTAAGAGAAAGATCCTATATATGATAAAACGTGGGTTTGGGGTGTAAAATACGTAGTAGTTGAAGGTTGGTGAGTGGGAACTCTTCCTTTAAAATTAATAAAATTAATATTATTTATATAGGTTGGGGGGGGGGGTGTACGTTAAACAAAAACCGGAACATTCTGGTGTAATCCGTACCAGAAAAATACTCCCATTCAAGCGAACACGACCTTTTAAAAAATCTACAGCACTACGTGCTACTCTATATAAGTCCATTTTTCGGTTAAAAGCAGGATTCTGCGGGGAATCCATATCAAATAAAGTAGTTTTTGGAGATTTGGAGGGATTGTCGGGTTTATTTGGGTAATTATACAGGGAAGTCGTTCCAGAAAATACTCCCAGTCAACAGAACATACCTGTTACAGACCTCTTAGCCCTATAAACAAAACAAAGATGGCACCCCCTTCATACAAAATGGACGACGGAAACACGTATCACTCTAACAACACGAGCTGCGCATGCGCACTCACATCACCCATCACCATGACAATTACGTCACAACATGACCTCCCACATGGGTTACCATGACAACCACGTGATACCCATAATACATTGCGGTATGACGTCACTTCCTAGGTCCCCCAGCCTAGGTCCCCCAAAACATGCCCGTCTAGACCCTGTCCTACTACCCATCGAGCATGCGACGAACTCAAACTCAAGCTAAGTTCGCCGCATGTCCCGTGTAAGATACTTCCCAGTGATATTTTTCACACAAGATATAACAGTGTCAAACAGAGATGAACGGAACACTGAATAGTGTTAGTCTAACTAAAATTGGAACAACCCAATCCGCTTTAAAATGTAATTTCCGGAGTTTTTATGTGAGTAGCTTAAAAATAATCAGAAAACACGCATCAGTTGGAAGGCATCCGTCTTGCAATATCTTTATCAAATCCTCTTTCTTCCTGGACATATTGACATTTAAATTATATTATTGAACCTGTGTATTTGATAATGAATATCTAAAATCAACAGGGATTATAGTTCTATCTTGCGGTCGAGAGATTCATGTCTTCCTGTCTATAATTGTATTCCTCCTTGGACTTCTATACTGATGCCAAGATTTTGCGCGAGAATTCCAGAGACTTGTTTGCTCATATCCACCGTTAGACGTAACGTTACGTTACGTCTGCAACTGTGTTAATCAAATTGTAATGTGTCTGTCACTTGATAAAGTGTATGATCAGTGAAAGTACGTGAAATAAAAGGAAATATGTCTTAACGGTGTTATTCATCAAGCTCATACTATCTTGAACAGGCAGATACGGCTCACCCAAGATGGTAATAAAACGATATTTGATCATGCATCGGCGGGTCTGATATTTCTGTGCAGTGTGCAGTGTGGGTTTTGTTGGAGGTTGCTTCTATGCTATAGCGTGGCCTAAAAATGCAATCTACATTTGTATAGTTCTCTGATTTTCGGGAGCGTAACGAAGGGAGTTTAAGGGTATTACACCACCCCCATCTCACCCCCCCCCCCCAAAAAAAAAATCTAGTCTTTTCATTTGGATTGGAGTCTTAACCCTTTACTTAACATGAAAAGCAGACGACACTTACAAACAAAATTCTTGAATAACTAATGTTTTTCATTTTTTGTCTCAAAAACATAGGTTATGATCCCTCTTTGGAACGAGCTCGACGAGCTTGTTCCAAAGAGGGGTCATAACCTATGTTTTTGAGACAAAAAAATAAAAAAATAACTTTACCTACACTTTAAAATCAGTTGGGATTAAAATCAACCCCAATCAACTGGTTTGAGTGAATATGATCCTAATTGGGTTCATATTCACTCAACCTAGTTGATTTAGTGTGTAGCTTACTCTAATTAACATAGCTGTATAAATAGGTATTGAGAGAAGCTGATAACTTTACAAGCATTTTCTTGACGGATGTGAATAACTATAAACTCTCAAAAACCCTTTAAATGAAAATGCAGAATATTAAACAACCAGACCCGATAACAATAAAAGCGACCAGAAACATCAAAACAGACAAATGTTGGAAGAGCTTCGGACTGACACGAAACTAATCTCTTTTCCAACATGTACGACGGCGACAGAAACGGAAGCCAAAACTTATTTCGAACATCCAGAACATTTAAAAACGACTATATCATGGAACCATACTTTACACATGCCACTTCTCGGAAAGCAAGAATCGACTTTAGTCGACTCCGTTCCAGTACCCACAGTCTCTTAATCGAGAATGGGAGACACTCACAGACGCCTGTCCCGGTTAAAGAGACACTTTGTAAAGTTTATGGTTCGCGGGCTATTGAAGACGAGTTTCATTTCGTAAATGGAATATACTGCTTATGACAGGATGAGAAAAGAATCATCTGGTTGGTCACCTCCAGATAGTGAAGTAGATCCCGAAATTATTGAGGCTAGCAAACGAATCCTCCAAAAGGTGTTCAAAATGAACATACTCACCGATAAAGACAATTTAACAGCTGGTGAACGGAGAGCCCTCACGAAACTTCGGAAAAATAAGAAATTAGTAATTAAACCAGCCGACAAAAGTGGATCGGTAGTCGTTCTATCTCGAGATAATTATATAAAGGAAGCCATGAGACAACTCAGCAATACTAAACATTATAAGAAAATAGAGTCACTTATTTGGCCTAGTAATGTAGAAAAATTTCATAAGATCTTAAAATTTCTCCTCGACGAAGGTCACATGACCAAAAAAGACAATTGAAATATTTAAAAGCTAAGCTCAGCGCTCAAACAAGACAATTTTGCATCCTACCAAAGATCCACAAGGACCGCTCGTCATGGTCGGATGACGTAACTCCACCCGAGAGGCCAGTTGTATCAGATTATAACGATCTCGGAACTATTTGATTATAAGATCCATCTCGGAAACCAACAGGGTGTATAGCCATTTCAGTTGTCAAAAGTTAGCTTTAATAATTTCATACTTTTCTTTCAGGTGTTTATGTTGATAGATATATTGTTTTAGTGTTATATAGATGTGATTTCTAATAAAAGATAGTTATATTAGTGTTTAGTTTAGTTTAGTTTAGTTTCTCTGTCGGATTTTAGTGGCGTGTTCCCTATCTTCGCGCGGGTCATTTTCGGTGTTTTGGTTTGTTTACGTTTTCGACCGCTTTCTCAAATTTTAAGTTTCTCTTTGTAATGTTGACTATGGTTGCTATGGACGGTATGTGTTTCATGACGCGGGAGGTTCAGACAAGAAGCGTAGAGACGGTTAGTATAGTTTTACAGGTGGGGGCAGTGGTCGAGGCAAGCACATGGGGTGGGGGGGGGGGGGGGCTAGTGAGTTATCAACGGACGGCCAGCGGTGGTGTGTAAGCACTGTGATATGATGTATGAGGATGGGCGTGAGCTGGGGGAGTTGGGGATGTGCGCTATCTGCGTAGAGTTAATGCAGCTGTTAGAGGCCTATGTAAAGTTGGAGGAAGAGGTGGAGGAGGTGAGGGGGAAACTGGGGAAGGCAGGAAAGTCTGGTGTTACCCCAGTTAGGGTGGCATTCGGTGGGGGGGTGGAAGGTGGTGGGTAGTAGGAAGCGGACTTTTGACGTGAATAGTGGGTCTTTTGGGAATAGGAAGGTGCGTCGGGTTGAGGGTAGGGTAGAAGTAGAGGCTAGAGTGTCAAATCCCCAGGCGAGTAGTGTGAGTTGGGGGCCAAAAGGCGTATTCGTTTAGAATCGGATAGCGAGGGAGATAGCGATGACCATGTGGCGTCTGTCAGGGCAGGAGCCAGAGGGAAGGTTAGGAAGGTGGTAAACGAGGACAGGGCGGCTTGTAGTGGGAGTGGGCAAAAGGTGAAGTGCAGTGTCCAAAACAGATTCAGTGTGTTAGGTAATTTCGAGAATTTTGAGGAGCAGGTGGGGCCTGAAGAGGTGGAGGTAGGCTTGGGGGTTAGTGTGGCGGAGTGCAAGACTGTGAGCCGGTCCAGTGGGAATAGAGGTGGTAACATGGATAGTGGGACAGGAAAGAGGCAGTTGATGTTTGCAGGGAGTAGTATAGTGCGGGGGTTAGATGGGGTGGTGTGTGGGCCCGACAGTGTCAACAGGACCAATTTGTGCTTTCCGGGGGCTAGGGCGGAGGACCTAAGGGACAGAGTGGATGGATTAGTAAAGGGGTCACGCCCAGACCCAGTGGTTGTTGTACACATGGGGACCAACAACATCAGGGAGAGAAAATCAGTTCAGCTTATTGAGACTTACAAGGACTTAATAACTCAACTGAATGCCAAGAATGCACAGGTAGTGGTTTCGGGGCTTCTCCCAGTACTAGGTGGTGGGGGCGAGCGTAATTCGCAGATCATTGGAGCCAATGAGGAATAGGGGGAGTATTGTAAGGAACTCGGGATACCCTTTATAGACAATTGGGGATCATTTTGGGACAGAAAGGACCTATATGCAAGGGATGATCTCCATCTTAGCCCAAGGGGTACAGAGGTTTTAAGAAGAAATATGTTGCAGGTGATGGAGCCTTTTTTGGTATAGGGAGGGGAGGGGGGACAGAGAAGGGGGAATGAACACAGGAAATGTGTTACGAATCATAGTTGTAAAATATGGGATAAGGGGAATAAGGAAAAGGGACCAAAAATCCACTTGAATAGGCATAGCGTCCCAAGGAAAGCACAGGTACACAAAATAGGATATACCAACATACAGGGACTAGATAATAATGGGACCAGTAGGCGGAAGCTAATGAATTTTGATACCCTGAAAGTGGGGTATAGCAACATCCAGGGTCTCCATCGGAAAGTATGTGAAATTGCTACATTGATCGAGGCAGAGGAGTTTGACTTCATGGGCCTAAGCGAAACGTGGATAAGACACGAGGAACGGGTAGACCAAGTAAGGGAGTGTGCGTGGATAGGTGTAGGGCGAACGGAAGGCCAGAAAAAAGGGGGAGGGATAGGCATGTATATTAAAGAGGATTTAAAACCGTCGCTGATCAAAGACCTGGAAGAGGTCAGCACCTCGGCTGATGTATCGAAAGAAATTGGATGGGTAAGGATCAATCTGAGAAACAAAACTATTGTCATTGGGGTTGTGCACTGTGCGTTGGAGGGAAGCAAACCCGAGTGGAATGACTCGATATACTCAACACTAAGGGCCAGTATCACAGAGCTACAAAACAAGTGGCTCGGTATAATTCTGATGGGTGACTTTAATGGCCACATAGATGACAAGGAAGAAGGCATAGAGGGTGGGGACAAGAAAGTCAACAGGAATGGAAGGAAGCTGTTGAACTTCACAAACGAGCTCGGTCTGAAGATTCTGAACAGGGACGCGAGGTGTAAGGGGAAATGGACATGGGAGAGGAACGACAGAAAATCAATAATCGACTACATTCTCACAAATATTAATTTATGGAGGGAGGTGATAGGGGTAGAAGTGGATGATGATGGTAAAATGGAGGTGGATAGTGATCACAACTTGATTACAGTGACGATTAGGGCCAAAAATCTAATAAAAAGCAAAGTAAGCTTTAAGGAGATTTGGGGACTCAAAAAGGATGCTGACTGGGCGAAGTTCAATGAAAAACTGAAACCAAAGCTTGCAACCGTCCCCAAGGGGGGGGGGGGGGGCAGTGTCCTGAAGATGGCGGACGCCATAGTTTCGAGCCTAGTGGGGGCAAGGAAGGAAAGTGTAGGACAGATCAACATTTTAAGGCGGCTCACTCTAATTTCAATATTTTAGTTCCGCGATACCATAAAGGGAAGAAAAGATAAATGTGCTGCATACAGGAGAAGTAGAAAACTTAAGGGGGCGGAAAGCAATGAGGCCACAGTAGCAAAGGAAGAATACCAACAAGCACGAAATAAAGTAAATAAGATTAAAGACGATAATCGGAGAGTGCGAAATAGCAGTCTTATTAGGACGATAAGAACGACAGGGGGTCGAGTTCGAACGTATTTTTGGAAATGGGTGAATAAACGTAACAAAGGAAGTAACCCACAGAGTATTAAAGTAGATGGCAGAGTTACAGACGAGCAAGATCAAGTCGCATCAGAACTAGTCAAGCACTGGGAAAAAGGTAAACGATAAGCGATGGGGCATGGGGTTCCCACCTGAGTGTCCAAATCAGGTCGAGGGAAACCTATCGAACTTCGTGTGCAGCGAAATTAAAACGGTAGAGGTGTGAAATGTGATCTCAAAATTAATGGATGGAAAAGCGGGAGAAGTGGATGAAATTCCAAACGAGTTTATCAAAAAAGGGGGAGAGGAACTCGCGGAAAGCCTAACTGCCCTAAAAAGTGACATTTATTCACTAAAAGGGGAAAAAGACGTTTTGGATAACTATCGAGGGATCTCTGTCAGTAGCAACATTGAAAAAGTGTTCTGTAAAGTCCTGTATGGGAGACTAGAGGAGGTGATTGAAGAAAAGGGTTTTTTGGAGAAATCCAGAATGGCTTCTTGAAGGGAAGGCGAGTTACTGACCATCTTTTCATGCTATCCCAAATGATAGAATCCGCGAAAGCAAAAAAGAAAAAGCTGTTTATGGCCTTTTTGGATGTCACAAAGGCATACGATAGAGTATGAGGGAGGGTATGTGGCGCAAGCTGGAGGCTCTGGGGTTAGGAGGCGAGTTTGTTGGAATTATGAAAGCATTATATAAAGACGTACAGAGTGAACTTAGCCTGGGAAACATTACAACAAAACGTGTGCCTATGGAGATAGGCCTAAAACAGGGGTGTATCCTTTCTCCAATCCTGTTTGCATTGTATATCAAAGATTTAGGAGATGAACTCCTGCATAGCGAAGAGAGGGTAGCAGTTGGGGACTTGAAGATCCCAGGGCTATATTTTGCAGACGATATGGTGCTAGTGTCAGAAAGCGAAGAGGGGCTAACGAAACTGCTGGAATTGTTGGGAAATATGGGAGCAAATGGAGACTCGAACTTAATGAAAGCAAGAGCAAAGTTATACCGGTGGGCTGCAAAGTGGACCCCACTCGCAGGTGGAGAGTGGGTGAGTTCTGCATTCCGGAAGGTAACAGCAAACTTCTCAGTGTTGGGGAGACAGGTAATTACGAGTATTTGGGGGTAAATATAAACATTACAGGAAGAGGCATCTACCGAAACCACACAAATAAATTGATTCTGAAGGGGAAGCGAATCCTTAACCAAATGAAACTTATAGGGAGAAACAGTTTCAATAAGGTTTTCGTGGGGAAAACCATTTGGGAATTGGTGGGTCTGCCATATATTACATACGGTACGGAAGTGGTACCCCTAAACCAGACGGCCGCAAAGAGCTTGGAAATGCTGCAGAACGATGCATTCCGATGGATAACGGGATCGAGTAATGCCGCAGCGCTAGAAGCAATCAGGGGTGAGCTTGGGTGGATGAGGATCAAGGACAGGATAGACCTGTTGAAACTCGGTTATCTTAATTATTTAGTAAATCTCCCAGACAGTCGATGGTGTAAAGTAATATTCCTGAGAATTTTCAACTCAAATATAAAGACGGGGTAGATGGTTCAAGTGAGGGAGCTAGTAGAGAACTACTCATTGGAGATCTCGGACCTGGACGTTGAGGCCAAGGGTAAAAAAATCGTCAGAGAACGGGTCATGGAGGATTGTAACCGTAATTGGCGAGAGGGGGTCAAATCAAAGAGGTCTTTGGGTGGCCTGCGTGATAAAGAGAAGCCAGGCTTTGAAGAGTACCTTGATGGCACCTTTGGGGGGTCAGTGTTGTTCAAGATGAGGTCGCGATTCCTGGAGCTGAGAGGAAAAATTGGGAAGGACAGTGAAAGGGAGTGCCAGATGTGTAATTTGGGCATGGTGGAGACCCTGGAACACTTTCTTCTAGAATGCCCAAAGTACCAGTCTAAAAGAATAAGATTCACTGGGAGTATAATGGGGAAGTGGGATGGGAGAATGAAGGACATGTGGTTAGGGGGAGACTGAAAGGAGAGGGTTGATATGCTAATCGGAGAGATTGGGAAGAATGGGGCAAGGGATGTCATCGAGCAGTTCGTCTACGAGTGTTGGGAGGAGAGGAGAAGCATGGGAATAGGGAGGCAGTTGGGAGTACAGGGGTAACCAAGGCCTTCTCGTCCGAGAACCGCGACAAATCAGCGGCTGGCCAAAGTGTTATTATTATTATCATCTTAAACCTATAGCAAATAGACATCCAAGCTATCCAAGAAATACACAGGATTTCCTGTCCAAAATTTCGAAATTGAAAATATCGAAAAATTCTACCCAGGCTACTTTGGATATCGACGTTGATGCAAAACGCCCGGATGAACAAATTTTGGATCTCTTAGAGCTGAGCTTAAAAGGTAATGAGTTTCAATTCAATGGAGAATGTTTTCTACAAACAATAGGTTGTCCTATGGGCAAAAGATTCAGTCCTAATTTTGCAAGCATTTATGTAGCGGAATGGGAGGAAAATGACTTAAGCAAATGTGCAAAGCATCCTCTCGTATATCTCAGATATTTAGATGACATTTTTATTATTTGGAAACATTCAGAAGAAGATTTTGATGATTTTTTAGAAATTTTGAACAATCACGTTCCAAACATTAAATTAAAATCTACTATCAGTGAAAATTCTGTTGATTTTCTCGATGTGACCGTGTATAAAGGCAAGCAATTTCAGGCGTCCGGTCGTTTAGATTATAAAGTATATTTTAAACCAACTGATTCACATCAGTTGTTGCACACAAAATCATTTCATCCTCAACATACATTTAAAGGTATCATCAAATCACAACTCATTCGTTTCCACCGCAATTCAAGTGATAAGGTAAATTTCAATGAGGCTTGTTCTAATCTATTTGGCGCCCTCAGATCGAGAGGATACTCGCTGCGCTTTTTGTGTACCTTAAAATCTCAAACTCTGAAAAAGCTCGAAAGTCCAACTGAAACTACTGATTTCGAACCACTGAAAATTGAACACAACAGACCGTTGCAGAATGGTAGTGACGCGGTATTTAATTGCAAAAAGCCTCGATGTAGATTGCATACTTTTATGCCTGATCAGAAAGAGGAATTTTCCTCCGAACAAACGAAATATCATTATCAGATCCGTAACCCCCTCCATTGTGATTCACCAAACATTATTTACCTTTTCACATGTAAGCGCTGTCGGTAACAGTATGTTGGTCAAAGTCAAAATCCTTTCCGAGAACGTGCTACTAGACACAAACAGGATATAAAACATAATGCTGATGCCCCAGTAGCACAACATTTTAACCTTCCTGTCCATTCTTTGGACGATTTTGAAATCCATCCTATTGAACAACCACCAATTAAAGACACATTAGAAGAAATGGATGAATTTAGAAAAAAAACGTGAAGCTTTTTGGATCAATACGCTTCAAACCCTCTGGCCATTTGGTATGAACATATCAGAGGGCGAATGCGAAAGGAGGTCCATCATTCTTTTCACTTTAACGTACAACAGAATGAATATCGAAATAGCAAAAATGTTAAACGATGAATTCAATTTTACCAATGCTAAATTAAATGAACCTTTGAATCTTCGACCTGTCATCGACTATAAGAAGAACAAAAGCTTGCGTAACATCCTTGTTAGGACTAAATTAGAGCCCATCAATGAATAACATCAATTATTTCCAGTCAGTTTAACCAGTTCCTAAGCTCATCACTTAGTTTAAATCAATTTTATGTACTTTTTTGTCATGTTTGAAACCCATCAGGGTTCAGTAAATGAGAACAATTTTTCGGCGGCATATCAAAAGAAAAAAACGTTGCAGTAGGAAATGATTTTTTAACCTTAAACACACACACACACACACACACACACAGTCTTGTCTTCCCTACATACCGAGGTACCCCATTGTTGTCCTTTGTGTGGACTAACGGTTTCAACCTCGTTTTGCCGGTACAGTTCTGGGAAAACAACCGAGGTAAAGGGTTTCTTTTGTCTTTTGTACCTCGGTAAGGCGAAACACGCAAACTCTTTTGTCTAGTTACCTCGTCAAGTTGGTAAGACAAACCCACACACACACACACACACACACACACACACACACACACACACACACACACACACACACACACACACACAGTCTTGTTTTCCCTACATACCGAGGTACCCCATTGTTTGTCCTTTGTGTGGACTAACGGTTTCAACCTCGTTTTGCCGGTACAGTTCTGGGAAAACAACCGAGGTAAAGGGTTTCTTTTGTCTTTTGTACCTCGGTAAGGCGAAACACGCAAACTCTTTTGTCTAGTTACCTCGTCAAGTTGGTAAGACAAACCCACACACACACACACACACACACACACACACACACACACACACACACACACACACACACACACACACACACACACACACACACACACACACACACACACACACACTAGTCTGGTCTAGTGGTTTAGGCGCTGGACTCTTGATTGCCAGGCGGTGTTGCCGAGGGTTCGAATCCCGGCGGGGGATCAGAAACCAACATTCAAAATTCCTCTAAAACATGATTGTGTCAATTGAAAAACACACACAAGCCCGTGCCAGTCTTCGTCTGAGGCCATCCACAGCACTTCCGTCAAGTAAGCATGAGATTCCAGCCATCGTTTTTTTACGGTGTACAATGGTCTAGTGGTTTAGGCGCTGGACTCCTGTTTGCCAGGCGGTGTTGCCAAGGGTTCGAATCCCGGCTGGGGATCAGAAACCAACATCAAAATTCCTCTAAAACATGATTGTGTCATTTCAAAAACACACACAAGCCCCCGTGCCAGTCTTCGTCTGAGGCCATCCACAGCACTTCCGTCGTACTGTAGCCAGCGCGTTCCACACTTTCGTGCTGCTGTCGAAAGGAAGATGAACCAAGTAAGCATGAGGACTTCAGCTAAAACGCTAGATTCCAGCCATTGTTTTTGACGGTGTGCAATGGTCTAGTGGTTTATGCGCTGGACTGCTGATTGCCAGGCGGTGTTGCCGAGGGTTCGAATCCCGGCAGGGGATCAGAAACCAACATTCGAAATTCCTCTAAAACATGATTGTGTCATTTACAAAAACACACACAAGCCCGTGCCAGTCTTCATCGGAGGCCATTCACAGCACATTCGTCATACTGTAGCCAGCGCGTTCCACACTTTCATGTTGCTGCCGAAAGGAAGATGAACTAAGTAATCATGAGGACTTCAGCTAAAAAGCTAGATTCCAGCCATCGTTTTTGACGGTGTGCAATGGTCTAGTGGTTTAGGCGCTGGACTCCTGATTGCCAGGCGGTGTTGCCGAGGGTTCGAATCCTGGTGGGGGATCAGAAACCAACACTCAAAATTCCCCTAAAACATGATTGTGTCATTTGAAAAACACACATACACCAACACACACACACGCGCGCGCACACGCGCGCGCTGTCGGAAACTTCCTTTTACAGAATCATCTGGTTGGTCAGCTCCAGATAGTGAAGTAGATCCCGAAATTATTGAGGCTAGCAAACGAATCCTCCAAAAGGTGTTCAGCATGAACATACTCTCCGATAAAGACAATTTAACAGCTGGTGAACGGAGAGCCCTCACGAAACTTCGGAAAAATAAGAAATTAGTAATTAAACCAGCCGACAAAAGTGGATCGGTAGTCGTTCTATCTCGGGATAATTATATAAAGGAAGCCATGAGACAACTCAGCAATACTAAACATTATAAGAAAATAGAGTCACTTATTTGGCCTAGTAATGTCGAAAAATTCCATAAGATCTTAAAATTGCTCCTCGACGAAGGTCACATAACCAAAAGACAAAAGAAATATTTAAAAGTTAAGCTCAGTGCTCAAACAAGACAATTTTGCATCCTACCAAAGATCCACAAGGACCGTTCTTCATGGTCGGATGACGTAACTCCACCCGGGGGGCCAGTTGTATCAGATTGTAACGATCTCGGAACTAATTGATTATCATCTTAAACCTATAGCAAATAGACATCCGAGCTATCCAAAAAATACACAGGATTTCCTGTCCAAAATTTCGAAATTGAAAATATCGAAAAATGCTATCCAGGCTACTTTGGATATCGACGTTGATGCAAAACACCCGGATGAACAAATTTTGGATCTGTTAGAGCTGGGCTTAAAAGGTAATGACTTTCAGTTCAATGGAGAATGTTTTCAATAGGTTGTCCTATGGGCAAAAGATTCAGTTCTAATTTTGCAAGCATTTATGTAGAGGAATGGGAGGAAACTGCCTTAAGCAAATGTGCAAAGCATATTCTCGTATATCTCAGATATTTAGATGACATTTTTATTATTTGGGAACATTCAAAAGAAGATTTTGATGAATGTTTAGAAATTTTGAACAATCATGATCCAAACATTAAATTAAAATCTACTATCAGTGAAAATTCTGTTGATTTTGTCTCGATGTGACCGTGTATAAAGGCAAGCAATTTCAGGCATCCGGTCATTTAGGTTATAAAGTATATTTTAAACCAACTGATTCACATCAATTGTTGCACACAAAATCATTTCATTCTCAACATACATTTAAAGGTATCATCAAATCACAGCTCATTCGTTTCCACCGCAATTCAAGTGATAAATTTCAATGATGCTGGTTCTACTCTATTTGGCTCTCTCAGATCAAGGGGGTACTCACTGCGCTTTTTACGTAGCCTGAAATCCCAAACTCTGAAAAAGCTCGAAAGTCCAGCGGAAACTACTGATTTCGAACCACTGAAAATTGAACACAACAGACCGTTGCAGAATGGTAATGGCGTGGTAATTAATTGCAAAAATCCTCGTTGTAGATTGCATACTTTTATGCCTGATCAGAAAGAGGAATTTTGTTCCGAACAAACGAAAAATCATTATCAGATCCGTAACTCCCTCCATTGTGATACACCAAATATTATTTACCTTATCACTTGTAAACGCTGTTGGAAGCAGTATGTTGGTCAAAGTCAAAATCCTTTCCGAGAACGTGCTACTAGACACAAACAAGATATAAAACATAATGCTGATTCCCCAGTAGCACAACATTTTAACCTTCTTGGCCATTCTTTAGACGATTTCGAAATTCATCCTATTGAACAACCACCAATTAAAGACACATCAGAAGAAACGGACGAATTTAGAAAAAAATGTGAAGCGTTTTGGATCTATACGCTTCAAACCATCTAGCCATTTGGTATGAACATATCAGAGGCTGAATGAGAAAGGAGGTCCATCATTCCTTTCACTTTAACCTACAACAGAATGAATATCGAAATAGCAAACATGTTAAAAGATGAATTCAATTTAACCAATGCTGAATTAAATGAACTTTTGAATCTTAGACCTGTCATCGCCTATAAGAAAAACAAAAGCTTGCGTAACACCCTTGTGAGGACTAAATTAGAGCCCACCAATGAATAACATCGATTATTGCCAGTCAGTGTAACCAGTTCCTAAGCTCATCACTTAGTTTAAATCAATTTTGTGTATTTTTTGTCATGTTTGAAACCCATCAAGGTTTAGTAAATGAAAACAATGTTTCGGCGGCATATTAAAAGAAAAAAACGTTTCAGTATGAAATGTCTGTGCCAGTGCGAATTTTTAACCTCAAACACACACACACCTCAAACACACACACACACACACACACACACACACACACACACACACACACACACACACACACACACACACACACACACACACACACACACACACACATTTTTACAATTCAAGAACATTCAAATGTATCAAGATGCAGGTTGTCATGCACTTTATTGTGTAATAAAGTGTAAACAAATTAAGTTACATTTGGCCAATGGCTTCCATCTTGGACCGGTTTGGTCGATTTCTAAGAATTTCTCTCACAGTGCCGAACTACATTTTATCCGGTAAGTTTTGGTCACAAATTAGAGAAGGCGGCGGAAATTGTTTCAGTAAATACACAACTTTCAACTCTATATCTCGAAGTTTTCAATTTTCCAATATTTTCGCAATCGCCGACTGCTTTTTGAAGAATATATATTTTGATGTATGTGATTAATGAATATGTTAATGATGTGCACATTTTTTTCACGGCACGGCAAATTAAATATTTAAAATATATTTCAGTTAAGCCTATAATTGACGAAAAAACAAATACCGCATCCCCAGTTTTGTTAGATGATGTGAATGTTGTAGCCAGATCCTGCAGTCACAACGTAACAGTTTCCACGTCATCAAACGTCCCCGATGGGAGGAGTTTTGCGCAGTGAATGACTTCACGCAATCTTGCGAGTGGGGTGTATTGAGTTCCGACGTTTTCGCTGAGAGTTGACATCGCGTTCCCAATTTTCGTTCTTGACTTTTGTTTGATTATGTGAAGCCAGCTACACGATGACAGCTTTCACGTCATCAAACGTCACCGATGGGAGGAGTTACCGAGGAGTTACCGCGTTGATTGACTTTATGCCTGATGCCATGTTTGGGGGATGGTGGGACAGTAACTTGATTCGCGACGTTTTTCAGTAATAGTCCAACAATCCAGTTGCATGGAGATTAGCGAGAAGCGCTCACCCTTTCGTTGAGTTTCTCTGAGAATAAGACCGATTACATTTAGTCTTTGCGCAATCACAAATCATCGATAATTAAATAAGACGACGTCCAGAAAAGATTAAATGATCACGTAATTGACTGGGGAAAATTCTTATTCCTGACACGCACATGTACTTATAAAATGACGGAGGCAATAATTTATTCTGTCTGAAGAAAAGCGAGCAGAATAATTATTGCAATTATGATTCTGCCTGGTTGGACTTAAGAAACAGATGCTGATAAACCTGGGGTTACTTGCCCTGGTCACGCGAACATGAAGTCAAGATGTTAACGGCTTTCGGGAAGGTATTCAGAACCCGTGATTAGAGAGGGTGTGGTAGTCCAATTCGAATTTTTGGGGGATCCGTGACATGCCAAACACTTCCGGGAGCGTCCGTTATGCAAAGTAGCATGGTACACCAGTACTTAATGGTATTGTCCACAAATACACTGATGTACTGTGTAATTAACTCGGTATATGAGAGGGTTTTGAGGACAATACATGACGCGCCATGGTACTCCTTGTAATGGGTTCTCTGGTGCTTTCGCTAGCATTCTCTTTCACGCGAGGTCAGTGGCATTGGGGGACTTGATTTGGAAAATGAATGTCAAGGTTATAATGTTATGACCAAGTTTATTGAAGAAACCACAAGCATAATGCTTCTTTATGCCCACATGTTAGGAAACAATTAGTGCGGGGGTGGAGACATCCCTTCAAATCCCGCGTCTGGTTTTACTTTTTGAATTTAATTTAATGGTGGGATGTATTTTACTACACACTTGTTCTATGAAAACCCCATCTACAGTAACTCTAAACCATACGGAAAATGAAAATCCATTCCTCAGACATGTGCGGAACGGATATCGTTAATGAATTATTTTTCAGAAGCGAACTTTCACTGCAATTACAATTTGAATCGCTAGCGATAGCTAAAAATAGTAACACGGGTTCCCCTCGCAGATTTGTTTTGCGATAAAATGTGTTCTTTTTGTTGAAAGTGTTAACAAATGAATTGCTGAGTGTCCTAATAATTGCTTTTATAGATACGAAGGCATGCAATGAACACGAAGCGGCACACGCTTGTGAATAGGTTAATCGATATGGTACTTGTGCCATCGCGGAAGGATAAAACATCAGGACTGCAGCCTCTCGTTTTATCCTTCCGCGCTGGAACTCGTGCCATATTGATTAACACATTTACACACGTGAGTTGCCCTGTGTGTTTACGGACTTTTGTACTCCTATTTAGAGCCGAAGGGTAAAAAGTAGTAGCTCCTACAATCTTGTTGACCTGTATAAAAGTGTTTGATAGTTCACGAGCTAACATGTTTTGTTAACTTCTGAAGTAAGTAGCTGGGGATTGAGGTTGCGGATTTTCTAACAAAAGATGTCATCATTGTGTGATCGAAGATGTCAAGGCTGTAACACACCGAACGTAGTTCCGCGTTCCTTGTTAGACTCTCCAATTTACTGACCTGGCACAAATAGAGTTAGGAGCGACTGAAGGCAAGTGCACGATCGACTTTCAGTACGCCACAGTACACGGCGCCACCGTGCCCCCACAACATCTGGGCAACAGTTTTTGTTTGAGCAACAACGGACTTGATAATGTTAGGGCAGTGTTTCCTGTTGAAATGAACCATTTCCAACACAGCCGTTCTTTTAAATTGGTTTTGCTGAATCAATTTAGAATGCCTATTTAAAACCAGCATTTTTCCATTTTGTATTTTAACATCCCTCAATGTTCTAATCACAAAGTGGATGGGTATGAACGTCAGTTGCCGGCTCCTTGGTGGGATCTGCATTTAGTATCATCTCAGGTTTCGACCAGGAAATCTTTGGATGTTTTTCAACAGCAATAGGTACAAAGCTCTGGTGACAGTATTTTCGAGAACTTCGAACCAACCGCTATTCGATGCTGGTGGAAACAAAACGTGATCAAGCTGGTGACAGACTCCCTAATAACATTCGTTATCATTCTCATACAGAAACTGTTGGAAATCGATGAGAGATAGGAGAAACTGTACAGGTGGAAGCATGCAAAAGTCCAAGCGATCAGATAATCGGGATGCGGAAATTTCCCTTAGTGATTGGAGTTATAAAGTACTCTGGGGGGTGGGCATACAGGTTTGAATTTCCACCTTTTTGTTCTTGCCCACGCTTCTATTTTCTTCATTCTCAACAGCTGGATAAGTAATGAATCACAATATCTCTCCCCAGTGTTTCAAACGGTAATGACATTAAATTTCGCCTGCCTTAAATAATTGTGTGATCACTGTTTTCCTTTCAATGCCATTAAAAGTTTTAACGGATTTTTTCCCAACTTGTGCAGAATATTGTTCCTTGAAAACCAAAGAGCCATCTGTTATGACTGAGCAATGATGGTTTCCACCTTTTCATTTTGAGTAACGATGAAAATCTTACTACTACTCTGAATTTGGCCCATCTTCGACATACAGTTGAAAAAGAAGCCTGACACCTCCAGACGTACTATAAATAAAAGTTGATTCCTACCTTAACCCTTTGAACTCGAGGGTCGCTTTTCCGGTCTTAGTACATGGCGCATCATAATTCCATTAAGTAAGTGAATGTGTGGTATGGATCCATTAATATTTTCAACGCGCAGCCCCAAGTCTGCACGTTAGAAATATTAATTCGTCTACCCACAAATAGTGAATATGGACTCTTCCATTTGCTGTCATTGAACTGGCTTGGAATATACCACCAGAGTGTAAAGGGTTAACTATATGATCGTATTATGAAACTTCTTCACACATTTCCAGTCCTAAAACTGGCGTAGGGGGGAGGGGGGGGGGGGCGACTGATTGACGTATTCGTCGCAAAGCGGCTTGTAGCGATGATATGTCTGCTCCCTGCTTAGGAAATATTGGGAACCAGTTGAAAATTTATCCTTGAAATAGCTCTCGTCTTAAGAAATATTGAAAACCTGTTGAAAAGTTATCCTTAAAATAGCCCCTTCTGTGTATTCTGGAGTAGGAGATGGGGATGGTTACATTATGCATGCTGGTGGAAATGAATAACATGCATGAATACCCACCGGTATGACAATCGTAACAGTGCTACTAGCAACGCTACCACACTACTAGCAATGCTACCACGCCACTAGCAACGCTACGTTTGTTATACCAGTTTTCATCATAGATGTCTCATACAGGATTCATTGGGGGGGGGGGGACTTTCTTTGTTACTTTACAATCGCAGACCGATAACACGATACCACCCTGTAGCATTTCTACCCAGAACCTTACTGTAATTACACTACACCTTGGTTTACGACCCTTTCTTATTTAATCATGCCATGCATGTTGTTACGTGTTAAGGGGTCGTCCAACCTAACTTTGGTCAATTTTTTTACATTTTTCAAAATGCCTCAGAAACAGATAAGAGAAGTAAGGAAAGGCAAATTATATATCAAAATATTGTGTAAAGTGCATAGAAAAGGTACATATAATTTTTTTCAGGAAAAAAAGTGAATTTTATGATTTTGAAGAAGATTAATTTGCCAATGGCATAAGTAACGAACCGGTAAAACCACAAAATAATCGGTAATTCGAATGCCTCGTCCTCAATATTATGATAACATACTGCAGACTCGGAGAAAGCATTTTTTTGACACACACTCTGGTGGGTTTTGATGTTTGAATGTAATAACACCAACACAAATTTTGGATGTACCGGATGTGGCCATGTTTCAATGATGTTTATTCCGGTCATGTGATTACGATGTGGTTCTTGCAGAAATACTCAATATGGGCAATCGTAAGAATGCAAGGACGTGATCACGCCCTTTATTTGTTCGAGACAATGTATGAGCGGATTTGCAAACAGGTGGCAGCAAATACGTAAGTCGAGACGATACACATAAAATAAGGCAATATTCATAACAAAGTAAGCAGAATGCTTCAGAAATAACTTTTTCACGAAGTATATTCCAAGTGACCTGGAACTATATTGAGCGTGTTGATTTCCCCCGATGTTGTGAAGTTATTTACTTCCTAGTAACCAAGGAATTTGTCGCGGCTGTGTTTGATGTCTGCAAAGGACCGATTGAAGATGGGGTGAAAATGATGCATTCGCGCTTTTAAATAAGGTGCGCTTGGACGATGCTGAGAATTTAGTTTTTTCTTCCAACCAACCATAGTAATACAAGCGCCGATCAGTGTCTTTTATGATCGTTTTACACTGACAAATGTGACAAATCTCCTTCACCGGAAACTATCTCCCAATTTTCATATCACAATAAACATAACCGCTGTCAGCGTGACCTTGTGGTCAAAACCGAAACGAATTATCGAATCCACGGTCAAAATTCGCTGCAATTGGCTTTTAAACAAATGAAATACACGAAATATTCGTAATTTCTTCATTATCCATACCGAGTTACTTTTTAACCAGACCACATGCGTTCAGTTTCGTTTGTCGGCATCAAACTGATATTGTTTGTGGTAATTAATAGTACGAGAGGGCGAAAGAAGCCAAATGTTTCCCATCATCTATAAATTAATTAAAATTGATAATTCCTTTTATTTTACAGAAATTATGAATTGATAAGGTGGATGTGTTGCGATTATTATGCCCCAGACCTGGAAGTTGGAAAATCAAAGGTGCATCTAGTGCCGTGCAGTGGTGACCTCTGTCCTCTTAGTCTTACCCATTCATCATTACATGTACCAACATTCTCCCTTGTATCTCAACCATTGCTACTCCAATTTGAAGGATATTTGGTGTTGTGATCGAGCATCATGGGGAAACAATGCCTGTGTAGCTACTGTAGCATGTGTTTCTTCCCACATTTTTTTAGAGTTGTGGTACTTTTTCACTCTTTTGAGTTAGAAAATTTTGTTTATAACTAGTTGATTTGTTACAATTTGTTGCAAAGTGCCTGCTGATACCCTCAAATGTATTGCTACAAAATATTTCTGGTGAAGATTTTGTTCCTATTACTTATCAAGCATCAACCTAATGAATATTCTGTATAAAGCCACCAATGTTTGACACTTTTATCGGAGCTGTTTTGAAGGCCTATGGAACTCAAAATGTTGATTATGGCAGTACTTTTCTATTCACCAATTAATCGATAAATTAGGTGTTATAGTTGGAAGTAAGAAGCATGAAAGGTCCAGAACTAAAAGTCTAAAAAGAATGTTTTGCAATGTAACATGATTTCTTATCAACCTACCTTAATTGTTTACTACAGGCTTGCACTACAGTGGAAGAACCTAACTCGGATTAAATACTCTCTATTTTAATCTTTCCCGAGATTTGGGAAAGAAAAGTGGTGTAAAAACACCACGAAAAAATAAGCCAAAACTGGGTCGAGCGCCATCGGCGCACACCCAGTATGGGACGCTCTTCCATAGTACAAATCCACGATTACCGTAAAACAGTGAGCAATGCGTCAATTCGTCATTCTTTTGATTATCCGCACACGTGGTGGATGTGTACCATCATTGCTCAGTAACAGTGATATTTTAACTCGTCGATAATGGTTTTCCTGTGACTGGATTTATGGATCTGAAGATCGTATAATACAGGACTGTGTTTAATATATTCTCGTTTATATTTTCAACCACATTCTCATTGTATATTATTTACTATTCCGTTTTCGCGAATGTTTTTTTTCGCATCACGCGATTCGACAATGAATTTTTCGGTTGATGAATTATTGTTTTTGGAGTTAGGTGTCAATCTGGGACTGTTTGGACAGGATTTCTTCACTCTGTTGAGGGCTGAATTTCTGGGTTTTTTCGGACCCTGTCGACCGTATGGGTTCTGTCATGTACCACCGTTTTTTTTTTTCTGCCACCTTCTCTCGTAGTTGAGGGTGTTCTTCTACTTTCTGTTTCTGTTCAGTTCACCTTTTTCTTCTACTGCTCTCACCTCTGTTATTTCCAGTTCGGTTCCTTTAGTGCAATTCCTTTTGCCCTCGCCTTGGTGCGTTCTCGTGGCCGTTTCTTCCGCACCCGCGGGTGGTGTGGAACGCTGTCGTTTCGGGAGCCTCCCGCCGTCTGGTGTGAGTTTACCCCCTCCGTGGGGGATGTGCAGCTCCTCCCGCCCCCGCGGGGGGGGGGGGGGAGGAACTGTCGTCCCCCCCCCCCGACTCAACCACGTCTGGTGTGAGTTTGACCCCCTCCGTGGGGGATGTATAGCTCCTCCCGTTCCCGCGGGGGGTGGGGAACGCTATCGTTTCGGGGTCGCCCGATTCGACCACGTCTGGTGAGAATTGCTCCCCCTCCGTGGGGGATGTGCAGCTCCTCCCGCGTTAGCGGGGGGGGTGGGGGGTGGGGAACGCTGTCGTTTCGGGGCTTCACGACTCGACCATGTCTGGTGAGAGTTATTCCCCTTCCGTGGGGAATGTGCATTTTTTTTATCGTGGTGGATACTGCGGGAGCTGTTGGTTTTCTGGTGAAGAGATGCCTGGTTCCGGGACTATGCGCCCTCTCCTGTCGACATCTGAGGCTGTCACTAGGGTTGTGACTCCTCCTTTGGAGGCCGAGCTTGTGGCTCTCTCCGCTTTTCCGCCAGCTCCAACAGCTCTCGTCATATCTGCTGCTACTGCTGTTCCGTCTAAAACGTCATTGGGCACCGTTTTTAGCCGGCCTCGGCTTATCCCTGCAAGGCTCTGCAGGGATGTCTGTAGTGTGGATGTAGGGTATCGGCCTCAGCATTCCCCGACTTCCACGCGGCCAAGTCGGATGGGGCTGCCGAATGAACCCCCTACTGTGTCCTCTCAGCCGTTGAACACAGTAGTTTTATACCTGCAGTGGTCTGCTGCGGTGTCTGGTTGTGTAGACGTGGGGTATCGGCCTCAGCCTTCCCTGACTTCAACTCGGGAAAGTTGGAAGTGGCTGCCGGCCGGACCCTCTACTGTGGTCTCTGCGCCGTCGAGCACCACAGTTGTCATTGGATTCGGATGTTCTTAGTGGGACACTATGAACTCCGTGGCGTTTCCGTCCACTTATTCTGGCCACACGACCAGTTTTGGGGGACCAACGTCTTTTGTGCAGCCTGGACCTTCTGCCCTTCTCATGAGTTCCCGCTATGTTGATCCTCGGGGTGTGTCACACCCCTATACACGTCTGCCTTCAGACGTTTCGGCTGCCGCCCGTCGTCCCACGTCGGGTGTTTTGGAGAATCGTGACCCTTCGCTGGTTAAGAGGGTCAGAGGTGAAGCCACTTTGCCGGTTCGTTCCCCTGTCGAACCGGCCAGTACGGGCAGTGAGCTTAGGGAGGCCCTCTCCTTACTCACTCAGGTTCTGTCAAAGAGCCTTCCCGTTGCTTTCAGCGAGGCAGCGAGTGGTTTCCAGGCGCCCCCTATGGCGCCGCCTCCCGGGATTGGAAACAGGCCGCTTTCTGATCCCCCTGGTGTTCCGACACCATGGGAGGCGTCGGCTGGTTTGCCCACGATGGGCTATGTGTCTTCCGACTCAGGGGAAGAGTCAGACATGCTTGATGTCGAGAGCCAGCAGTCTTCGGACTTGGGGGCAGCGATTTCGTGTTTGGGTTCCTTCCGGATCTCAAACCATCTAACCAGTCGACAGTGTCAGTCAGGCCGCGATCATCGGTCGCGCGCCAACAGCCTATGGAGCAACCCGATTCTGGGCGTCTTCGACCGTGCCAGTCGGTACAGTTGGTTGAAGCATTTTCAGCCTTGGACTATAAGCTAAGTTCCAAGGCTATGAAGGTTCCGTTCTTCACCAGGGTTGACACCTTTTTGCCTCCGGCGCGTTATCGTTCCTACGATTCCGCCAATCCGTCGGTCTACCAGACTTTGACGGTTTTGGATCAGGACTCCAATTTCCTCGGGCTTTCCAAGTCCAAATCTGCCGTCATTCCGATGACGACTCTGGAATCCACATTGGGCTTATCGAGAGAGATGCTTGGTATGCTTTCTCTCTCCGATCACGTCCTCTCAGCTTTAGCTGCTCATCTGCCTCCAGATAAGTTTGACGAGGTACAGGCTCCATTGCGTGTGCTGTCCAAGCCGCTCATGCATCTTACTCACACGCATGCCTGTAACACGGCTAATCTGGAATTAGTTCGAAGGGACTCTGTGCTGGACACAGGCCGATCCCTTCCTGAGGAGCAGTGCGCTACTCTTCGATCTGCTTCTTTGGCAGGTCCGCAACTTTTCCATGGTTCTGTGTTGACGGTCCCGGATGACGCCCTACGTCATTCCAAAGATCAGCTGCTGTTTCTTCAGCTTGATCAGCCTTCTAGGGTAGGCAGGGGCCGTTCCAAGCCTAACAAGTACCCTCTGCTTCCTTTGCGAAGCAAAGGGGCTGATCCTTCTGCCACCGCTTCTACTTCTTACTCAAGGGGTAAGGGTAAGCGTCGGCAGTCTTGAGGGAAGTCCCAGGATTCTTCATTCAGTAGAGGAGGTGTTTCCTCCTCTGGCGAGCCTCGTCGGGGTTCGAAATGAAGGTCCTCACCTCGACTCGTCCCAGGTTGGAGGAAGGATAGCAGAGTTCGCAGACCGTTGAGCCACCATCACATCCGATCCTTGGGTGTTAGATGTTGTTCGGTCCGGGCTGCGAATATCCTTCCGAAGGCACCCCACTCTGTCCAGGGTGCCTCTTCCAACCACAGTTCCTTTAGACATTTTACGTCGGGAACTTTTGTCCACGGAGATAGACAATCTCCTGACAAAGGGGGCGATTGAGGTCATCAAGAACATTAGGTCAGTGGGTTTCTATTCCCGCCTGTTCTTGGTGCCGAAGAAGGACGGCCGACTCCGACCGGTTATCGATCTGAGTTTCCTGAACCAGTCTATCATTGCTCCCAATTCAGCATGGAGACTTTCAGGTCGGTCCTCCGTTCAATTCACCAGGGAGATTTCGCTTCTAGCTTCGACCTGCGAGACGCTTACTTTCACGTTCCGATTCATTGGGCGTTACGGAAGTATCTCAGGTTCGTTTTTCTGGGGCGAGTTTACCAGTTCAAGGCCATGCCTTTCGGCCTCAACCTGGCTCCTTGTGCCTTCACCAGACTGATGTCGCATGTGATAGCTTTCCATCGCACACAGTCCAGGGTGACTACTTCGGCATATCTGGACGATATCCTCCAGGGGCATTCCAATGCTGCCTTACTGGAGTCGGATGTAGCCACTCTGTTGAGCTTGCTCACGTCGCTAGGTTTCAGGGTCAACGAGGAGAAGTCGGACCTGGTCCCTTCTCAGTCGTTTTATCATCTGGGGATGGCTTTCCGCAAACAATTCAATTTGGTGGCGGTTCCCCAGGCCAAGGCTGTGATTCTCTCAGCTTTTGCTCTGACTGTGTCCCAGTCCACATCCGCGACGGCTCGGAGTATTCTCCGGCTAATCAGTCTCTGCTGTTCGGTGACGGATCTCATTCCTCTAGGTCGGCTGCGTGTCAGACCTCTCCAACACTTTCTGCTCAGTCGTTGGAGGCCGAATGTAGATTTTCTGGATCTGGTGCTTCAGTTTCCAGAATACCTTTATCCTCACCTTCTCCTCTGGGCGGATGTCCAGTGGCTTTCGCAGGGTGTTCCGTTGGACTTACCCACGTCCGATCGCGTTCTGGCGGCAGATGCCAGCGATCTCGGATGGGGTGCGACGTTGGATCCTGTAGGTCTTTCCATTCACGGGATATGGGACCAGGATCATGCAGCTCTACACATCAACCAGAAGGAGCTTCTTGCTCGTCATCTGAGTTTCAGGCAGTGGATCCCTCACCTGTCGAATCGCCAGGTCCTTCTGTTGTCCGACCATTCGACGGTGGTTGCTTACATTCGGAACCAGGGCGGCACTCACTCTGTTCCAATGTACGAATTGGCTCGAGATCTTCTACTGCTCGCTCAGGATGTCCACGCCGGGGTGGCTGTTCGTCACATTCCCGGTCGTCTGAACGTCCTAGCCGACTCCCTGTCCCGTCGGGGCAGGGTCATTTCCACCAGGTGGATGCTCCACATGGCGGGTTCCATCGATCTCTTGCGACTCGTTGGAACCATCCGGTGGACACTTTCGTATCCCCGTGTCCAGATGCTCTGGCTTTCGCCGTGGACGCTCTGGCCCTCCTTTGGGATGGTCTTGTCGGCTACGCTAGCGGCGGTTCCGGCATGTCTCCCTCTACCTCGCGACTTTCTTTGCCAAAGTCGCCCGAGGAGGTTTCACGTTGACCCGACTTCATTGTGCCTTCGCACATGTCTTTTATCGGGTCCTGTCTCCTCCGTAGTGGTTTTTCGAGACACGCAGTGGAGTTGCTTTTCTTTTTCAAAGAGGCACTCACTCCACTGGTTTAGCCTCTATGGCTAAGTGGAAGGTTCTTCTGTCGATGGTGTGCGATCACTCTGTTGCTTCTGTCACTCCTTCGATCACACCGCTTGCGGAGTTTCTGGTATATGTTTGTTTCTGGGGGTCTCCAGCAATGGGTACATGTCCATGCTTCGGAGACCTTTTTTCATAGTGATACCGAATTGTTTCGACACTCATCCTTGCCTCTCCAAGCTTGTTCAGCTCTTTTCCTTGAAAAGGCCTAGGACTTTGCAGTTTACTCCAAGATGGTCACTTTCTTGGGCGCTGCTCTGCTTGGGTGTGGGGGGCGTTCGCGCCTTTATAATGGATGAATATGCGTTTTCTCACATGCCAGATCTCGCCTGCATCCATTTCTTTATGGATTTGTCTTGCTTTTCGTGCAGCTTCCGCTCGTCTAGCTACTGGTGATTGTATTACCAATTGTTTTTTCTGCCACGAGGTGCGTGCATTGTCTTCCTCTTTTAATAACTCTGTCATGTTGTCGGATGACGGATGTTATACTGGCAGCCTTCTGGAGAAATGCTACATTCTCCTTTTATCTGCGACAGTTGCAGGAGCCGACAGAGAACCTTGGGGCCCTCTTTCTTCGGCTCAGGCTGTTGTCTATCCCAGCCTTTCAGCTTTTTCAGGGTCAGTTCCAGCTTTGTGCTGTTACTGCCCTTTCTGTCTGTGCGTCGCACTTCACCATACGCCTCATCTTTCATTATCTTTTCTAATGTTTGTGATGCTATGGTTTGATAGGCCTAGGGATTTCTTCCTCTGTCCACGGTCCCAGTGCTATTGAGTTATGTGTGGGTTGGTTATGTGATTCCCTCCAGCCTTTTGTCTATTCAGCCTGTAGTAAACAATTGAGGTAGGTTGATAAGAAGTATAAATTTTATAGTGAATTTCCTTTCTTATTATACCTACCGAAATTGTTTACATGGAGGCCTTCCCGTCTTCTTATTCGGGTAAGAATCCTTCCTCCCCGCTGATCAAATAACTCCTGTGTTGTTCGGAATCAAAAGAATGACGAATTGACGCATTGCGCACTGTTTTACGGTAATCGTGGATTTGTACTATGGAAGAGCGTCCCATACTGGGTGTGCGCCGATGGCGCTCGACCCAGTTTTGGCTTATTTTTTCGTGGTGTTTTTACACCACTTTTTTTTCCCAAATCTTGGGAAAGATTAAAATAGAGAGTATTTTATCCGAGTTAGGTTATTCCACTGTAGTGCAAGCCTGAAGTATACAATTTCGGTAGGTATAATAAGAAAGGAAATTTACTATAAAATTTATATTTCTGCAGATACACTTATTTGGAGGGTTACCTGTCTGATAGTGTTTGGAACATGTGTGGCCAGGATCTTCAAAAAGAAAAAAGAGTTAAACTTTGAGAAAAAAGGCATAAGCTTTGAGTGCCGGACGTAGAGTCATACAAGGAAGAGAGCTCCCCTCCCCGGGAAATTTTTTTGTGTCAAGTAGAGCCCCCTTGTCACCTTTTGGGGATTGCGTTGTGTACTGCGTTCTTGAAAAAAATTATGTGAGACCCTCTGGATGTGCCCTTCTGATCTCAATATGCCAATAAGCCTCCTTGGGGAAATTACATGCAATAATGATTATGTAAGGTTGATTTGATGTGTTTTGAATAACAATGTACTTTTAAGTACATTAGACGGTTTATTGCAGTGACAGGTTACAGTTACCCTTATTTCTTCTCCAACAGATATCATGAGTGTATTGGTGTCCAAGAGTAAAGAGAGCTATTATACTTATTGATAAACCAGACAAATTTAACAATTTAATCACTATCAAATTGATGCATGGGATAAAAAATGTTACAGTGCAAGTGGTTTGTAAATATATTTATTCAACTACAATATATGACTTTGCAGTGCTTTCTACATAGGGGAATATCATAGTTTCTTTCCAAACCACTACAGTGACACATACATCTTTATATTGGGAGACACTCTTTTGTCCTTCCATACTTCTTCTGATGGACTCCTTCAAGTTGACCTTTGTTGAACTCCCCAAATCAAAACATAAACAAAAGAAAATGTCTGCCTTCAATCAGTGAGCACTCCACTTATAACATTTGGTCTCAATCTTTATTACTTTCATGAATTAGGAAAAGATTTCTTCGAGTATGTACTTCAGTGTTTATAGAATACAGCTGTTATTTTATTTTGAGGTATTTTATTGTAAAAATTTTGTTCTCTTACTTATGCCACAGCAAACTTTCACGTGGTGCTAGTTACACATGGCAGCAGTTCCATGGCAAATTTCAGTTTCCACATGTTCTATGTTTCATTCCAAGCATTTTGGTATATAATTTATTGGGGTTATTCATTTTGGGACTTTTTTAGACTTGAAAGTAAATTACATGAAATTTGACCAAAGTTAGGTTGGACGCCCCCTTAATTTACTCCTTAAAAGGCTGACGAAAACAATATTTAATGTTTCGGATACTGGTTGGTCTAAACTAATGTATTATGAAACATTATAAGTTATTGTGATGAATGGACTGTAACATGGTCGGAGGTTTGCGGCTCGGAGCGTTTGTTCAACCGAGACGCGAAGCGTCGAGGTTGAACATACGATCCGAGTCGCAAACCTCAGACCAGGTTACCATCAATTCATCACAATAACGTATATGTTCCTATAAGACCCTATCGAAAGTACAAAACCAATCATGAAATGAACAAGAAAATTTAAGTGTACAAGGTAATTTTAACGATAACAAATTTAGTAAATAAACCTCTCGTGCACCCCACGACTTCACTGGCAACAAAAATCAATAACTTAGACAAAGGTCGAGGTTACTCCATCTCAGTTTAAATCGTGAACCTGACATGGAGTAACTTCGACTTTTTATATATGGGTTGTGAGTATACAGAGAATACATTCATAGAATGATCACTGACCTCTAAAATACGATTTTATATGCAGTGTGCACTTTGAATCTCCTCCCATTGTTATCATCTTTTCAAATATTTCACCTGGTGACGTCAGACGGTAACATATGCCATTGGGGCCGCAAACCTAGAAAAAACTAAGCGAGCTTTCGTCCAATCAGCTGGAGAGGAAATTGGTCTTACTGGAACATACTCACACCTCTCCGAGCCTAAGAACTCGGAAAGGTGTGAACAAGTTACATCATCAACTTTTATACTTTTATGCGTTCAACATACGATAAACCATTTCAGCCCACTTCTGCGAGCGACCGACTTATGCGATGCGATCCTCTTGAAGCGTAGAACATAACCGGTTCTCGTCAGATCACCGAAGTTAAGCAACGTCGAGCCCGGTTAATCCTTGGATGGGTGACCGTCTGAGCGATCGATTCGGACTCCCGCGTTGTGTCCTTGGGCAAGACACTTAACCCCGATTGTCCACATGGGGGCACGATGACGCCGTGTACTAAAGCGTACTGCACGTCGATGGTGCGCATGTCTTCAACCAATCTAACCCTACCTGTGCTGCAGTGCGGAGTTTCGATGTTTGGGAGCTGGCAGCTGCTCGGCGTTGCTCGGTTGTTCTTTCCGGTACTCCACCTGTAAAACTGTCACGGTCATGATTAGCCATTGTGCATAAGTATGTGACCTTAAACACCAATAAATAAATAAGCGTAGAACATGTTAACACGGCATGTGAAAATCGCAACGCACTGCTTCCTCGCCAAGGCGGTAAATGTCCGTCAATCTACTCAGCGTTTATACCCTGTTGCTCAAAATGTTCGATCAAACAAAGTCTTTGAATTCAATCACTTAGATTCGTAATTATATAGTTTGACTGTACAGAATGTTGTGCTGTTAGAAAATGTGTATTTTTAAAATAATTTCCTGGGGGAAAATTTTGGTTGCTGCTCGTCATAACGGAAAAATATACAGATCTAAATGATTCAATTTTATTCTCTTTTTTTTAAACGCCAGTAACGATCAAAATAAATTCAGCTTGCCCCGTGAGTTCATCCGAGCATTGCCGAGCGCAATGTCATGACTCCATACTAGAAAGATATTCGAGAATTGTTGGGATGTTCGTATTTGTATTGTGTGTAATTACGAGGAAGCACGAATATAATTCTTTGCAACACGAATTTTCGTAGAATTCGGAATTGTTTTCAGAGACATCACCTTGATACCTTCCTGTGAATCAAGACTTCGTGATACGTCCGCGCATAAAAATGTTTGGACCCCCACCCACCACCACCCCCGAAAAGATCCATGTGCTCCTCCTAATTTAAATTCTTGGTTACGCGCCTGGCACTTAGACGAGAAAATGCATCAGATTTATTTATTTATTGGTGCTTAACGCCACATTAGCAGCTAAGTCTACACCACGGCGAAGAAACGATGGAAAGTAAAATATGCCATTGTCAGTTAACAAGTACAATGATGGATTAAAATTAGGAAATACTTACAATAACATTCCTAAGACGGAAGTTGTTTCTGTAGTAACAAGAGATGATGCTAGAGCAGTGTAATCCTTATAAATCAACCTGGTGACTTGAGACAATGCACAGATTAGTTCAAAAGTACCGAAGACTTTAATGTTTGGAAACTGGTCATATGATGTAAAATTCGCGCACTTCATTGTGGATGTGTTATTGATTTCGAGGAAATGTCTGTAATCTTACTTGATCATCCCTGACTTTTCTGGTCATGAAAATCGACTTTCGATAAAGTTATCTCCCCTGAAATTATTAGACTGGCGATGAAGGTTCGATTTAGAAGCAATTAATTGTTGAGAAAAAAACTATGACATTAATAGAAAATAAAACGAAGTTTCCTTTTGTTACTTTTTGTAAACGAAAACAACAGACAGCTCCTTTGTGGTCCTTTGTAGGATGTTGTTCCATTCTTGGACCAGCATGGCACCAAGCTCCTTGACACTTTTTGGCAGGACTGCACGTGCTGAAATTGCAAGCTGCAATCATTCCAGACACATGTTCGATTGGATTGAGGTCAACGGATCTTGCTGGCCAGTCCATACGCTCAATCCCTCCCCTCTGCCGATACTCCCCGATAGCATGGGCAACATGAGAACGGGCATTATCGTCCATCAGAATGAATCGCTCACCCACTGCACCCGCATACAATCTGATGTGGACATCCAGAATCTCGTCAATTTACCGCCGTTTAGTCAATGTACCACGTTCAAGGACACAGAGCTCTGTACGTCCATCCCTGCTGATGCCGCCACAGACCATGATGGACCCACCACCATAGCAGTCATGCTCAGCAATGTTGGCAGCACGGAATCGCTCTCCCGGTCTTCTCCATACCCTAGAACGCCTATCTCTGTTGTCTAGGCAGTACCTTGACTCGTCTGTAAAAAGGACAGGTCGCCAATCTTCTCTGGTCCATCCAACGTGGTCCATGGCCCATTCATATCGTGCCTGGCGGTGGTTCTGGGACAGCGGAATGCGAATACATGGTCTTCTCGATCGGAGACAACCTTCGTGCAACCTTGCCCGGATAGTCTGCTTCGAAACATTTACCCCGGATGGATTCTGAAGGTCACTGCGAAGCTGGGTTGCTGTGGCAAAAGCGGTTCCTACGGGCCTGAATGATCAAAAACAGCTGTCTTCAGTTGCAGATATTGCCCTGTCTCTGCCACCACCATGCCGTCTTACTGGTGTGCCACACTGCTGATATCTTGCCCAGGCTCTGGTGATCACCATATGGCGCACACCAAAGGCTTCACCAACCCGACGATGGGTAGCCCCTTGCTCCACCATCCCCACTGCCCGCCACATCTCTGCTTCAGACAAATGTCTTCTCACATTTGCATTTGCCATATTCAATCATTAAATCACAAGGGTTTGTGTTGAAATGAAGTTTGAATACCCTACACATGTCATGTACATGTAGACTGTACACGAAAACATCATGAAAATAAAGGGGTACATGCTTTCTATGACTGTCACGAAAAGTCTACCTGTCAAGAGAGCTAATGTAAACACTGGGGACCATCTCAATACATTCCTCAATCATATCCACCAAAAATACCGCAAATATGTTACAAGAAAATTTCACAATGATGTGTCAAATATTTGGTGCTGAGCAAACTTTGAGTAGTATATCACATAGTTTCGGAAAAGTGTATAAAGGAAGTTAAAGCAGGTAACCTGCCATGTTTCCTGTCACACAAGAACAACAGAGCATGTAGTTTAAACAAATTTGTGATCCTTAAGTATTTCGTTTTTCTTGAATAATGAATCTGTCAGGGAATGGTACTTTTTGTCATTAATTATTCATAACGATTGCGTTTGCATAACAACTATTTTTTATAGCCCTTCCGTTGTCCCATGCCTGGATTCCGTATACCAAATGGCAATTTTTTTTTTTTTTTTTTTTTTTTTTTTGGGGGGGGGGGGGGGGGCGTAGTGTAATGTTTTCAAGACTCCATGTGAGAGAATATTTTTAACTTTTGTTGGGTCTACCGTTTACGCTAGCTATTTTCAAGCATAATCTGTCTGATAGGACAAGTGTTCGTCAATACTTACTCCCAGAAACTTGAAACCTTTTTTGTCTCGGAGGCCCCAGTCTTGCTAACGCTTTCGTTATTTATTTTTACCTCTTGACAAACATTATTGTTGCAACTTTTATTTGGATTCAGTACAATATGCGAAGATTGTTTCGCACTTAGCATTAGCTGATTCGCAGAGCACCGTTCCAGTACGTTTTGTAGTTCGTAATTGAAATACGGTGTTATGGAATTATTTTTGGAACCCGAGGAGTGCAGCGGTATCGTCGGCAAATGATAGCAGAATGAATGATATTGAGGTGCTTATATCATTGATATACAAAAGAAAGATAACTAGAGCCTCGTGGAACACCATAACTCTGTTTGGTCAAGTCCGATTTGCGTGCTCCGTACATGGCATATTGAGACCTGTTGGACAAGTAACTTCTAAACCAATTTTTCGCGAGATCATACCATACTTTTCCAGTTTCCTTAATAGTATTTCGTAATTTATGGTATCAAAGGCCTTTGGCAAGTCCCGGAATAATGCTAAAGTGCTGTTTTTCTACTGTTTATTATTTTCTATTGATGTGTTTTTAAGGAGATGGAGGACTGAGTGAATTGTGCTATATCTCTTTCGGAATCCGTATTGATGAGAGTGTAAAATACGAAATATATTTAGGAAATTTGTAAGTCTCACCTCCCTGGGCGTTTCCATTACTTTTGAGAATACAGAAGTATACTGCTAGGTCTGTAATTAGGAAAGCCGTGCTCTTCACTTGCTTTTATCATGGGTATCACCTTCGCGATTTTCATCCTATCTTGTACTATGCCATTAATGAAAGAATTATTGTGTGTGTGAGGATCCAATACTTCGTTTATAGCGTGTTTCCGAAGACAAGTTGTGATATCATCGCAATGATAATTTTGGATTCATTTTATTTACCATGTGGCTAACTTCCACAGGATTGATGAGTGTTAAATAAAAGTTGTTGGAAGCGTTACTGTTAATGTAGTCTAAGTAAGACTTTTTTTGGTTTCTGTATCTGTCTGGATATAGTTTATCCTGTGTTGATAAAGAAGTTGTAAAATTGTTTCGCTGTATCACTGGCTTCGCTTATTTCTACATTGTCCTGGATAAAAACCGAGGTTAATTTGGCCTCCAGTTTTCCTTTGTTGATTGCTTCGTTTAATATCTGCCGTGTTCTTCGGATGTAATTTGTTTTCATTTAACATAAATCTCTATAACAGATTGCCTGTTGAAAATCCTGTGATAGTTTTTATAGGTTTGAGAGTTCCGTTCTTTGGAGACTTTGTTTTTTTATGTTAGAACCTTTCTTTATTGTTAGAGAATTTGATCAGCCCCCTCGTCGCCCAGGACCGTTTTTATAAAAACTTTTTAATTCTGGCAAATATGTTTGAAGGGAAATGCATTTTTATTGGCTTTCATATACACGTTTAAAAGGGTTTCATATAACCCATTGGGAAACTCCAATCGCAATACTGGGTTAAAATCCCCGTGAGAGAAGTATTTTGAATACAGTAATTCTTTCTGCCTTTATAATTCTTTTCATTTTCAGAGTAAAACTTGGTGTATCACTTCGACTTGGGTATTTCTTTGTTGGAAAAACAAGAAAGTGAGTTGACAAATCAGATATAATTATTCCCTGTGGTGCAATTCGTGAACAATTATTAGAGAAGATTTGGTCTATTAGACTAGCAGAATGTCTGGTTACTCTCATGAGATTAACAGCTTGTAATATAAAATGGGTATCTGGTGCAGTTTGTGGTGTAGGTGTAGCTACAAAATAGGAGGGTGTACCCCGACGGTGTTTACGTCATATTTCCGGTATTTGATTCGGACTTTAACCATTAAAGGCCTATTTCCGATGTTTATGACCACAGAACAGGTACCATCAACACTCCGTCATGGGGGAATGTTGCTAATAATAGGCCAGTTAGCTACGCAGTGGTTTCTAGTCAAGTCCTGGTTGGCTGTCCAAACAGGCAGCCAAGACTTGACTAGAAATCGCCGTTAAGCCACTGTATGTGTACAGGGTGTGGTGAGGTGTGAATTCAAGACAATTGGCCAGGCCTTGTGTAAATGGTAATTTTTTTTCAACTTTTTGCAGAATCATGGATACTCACATGTCGTTTGAGTTCAGCTTTGTGTATTCGAATTCAAGTGTTACGTTTTGTGACCTTCGATTGTCTGTAACGTCAATGTGTTAGTTATGTTCGGTCAGTGTGGATAAAAGTGTTACGTTGTATATTTTCAACTGCTGGTTTAGAGGTATACAGAATATTATATTGGCACTTGCTGCAGTTCGTGAGGTAGGACTTTAACAATATGAGAATGAGTAACCCTTAACGTCATATAATTATGTGTTTATCAATCGGCATAAATATAATATTTATCAATTGATTCAGCTGCCTCTGGAACATTAAAGCTGTATCTTTAGTAATTTCTAAAGTAGGCTATCTTAAACTGGGAGGGTAACATTTTGTATGTTTTAGGTTTGTTGACATTACGTACGTTATAGCGTCCAAAGGTTTAAGTCATTGACTCCTATAGCAGGACAAGACTCCGGTTATATACAGATGTTTCTTTTGTTGAATTTGGGCGTTGTATTGTTTTATAGTTATTGAGGCACGGCTTTCAAAAACGCATTGTAAAAGGAAATAGAAGATATATAACACTGCATGATGTCACCAACTGATGATATCAATCAATTCTTTATTCACAGTGTACATAATATACAGAATTTTGAGTGTTCAAGTTTTATACAGATTATTGTATACTGCAGGGGGTGTCATAGCCTAATTGGCTGTCTTCCTGACATCCCCTAAGGACAACATTAACTTGGGTTTGGCAGCATGTAATACGAATTTTATGCTTGGCAGCAATGTGGGGAATTTATGTGGCTAGCGTACTTCTTTCAGTTGATCGAAATAGATACGATAGGTGTGGCTACACGTTTTACGCGCTCATAATACAGGAGATCATAATACAATGGAAGCTCGACAACTCGAAATCCACGGGACCCATCGAATACTTCGACTTATGCTGATGTTCGAGTTATGCACTTTGGATGTATTTGGGGTATGTGGGAATCTTGAACACAATGACAATGAAGCTTGGAATCAGGACGCATGAAGCCATCTCCACACCTCCCGAGTTTCCCAGACAGTCGAGAAATGTGGATGGGCATTCTGGCACTTGGTTGCCCGGACCAACTTTCGACTTCGACTTATCCCTCATATTCTAGTTATCCGATTTCAAATTATCAAGCCTCATAGTTTATCAGAACTATATTATGGCAGACATCTTCATCATGGACGCTGTGATGCTCCAGATCCAACTAGGAAATGGAACATTTCAGCACTAGGACGACAATATAAAAAAGATGGCTTGAAAATTTATGTTCCATCCGTTAGTGTGTCTACATCCGGATTTGTCTTGCAATCGGTGCACATGGGATTATGACAGATTATAGTATCTGAGTACTTGTTTAAGTAACCGTATTGTATTGTTTTCTTAGAGATGGCACGACTGAATTCTTGGATAGTGCGGGATATTTCATTCCAGGCTCAGGGGTACGTATATAAGGGAAGATCTGCCGAAAATGTTGTTTTTGGTTTTCCAGGGTAGATTTTGCCACTCTGCCTCGCGGTCATGCCTCTAGGGTTTTCATGTATTTTAAATGTTTCATGAAAACTCAAAGGGAGGTTGTTGTTTGACCAATCATGCATAAATAAAAGCACTTGAAGATTGTAGAGATTGTTAAACTTTAGAATGCGATGGTACCAAAATAGAGGATCCGTATGGGATGAGTATTTCCTGATACTGATATTTGTAGTTTGAAGATTTTATTAGCAGAAGGAACATGGCCCCAGACCTGAATTCCATACAGAATATGACTATGTATAAGAGAATAATACAGCATTTCCAGAGCGCTTAAGGGAAGACATTCTTTGGCCCTGTTAATAGTATATATAGGCCATTTTTGTGCAAACAACGGAAACATGTTTTTGAAACTGAAATGTTCATCCATGCGAATTCCCAAAAATTATATGCTTTTATTATCTTGTACGTTTACAGTCGAATGCTTTTTTCTAAAGCCGAATTGATAATTGTATAAAATGTGTTGAGAGTTCAGATAGTTGGAAAGACGGCTGTGCATGATCTTTTCCGCGACTTTGGAAGAGGCCGGTATAATACTTATAGGCCTGTAGTTGGTGAAAAGTTGCTTATCTCCAGATTTAAATATTGGGATAACTTTGGCTATTTTCATTTTTCGGGGGAAAATTCCTTTATTAAGGGATATATTAATAATGTGGGTTAAGTGGTTAACAATGTCTGAAATGGTTTCTCTTAGAAATGTAGTTGTTAAATCGGTATGTGATATCGAATGTATTTCAATTTAAAAGAAAATTATTTGGTTAATTTCCTTTTGTACAACACGCATGACATGCAAAAATGAAAAATTGGTTGCGTTTGATCCATGTATGCGAACGATATACGGCCTTGTATAAATGGTAATTTATTTTTAAAAAACATTTCTTCAATATTTTCCTCTGAGTAAGTCTTTAAAAATCAAAAAGTGAAATCCGTAATATAGCTGAACTTTTTATGTTTTTTAACATAAAAAAAAAGATGTTAAAAAACATAAAACTTGCTTGAATCACTTAATTACAATGAATGTAAAATATTGCACGGAACTAACATTGCAACCAACTACATGTTATTTATTTATTTATTGATGTTTTAAGGTCACATATTTATGCACAATGGCTAATCATGACCGTGACAGTTTTACGGGTGGAGGAAGCCGGAGTACCCGGAGAGAACCACCGAGCAATGACGAGCATCCGCCAGCTCCCCAACATCGTAACTCCGCACTGCAGCACATTGGTTGAAGACATGCGTACCATCGACGTGCAGTACGCCTTAGTACACGGCGTCATCGTGTTCCCACGCGGGAAATAGAGATAAAGTGTCTTGCCCAAGGACACAACGCGGCTGCCGCAGGTGGGATTCTAACCGAGGACCTCTCAGCTTGCAGCCTGCACCTCTACCTACTGAGCCACCGCGCTCTCAACCAACTACATGTACAATAGTTGCAAACGGTGATAACATTGTTGGTTTCGGTATTACCGACTGCCGATTAATTTTTTCTCTTCTAGAGATTTAAAAAAAAATGATTAAAGAAAGGAAATTATAGTGCTCTTCAAATGTAATAAAAATCACGAATGAAGCATAATTCCAAGACCCAAGTATGAATATATTATTAAACATGAATGCTGAACTGAACCAGTGGTTTTGGTACTGTATGTAGCTTTTCGTTATCTACCTATCGTTCATACGGACACGAGTCCAGTCATTGAATACCTAACATATCAGATGCAGTGTGTTACTATTGATGTTGCAAAATGGACAGGCGGTTGATTGAGAATTGTGTGCTCTTCGTCCAAATCGCGCTATAAAATGTGTTAAAAATCAGGAAAAAGCGATTTTCACATCTTACGTCATTGTACAAATGCATCAATTAATTTTTCGACGAATGCTGTTGAACATACATTAGATTTGTTCCAGATGCACCAAGATGGCGAGCAAGATCGAGTCCACCAAGTCAGGAATGGGGATCAAGAACATACCGTAGCAACAACTTCAACAGAAAGTTTGTCTCCTGGATTTGACAGATTCCAAAAACACATCTCTCAGTGAGCACACTGCTTAATTAGTACCCGAGGGCAGGTATATTATAAAAAAGAACATCAATACAGTGAGGTTCTCTGGTGTGCTGTATTGTAACTCGTTGAGGATCTCCACTGAGCAGTATTGCCCTCATCGGCTATACCGACTCGTCAGTATTGCTTATTGAATGTCCTGAACTCGATATGATACTCTACACTACAGTCGCCGTGGACTGATTGTAATCCACGGGTGTGCAGTAATGTCCTCGCATGCATTTACCTGATGATAAAAATCATCATCAGCAAAATTTGTATGAAGCACCGGGTTCTACCTGGTGCTTCATTAATTAAATTTTTGATGAGTATTCATGTAATTAGTGTTTGGAATCGAATATTATTGCGTCCGTGGAAATTGCCCGCGCGTGGAAAGTGACCAGTCTACGACGACCGAACTGTACTTAAGAAAACTTTACTGTGCTGATAATCTGTGTATATCAATATATTTTTTAAAATGACAGCGTTCTTTTCTATGGGACTTTCTCTACTAAAATAAGTAAATACCTTTCAGATATCTCAACAGCAGTATGATACCGGGAAAATTCTGCAAGACCGAGCAGTGTAATGCTGTTGGGGGTATCCTTGACATCGTTATATCCAACATAATGCATGAATAGCTTGCTGTCATATTGGAGAAAAATTTAGTGAAGTTGATACACTTTAGAGAAAGCTCATTGAATGTGATAACTTGAACAACATTCTCTAAAATATGTAACACTAGGGTGTCGCCTATTCCAAATTTCTTAGTTTTTCGACTCAATGATAGATAGCCGCTTCATCGTTCATTCTTCATCGTACAAACTCATGAATTGTTGCATTTGCAAAGAACTACAGCAAATAGTAGCAAACAATTATCACAGCTCACAGGAATGGTTGATGTAAATCATTATTGACAGTCTGTAATTTTTTTGTAAAGAGTAGGAAACCTTTTGTCGCTGCCTTATTCGGAAAAGCAAAATCCTTCGTCCACAATGTGTGCAACGGTGGCTCACAGAAAGTCGGGGAAATAGTAAATAGCAATGCCATGCCCATGTGCAAACATAAACAATAGGCAAATATACGTGTACTCTCCGAAATTTGAATTCTGTTACTAACAGATAATTTGTCGACTTTCAATTTTTGTTAATGAAATCGGACTGTCTTGTGCAGCATTTCGTAAAAACTATTCCGATCAACACACTGAGAGGTGTTCGGCCTTCTTTGAGACATGGTTGTTACTTATCACTTTGTTTTAGATTTTTGGAAGGATGGGTACAGTTCACCAGTGGAGTACAAACTTAGTTTTAGTCGTTTTGAAGCAGAGGAGACTGATGACGTCAGTGAAGAGGGGCAGTGTTGAAGGGGGGAGTGCATTGTGAAACTAGTGATTTCGAAAATGAAGACGAATTTGAACTTTGAAGCCGGTGAAGATCTTACTGTTGAAGAGGGGGAATCCTCCCGAACTTGTTGTGAGGTACAGTGATTTGATGAAAAAAGGTTCATCGGGAATCAGAACTGCAAAACGTTCAGGCGTGGAACGGCTGTCGAAATCTTCCAAAGTTACATTAGGGCAGTATTTCAATTCAGAAAAAAAATTCAATTCAACACACAAACAGTGCCAGACTTGATTCTCGGTTCCCTGATATAGATTTTTCGTGTATCGGGCGGTTTTTCGAACCGGAAAACCCGGGAATTCATATTCACAGGCTTAAACCTTAACAACAATCAAGTATTGTAACACAAACTTGGGAGGTTTCTATCAGGTAAAAATGGAGACGCGGTGGCTCAGTAGGTAGAGCTGCAGGCTGCAAGCTGAGAGGTGCTCGGTTCGAATCCCACCTGCGGCAACCGTGTTGTGTCCTTGGGCAACTCACTTCACGCCCATTGCCCACGTGGGGACACGGTGGCGTTGTGTACTAAGGCGTACTGCACGTCGATGGTGCTCTTGTCTTCAACCTGTTCTAACCCTGCTTGTGTGGAGTTAGTATGTTGGGGAGCTGACAGTTGCTCGCCGTTGTTCGGTGGTTCTTTCCGTGTACTCCGGCTTCCTCCACCCGTAAAACTGTCGTGGTCATGATTAGCCATTGTGCAGAAACATGTGACCTTAAAAAAACACCGATTAATTCCAGGTAAACACGTGCTTGTACGGTTGTTTATTGGGTTTTTTATTAGATGTGATTTTCTTGTCCAGATTTGACCATTATCAAGCTTGGCAGATATGAGATCAAACTCGCTTATATGAAGCCGATCTCGAACGATATGAACCAAGCTAGAGTTGTCTCCCTTGAAGCGTTTTTAGGTGCAACCAATTTGTTTACAAAGAAAATCGTTCACCGTTATTCGTCTAACGCAATCTGGAAAATTGCCTTTACCAGGCATAACGGAGTAATTTGAAGCTGAGTTTTTGTATGGCGAGGAATTAATGGTGGCAATAAGTCAAGATTAGGTGATTGAAGAGAAGGAATATTCAACAAACTAAGATTCGGAGTCGGAAGCGGAGAAAAGAGAGTTCAGCTATCCAAACGTCGCGGCTTCCCTATGAGACGTTCGAATCGCTGATCTAGGAGAAGAGGAAACTTCGGACTTGGTGAACAGAATGAGAAATAGCACTGTCAGAAAACTGTAACAGATCTGACATCATTTTGTAATTATTTGTTTTGGTTTAACATTTTACCTAACATGAAAACCATGAAAACCAGACGACATTTGCCAAACAAATTCTTGAATAACTAATTTTTTTCATTTTGTGTCTCAAAAACATAGATTATGACCCCTCGTTGGAACGAGCTCCACGAGCTCGTTCCAACGAGTGGTCATAACCTAGGTTTTTGAGACAAAAAATGAAAAAATAATGAAAATTAATTGGCGATTTTTGACCGTTACGTTGGGTAAAGGGTTAACAAATAAAATAAGAGGATATTACTTAGTTAAGCATTTGCGCAACGGTATGTGCGGTTTTTGTATATTTGGGTGCACATGAATGTATTTTCTTGGGAGTCCCGGGGAACTACTGCAGTGTTTGCTTATTGAGGTGGACAGGTTCTGCTTTACTGGTATGATGGGACACAGCGTCCAAACCCTTGGATGTTACTCGTCTGAATGGACAACGTATGTAATTGAAAGCGATATTCTAAATTACATTTTGTTGTGATCATGATACAGCCATAAATGTATGTTTAGCCTTAAATTCCAATAAACAATTAGTGGCCCCTTCAATGCTGTGTTGTTTTTTTTCTTAACTTTAAATATGTTTTCTTCCCGAAATGGTGTATTACCCACATCGAAGGGCTCTCGCGATGTCAGAAAAGCCAATGTAAGTTATGCTGGGGCGGTTCTATTCTCCAGGAATATGCGTAACCTGATGCAGAATAGATTGGACATTTTGAGAAGAATAGGGACAGGGTAATAATGAGTGACCAATTGGTAAAATTCCACTCATCTTCGAAAATGGGCTTTTTATAAACAAAAATTTCAAAGGAAAATTTCTTTTTCCTTTGATCAGCATGTTCTAGATTTCAGCTCGGAATATCAGCATATTCCATTCATTCATTCTTGAGATATCTGTGTTTAAATTTTGGCCCCGTTGATGACTTTCGAAACCAAATAGGTCCCAAACATTAGTCAGTTGTTACTATTTACAGTAACTCTCGTGAAAATATTTCACCGACCAGGCCAACCCATCAGATAAAAAAAAACCACAAAAACAAATCGTACGCTCAGACAGTGGGTGCGCTGTTACGTTACAAAAATTACAAAGTCAGCGAGACAATAATTACGATCTCTTGATGCCTTTTGTTTGTTCAACATCACTGTATACTAAAATTAATGCTGTCCTTGAACTAAAAGGATGTGTATATGCACTTCTGCACTTAATAAATAAACCATGTGGTGTACTGAAAGAAAAGAACTGATACTGTTTTATTACCATCACAAGTAATATGGTGTAATCAGGTGTGATCTTGGTGAGGCCCTAAACTTCAACTGCCCAAGTCGTAGCAGTGCTGTTCCGAAGCCCCCAGTGTATCTAACCCCCTCCCCCGTGCAGCAAAGGGTTAAATAAGGACTCTGTTCGTCATTCGCTGGACGGACACACCGTTGTGTAATTTTTTTTGTTTTAGTGTCGATTCCCAAAGAGATTTCTAGCAGGACAAGTATTAAAGTTCCCAGGTTCGTATAGTTGATTTCGGCCGAGACGGGTTAACTCTTAACCCGCTGAGTATCTTCCAGATATTTTTCATCAAATCTAGTCATGGCTGCTTTAAAGCATTTGATGAAAAATTAACCTAATGTAACACAAGAAATCATTGGTGAAAAAATCTATTCCGTTCATAAGGAGACAACATGATTGAATATGCACAAATTAAACTTATTGCAGAGATAAGAGAAACCCTGTGCTGGGCAGGAATGCCCACCAGCAGCATGCAAAGAGTTAAAGGATATTCTTGGAGAATGTCAGGAGGTTTTGAAATAATTTAACAGCGAGTAAAGGTGCAGACGCGTAATTCGGTTTAATTAAAATATTGGCACATGCCCTTTATAAACATCAATTCATGAGTAAGTAAATGCAATTTGTAAAAATCAACACGGGCATTCTACAAGAGCTTGCGTGGCTTGGGAAAGACACTTAATGCCAATTACCCACGCGAGGCACGGTGGCGTTGTGTACTAAGGAGTACTGCACGTCAATGGTGCACCTGTCTTCAACCAATGCTAAGCCCGCTTGTGTGGAGTTAGTACGTCGGGGAGTCTGACAATTGCTCGCCGTTGCTTGGTTCTCTCCAGGTACTCCGCCTTCCTCCACCCGTAAAACTGTCCGACACGAGGTGACCCTGGCTGTCAAGAGTGTCATTAACCCCCAATGAATGAATGAATAATATAATATAAAATGTACTGAGTCCACATTGAGCTACAGCACCCTAAGGTGTCGTTAATACCAACCTCAAGGCAACTTCAGCACCTGGAGCTAAAAGACAAAGCGTATTAAGAGCTTAGACGTGGCAGATCTATTAAGAGGTTAGTCCTGCCAGAAATATGCGTAGAGTTGGGGACTGACTGCTGCTTATTTTCAGTTTTAAACTTGATTGCATCATCTTTCTAGTCTTAACACCAATCGAAATAGCCAAAAACTGTGGACCTAATTTAATTTACTATAGGGAAAGGAAGGCAGCTTTCTGAATGTTAAAATGCAATTAAACTACTGTCGACCTACTTCCACTCACTAATGCACTGTTTGACAGTTTAGCGTTTTTTTACGTAAGCAATTTCCAGATTTAATTAAGTACTGCAGTAATCAGTGTGCATTGGATTGTAACATTTTATCTCGAAGCACAATGAAATAATGCCTACTGATATAATGTTTTACTGCCATGCCATTTACAACCATCTAAATCTAGATGTCAGTACATCAGTACATCAGCAAGGAATGCTAAGGGAGCTTGATGTAATAAGCTTCCACAGCTTACCAGAGTCTCACTGCGCAAAGAGGTACAGCAATTAATGTCTTGTGTCGGTTCAGTAAGTAGGAGAGTAAGATAGCAGGTCGCTACTGCGCTATAGTTCGGCCCGGATTCTGGCACTCCGGCCTCTTCCGTCCGACTCGATATAACCCTGGTTGTTGAAAGAGTCATGATACCCTAATAATATACAAACAAACGCATTCAATCTCTTTAAACTTTAAATATTAAGTGTTTTTAGCTAAAAGATGTTCCTGGGCAGAGGTGGGGACATGAGCATACTTACCCTGTTCCCGTACCTGTCATTTACGGATAACTTGCTTTCAAAGTGTGTGTGTGTGTGTGTGTGTGTGGGTGTGGGTGTGTGTGTGTGTGTGAGTGTGTGTGTGGGTGTGTGTGTGTGGGGGTGTGGGTGTGGGTGTGTGTGTGTGTGGGTGTGTGTGGGTGGGTGTGTGTGTGTGTGTGTGTGGTGTGTGTGTGTGTGTGTGTGTGTGAAAGGTGGGAGAGGAGACTCAGTTCTGCTTCATTCTATGTCTTGGTGTTCTAAACAGTATGTTCGTCGTCAATTGCTACTCGCAGGTTTATCCAGATCATTTTCGAAAGGGTGTGTAGTAGGGCCCTGCCTATCACATATTTTCGATTCGAAATAAAATAATCTCAAATCGAATCGAGTCTATTATTCGAAATCGAATCGAACCTCGAATCGAATATAGGCGTCTTGAAGTCCCGACTGATAAAATATTCCAATTACATCCTCAAGGCATGCCTTCGTCGAAGGCATGCCTTGATGATGTACTTGGAACATTACCCAGAAAGGATTTTTGTCCAAAACCAGGAACTGGTGCGAGAATTCGGTACTGGGCACTGCATGATGCTAGCCGCTAACAACCGTGAGCCCATCGTCGATATTGCTTGGGAACTTTGAATTTTCTTTCGACAGTAGTAGTGTGTGTGTGTGGGTGTGTGTGTGTGTGTCTATTTATCTCATGCGCCTCCCATTTCTTTGCCGGAAAGATGTATGGCATTAAACACTTTTGCAAGACAGATGACACTCAGTATTTAGTTGATTTTTCATTTGTGTTTGCAATGTGAGACAAAAGTTGTATTTAAGATTGTATCGATGAATGCCATTTCTGAATAGTTGAATGGGAGCGCGGTGGCTGAGTAGTTACAGAGTTGGACTTTAAACCGAAAGGTCCATGGTTCGATCACCACCAGGGGTAACTACGTTGTGTCCTCGAGCAAGGCACTTAGTCCCCATTGTCCACGCGGGGGCACGGTGGCGCTGTGTGTTAAGGTACGTCGATGGTGCACTTGTCTTCAACCAATGCTACCCCTGCTTGTGTGGAGTTATGACGTTGTGGCCACCCGTAAAACTCTCCGGCACGATGTGACCCTGGCTGTCAAAAGTGTCTTTTTACTCCAATAAATAAATAAATGAACAAATGAATCGCTGAATTTGTTTTAAAAAGTAGCCCCGCCACTGTTCGAGAAAATGTCACTATGCTAGTTGGTGTCTAGTTACCTAGTGTATGAATAACTCCCGATTAAACCTTTACCCATGAAAGACGATATAAACATTTATTATTTTAATTATGTCACTCGAGTGGCTATTTTGGTGGCTCCATATGTAACCCTGTATGTCGCTAAAACTTATTTTATGGTGGCTTCTTATTTAACCCCTATATGTCACTAATACTTCAATTTTTGTGGTTACATATTTAACCTCATTCTGTCATTCGAACTTCCGTTTTGGTGGTTGCATATTTAATCTCAAAATGTGACTGGAAGTTCAGTTTTGGTGGCTTCATATTTATTCAGTATATCGTCGTGTGAGAACCATAAGGTTCTATCTTCCCCTGGAAGATAGAACCTTATGGTTCTCACGCGACGATATGTCATTGGAACTTCTATTTTGGTATCTGCATGTTTGACCTCTATATCTCACAGGAACTTTTATTTTGGTAGCTGAATATTTAACCCCTATAAGTCACTGGAACTTCTATTTTGGTGACTGCATATTTAACTCCTTGCATGCCGCTGGTGGATATTCCTGCCCTGGACAGGAAATCTCTTGCCATTAAGATAAATCAAATTTGAAGATATTTAACCAAATTTTCTGCGGTAAATTGTATAGACATTTTGACCAATAATTTCTGATGTCAAATGTTGATGAATTTTTCATCAAAGCAGCCATGACTAGATTTGATGAAAAATATTTTAAAAGTACTCAGCGGGTTAAGAGTTAACCTCTATATCTCCCTCGAACTTCTATTTTGGTGGCTGCATTTTTAACTCCAATATGTCAATGGAAACCTCTATTATGGTGGCTGCATGTTTAACCCCTCTACCTAACACCAATGGCAGACGACACTTGAAAAAAATTTTTACCAAAACAGTTTCATTTTAAGTCACAAACATAGCTCTTAACCTCTCGGTGGAACGAGCTCGTTTTAGGGAGTGATCAGGAGCTGTGGTTTTTAAACCAAAATTTAAAAAAATAATAAAATTTAAATTACTATTTTCGTGATCAGAGCTGTTCGTATATTGCCATTTCGTTAGTTAAAATGTTAAACAACTTTGTCGAATTCTTCTTGCAGTAGCTCATTAAATTTACAGCGGACCTTACTTCTAAAGGAGCAAGAGTGTCTCAGAGTCTCACAGCGTTAATAAAATATGACAAACTTCAGCTTGTACCAATGATGGTCTCACAGGGTATCCAGAAAAGTTTCTACGAACGGTTCACCTTTGTTGTAAAAAGATTTTCTATCATACATGCAATATATTGCTTGTCAAGGGTGTAAGTTACTTGCCAGTTCCTATGTACTTTGTTATAAAGTCACTTTTGCTATAAATATGCCGTTCACCCTCGAGGCATGCTATGCAGGTCTATTGGAATTCAACTCGCCGTCACTGATTTTCAATTTATGAAAACTCAATTAAAAAATGATTACGCCAAAGGCAAGTACTTCAAGTCCCGAGGAAGATTTATTAAAATATTTTTCCGACGAGCTTTTAGCATTACCTCCTGTACTGTTTTCTTCAAAATATGTGGATCGATTAAATTGTGTTATTGCTCAGCCAAGTAAGATCAACTCACAGACGAGCATCTTCCAACAGGCTTTGGACTCCGCCGTGTCTCAATCGATCGAGATAAAATTTGGTACCTTGAAATAATGTTGACCAGAAAAAAAGGATATTTGGTCTGGATTGCCTCCAACGTAATGTTAACCCTTCAAACACAACACCGGAATCCACCCATATGTCGAGTTGAATGTGGCACCTCGGGACAACTTTTTATCTGGAGTAGCGCAGGTAGGGTGAATTTTACGAGCTACGCCGCGTTAAGCCCTCAACATGAACAAGACGGGTACAAACGGTAGTGCCTTATACTTTCGATACAACTGAGGATGTCCTTTCATATCTCTCCACGTATCATATGATATATTACATCAGCAAAAGTATACAAATACTCCATGCGTCCTGTTTTGTTGTGCATGCCTTGATGTGATCTCCATGTTTTCTACTCCATTTATCTTCCAGCCCGAAGTATCAAAAATACACCGTTCTGAGGAAAGGTGGACTTTTATTGGTCATTTTTTATATTCGCAGATAATATTTAATAGGAGCGGTGGAGCATTGGTTGGATCATTGGACATTAAAACAAAAGGTCGATCCTGGCCCATGTCATCTGCACTATGTCCTTTGGAAAGACACTTGATCGCTATTGCTCACGTTGGGACATGTTGGCGCTGTGTGCTGAGGCGTAATGTACGTCAATGGTGCACTTCCTAACTCTCCTTGTGCCAGACTAGTAAGTTAGAGAGTCTGACAGTTGCTCGCTGCTGCTCGGTGGTTCTTTCCAGATACTCCGGCCTCCTCCACCCGTACGATTGTCCGACATTACAAAACTCTAGTTGTTGAAAATGTTGTTAACCCTTTGCGACTACGGTGCGTAATATTACGTACGAAAATTGCCGTGCGTTAGACTACGGTTCGTAACATTACGTACTCCTACTTTCAACCCGAGCGGGCGTTTTGTCGTCCAGGAACATGATACTTAATAATTTCATTAAATAAGCATGTGTGTGGTAGACCAATCAATATTTTCAAAGTGCAGCCATAAGGCTACGTAGTCGGAGAGGGTTAAGTCCCAAGAAAGAAACAAACATAGAACAGGAGTGCATACCTCTTCTATCCACGACGAAGTACCCTTCAAGGGATATTTCCCCTTCTTCCGTGACTTCAGTCCTGGGTCCGCCATTACTCATCTTCCATATCACGTCAAAGCGGCTCGCGTCATCGTGTGGTTAAATTTATACAAAATCATAACACTGCGGAGAATATATCACTGAATGGTCAACTTTGAATTCTGAAAGCTGGAGACTAATGTGGTGAACAGTTCATCCCTTTTCGTCTTGCAACCCGCCAAATGCCGCACGTGTTACTATCTTTTTATTTTGCCTTCTTGGTATCTCTCATGTGATTTTTTTTCACTTTTTATGTAATAAATCTGTGACACTATTATTTGGATTCGAGACTATTTTCCAGAAAGTTTAGTTTGTGGATATTTTTTTTTTTTAAAAAAAGAGATACTGGGAACTTCTTTCTGAATTTGAGCTCAGTCCTTATTCTATGGCAGCACATTACATGGGGCCAATACAATGAAATATTTACAATTGTAGTTTCCCGAACTGTATTTTCTACAAATGAAAATAAATGAAGCAGGTGATTCATTAGCATTTTGGGAGATACTAAGACCTAAGTAGGAGATACTAAACCCTACGTAGGGGATATTTTAGTCCTTCGTATGGGATGTTATCTCCTACGTAGGTGATACTGGATCCTGCGTTGGAGACAATAATGGGAGATAATTGGTCCTGCATAGAAGATATTATTTCCTGCGAAGGCGATACTTAGGCCACCAACAAACTGTGTAACTAATAATATCAGTAAAATACTCGCAAAGTAAGCTTAAACAACTGAGTGCCATCTTGAGAGAACATATTCAGGCTATACGAACACATAAAAATCATAGTCTTCATCATCATGCCAATGACGGCATTGGTGAGCCAAAAAGGTAACTGCCAGAGCTCAAAACAATACACGTTTTAGTATGGAGTTGGAGAGTCAATAAGGCAACATTAGTTGGCTATAACTGGCTAAAATGTCATTTGTAACCTCCAGAGAACATGAGCCAGCGTTGCTGTATCTTCCATGTGCTCGGATAACAGTTGCGTCGTATCCCACAGTCAATCGTCGTATACGTTGCAAAGATAACTGTCGGCTTTTCTAATGCAAAGCTGCTTCCTTCCAATCCTCTCACAGTTTGCACTGGAGGTTCGTTTACTTGTGTTCGACGCCCTAGAATGTCCCACCTATGCTCAAGTGGTTTCAGATCAGGACCCATGGTGGACCAAGGAATGGTAGTCACTGCAATGCTCTGAATGAAAAAGCTAAACACCAAGCCAAACGTATTCATTGATGACGATCTCTTAGTAGAGAAAGTTAGATGGCCCTTCTGGACCTTAATATGGCTTTTCTGGAGTCGTTCCTGGCCTGCAGATTCGTCGATTTGGATGCCACGGGATCTTCAGAACAGTACTTGAGGTGAATGGCTGTCGTCACACCAGCCTAACAAGTATCCTGTTTCCATGTTGTTACGTCACCTTTGCCATCTTTGTGCATTGCATATGTCATCCCTCTTCATGTAATGGTGATAGATAGTGATTGGACATTGAAAAATAGGCACTGTAAATACCCAATTCTGTGTCATGCACAAACTGTATTTTGGGAAATTCTTAGTTGCATTGTGCACTTGATTCCCGGGACCTGTTTGTGGGGCACATTCAATCGTACACGTTTACATCCATTTCCTGGATCATCAGTATAATCATTCATATAAACAGCAACAGACTTTCAATGAACAGTGACTTGTTGTCATTCATTATATTTGGGGGTGCTTAACTTTTTTCTTTGGGTATGTAAGAATCACCAATCTGTATACCGATCTAATCATTTGGGTGTTTATCTGTCTGTTAGACAGCCCGTCGTTCTGTTTGATCAGAACAATATCATACTGTTTCTAATGGAAAATGATGGAATACGGTATACATTAACACCAGGATTGTGAGACATGAATGGAAAAACTAGATCGCGGTACAACTTATGGCCCCTGAAACTTAGTCTAAAACAATATGATCACATCTCTTTGCATTTTTCAATGGATTATAACAAATATAGATATACATCAGTGGAATTGAAAAAGGTGTGGATGATGTAACCAGGAGCCAGTACTATAAAACTTTTACAATTGTATTTTCTGGACTTGTACTTTCTACCTATTCATATAAAGGACTAAAATAATTCATTAGTTTCAATTCTTTGAAAAGGCTAATGGTTCATTTTAACCCATTTAAAGGCATAACTAGAAAATACAATTCTAGAATATACAATTGTAAAAATTGTATAGTATTGGCTCCAGGGGAGCGCGGTGGCTCAGTGGTAGACCCCTGGACTTCTGTTCCAGAGGTCCCGAGTTCAATCCCCGCCCGGGACGACCCGCGTTGAGTCATTGGGCAAGCACTTTATTCCGGTTGCCTACATGGGGGAACGATGACGCCGT